>CM076674.1:39691120-40891120 GCA_038501925.1 Xenopus petersii
TTTGGTTCTGGAGATCTCTGTTTAGAACATCAGCATGAAATCAAGTGTAAAAAAAACAAATGTGTGCTGCTAACTTTGCAGACCAGTACAGCTTTAATAACTTTATCTGATTTCAAAAGTAAGCTCACATATGTGTGTATAGAGCAGCCAGACACATCTGTCTGTATGCACAATACTGGAGGGGTATTTTAGCACCAAAAGAAATATTAAGCAGCACAAGATTTCATCCACTGCTCCTAAAATAAGATCGTAAAAGTGTTTTAAAGTTACCGCCCTTAGCTCTTTGATTTATAGAGTCTAGAGCAGCAGGCGCAGGGCAATCACCCCCCTGTCTTGCTTTGGTTTTTTTGCTACATACATTTTTTGGCATACATAATTCAATATACATAGATTATAGATATTGTAAAAAAATAAGGGAAAGTTGTGCTCACCACTCATTTTTAAAACCATTAGGCGGGGGTGCAATGAGGCTGTGACCACAAAATACATATAGACAAATACAAGAGTCCTCTGCACTCAACCCATTATCAATATATTAAGGATATTGTTTAAAGGGTAAGGCATTTTTAGTACCTTAAGGCACAAAATGTCTCAATGTCCTTAATATATTGATAATGGGTTGAGTGCAGAGGACCTCTTGTATTTGTATATATATATATATATATATATATATATATATATATATATATATATATATATATATATATATATATATATATATATATATATATATATATATATATATATAATATGAAATAACTTTTACATTTAAAAAAAACCTGAGTGCGGATCTCTGTGGTATTGGAATATATATATATATATATGTGTATATGTATATATATATATATATATAATATATATATGTGTATATATATATATATATATATATATATATAATGTACCCATATGTCAGTGGATGGGTGTATAATGGGGGGGGGGGTCATATATAATTGTCTTAAGCTACTAATAAGAAGCCTTACCCTTTAAAAAAACAGGGATTGTTTTTCCATATATTGCAATATTTTTAAGCTAGCCAACTACGAAAAAGGCACAAAATATCTCAATGTTCTTAATATATTGATAATGGGTTTAGTGCAGAGGACCTCTTGTATTTGTTTAGATTGCAGATATTGTCCCTTGGGTAGGTGGAACCTCTGTATTTTTTTTAATGAGCCACTGAGTGTGGAATCATCTTTTTCCAATAACTATTTATATTTCCTTAAGCGCCTTGGTGTCATTTGATGGTCTCCACTAGATAGATAAATAGATAGATAATAGATCGCTAGATAGATAGATGATAGATATAGATAGATAGATAGATAGATAGATAGATAGATAGATAGATAGATAGATAGATAGATAGATCATAGATAGATAGATAGATAGATAGATAGATAGATAGATAGATAGATAGATAGATAGATAGATAGATAGATAATAGATAGATAGATAGAATTGTTGATTGTAAAAGTTGCATCTGGTTCAGGCAATAAAAGCTCATGAGCTAGGAGATCTGGCCTGGAGATCAAAACACTCTCTTTACACTACTAAAGGCAACAGTACAGAACAGAAATGTTCATTAGCAATACAATGACACTGAGATGATTTTAATTTAAAGGCTGCCACTGATGAGTGGGCAAGGTTGCCCATATGTGTGATGGGTGGCATTTGAAAAAAGGAATGGGATGTTGTAATGTAGTGCTGTGCTTTGCCCTACAGCCCCCGGAAGGAGAAGTGGGAGACAGACGTACAGCCGGTACCAAACACTGGAGCTGGAGAAGGAATTCCTCTTCAACCCTTACTTGACTCGCAAGCGCCGGATCGAGGTCTCCCATGCCCTGGGACTGACTGAGAGGCAGGTCAAGATATGGTTTCAAAACAGGAGAATGAAATGGAAAAAAGAGAATAACAAGGATAAGCTACCGGGGGCCCGCGATGAAGAAAAAACCGAGGAGGAAGGGAACGAGGAAGAGGAGAAAGAGGAAGAGGAGACTAAGGAGAGCAAGGAATAGAGCTGAGTGTGAGGCCATTGTGTGTGTTTGAGTGAATGTCACTTTCCTCCCGGAAATCTCGTTTTATGGTAGATGTAAAAAACCAAGACGTTTATGACTCTCATTTGCTTTTATAGAGTATAGAACGGGGAAACACAACAGTAACTACCTGTCACAAACTCCAGCCTTTCTCTTTGGCAATTTGTTGTGATTTAAAAAAAAGGGACATTTGCATTAACTTCTTATTTATGTCCTCCAGGTCCTGAGACATAGGCTAGTAACTTAAATACAAGTCAAGAGAGATTTCGCTTCGGTTTCCGACAAGACTGTCATTTCTCTACAGCCACAATAGTATTAATTCCTTTCATGTGAAATTTAAACAACTACCTATTCACTTTTCGAGGAACACAAGTTTGGTGGCCTCGGCGTTGTAACGTGTTTTATTTAGACGTGTGTATTCATGTATGCGGGGGGAGGGGCCAGTATTTACCCTAGTTTTTTATTTTTATTTTTGGTATATTATTTTCTTTATGTCCTCATTTAAGTATGGACTTTATGCAGCTCACTGTGCATTTGAAACTGTCAAGTTGAAATTGTCAGCAGGGAGCATGTCATGCACTTCCCTGAAAACTTGTCTAAAAATAATGAACATTTCCAAAACCCTTTGTGACAGGCCCAACCATCCTTGGTGTCAATGGCATTGTATGTCCCTGCGCCCAGTTTCTTACGAGTTTCATAATGTTGTGTGAGCACTTAAATCCCCCATCTACTACCTAAAGGGATCAGGCAATAATCATTTTACTAAAACAACTATAGGATTTACAGGTCCTATCACTTCTCGGCCAGGCTTCCTTCGGTGAGCCATGTGCAAGCTACCGAGTAGCTGTATCTACCAACCGAGAATTATCACTACCTATAGAAGGAGATATGCTTTTGGGAAGTCTTTGTAACGCGTTTTTCGTTGTCTGTCGCTGCTTTTTTGCCCAACAACTAAAACTGCCTAGTTGGACGCACATTTTTGTGTCACTTTTATTGTGCTTATAAGGTAGCTTAGAACTCAATTGCACTGAATGTAAAGTTATCTATTGTCTTGATCTTATCTGTTAATGCAAGAGCTTGAGATATTAAAAAAAAAAAGTAAAAAAAAAAAAACAAAAAAAAGTAAAATTGGTCTTTGTTTTTTGTTTTTTTTCTCCCTGCATATCAACAAAGTTAAACGTGTCCAAACTACGAATGTAGCAGCTGTTTCCAGAGACTCCTGTCTGGATACAATAAAAAAATTGTATTGTATAAGTGAACCAATTAAATAATTATGATAATATTATTAATAATATTAATAAATGATTTTAAAGCATACATTGTAACGTCAGTGGTTTATATTGTGTGACTGCAATGGGGCCTCTTATATTTAAAAGTGATCAGTTGGGTAACCCCAAGACACACAGCTCTGTGAGGTTATATCTAGTGGCAGACAACTACCATATGGTCATTATAACATTCATATTCATAACATATCACTTATTATAATAGGTATAAACATATAGATATTACATAGGAATGCGTTTTGATTCATCTGATATATATATATATATATATATATATATATATATATATATATTTTTATATATATATATATATATATATATATATATATATATATATATATATATATATATATATATATAAATTCCAAAGTTGAAAAAGCCTTTAAACATAAGAGCTTGAAAGCAAACCAACATAACTACAAATATGTTTTACCTTTCATGTCAATATCAAATATTTTACTCTAACTGTGGGGGTAGCTGGAATAATTATAGTGCCAAATAGTTATTGCACATATATAGGGATGCCAACACTGCGTTGGTTTCTCTATGATTTACTAACAGATATGGTATAATAACAAGTTTTCACTGGATTTAACCTGCCCACGTTTATACATCATGCCCATATGTCTAAGGATTTTTAGCGAGGGGACAGTTTTATACAGAAAAGAATGTGCTTGAACGTCTATAAACCGTGATGGTGAAAGAAAAAAGAAGAGACTGAAAAAATAAAATATGATAAAAAGAGAGAACATGTAATAGAGAGTAATATATAGGAGCCAAAGAGACTGAAACAAAGTGAGAGGGAGAGAGAAAGAGAGAAAGAGAGAGGGAGGGAGAGAAAGAGAGAGAGAGAGAGAGAGAGAGAGAGAGAGAGAGAGAGAGAGAGAGAAAGAGAGAGAGAAAGAGAGAGAGAGAGAGAAAGAGAGATAGAGAGAGAGAGAGAGAAAGAGAGAGAGAGAGAGAGAGAAAGCGAGAGAGAGAGAGAGAGAGAGAGCTCGTATGATGGATAGAAAGGCCATGTGATACAAAGACTATATGATTCTGAAAGATAAAGAGATACAAATAAAGGGTGTTATGGATATTGTTATGGAGGGGGGGTATGAAATATATATGTAAGGCATGCGATGGCGAGAGAGAGAGAGAGAGAGAGAGAGAGAGAGAGAGAGAGAGAGAGAGAGTATAAAACGATGGAAACAACCGATACAGCCATTGGAAAAAGTGGGTAAAAACGTGTTGGGGAGAGGGGTGTGTGTAAAACATGATAAAGGGAGATAATGCATGTGATAGATACATAAAGAGTGTGATCAGAAAATATATAGTATAGGGATAAAGACAGACAAGGAGATTTAAGGATAGTTATGAAGGGAGAGTGGTTAAATAAGGCACCTCAAGGAGAGACAGCTAACAGGCATGATGGAGAATAAAAGAGAGAATACAAGACTGAGAGAGATTTTAACACGCTATGAAGAGAGAGATAAAGTAAGCGACCGAGAAGGACAAAACACAGGATAAAGGAAAAGCAAGTGATGAAGGTTGAGAGAAAGCATTAGATAAAAAGAGACAGAAATAGGGAGAGATAAAGTCTACAATGTAGAGAGGAATACATTGATGGAGAGAAAAAGAGAGGGGTCACACAACAATCCATGTGATAGAGATGGAAAGAGAATAAAAAACTTTCTTTGATAGAGAAGGAAAGGAGAATAAAAAACTTTCTCCAAAGTCAGTCCCAATTTTTCCCCATAGACATCAATAGAGTTTTGTGATAAACTGTGAGATGTTTTTCTGAATTCAATTGCATCTTAAATTGAATCTCACCCACCCCTTTTCTCACTGAAGTAAATAGTGCCCAAAGTGTGTTAGAGAGAGGCAAAATGGCATAAAAATAGAGAGGCAGAAAGACATAAACACCCAATGGCCATAGAGATAGAGAGATAAGTGATAGAGAGGAAAATAAAAGTTATTGGTGAGACGGAATAATGTGATGGGGGGTGAGAAAGAGAGAACATTCAATGGAAAGAGAAATGAAGATGGAAAGATTTTTAATATGTATATTGGAATGGGAAGTTCTTAAGAGAAAAAGAGATCATGGGATGGACAGAGAAAAAAATGCACGAAACCAACAAAGAGAAAGTATATGACAATTAAATGTTTTGTGTGTGTCTATGTGATGAAGAAATGGAGGGAGAGGTGCAATATGATGTACACCATATGGAAAAAGGGAAAAGGGGGGCATTTGTCCATGGCCCACCATCCCCCAGAAATGGGAGACCTCCAATTTTAATCAACTGGAAAAGCCCTGTTCTACCACTTTTCATGTTTGTTTGATATTTCTTCTCTAAAATGTAAAGTCATCCACCTTATTCACATTGAGCAGGTAGTATTAATACATTATTATTAGTGCAAAATACACAGGCAAGTGACAGAATGGGAGGATCCAATTAAATCTCATTACATTTAACTCTATATAACAAATATATACTTGCATGATGGCTGGGGTCCATGGGCAATAATAATTACAAATGTACTAAACAGAGTACTGATTCTGAAAAGAACTTTGAATGTTCCATTAGTCAGGTGATGCAGACTGACCCAATATATGAACGGGTGTGACGTCAGGTTGGGGGTAGTACTGCCACATATGAATTGTGGCTGATGGGGGAACTGCTGGGCCCACTAATGGTATCTTTGCTATGAGCTTACATGTGCCTTAAAGCTTCCCTGAAAGTACATGGTGGATATGTATATGATGGAAAGAAAAGAGAATGGGGGAAAGAAAAATAAAGATGTTTTAGGGAGACCAATGCAGAGATGGAGAGAAATAATAAATATTGTGAAGGAAAAGACCAAAATATAAAGAATGTGATGAAGAGAAAGATAAAGCAAGAGAGTGAGAGAGATGTGGAATGGTATGAAGGAAGGGACATATAGCATGTCATGGGAAGAGCATAAAGAATAAAGAATGTGATTTGAAAGTAAGAAATGGCATGTGATAGGGAAAAAAGAAGATACGGAATGCAATGGAAAAAGAGAGACAGACACACCACAATGAATATATTATGGGGAAAGAGAAGAAAGCCTCTGATGGAGAGATAGATATGAAAAATATGATGGAGAGAGAAAGAAAAGGAAAGAAAGCATATGATTCAAGGAGGCAGACTATGTGATTCCTTGTCATAGAAAAGGCAAGAGAGTGTCATGGAGAGAAAGAGACAGTGAGACAGAGGGAGGGAGAAATGAGACAACATATTGGATAATATAGCAAGAGTTCACTGTAGGAGAGTGGCAATAGGGACAAAGGGGCAATGTGTGTAAGAATTGTATCTAGTCACCCTTTTTCATACAGGGTATATATATATATATATATATATATATATATATATATATATATATATATATATATATATATATATATATATATACATATATATATATATATATATATAAATATATAAAAATGAAGCCCACATTTAAACCATTTATAGTCCTGGTGCATGGTGAATAACTCAGCGTATATGGAGTGTTGGTATTGGCACCTTTATCAAGGATAACACACATGTGGACAAACCGTTTAAGTGCAAGTGAAAAAAAGGAGGTTCACTATAAATTTGCATGAATGAATAGCTGGTCCTTATACCTGATTTTAGAAGTTATTATCCTAAACAAAGCTCTCTCTCATTATTGCTCCAGTTTTGTGACATTTATTATTTCCTAATTTTCAAGGCAGAATGTGCATTAAAGGGTATGAGAGAAAGCCCCAGAATTTGCCAGAGGTGTTTGCTGTACAGAACTGCATTATTCTGGGTGAAATCAAAGCACAATATTCAGTAAACTTTCTTGGTAATAATGATCACAATTATATTGGCCCAGTTTCACTAAAGGTTAGTATTTTCCACATTGTTCAACAGAATTATTTTCCTGAAAACCATGGGCCCATTTACTATGAAAAAAATTAACATAGTTAACTAGGCTTATTAGGACTGAAATGTCAAAAAGCTTGCAGGTAGCTGCACTGCATTGGGGGTACTGAAAGTGAAAATGCTGGTAACCGTCACCATGATATTTAATGTCAGATCTGATCTGAGTTTACCTTTTGTTATCAAAGTTTGGATAAAAATATCAAAAGTTTCAGTAACTGGTTGTTGGTTTCCCACTAAACCAACATAATTCTAAGGCCCAGCTAAAACACTGCTTGTTTAGCCTTAAAGGCACAGATTCAATAACAGTGTTGCTTATTTTTATATTTAGGATAATTCTCAATGCAGAGAACTTCTTTCGGTGTTAATATCCCTTGGGTATCAGTTTATTCATTAAGCTTACAAGCTGGCTTTTTAGGTGATTCATATAACTAGCTTAGTTTTGGTCAATTTTTACTCACTTTTAAGAAATACTAAAATGTCACCATATGAATTAGGAAATATTAATCTTTGGTGAGTCTGGTTCTAATGACCTGTCTGGGATGAAGAAAGAAGAAACCTGTGGATGACAAGGGACTCACCAGCTATATATATTTTTTGGTCCTTTTTTACCCAAAATGCATTTGCAGGCACCCCTTATATTAAAGCTTCATTGCCTGTAATAATACTCATTTATATCAATTACTACTAAGAATTTAAAGCTCCCACTATCCTTAGTGAATTAATGGATGTTTCTGCGTTCTAAGGAAGGAGCACTTACCGCTTGTGGAAATGCGACTTGTAGTTCTGCTTTGTGTGTTTCATTTTAGACTTCTATTCTTTTCTGTAAAACATGCAGCAATTATTGCGACTTTGAACATTAGGTTGGGTATATATCCCACTAAAACGAAAAAAAAAACCTCTGGCTCACCCTAGTTTTACTGGAAAATGGAGAATATTTTGGCACTGCCGCTTAATAACAGCAGAATGTCCGCTAAACTGCCCACAGCTGCCGCTATTTGGGATGGGGTTGCTGATTTCTCCCTTTCTCCTTTCATTTTTATTGTATTTTTGTTGTGAAACAATGTTAGTGCAGGGTCCTTGGTGCAGATGGACACTCCTTCCTTCCTCCAGGAATCTGTCCCACACAAGCCCCATGTGGTAAAGCAATAATAGCCAGAAAATAAAACCATAAAACCATAATAAAACCATAAAAATAGCTCCTGAAATGTGCAGCAAATGTGAAGGAAAGCTGGAGTCATTTCCTGGACTCTGCAGGGCACACGGACACATGAAAGGCGGTGCAGCCTGCGTTTCCCTGCGAATTTTCCTAACACTTGTTTCCTCACTTTGCCTTTAGGTGACACGCGATTTACACCTCCAAATGTGCAAATGAACACAATTTTGTTACCAGAGTTTAGCTCCAGCTACTGATTCCGGTGCCTTGGAATCAAAAGACATCCATTTGCGAAAAAAAATCTATTTAGGGTCCCATTTATTGCCCCCAACAGCTTCCCCCTCTTTTCACAAACAATGCACATAGGCGCAGAGAGAGACTGGGGGAGTGAGTGACCACAAGTAGTTCTGTTAGTTGCACATTAAATAGGCGGTCAGGGTGACTGTATAGGGCCTCAATACTTGATTTTAGTTAGCGCCAGGGTGCGACTTGTTACAGCTTTATATATGTAGTATATTAATGCACCACCAGGACAGTTATAGTTAGGTTACTTTGTATATGTATAATAAATACACAAAGATAGATAGATAGATAGATAGATAGATAGATAGATAGATAGATAGATAGATAGATAGATAGATAGATAGATAGATAGATAGTAGATAGAGAGAGAGAGAGAGAGAGAGAGAGAGAGATACATAAATACATAGATAAATAGATAGATAATTGCTAGATGATAGATAGATAAATAGATAGATAGATAGATAGATAGATAGATAGATAGATAGATAGATAGATAGATAGATAGATAGATAGATACCACAGATACACTATAGATAGATAGATAGATGATAGATAGATAGACAGACAGACAGACAGACAGACAGACAGATAGATAGATAGATAGATAGATAGATAGATAATTGATATATGAGAGAGAGAGAGAGAGAGAGAGAGAGAGAGAGAGAGAGAGATAGCCAGATAGATGGATAATAGGTATTTAATTCAGTATTCTTTTATTTTATTTCTCCAGGAAACACGGTAACTGCTAGTTATTTTTTTATTCACTGGTAGTTATATACAGTATACTCATCTGAAACATTCACCCAGGCCTGTGTTTGAGGAGTGTACAAGTAGGTCCTTATACTCAGACACACATGTACACACAGTCGTGCAGGGACACTAATATGTCACATATCTGTATATATATATCCATATCTTTTATCTTATTGCGCTTGTTTGGGTTGATGTGGATGCAGACTAATATGAAGCCGATTTCAGATACATGGAAACCACATCTCATCTGTTCCATTGTGGCACAGTGCCAGATCGTTTTTGATATAATAAAAGATGAGAACTTTATTGCTGATTCCACTTCGTGTTTATGCTGAAGTCAACAACCCCAAACTTCCATCTTCCGATGAATACAAGATTTTTTATGTGATTAAATCATTATATCATCTCGAATGTGTGATGGGGAGAAATTGCTCTTACAGGCTAAGAAAAAAAAAGTCATTTGGGGGAAGATATTCCTTCTGAGAGAGGCCCTTGCAAATGATCATCGCTGTCTGTATATGACTCGGAATGGACCCATTGACACGCCTGAAGGAAACTATACCATTTCTATCAACGCTTTATTTTATTAGCCAATCAAAATTTCTTTCAAAGACTCATTTAAGAAAAAGGGGGACTATAATTCATCGGAAAGCTGAACATGAACATATTGCTCATTTTAATTGAACGTGGTATTCTAATCAAGACAACAGCCACACGATAATGTACCCATTAAAAATAGACCAAAATGAGATTACAAAAGGCACACTGCGGAGAAAAAAAAAAAGTTGGAAGGATTATTTGAGCAAATGAGAAGAGAAGCAGCAAAAAATTCACACCCCACAATAGCTGAAATGATATGAAGAAAGAATTGGATATGAGGTAACCTCTGAGGCATACACTCAGTAATGTATTGCTTTTCTATGCACACGTTTTTCATATGCCTGTGCCCCAGAGGGTGTTCCAAAACAAATGTTTATTTATACCTAAAGCAAAGTCTGTAAAGATTGGAAAGCGACAGTCAGAACCGTATGAAAACTCTCCAATCATGAAATCGATTTCTTCCAAATAAAAATAAACCAAGGGGCACCTGGCAAGCAGTCCTCAGATTTCTGCCAGTCCTTTCTATCCTATCACTACACTGTCTCACATTAGATATTAACGAGATACCTAACTAAATACAGCAGTCTCATGTACACAAAGTCAGTATTTACCTATTATTTGTAACTTCCCTGATCTTGCGGTGGTGGTATTAGAAATGTAGGAGCCTGTCTTTGTTATTTTGCCTGCAAGAGAAGAGAAGCCTGTTTCCCAAACATGAAAGCTGTCCTTTTAAGTAGCCTTCCCCTCCTCGTTACTTTTAACTACCTGTTATAAATTTTATTGGTGGTTTGTGTAGAAGATAAAAGTAACTTCCTTCCATCCGGTTGTAATACAGAATTGCCATTGTGGTGTGTCAGATAAGCGAGAACAACTTTTATTTCACTGGGCAATAACAGACACTTTTCACTGTTGTGTCTTCACTGGATGGTTATTAAACAGACCAATTATATCGTGGAAGGAGCATCCTTTTATTTTCTGAATAAAGTTGTATATTATAGAGAGAATCAAACAAAGCAGTGTTTCATTGAATTCATTTTTTACCTTTTGTCCCGTATAAAATATAAGCACTCTAAGCAATATCGTGTTTTGTAACTTCACTACAAAAATAAACAGGAATGGAAACAGGCGAAATTCAACGGAATAAAGAAATATATATTGAAGATACACAGCTGATGTTAACAGGTTTTAATACAACGGAAAAGCCAATAGGAGTGTTTCCTACAATAGGGAGAATTGTCTTATATTTAAACTCTCGCAAGTAGGTTCCTCCTCTGATCTTATTTTTGTTTTTCTCTATAATCCCTGTTTGTTAAATTATTGTAATAATTCTGTTCGTTGTATCGTTATAAATGAATGTAAAAAGCGCTGTGTAACTCGCTATAAATAAATGATGACGATGATGTAAGGGGAATTCTGTTTAAATAACTGACATTTAATGCAATTTCCACACACACATATCTATCTATCTATCTATCTATCTATCTATCTATCTATCTATCTATCTATCTATCTATCTATCTATCTATCTATCTATCTATCTATCTATCTCTATCTATCTCTATATATATATATATATATATATCTATATATATATATATATATATATATATATATATATATATATATATATATATATATATCTCTGTTGTAGCTCCCACTCCCATTCTCTGCTGAATTTAAGTATGAACACAAATATTGTACTTTACAAAATATTCACTTTCGTATATTTAAAATGATTCAGGTTCTCTTACTTTTATTTGCAATTATCGCAATACCCTATTTTTTTTTTTTTTAGAGTTTTTAAATATAAACTACTGTAACTGAATATCTCTGTATTTAGATACATCGGTGACAAAGGCGCTTTCTGTTTATAGACATTACAGTGACATTTATTTTATGTAAGCAACCATAGGGCCTAAAAAGGAACAAAGACACAATAGGGACATATCGATATAATAAAAAAAACAGGTATAAACTTTTGTCTTTTTTTCTAAAATGCCTGTATAAATAATATAAAACAGCGATATGTAAACTTACAGGTCTTTAGGAAAAGTGGATTTTCAGGCAATGCTGACTAAATGATATATTTATGCATCTTTATATTGTTTGAAATAGTAAGTGCATTTTATTGGCAAATACTAGTCACTGTTGCCATATGTTGCTAAGTGTATGCGTCTGTATATGTGTGTCTATGTGTGTGTAGATATGTGTGTGTGTGTGTGTGTTTGTATGTCTGTGTCTATGTGTCTGTGTGTTTATGTGTGTGTGTTTGTATGTCTGTGTGTATGTGAGTGTGTGTGTATGTGAGTGTGTGTGTGTAAGTGTGTGTAAGTGTGTGTGTGTGTGTATATGTGTGTTTGTATGTCTGTGTCTGTATGTGTGTGTGTTTGTATGTCTGTGTGTAGGTGTGTGTGTGTATGTGAGTGTGTGTGTGTGTGTAAGTGTGTGTATGTGTGTGTGTATGTGTGTGTATGTGTGTGTATATGTGTGCGTGTGTGTGTGTTCATCTATGTGTGTTTTTGGAAGTGCTTTCTACAACATATTAGTAATAATGGTACATTCGCAAATAAAAAATAAAGTGATGTATTCTCATTTCAGATTCAATACTCTTTTTTTATTTTTATTTTATGAATAATTACAACAATAACATTTACATTACAATAACAACAGAAAGTGAATGCAAAGCAATGTAAAAATTGATACAAGCATTCTAATAAAATGTACATTTTAAAAACCAAATAAACTGTCTTTAAAGATATGGTCTGTCCTTAACCTAAACTAAAAAAGGTGTCAAAAAATATCTGCATATTTTATAAATAACACTAGACGCATGTTTTAATGTTTGTGTGTAACAGCTACTGATGCACACACACACACACACATATATATTTAATTCCAGTACTCCTCACTCTGTGAAGTCGATTCTGTAATCTTGGATACATTTCATTTGCCTATTTGATTGCATGTATCTTAGTTGAGGTTCTGATAGATGGAGGGGCAGCTGGGGTAAATTGAGCTAAGGGGAGGCCTTCATCTGACCGAAATTAGCTTCATTCCTAAACAATATAAAATATAAAGTCTGTTCCCCCTTTGTCTTTATTCTCACCCACAGAACACACAGAGGATCAATTTGTGCTGAGTATAATAAGGCAATTTATATATATCTATAGATAAATTAAAAAAAAATGTATGTAGAGAAAAAAACCAATAATAAAAAAATGGATAAATATGGCGTCAGGGAAAGCCATTTGCACACGCCACACAAATGCAGCGCATTCTTGGTTGTTTGCAGAAAATTTACAGCTGGGCAATAAAAGTTTACGACTGAATCACAAGTTGGATTGGCCACAGGAAGTCATGTGGACTCTCCATGAACATGAACTTTTTATTGTGCTTTCTCTCTTATGACTATTTCGCTGTGCTCCTTCCTATAACAGTCCACCCGGTGCCAGTGTGAGGGGCTCCAGCCTACCTGTTTTATATCGACACCTCTGAAATTCTAGATATTTTTTTTATTCTCCTTCTCCTTGTGGAACTCTGTGCTGCTCAAGGCATTTTGGAAATAATGAATAGACTGCACCTCTCTGGCCGCCTCCCCCTGTTCCACCCCTGGGGGCAAGAGGCTCTACGTTTCGTTTGGAGAAGGCACAGAATTAAGGAGCGCCGGCTTAGAAATACCTTTTTCCCCCTTTATTATTTTCTCTCCCCAGAGTTCTGTGCCGCAGCAGCAGATCGTCGCTTTGCGTTTTTGTCCCCACCTTGATTTTTTATTTATTTATTTATTTTGTGCAATGTTTTCTTGAAGCTCCACGCTGCATCTCCGGATCAGACAGAGGGAGAGAGAGAGGGAGAGAAAGAGAGACAGAGAGGAAGAGAGAGAGAGAGAGGAAGAGAGAGAGAGGTAAGTGTTCCCTTATTGGCTAACATTCTCTAACTAATGATCCATAGCGATGGGGGTAGAGAAGTAGATACAGAACATTCTGCTACAGGGAATCACTAGGACATGAAAAGGGGAGCAGAAATTGGGGTTAATGTGGGGGATTCTTGATGTGATGTCACTGGCCTTTAATAACAACTGTGTCTGACTGATATTAAATCGTTTCTTGCTGTCACTTCCTCTATGTACTAATCGCTGCGGCGGCGCTAGGGCTCTAGGCCTTGGGGAGAGGGGTGTGTGATACAGTGAGAATAATGAGACTGAGCTGCAGAGGAACTGAGGTCGGACGACTGGGGGGATAATGATGTTGGGTAGAAAAAGAAAGTGGGAACTTTTGTACCTAAAGAAGAGAGGAGTGAGGGTGAGTGCTGAGCATGCGCAATCAGCTTCTTGCCAGACCTGCCAGGGGTTTGTGCCAAGCTCGGTCTGGGGCTTTTGGTCACTAGATCTGGGTGTCAGTTTTGTCTGTCTGTGTTGCTGTTGCTCTTACAAAAGGGCAGACAGAGAACATTTTCATCCAGGCATTTATTTGCTGGGCATATAGGGTCGCAACTGGGATTTGCTAATGTGACCTTGTCTTGTCTGTCCTTCATTAATGAATTAATTAGAGTACCAGGCGAGTACTATATTGTCTGCTTGTAGTATGAAAAGTAGGAGCATCGTTTATCTGCCCTTTGCTTATATGTGTTTATTGTATTGTTTACTTTATTGCTGCTGTGGACTTTCTATTTCCCTGTACATTTGAATATGTTGTTGCTCATCTATCTATCTATCTATCTATCTATCTATCTATCTATCTATCTATCTATCTATCTATCTATCTATCTATCTATCTATCTATCTATCATCTATATATCATCTATTTATCATCTATATATCTCCAATAGTGTGTAACATAGATTACAAATAAAACAAAAAAAACCCATAATATTACTTTATGGTTTAGCCATGTTTGTCTAAGCCACTGCTCGAATATCATGAGCCCAGAAATCATGAGGGCCGAAGCAGTTATGGGTAGATTTCATCATGTATTGATATTACCAAGGGAGCTGGAATCAAGCTGGGGGCTATTGTGGGAGTTTTCTGAAAGAACAGCAGATTGCTAAGAGACAGTTTCGTTTTTATTTAATTTAGGAATTTAAATTATTTTTAAATTGAAATATACATATAGTATGTATGCATTAGTCTATATCCTCAGATGATTTGGTATAAATAATCTCCCCTATATTGCTTCTTTATTAATACACAAGGTAGCATGGAACGGATATATTCCTCAAATGGAGAATATTCTCTGATGTTGTTCAGTCAGCTCCCAGCATGGACGTGCGAGTCTTTTAGAATGTTTTTTTTCCACCAGACACAAGTAGCGTCGTGTGTCTGCGATCTCTGCCGCATATGCGGGTGGAATGATACGAATTACTAAATAGCAGCAATCCTAGACAGTGTGTGCAACTGACCCTGTACTATTGTCTGTCCAAGAGCAAAATCTGCAGACATATCTATATACAGATCGAGATATATATATATATATATATATATATATATATATATATATATATATATATATATATATATATATATCTTTACAGAGAGGTCTGTAGGGCTGCACCCACCCATTTTTCTTTTATTTAATTCCTACCACTCACCTCTCATAAAGCTGCACAAGGCACAGACTTTTATATATATACCCATCTGTGCTTTATACATTAAATCGAGTATTTAAAATAAAACTCCTTTTGAAACTGAATGTATATATCCAGGGCATCGGTAATGGCAATCAGGCTACTAAACACTATGGATAAACAAAATTGTCTCCTTTTCTCCTTAATATTTTAATCTACCTGTGGTTTAGTGAAAAAAAAACATTTCGTCAGCTGAAAATATATTAAATATAATAAATGACAATCCCAAGGACTTACATTGCATGCAAACACCCCGGGCTAAATGTGAAACTATTTCAATTACATCTAAGAGGTGTATACTAAAATGTTACTGTTTTTAATAGGCCTGTGTTATTATAATCCTCAATGATATTGTTGGTAATAAATTGTTACTATAGGATTCTGTCTATTTTAACAATATGATTTTCTTTATATGAACCCTGTGCGCGAACATAAATATTCATATTATATTCGATTGAATATTGTATGTCATATATTTGATTTTTTCCCCCTTACATTCAGTAATTTTATAGGTTTATAGGTTTATATAAAATTTACCATTTTACTGGCATAGGATAATCAATGCTTGGTTCTTAAGTTTTCCATGTGGCTATACATTTGTAGAATGTGCAGTGCTAAATGTTTCATAGTGTTGGAATAAACAACGGTGGGCTTTTTTTTATAAACGTTTTATAGATAGAAACCCAATTTCGCGTTAAATATTCTTCCAGTCTATGAATATTTTATATCCCCTCAATCTATTCGTTCTTTGTGTTGTTCTTGCAGGCCGTAAACCTCTCAAATGCAAAAAATAATCACATATTTATTGGCGTGAAGAATAAGTTAATAAGGAAACGAAAGTGTTGCACATGCCTAGTCACATTGTGTATTTATTGGCCGGATTCTCCAGCTCTACTTCCTTTGCCTCAATCCGACTAATACATTTACAGTTGTTTGAGCAATTCTAGAAATACAGCAACAAAGATTTCGAGAAAAAAAGTAATTTTTATCTGTATGTATCTTTATTTTTTATTTCTTTCCATTTTTTTAAAAAAAAAATTAGATCTAGAATACTAAGAAAAAAACATTTGTCATGTGCAAGTAAATTGTAAAGTCTTTTTTTTTTACTGTGAGGATAAAGAGTATATGAGGTTTTATTGTTGTCTTCATTAGGAAAGTCCACATATTGTAAGATGTAGGGGGGGGGGGAAATCATTACCGTCTGTTGTCTGCATCTTGTTTCTTGGAAGTATTTCTTTGCTGAAATAACTCTTGTCTAAAATGTTCTCAGCTATCACCTTAAAATGTGACCCCAGTTCTATTGCTTGTGTCTCCTCTAGAGACTTGCCATATTGCAAGCTTGTGAAATTGAAGTCATTCTGTAATGCAGCTTGGCTTAGTCCTAAGGGCATTCCTTTGTTTACTTGTTTATATACTGCCACCAAGTGACCAAACGCTGCCAAACCAGCGCAATCACATTAAATTGCCCAGGAATCGGCTGTTTGGGGATTTTTTTTATTTTTTTTATTATTAAATTCACGTACAAAATGAAGTCCTTGGTGAATTTCTGGAAATACTATTTTTGTAGTGTGAGAATCCTAATGAGAAGCAGGTGCTGTGGAGTGTTTGGTGCTGCAGCTACTCCTTTAAATGTGTGAATGTGATCAGTGCTGAGCAGCTTTATGGCACTGAGGGTATGCGTGTGCAGCTGCCCAGCTCTTAAAGCAAATAATAAAATCCAATTCTGTCCCTGCTCGTAGCAAAGAGCTACACACACACACACACAGCACTAACTCCCCACAAAGCGCTTTATTTAGGAGGATCACAATATATTGTCGGGCACATTTAAGTTTGAATTCATTGCGAGAGACATAAAAATGATGTAGCGTTGGAAATGCTGCATTTAATACGTTGGCTGGCCCTGTTAAAAGCATCCCATGTAGCCTTCACTTAAGGCAACGCAGTGTTGTTTTATTGAATAAATCTTTCTTGTAATCGGATATGAGACAGTAGCTTTCAACCCTGTAAACACGAAGAATGGAACCCCCTTCAGGTTAATGGCTGTGCAATGTTTCATTGTAAGGTTATGTTTTCATATTTAATAACGCTTTGTCAATTGCAGTAGTTTGAGTTGCTGAAGCTAAATAAAGTCAAAGAGGAAGCACTCTGCAGTTGTCAGACTCTCAGGCACGTGCCTAATATAGACTGATGCAATATGATGTAATACCGAATGGTACTATGACGTAAAACCTCCAGCAACCATGTATCATATATATATATGCTACTGAATATCTTGTGCAAATTTAATGGCAATGATTCCAGATTGCACACAGTCCTCCATGTAATGTTTCAGTGGGTGTGCCCTGCGTCCTTGCTGTACGGTTATGTTGTAGATTGTCTAAAGAAAAAAATAACACATTTATTTTATTAGTTTATTTCAGTACACCTTTCAGCCACAGAGGAAAGAATAATGGAAAAATGCATGATATAATCCTATAATTCCCCTGCTCTTATTAATTATCCTGGCATTGCAAGATAAAGCTTCTTTGCAATAAAAAGCCAATGTTTCACTTGGGCATACTGAAACAATTCCAAATATACAATGTATAAATATACAAATTGGCAGATTATTTCTTGTAGATTAGAGTACATATAAAAGAGAAGACTAAATGAGCTCTTCTCTGCATCTTATTACATACACACATACAGCAAAGGAAAAACTAGAAGTATAGCAGAACAGGAGCTGAAATGTACATGGTTTTTGCAGTGAAACCGAGGTATACAATCCACTGGCACCAATACATTAAAAAAAAGTAATTATACTTACTTTAGGAATGCCAAAACCCTCCTTCTCCCCATCATTATATTTTAATGTTGAAAGCCACAATTTAGTAAGTAAGAATGTCTCAGTGGAAACCCAGAGCTCCCACATATTTACATACAGAACACAGGAGAAAGAAGTTTCAGTTTAGGAATCGCGAGCATAGAGCATGAACTGCGCAAGCGGAAGGCAAACTGTATCTACAAAAAGTTACCAGCACATTTATTGCTTAAACTTTTCTTGATCTCTGTGCAATAGCAGTGGGTTAGGATTCATGTAATAAAATATATTCATACTACCCTTACACGTTGAATTAAATTGAACCAAAATAAATAATAAATCATGTTAATATCAGAAACCAATGTACCCCAAGAAACAAAGAATTTGACTCACACATTGCAAGTCCAAATTGTGGTCTCTGATCAATAACAACACATTCAGCTCTCCAGCAATACAATGTGCTGAATACTTAATGGCCCATTGGCTTGCTTGCTGATATCATACATAAATAAAAAGGTATGGACTCTACTAGGCATTCAATCACACATTTAAATTAAAAGGCTAAGCAGGATAGGTACTTTGTATTTATACATCTGGTGTATTATGTCCAGCAGTACCTTATCTTGTTTAATCGTGTTAAATACACCCACACACCGCACATACATATTCCACTTACATTTTATGAGGACAGTTACTGTCTGATCGCACCAATATTAGTTCATGCTGTGAAAGTGAACATTTAATGTTACTAATAATGTTCTGCACCTATACCTTTATTTATGACATAATTCTGGTTTACTGTTTATAGAAGAGAGAGCAAATGGCGTTTAGTTCAAATAATCAGTGGCAGTTGTTGAGCGATTTAGAGATGGGTGCCACTGCTAGTGACATGCAAGTGCTGAAATGAACCCTGTCTGCTTTGCCACAAGCTTCCCCCTCTCTTTAAAAAAAAAAATTATATATATATTCCTTGATGTCGTTTCCTTTGCCTTCATTAGGAAGGATATAGAAAACACGTGTGCACAGGCAATTGTTTTATGTGTATCACTTAATCAATCCGCTAATTAGAGAAACCCAGAGCGTAATTGTTCATTCTTCATGCTCATTTTTGGATCAGTTCTACAAAGTGGAGTTAAAGGAAGGGTGGGGGGATTCTTACCTGTAAATCTTGAAATAATATTCCTGTGTTTGGATTTGGCGAGTTGCAGCTCTAGGGGGGATAGAGAGCTGAGCACAAGTCAGAGCTCCTGTTATAAACATCTGTTCTTTCAAATTTTGCTGAGCTTACATAATTGTATCAGGATTCATTTAAGGACTGTACCTTGCAGGCAATTACCTCCATACAGACACACACACACTGCTATAGCTTGTGGCAAAAAGAGGAGGTTCGTGGGGGTAGGGGACTGTTCAGCCAACCTGTATCTGATAGGAAAATTCAACCTCCACTATAAGAATAGCTTTAAAACTTATTTCCCAGTGCTGAAAATGCACAATCCATGGTTTCCTTTTGTTGCTTGAAATTGCATGTGCTAGCCGGCTTTCCTCTCCCCATAAATCGACTAGTGCTATAAGCCTTGCCCTTTGCTTAGACTTGTAATAAAACTGTGAACTTTCCCTGCAAGGCAAGCGCCATTCTAGCACAGTCTCACTGAAATTCTGAATCTTGGGCACTTACCCTTAAAATAATATCTCCACAAAGTAATCAATGGGGGACATTCACCTAAAAGTAGAAGCATAGCCCCCCTATATACTTCCCAATAAAACCGTGCAATAAACAAGCTGATCAGCCAGCAATAAAATAAAGCAGCCCAAACGAAATGCAACGTGTTTAACATCCAAACACACGCAAATACGCACAGACCTCCAGATTTATAACAACAAAAATGACTTAAATATATGGCTGAACCTACCGATTTGCATGAGCTTAGACATAACTATACGAACCAGTAGCATAGCATATATAATCTGCTTTTTATACACCAGTCTCTATATACAGTGAGTAATCCTGTAGATGCAAACATTCCATGTACTGGTCTGGAATGGAAAATGTTTGGACATTCACACATTCTTAAAAAAAAATAATCCTAAATGAAGTAAAGGAGTTATACCAGTGATATCTGTATATTGAAATAATATCCCAGTATCAACAACATACACACACACCCCATAATATATCTATATATCTATGTCTATTTATATACATAGATATATATTAATTCCTTACTTTCCCAGGAGTGTCCCACACACAGGCTGAGCAATCTCAAATGGTCTCTTCTTTATTTTACTTAAAACTTTTTTTTCTTTCTTTTTTTCTCCCCTTCCTTTTTGTTGTTTACACTCAAGGGATTTGCTAGTGTGATACCAGGGCAATAAACGACCCCTTTTCGTCTGTTCCCATTTTTATGGTTTTATAACCTCTATTTGGCTTTGATGCTCACAGGAAAAAGATCGTAAAATCCTTCAGCATCCGGGTTTCTTTGCCAGCCCTAAAAAAATAAATATTGCTTTTTGTAAGTCTTACAAATAGTGACTTTTAGGAATTCATTGTATCTGAGGGGAGACAAAACCCCTTCTTGCCAACAACAGAAAATATATGTCTGGGTTGTATATCTGTGCTCAGTCCCACAAAATAAACTGCCTGATAGAATAAGCTGCTTACTTGTACCTGGAATTATTATATGTGGGGACTTTGGAGGGGATCTGACTTTTATAACATTAAATAACCATGTGATACCTGTGACTTTGACATCATTATTAGTAAAATAGCAAAAACAATAATAAATATATAAATAAATACAGTTGCCTGGGCTGATTCGTATTATTAATGATTGCATTAAGCCCCCCCCAGAACAAAAGATGTTGCTAATTATGTCAATAAGTTATTTAATTGTATACACCTCCAATTAAAAGCAATATCAAACTCTGACTGTGACATTGCTACTGAATAAAGTGACGATTGACTAGATGCAAATGAGCAGCAAGTTAATTGCAGGTCGGTGTTTTCGAGATTCAGACTAAAGAAGCAGAGAGTTGGGGAAGTGAATTTGCGTAATGTTGGGGTATGTTTGTCCCACAGCCCCCACTGTACTTTCTCAGCTGATAATGCTTTAATAAAGTGCTTGTGGATATATATATATATACAGTTCTGCACACACGTTTATTGCATGTGGGGGTGCCCAGGGTCGGCTGCATAAATAAATGGCTGAAATCACTGCTAAATTCCACATGTAAATTCGATTCTATCGGGAACTTTACATTTCTACTGCGCACAGGGGGAAAAAATGCAGATTTTATTTAAACTCCGTCGTTCTAACCCCCAAAAACACCGAGGAAATCCCCTCCCCCCCTCTCCCCACACCAAACTAATTCCCCTCTTTCTAATTGCGAGTCTCACTTTGAGTGTATCATCTACTTTCAACTGGGGAATCAACACAAGCAAAACCAATTTTTCCCTTTCTTGACATCTCGCCTCCTATTGGCTCCAAGTGGGTCAGCTGACTTTGTCATTTTGTCTGTCCTGGATTGGAGCCGTCCCTATAACAATCTAGTTCAGACTACAAACTGGAGACAGAAATAAATATTAAAGAAATCTTCCAGGCAGGTAAAGGAGAAGATATGAATTCCTATTTCACTAACCCTTCCTTATCCTGCCATTTAGCCAGTGGCCAAGAAGTTCTCCCCAATGTGGCCCTTAATTCCACAGCCTATGACCCAGTTAGGCATTTTTCCACTTATGGAGCAGCGGTGGCTCAGAATAGGATCTACTCGTCTCCATTCTATACCCCGCAAGATAATGTTGTGTTTGGCTCCAGCCGGGGCCCCTATGAGTATGGATCCAACGCATTTTACCAGGACAAGGACATGCTCACTAGCTGCAGGCAGAACTCAATGGGACACAACACGCAGAGCTCCCTTGCACAGGATTTTAGCAGTGAACAAAACAGAGGCAATGGGCAGGAGCAGAAAGGCAGCATTCAGATCTACCCATGGATGCAGCGCATGAACTCCCACAGTGGTAAGTTGCACTGCTACGCGCACAGATAAATTAAATAAACTCAACCATCTTTACGATCGTCTCCCCCAGCAGAACAAGCTCAGCTCCTTTTTTTATGGCCTCATAAAAGCAATAAACTAGTTCCTTTCCCAGTTGCTCTTATAGGCCCTTTTATTTGTTAAGTTGTTGCAAGCAAATATGGCTTATGTGCTTTCTAATTAAAAGAGGAAAATATAGGTAATAAAGTTCAACCAGCTTAGAGAAAGATTTAAATAAATACTTAAAAAAAAAAAAATGTTCCCACTAAAATGAGTTGCATGTCTGCATGACTTTTTGTAGGGAAATAGCATTTATTTCAATAGGATCTGCATTAATGAAATGATATATACGCGTATTTCAGAAAGCAGGGCGCTGGGAAGGAATGGCAGCTAGTTGCCTATTCATACAATGTATTTGTTTGGGAGCCCCCTTAGGTGAGGGCTAGGTGGGTCTTGCTGCAGCGCCCATGGCAGTCAGATGGAGCTGTATGGCAGTTAGGGGGCAAGGCTCTAGACTGGCTGGAGGGTTATCAGTTGGGCAATCGCGTGTTTTCTCACTAATTCTGTCCAGTTTGTCTTGTGTCTGAATCCCTAGGCGTGGGCTATGGGACGGACAGGAGGAGAGGACGCCAGATCTATTCCCGTTACCAAACTCTGGAGCTGGAGAAAGAATTTCACTTCAATCGCTACCTGACCCGGCGCAGGAGGATCGAGATCGCCAATGCACTTTGTCTGACAGAGCGGCAGATCAAAATCTGGTTCCAGAACAGGAGGATGAAATGGAAAAAAGAGAGCAACCTCACATCGACCCTGTCTGGGGGCACTGGGACAGCGGCTGACAGTTTAGCCGGGGGCAAGGAGGAAAAGCGAGAGGACTCAGAGGGACAAGGCAAAGAGTGAATGGAGAGACACCCCACTAAGGCTTCCTCTTCCCCCCTGCGCAAGTCTGCTCCCCTCCTCCTTTAAGCTGGCACAATTGATTTGGTTGGGCTGCATTAAAAACAAACAGATATTTCTACCCACATTTATCCAGAGCCAGACGTGGACTATTCATTCAGGGGCTGCCTCCCTGCCATGTACTAGACTTGGCTATTGCCTCCTCTCAGTCTCTGTGTTATTCCTGGAACTCTGAATAAAAGACTGGGTTCCACAGCCACACATTTCCTTGTATAGAAACATTGCCTGCAAACTAAAGGGACAGACCCGACAGACTTTGCCTGCGCGTGTGTTTGGGACTATGGACCTGGCACAATTTTAATGTCAAGAAATTCCAAGCTGCTCCCAAGTTCTCCTTCGTCCCCTTCACTCTTTAAGCTGCGGCCAAGTGAAATCTAGCATTCCATTGTGCACAAAGTCCTGACTGTATCTAAAGCCACACTCTCTGGGCCATCATCTTCCATGCTCTATACTGTGACAGTTACCCTGTGAACCTCAGTTTTTAGCCATTGTGTCCGTGGTATCAGTATTTTATTTATGGTAGCGCTGCAGTGTTCATTTGTAGTCAGTAAATGAAGTCTCATAGCAGTAGAAATGGTTACATCTTGTGTTTCACTATTATGTATAAAGTTCACGTCCTATGGACAAAGTGTTGAGTATTTAATAAAACTGATATTATTTTTAATTGTGATGTGTGTGTTTCCTTGCTCTGGACAGCTGTGCCTTTATCCCAAACAGAATCCATCTTCTCTCCTTCCCCTGCAGCAGGTTTATTGCCTCAAAGTACAATAAATGTTATTCAACCCAGCCAGGCAACTTCCTATACACTTACTACATTTGTTACACTTACACTTTGCTTAAAATGTCCTTGCTACCCCTAGAATCCACAGAAAGAAATGTAAAATATTATACAATACTGGGCAAATATCTCCCACTATTAAATTAAAATCCCCCTTTCTATAACTCCCTTGTGCCAAATCCTTGCAATCTACAAAGCAAACAAGCGACTATTTGTGCAATTTAAGCCCTCTATTCTCTAATCGACAACTTATATACAGCACACATATAGCAGCTGATCATTCTGGTATATTATCAAATAAATTACACTGACTTTACTAAAATGCTACACGTAAAGCGCATTTGATTGTTTTTTTTTTTTTTTGGGGGGGGGGTGATTTTGGTTTTCCTATTCATTTAAATATGGATGTAAAAATAAAATCCATTAACGTTTTATTTGGCCAGTAAAGACAATAGCTGTATTGCGCTTATTTCAAAATAGCAGGAAATATTCGAAAATGTGCAGCAAATCTCATGCCCCACCATAAACTCTGGGCGCAATTAAGGCTGAGCAGATCGCTAAATCCACTGGAGCCTTGTGCTGCGCGCTCAGACCACTACGTCCCCCAATTCTACTGTATATTCGCTCAACTTCTCACCCCGGGTGTTATATATATTTCTCCATCAACAGGGCTCACTTATTTTGTTGACAAAGCCGAAAACAATCTCATCACAACACAGGGGAACTTTGCCAAATAAAATGTGTCCCCAGATCTATGGTCTTCCAAGCAGAACTGTGCGCAAAGGGCCACTGATTCCCTTCAGTGATCAAAACACATCCAGTGATTACAAACTTGAGATATGGAGATCTTTGAGCAGATAACAAAGCAGCGGGTTGAGATACAGACAGAGAGGGTGATGGAGAAAGATAGAAGGTGCTTATTGCTGGGGGTCCCGGAGTCTTGGGGTGACACTGGTTTATTATCCTTTCAGCTGAGATCCATGTCTGTCAAGGTGCTTACACGCCTCCTGTTTAGGTGTGCGCCTATTCATGATTAAACAGATCATCACGGTCAAGCTGATCTTAATTAATATTGCAATTTATGGATCACAAAGGCAATTATTACCACGCGCAATTAATTTCCCGGGAGCATTAAGTTAAATAAAAAGCGTCCTTTCTTTTATTGGGAAAAATGAAAATGAAACGACTCCTCCAACCACTGGAATCCTTATCCATAATTAGGCGACCATTAAAAATTAAAGAGTGGTCGTTGATGGAATATAAATGTAAAATTCTAGTAAATACTCAAAATCATTGACCTACAGCAGCAGCCATGGTGGAGCGTACAGAGCAGCCATGTTTATCAGGTGCTCTACCACCCAACTGGCACCAGGTGACGCTGTGGTCTCATTGTCTTCTTTTCCCATCTTGGGGCCTTCGGTTTGTGCCGCCAACATATCAGATACGTTTCACAGGCTTCCATCAATAACCTCCTGGGGTCATCAAGCCAAATTTATGACTGGCCAACGGAATCACGTGATTCTATTTAAACATCCCATATTTGGGCAGAGCACATAGAATAAAGAAAGAGGAATCCCCAGCTATAAATTCTGCACTTTAGAGAACAAAACCCCTGAACTTCAAAGGGCCACAAATCAACCATAATCAAAGGGTGCAAAAAAAAAAAAAAACAACTAATAATAACAATAATCAGCCATGAGTTCGTACGTAGCCAATTCATTCTATAAGCAAAGTCAAAATGTTCCAGCCTATTCCATGCAAAGTTATGGGAATTATGGATCTGTATCCGAGGTCCCTTCATCCAGGTACTGCTACAGTGGGTTGGATCTGAGCATTACATTCCCTTCTCCTGGTTCTTCTAACTCTCTGAGCGCTTTGGACATGCCTTCAAACCCAACTGCTAACCCTGAGCGGCCCTCCTGCACTGTTATGGGTTCTTCTGGGCACACTGTGGGAAGAGGAGAGCAGAGTGCCCTCAACTCTGGGATTTACAATCAGAAAGCTGCGACTACAGCGCTGGAGGAGAGATCTAAAGGGATGGAGAGCATTAAAACTGAGCCGGCACAGAGCACTCCTCAAGGTGGGCAACCACAGCAGCAACAGCAGCAACAGCAGCAGCAGCCACCACAAATATATCCTTGGATGACCAAACTGCACATGAGCCATGGTAAACTTTCACTTCTTGATTTTGTTTCATAGGCTTTTGCATTGGGTTTTATAGGCCATACGGGGCAAATAATAAAAAACCTGGGGTCGTAAATTTTACGACTAAGGCATCAATTGCTCGTAAAACTGTCCACTAAAAGGCTTACAGGCTATAGACGCTCAAATTTATGACAGCATAATTGGATCATAGGAACACAACGCGTAGGAAAGACGGTAATTCCACATTTTTTGGAAGGAGACAGGGAAAAAAAAAACGAAAATAAAATAAAATAAAATAGCATTACAACTTTTATATATGTATGCTTACAGAGAACCCATTTTTTAAAGATCAATTTAATATGACTATATAGCCATAAATAGACTAAATGAGCGCAATTACCAAGGCAACCAAAAACAAGTGAGTTGTAGAATTACGCACGAATATATATTTTGTTTCTTTAAAGAATAAAGGAATCTGAAATAAATAGATTGGAAGTGACTATTTCTACAAACAGTGGCTGCACTTTTTCTCTTAGAAAAATCAAATTGCTCTGTTTGGGTTGAAATAAATTGTGTGTGGGGGGTGGGGTGGAAGTTTTTATTTGCGCAAAGCAGAGCCTGTGTGTCTTATAAGACCTTCTGATTATTTTTTTTTGCTTGCCCCCTCCCCTTGTCCCCCCTTTACTTCTTAGAAACGGACGGGAAGCGTTCCCGGACAAGTTACACTCGATACCAGACCCTGGAGCTGGAGAAGGAATTCCACTTTAATAGATACCTGACTCGCCGAAGGCGCATAGAGATCGCCAACAACCTCTGTCTAAACGAGAGGCAGATCAAAATTTGGTTCCAGAACCGACGGATGAAATGGAAGAAAGACACAAAAGTCAAGAGCAAAGACTCCATGTAAAGGAGCAGAGACCGGAGAAGGCAGATATTTAACCTTAGTTTTGTTACTTAATGAAACTTTCTGCATTTTATTTTGTGTGTGAGGGGAGACCAAGGGAAGAGAAGGAGTCCACAGGGATCCAAAGTCATTTGTAAGGATCTAAGGCCCTAATGTAATATATAGCGCCCGTTCATACTCTTTTTATTCCCCAAACAAAATAGTGTATAGACCTGTATCTTGTCTTAAGTGTTTTGTTTTGACCAATTTTGTTTTAATGAAAAACTCTGGAAAAAATAGTCTTGGCAACTCCCTGCTCTATGTAATTTCCCGAGCGGCATTGTATTAGACTTGCAAGCTGTCTGGGGTCAAAGAGAGTTCTTTTGGGGGAGAAAATGCTAATTGAGATCTTTAGGCTGAAGAGGGCAGGGAAAGTGTGGCTGTATTATATTGTGCTTACTATAATAGGGGTCATAGATTTAATGGCCGGTTAGATATGGAAATGTATTAAAAAAATAAAAAAAAAACAGGGGAAGAGGTTTTTTAAGTTAAAACTTCTTCATTCGTTCCATCGAAATGGAATAGACCCGAGTCTGTGTGTGTGTGTACAATCCACACATTAATCCTTTCATGCACTTGTAAAGTCTTTTCATATTATACACACTATAAGGTGAATTTGTTTTTCCTGCCATGTTATGTTTCAGTAGCTGTTGCTTATGTTACAAAAAAAAAAAAAAAAACACCCCAGTTTTTGAGTATCATAAGTTGATTTTGTCCATACACTTTTGATATTATTTGTTTTGGAAGTGTTTGTGTGCTGATTTTATTGGCATGTTGGAGAAACAAAAACGAGCAAACTTTTTTTTATTAGGATTAAAAAAAAAAGGTTTTTAATGTGTAATTTATTTTATTTTTTATTTCTGCGTAAGTAATGCTAAAAAAAAAGCGTCTAAAACAGTTTGTACATCCTCGTTTTAATATAATCCTTTCTAGTCCGTTTTATCTGATCATGTACTGCATATATTTATTGGTTGTAATTTCATATGTGAAAAAATCATGGAACCTATATTTTGTCATATTGAATAAACAGCAAGTAATATAACAAGTGCAATGGCAACACGTGCCTTTCTTTTTTTTAAAATTTCACTGGGAAACGAATTTCAGGGAGCTGCCCCAGTGTAAAGGGAATTTGTATTTTTTGCAATGATAAATAATCCAAATCTGCTCTCAATTCTATTTCCTTTATATAACACTGCATATTCCTGAAGGGGACAACATGGAATGAACAAGAGTCTGAATTATTTGCTTTACTTTGCTGTTTAGGGGAACATTTCTATTAAGTTGAATAAAGTCACTTTGTGATTAGGTCAGACCCTAGACTGCAATAATCTTATTCAAGTCAAACTTTTCAGGAAAACCATAATTGGATAAATCTGAATACCAGTCATCAATCCCAATAGAGGTTTGGGTTTCACCCTATACATTGTTACAAGTATTTGGAATGGAAGAAAATGAATAACATACCTGGAAACGTCAGGCTCTTGCAATTATGGAGCTTTGCAGCTTTGGCCTTATAATTAAAGCAAAGACTGAGGGTAACAAACAGGGAATCAGTGGCCCTTTTGATGTGTAAAAGTGTGCAGTTGCCTGGGAAGCTCCTGGTTCTGTTATCTCTGTTCTGGCCTGGGAACTATTTACAGTTGGACAAATGCGTGGAGCAAGTTAATAGCTCCATAAAACTTTATGGCACTTCCCTAGTAGACATTACACACGCAAACAGCTTCCTGGCAATGGGTGCCAAAAAAAACCTTTGAAGAAAACCCTGATTTAAGCTCGTCTCGCCTTTAATCTTTTGTCTTTATCAGAAAAGCGTGAGGTGGGGGGAGAATAATCAGATTTGGTTTAAGATTTGCGGAATCCTATGGGTTTACTGGTCTAGATTTTGTTGCCATGCTACTCTCTGGATTTTGTGGCACACAATCTTTAGCCCATTGTGCCTCCCTTGACCTTTCTTTGCCCCATAACCCAATTATGACACCTCCCTTCTATATATATATAATATAAATTATATATATATCCATTTACAGCCGTGGATAGGGCAAATTAAACCTTGTTCAGATACAGTACTAAGGATGCTGGGAGTTGTAGTCCAAGCGTGAAGCAGGATATAAATGGGGCACATAAAATGAAATCAACCTTGCTCAGATACAGTACTAAGAGGATGCTGGGAGTTGTAGTCCAAGCTTGAAGCAGGACTTAAATGGGGTAAATAAAATGAAATTAACCTTTTTCAGATACAGTACTAAGAGGATGCTGGGAGTTGTAGTCCAAGCTTGAAGCAGGACTTAAATGGGGTAAATAAAATGAAATTAACCTTTTTCAGATACAGTACTAAGAGGATGCTGGGAGTTGTAGTCCAAGCTTGAAACAGGACATAAATGGGGCAAATAAAATGAAATCAACCTTGTTCAGATACAGTACTAAGAGGATGCTGGGAGTTGTAGTCTAATCTTAAAAACCGTGGGCAGGACATACAT
The DNA here is from genome assembly GCA_038501925.1 of Xenopus petersii. Taxonomy (NCBI): domain Eukaryota; kingdom Metazoa; phylum Chordata; class Amphibia; order Anura; family Pipidae; genus Xenopus; species Xenopus petersii. Next base: position 39,720,914 of record CM076674.1, read on the forward strand.
GGAGCAAATGACATGATATCAACTAGAAAATCAATATCTGTTTTTGAATCTATAATAACCAACTCTATAAAGACACAGGGAATCCCCTCCACCTGCTATTTGGGGTCCCTAAAATCCCATATGTAAAGTGCTGATTTCGGTAGCCACCCACACACCCGGCTTGGCAGCACAGATGGCAGGGTTAAAACCAAAGTCCTGGGTCCCAGACAAATATGCGACTCAAAGAGGAAACATCAATTTCTACGAATATATATATAAAAAAAAGGCAAAAGACAAAACACTTACCTTTCCTTTGCACACTGGGCTGCCTATTAGTTTGCCTAGCTAGGGGAAGTAAAAATGCCCATATTGGTCCCAGGTCTTAAAAGGGAAAATGCTTTTAGTTTAAGGGAGTAAATTAGCGCAAATACTCCTGGCTTCTATGTGAATTTAGTAGTTTAAAAGTTTGGAAGGTTATTTATGTGAATGGCCCTAAGGAAAGGTCCTGAATGGCTCTCACTGAGCACGTGATGTCATTAAAGTAAGTTTTATGGTTTGGGGGAGCTGACAAAGCTACAATGTATTTACATCATATATAATCTTAACTGTCCACCATCGCAGCTGCCGGGTCTCTTTAATGCTGGGACAGTGGGACAAGGCACTTAGTGTGGATTACGTCGCCTTCTGAGCTGCTGTGAGGGTTCAGCTGCCAAAGGGACCTCAAGCCAAGACAGTAAGTCCTTGCCCTTTTCCCTGCCGCTCGGGCACTTTCAGATTTTCTTTAATCTTTTATTTCGAGCTATAGATCGGAAGGGGCGATTACTGGCAGCGGGGGGCAAGCTCTGTTCCCCACTCCCCCAGTCCGGCCGGTTGTGCAGAATTCTGGCACAGGCCAGAGACAATCCTCCCTTAGAAACTATTGACTCTGACCGCGCATTGAGATCCTTAGGCTGCTTACAAATACTGGGAAACCCTGGGCTACATGGGGATCTGTCTTTGATCCTCCAGTTGGTGGAGAGGTGACCTGCTGAAGTTTGGGAAGTGAAATAGAAGTTGCTAGTGCGAGTGAGAGTGAGAGTGCATGCGCAATGTCACCGACACAGACGCAGAGAGCGAGCGCTTTCATGTATGTCCTTTAACCCTACCCTGACTGTCTTACAAGCTGTATAGAGTATAGAAAACGTATAGACAATTACAAGAGTCCTCAGCACTCAACCCATTATCAATATATTTAAGACAGAGACATGGTGTGCATACTGCTACTGAAAAATGCCTTACCCTTTAAACAAAACAGGGATTGTTTGTCCATACATTGCAACATATTTAAGCTGGCCAACTACGTCAAAGTCATCCCATATCTGGCCAGTCCTATGCTCAATTTTCATATGATTCATTAAGAATTCTATAGTTTCATTATACATTTTATAAAAGGGAGGAAAACGTTTTACCTGCAACTTACTAGCTGCTTTCAAAGTAAAACTCCCAAACTTGGCTGCCCTTTTATTAGTAGTTGGCCATCTTAAATATATTGCAATATATGGACAAACAATCCCCAAGGCATTTTTCAGTAGCAGTATGCACAAAATGTCTCTGTCTTAAATATATTGATAATGGGTTGAGTGCTGAGGACTCTTGTAATTGTCTATATGTATTTTGTGGTCACAGCCTCGCTGCACCCCCGCCTAATGGTTTTAAAAACTAGTGGTGAGCACAACTTTCCCTTGTTTGTTAGAATATAGAAAACATTTAAGCCCACTTAACAGTGGAATAGTTGAACTTAAGAGACAGAGGTACTTCTGTTGAAGAGCTTGCAATCTAGTGACTAGTGAAGTTGTATATCCGTAGGCAAAAAAACGACCTCAGATCGGCATTATCCGGCCACTCATCTGCTCCCTACCCCAAAGTCATTTCAAAGGAATTCTTCAGGTGAGCTCAGAGCGATATAAGGGCAACAGATTGTAAATACCTCGGATATTTTCCTACTCGGAGTCAGGCCAAATGTACATCAAACGCTTTTATTGCTTTGCCTTGTGTGTAACACCACATTCATGCACTCCTGCCTGCTGAACAGCAGAGATCAGAGGAACAGATAATTATGGGTATGTAGGTAGGATATATACACATAGAACTCAAGCAGACTGTACCCAGAGCAGGCATATTGCACCAACCCAGAGCATGTCCAAACTATGCCAACAACTGCTTTGGGCTCCAACGCGTTGTTGTGGGTGTTACAGATATCATACACTACTCATTATTAGCTGCTGTATAAATCCAAGCAGTTTGGGGGTGGGGTTATACTAGGCACTAAATAAACCAAATAAACAATACAGACTTCCTACAATAACCTACAAAAGTCAACTTAAAACAGCGAACAGTTCAGCCATTTATTATCAGTAATTATGTGCAAGATACCATATTTATGTTTCTAGCTGTCTCCTGTTTATTTCTATCTATCTATCTATCTATCTATCTATCTATCTATCTATCTATCTATCTATATATCATCATCTATGTATCGATGTACCATTTATTCTTACTGTATGTGTCATTGTAAATGTATGCACGATCCATCATAATCTTCAAATCTTTTCTATTCATATGTTGAGAAGCAGCTATAAAAAGCCAATAGGCTTGGCAGTGACCAGTGAAAATGAACCAGGATATCGTTTGTTATAGTTATAAGTAATACGTGCAACAAATCCAGGTTGGAAGGGCTTTGCAAGATTGGGGAAATTGTATTTTTTGAAATAGACCCAGGCTAAAGTGGTGATAGGCTGGAAGTTGTGATTTTAAGACTCAGTTAATTACTCGTTTTTAATCTTACTATGTTCTCCTATCCAGCTGTAAAATGTATACATGCATTTTTTTAAATTAAATATTGGATTTTATTGTAACTAATACCTGCACCCATTTTTATTATAACACATTTTGCTTGTATTATCCCTGGTCTGACCTGGCTTTACCGTTTGATATTAATTTTGCTCAATTCTTTTTTTTTTCAAGTGAATACGAACATTTTGGAGGTAATCTCTTCAGCAAATGATGAGGTTTTAAATTGATATACCCACAAAGCATTGCTTTCACCCACAATGCCCTTCATATTCCTGTCATTTTAAATTCTGGTGGTAAAAAAAGATTCACTGAAGGTTCATGCAGGATATTTCCTCATAATGGAAAAAAGTAAAATGACAGGTGAATGCAATGCATTGTTGGTACCAAAATGTAAGATATATAAAAATGTTATAATGAAGAAACACTTGATAATAGTCACCCCAGTGTGCATTGATACATTGGTATCATCAGTATAACTCTGACCCAGGTTTTAGGTGTTACTATCAAGTTTTTTTTTACATTTCGCCGATAGAGTCATAATTAGTAATTAGGTAATTTCCTCCCCAGTAGATACTGACAACAGCATATTCAGTAAAATTGTGGAGTTATCCCAGGGGAAACAACTGATAATTGTAAATGCGAAACAAGTGTAGTTTAGTGAATCTGGACACACTATGTAACAAGAGCTGGAAATACAGAGCAGCTGCCATTTTTTATTGGTAGACGGATTAAAAGTATGAAATGCAGTAAGCAAATTAAAAAAACCCTCCTCTCTGTTTAATGAATTTGGGCTCATGTGTCAGAAATAATCTTTTAATGAATGTGGCAGTCGGCGCTTAACTGAACCCCTTGGTGTGGGGCTAAGCAATATTGTAGGTACAAAACTATAGGAGATCTCAGTGTGGCACTGGGTGCTGCCTGGCACCAGCAGAGCCCCTCCCCCTACACTGGCACCCAGACAGGACACCAAGGAAACGAATCGCCCCTCTACAAACTGAACTGAGAGAGACTGAAGTTCTGAAACCGGCGCAGAATGTGTTTGCTGATACAGGAGTCTCCTGGAAAGAATTAGCGTTAGTTTTGCGTTATGCGCATTCCCCTATTGGTTTAAGAAACCAATAAAAGTGAGAAAAGATTTGAGGGTTTGTGCGCAAAGTTGAGACTTGAGAATAAACCAGGGGTTTTAGACGGTGCATAGGATAGATACACAGTAGAAGTCTATGGGAAAGGGCTGGGACTTGGAAAGTAACACCTGTTTTTTTTTGTTCTGCCAAATTAATTTCTTCAGTGTTTTTAAAACCTCCTTCAGTGTTTTTAAAACGAAACTCAACGACTACCTCTGGGAGTACCTTGATAACACCTGAACTGGGAACTGGCACTTATATAACAGTGTAACAAACTGTAACCTACAGCACATTAATACCCCTCTTTGTGTCTGTATGTTACCCTCTCATTTAGACTGTAAGCCCTACAGGGTAGGTCTAGCCTTTTGTTTCCTTGACACTGAGCACTTAATCTGTATTGTAATTATATTTTATATTTATGTCAATTGTATTTCTAATAATGCACTTATTGTTACTTTTTCTTTCAATGACCCATTGTTTGTTACTACTAATTTATTGTTTTGCTGTACAGTGCTTTGCCCTCAAGGAGCACTATACAAATAAAAATATACATACATACATACTAAGGTTATTCACACAGGCACGTTTAGCGCCCCCATTGGACGGTGTAGCGCTAATGGCATATGCTCAGAAGGGGACCCAAAAATGAATAAGCAAATAGGGTGGAAAGCAAGGGAGGAAGGATAATTCTTAAAGAAGTATGACACACTATACTTGCCAGCAGCCTTTTCTGTGCCATATATAATTCTGCTGCTATCATTTAAGGAAAATGAAAGGAAAGGAGTGTAGGAACCAGAAAATAATTGCTTTGATCATCCTTAAACTGGAACTCTGGCTTCCAAACCAAAATTTGATAAAGAGGCCTACATAACGCTGAAATGCCTAATATACCCATCACAATTAATATTTTCAAATGGAGGACACTCTAATATAAGATATATAGAATATAATTAGCATATGGGTGCAAACAAAGCCCTTACAAAGCCCCCATATAAGGCCAAACACAGAACAATGTTAACAAAAAGGGCCTGCACACCAAATAAACAGCAAGACCACGTGGTATTTGAATAGTCATATATTTAGATATATTTAAAAAAATATATATAATAATACCCATCACAGTTACCTGTTCTTCTAAACTTATGAATCAATGCCATTTTATATGCTGAAATCCAGCTGTTTGACAGTTCTTCTCTTTCTTCATCATTTGAAATCCTGGCAGGGAAGGAGGGACTAAACACTGATGTTACAAATTGTAACAACTTCTCCACAGCTTACAGACAGCATGCAGGAACTACATAACCCACAATGCATTGCACTGTGATGTTCTTTTCCTTATTTGAAATCATGTGTGCAGGGAATTGTGGGGTATGGAGCATGCAGTCTAAGGACAGATGGCTGCTGATACAAAGTAACAGTAGTCAGCCAGCTCAGGAAAGTAGTCAGAGAGATCAGCAGAAGAGCAGGGGGCTAGGCTTTGGGAACTGTTCCAAACCATTACAAATCGTGAAAAGTTATGTTTTTGTGGAGTTCCCATTTAAATAGCCATTATAGAATGACTATTTTAAAGCAACTTTTCAATTGGTCTTCAATTTTTCTGTCTTGTAGGTTTTTTCACAATTTGCCTACTTTTTAAAGAACTCAAATAGGGGTCACTGACCCCATCGAAAAACAAATGCTCTGCAAGGCTACAAATGTATTGTTATTGCTCCTTTTTATTACATGTCTTTCTATTTAGGCCTTTCATATGCATATTTCAGTCTCTCATTGAAATCAATGCATGATTGCTAGGGTATTTTGGACCCTAGCAAACAAATTGCTGAAATTGCAAACTGGAGAGCTACTTAAAGGGGTGGTACACCTTTAAGGTAACTTTTAGTATGTAATATAATTGCCAATTCGAAGCAACTTTTCAATTGGTCTTCATTATTTATTTTCTAAAGTTTTATAGTTATTTGCTTTTTTCGTCTTACTCTTTGCAGCTTTCAAATGGGCGTCGTTTAAGGCTACAAATGTATTGTTATTGCTACTTGCTATTATTTATCTTTCTATTCAGCCCTCTCCTATTCATCAATGCATGGTTACCGGTACTAGGGAAATTTGCACCCTAGCAACCAGATTGCTTAAAATGCAAATTGAAGAGTTGATGAATAAAAAGCTAAATAACTAAAAAACCTTAAATAATAAAAAATTAATACCACTGCAAATTGTCTCAGAATATCACTCTATACATTATACTAAAAGTTAATTGAAAGGTGTTCAAACCCTTTAAATTTAAGTAAGGTGTAAGGAGTGATATTCTGACAAATTGCAACTAGTTTTAATTTTTTTGTGTATTATTTGTAGTTGTTGGGTAATTTAGCCTTTGATTCAGCAGCTCTCCTTTACAGCAGCTCTCCTTTACTGCACTTTTAGCAGTCTGGTTGCTAGGGTCCAAATTACACTAGCAACCACAAATTGACTTGACTAAGAGATTGCAGTTTGAATAAGAGATGGTCTGATTAGAAAGATGGCCAAAAAAAGTAACAATAACAATACATTTGTAGCCATTTGTTTTTTAGATGGGGTCCCCCATTTGAAAGCTGGAAAGAGTCAGAAGAAAAAGGCAAATCATTAAAAAAACTATAAAAAAAGAAAACGTATTGGGAATTGGAAATTGGAATTTCATAACAATTAAAATGGTTAAACATTAAAAGTTAACTTAAGGGTCAGCCACCCTTTTAACGCCTTTCATTGATGTGTCTGTGTAATAAGGACAAATGGATAGGCCCCATAACATCCTAACAACCAAATAACTAAATATCTATGTGGATTTCTGCTCTAGGTTTGTTAGGAGCTGCTATTAGATTGCTGGCTCTCTATTGACAACAACCCTTTCTCCACTCTATACATAAAGAATGTGGTGACTTTTAATATATTGATTACCAAGTAGAAAAATGTAATGTGTGACATCAGGGATTGTGAAAGACCGGGCAAAATCACATTTATTTTGTGCCAGTAGTTTTTCTAGTGTAAATGACATGATGGTTCCTTAGTGCAATGATAATCCATATTGAGGCCTGTGACAATAGCCACAACTGCCTAATGTAGTTATTAACATTACATGCATTGGTGTGCCAGAAATGATGCTATTCCTACCATGAAAATGCGTGCAAGCACTTTGTGGTGGAGCTTATTATACAAGATGTCTAGGAGAAAATGCTGCAGTGTGGGTAAAAGACATAGCAGTTTGTATACAAAAAATGCACTTTTTTTGCAATGAGTATGTAAACAAGATCTGGCCAAGAACCTTAACCTTTGTCTCATGAACAGGTTAAATTGTGCTCCTTAGGGCCTATGCACTTTGGTTTATTGCAGTTTGCATCCTGCCGTACACTGGCTAAATGATCTCTAGTAAGTGCTAAATAAGATTGCTTCTGGAAAAGGCAATGGTTTGATAACACTTGCCTAGGTTGGGGCCCAATGGGTACTGGGTCCACCAAAAGATTCTCTGGTGCTTTTGCAGAAGGTTTAGCTACAGTGTGTGCTCCAGAAAGTTTTTTTGCTGAGGGCCCAGCAGGAACAAGGCGCACAACAGCATGTGGTGTTCTCCAGTGGCTGTAACAAGCTGGTGGATTATATACCCCATGCACCAGATCTAAAAAAACACTAACAGCAGAAAAAGAAAACACCTTATATTGTATGCATTTATTGTACGCAGGGCCAGATTCAATTCCATGAGAAAAACGTAACTCCTAATTCAATTTAATAATCTTACATAGATTCCAGTGGCATTCTCCATGGAAGTGAAACCATGACCACGACTTTCCCACTGAATTGAAGCTGTCCCATAATGTCCAGTTTAGTCCGCACTTTGCGGATGATGCACATCTTGCATCAGATCTAGAAAACAAGATATATTTTATCAAATACAATTACAGACACTTTGTTATATTAGCCTCAGCTAGAAAGCCTTCACCTCAGTCTGTGATTGAAGACCCATAGCTGGACAATTTGAACTTATCTCTTGACTACAATGTAATACACTTTCATACCACCTTGTTGCCTTGTAGTAGTATCTTGATACATTTTAACAAACTATAAGTAGTTGTACTAGGTCTTCATAATTTATTTTTTATAGTTTTTGAATCATTTGTCTTCTTCTTCTTCTGGCTCTCTCCAGCTATTAAATCAGGGTTACTGACAAAAACTATTGCTCTGTATACAATGTTATTGTTATTCTACTTTACTTCCTATTCAGCCCTTCCCCAGTTCATATTCTAGTCTCTTATTCAAAGCACAGCCTGGTTGTTGGGTAAATAAGGCCCTAGCAACCATTTTGCTGCTGAACAGAAAGCTAAATAACTGAAAAAACTCAAAAATAAAAAATGAAGGCCGATTGCAAATATGCTCGAAATATCAATGTCTTCGTCATACAAAAAAATGAATTTAAAGGTGAACTACCCATTTAACCTTAGTGTTTGGAGGACTGTGAAATAGTTTCTCTCTTTTTTTAAATTTATTTTATTTTATTTAATTTTCCATCAAAGGATACAGGATACAGTGCCCAGTCCGCTTGGGCATATTAAAATTCAATTTCAACTCTTATTCCAGTGTAGCATTCAAAGACATTGTCCTAACAATTGTGAACATTGAATAATTTCACTCAATAATAAAGAAAAGGATGCTGTCAGTTCAGGGTATAGCAAATGTAGCGGCCATCCTGTGCCGGAGGTTGGTTGACCAAATGGGGCAAGCTTGGGTTTTGTAAAGATTGAGGGGCACATTTACTTAGCTTGAGTGAAGGATTAGAAGGAAAAATACTTTGAATTTCAAAGTATTTTTTTGGCTACTTCGACCATCAAATTGGCTATTTCGACCTTTGAGTACGACTTTGACTTTGAATTGAACGTTTCAACTAAAAATCGCTCGACTATTCGACCATTCGAAGTCGAAGGATTTAACTTCGATGGTCGAATATCGAGGGTTAATTAACCCTCGATATTCGACCCATAGTAAATGTGCCCCTTAATGTCTTGTATGCTTGAATTTGTTTCTCTTAAGGGCTCTTACAGGCGAGCGTTTTTACCTGCACTCCACGTTTTTCTGCGTTCAGCCGCAGGGGATCGCAGGAATAGACGCATTACATTTTTTCCAATGGGGCTGTACTCACACAGGCGCGTGTAGGCGCCAAACACAGGTTGAGACGCAACATGCTGCATTTTTCCTGCATTCGGCTCCGACATGCGCCTGTGTGAGTACAGCCCCATTTGAAAAAATGTAATGCGTCTATTCCTGCGCTCCCCTGCGGCTGAACGCAGAAAAACGTGGAGTGCAGGTAAAAACGCTCGTCTGTAAGAGCCCTTAAGTGCTGCACAATATGTTGGCAAAAAACATAAGAATTGTATAAGGATACAGTATAACATGTAACTGAGGAGTTTAATAAGAGCAAAGACAAGGTGCTTTCATACATGCTCTGGATCTTTGATACTAATACAGATCTTATTTTTGCATTTCTGGGCGTTTGAGATAGAAATACTATAGTGCCATGCATTGCCAAATTCATTTAGTTTTTTTTGTCCTTCACTAAAAAAACAATAACTAATTTTGCAAAGCAATGTATAGTAATGGCAATATACTGACAAAATCTACCTGTGTCCACCACATGGCAAGGTCTTTATCCACATTACAATTTGCCCTTGTGCGAGTGTTTGTGTGAGTGCAGCAAGATGCAGTTCATTTACCACCTGGTAATCTCATTTTTAAGTGCCTGGGAACTGTGCCAAAGCTTTATCATTATTGCAGCAAGTAGGAACATGATTGTTAGGTGTGGTAGCAAATTCTTCAGTGTTTCCGACTCAAAATGAAGGCTAATAAGCAGTTAAACACCAGAATTTAAACTTTCAGGAAATGTTTTCCTCTGTCTTAATCCTTCATTTCCTATTCTAGTTTATACCCCAGGAAATCTTTATTATTTCTGTTCTAATAAAGACAGTATGTGGGCTTCTAGCTTGTTGTTTCAAGAAAACACATTTGCCGGGTAGAAAACCAGTTAAAATTTAGTTTTCAGAGAGCAGTACATAATGTTGCCTGTGGATACAGAATGTAAGTGGAGCACCTAAGGGTATAGTTCCGATACCTGAAATTTACATTTGTGTCATGATGTTGAGGTTGTGATTGAAAAAAAAAAATATATATATATCTATATATATATACCTGTACGGCATTTAAGGGATGCACATTTGGCCCATAAGCTGAGCAGCTTCTCCTACATGTATCCCACAGTAGTTCTCAGTCTTTATAGCTCTTGGCTCTACAGAAGACAGATGGCACATTCTAACTGCTTCAGGACCTAGAGTGAAATCCACCATCTGCCCCCTGCTGAGAAAAAGCAAGGTAGGCTTAATGCTACAGCAGGCTGGCTAAGGTGAAGGTTAGCATCCAAATATACATGCTTTCTTTTCTTGCTGCAGGCAAAAAACTTCTCAGCGGCAGTATAATGCAGTGGGAAGCATATGGAAAGCAGATGAGAAGTGAAGTAGGACATGACCAATCTGCCATAGCCTTTTAACCTACCACTTTAAGCAAGTTTCAGCCTTGTACTCCCTTGTTCTGAAGGCCATTAAAAATAGACATAGGGATATGATGTAAAAAATCGAAGTTCTTACACTTTTTCATGAAGAAGCAGTAATTAAGCCAAAGCTAGTGATGGGCGAATCTGTCCCGAAAAAATCAGCAAAACGGCGAGAAATCCGAGAAACACATTTAAGTCAATGGGCGTCAAAACAATTTTGACGCAAGCGACAATTTTTATATGCAAGTCTATTTTGTCCAATTGCATTAAAGTCAATGGGCGTCCAAATAATTTTTATGCGCGCGCCAATTCTTTTTTGTAGCCGTGAATTTTCGCCACAGCTTCGTGATAACATTTGCGGGCGGCCATATGTGGAAAGTCGATGTGAATCCATGCCTGGCGAAATTATTCGCTCATCACTACCCAAAGCTGCATTGAGTAGATTTCCCAGAGCTGCTGTGAGGGGAATAATTTCTTATTGCACTTACTTTACAGGAATGCAGTAAGGCACAAATGCTACCCAAATAGCATATAATTGAGCACAACTTTGTTTAAATAAATGTGCCTATCGCTTGCACATGCTGTAAGTAAATAAGCCTTTATTTGCACCCACCTGCCTTGCCATGCACTGTAAGAAGCAGGTGCAGTAACTAAAGGATTGTGGGAAACATGGTGCTCATGTACACTTCTTTCAAGGGTAATACACTATGATATTGGATATTAATATTATCATAATACTACTTTTGTAGTTAGGAAGGGTTTTGTTTTTTACTAAACCAAAAATAGTAATTGGGCTTCAAATGTAGCTAGTTTTCCTTTCTTTGAATCAGTTCAACTTCATCATACTTGGGGAAACAATACTGATGAGAAGAAGGCTCATTCAATATCAACAACATAACTTACTTTGCCTCATACCTAATCCTTAGTTGGGTCTAGCAATTACTTGTAGTTTTAATCGACAAACCGTTATATGTGATTCTCATGGGTTTACAACAATGTGTGATTTAAGTTAAGTTTAAAGTGCACATGGCTGCAGAATTATACTTGATATCAATTTGTAGTTCTAATAGATGTGCAATAACGGGCCAGATTTAATTAGATGAGAAAGACGTATCACTTATTTGATTTCCAAATTTTCCCATAGACATCAATGAATTTTCCACATGATAAACCATTAAATCAGTGATCCCCAACCAGTAGCTCGTGAGCCACATGTTGCTCTCCAACCCCTTGGATGTTGCTCCCAGTGGCCTCAAAGCAGGTGCTTATTTTTGATTTCCAGGCTTGGAGGCAAGTTTTGGTTGTATAATAACTAGATGTACTGCCAAACAGAGTCTCTTGTTGCTGCCAACTCACATGGGTGTGTCAAAGAATGTCATTCATGGCTGTCATGAATATACTATAGTATGTGATACAACTTTACAGTCCTTATGAGTGTATCACAATAGCAGATATAGGAGCTTATAATGCTTTTAGTCTCTATAATATGTTTCTTATTAATGGAAGATTAAGGGCCTGATTCAGTTTGATGAGATAACCCTATCTTGTAGTTTATCTTATGAAAACTCAATTGAAGCCAGTGGGGAAATATGGAATTTAATAAGGAGATAAGGTTTACTCATCAAACTGAATCTAGCCCAATATGGCTTATAAGTTATTATAAGTGTGCTGTAATATCTGATATACATGCGTAGTTCTCATGGGGGAGCAATAATATGTGGCAAAAGTTTATATTTCTTTTGGATGTGGTATAATAGGTGATGTACGGACATGCATTTATATGGGATATGTTAAAACTCTCATGGATAGGTAATTAAAGGAACAGTAACACCAAAAAATGTTAGTGTTTTTAAGTAATGAAAATATCATTTACCGTTGCCCTGCACTGGTAAAACTGATGTGTTTGCCTCAGAAACACTACTATAGTTCATATAAACAAGCTGCTGGGGAGCAATGGCGGAAATTGAAAAACGGCTAAATGGCACAGGATAACTAATGGATAACAGATAACACCATTAGACAGACAGAGCTTATTTGCTATCTGATGTGTAACCTGAGCCTTTTCTCCTTTGAATGGCTGCCCCCATTGCTACACAGCAGCTTATTTATATAAACAATAGTAGTGTTTCTGAAGCAAAATAACCAGTTTTACCACTGCAGGGCAACAGTACATTATATTTTAATTACTTTAAAACACTTTTATTTTTTGATGTTACTGTTCCTTTAAGGACCAGATTCAGTTCACATTCAGCTCTTGGGTGTGTACTTACACTTCAAGGGGCAGATTTATTAAAGGAGTGGTTCACCTTTAAGGATAATTTTATTATGTTATAGAACAGCCAATTCTAAGCATCTTTTCAATTGGTTTTCATTATTTATTTTTTATAGTTTTATAGTTATTTGCCTTTTCTTCTGATTCTTTGCAGCTTTCAAATGGGCATCAATTGCCCCCTTCTAAAAAGCAAATGCTCTGTAAGGCTACAAATATATTGTTATTGCTACTTCTTATTACTGATCCTTCTATTCAGACTCTCTCCTATTCATATTCCAGTCTCTTATTCAAATCAATGCATGATTGCTAGGGGAATTTAGGCCCTAGCTATCAGATTGCTTAAAATGCAAAATGAAGAGCAGCTGAATAAAAAGCGAAATAACTCAAAAACCTTCAATAATGTAAAATGAAAACAAATTGCAAATTATCTCAGAATATTACTCTCTACATCATACTAAAATGTATGTCAAAGGGTAACAACCCCTTTTAAGGGTTGAATAGGACACGCGAATTCGAAATTCAATTTTTTTAATTTTTTTCTCTCTCAAGTTCAAATTGTGAATTATCCAAGCTCAATTTGAATTTGAATTTTATTTTCGAGATTTATCAAACCTATACCACGGGAATAATTTGAATTTGACTATTCGCCACCTTAAACCTGCCGAGTTCATGGATAAGTCAATGGGAGAGGTCCATTGACCAATTTGAAGATGTTTCTAGCCTCTCTTTTGCAGAGAAAAAACTTGATTCAATTTTAGTCGAATTTGATTTGAATTCGATTGGAGTTTTCGGGTCGGTAATATTCGTTCGAGTTTTAGATATTCAATTTATTCCTTAAATAACCTCCCAGTCGAATTTCAAGTATATTCAAATTTATTAGAGTTAAAAAAAATTCACATGAATTTGAAATTCAACTTTGTTAAATGGGCCTCCAAGGGGCAAATTGATTAATGTGGGAAACAAACATCAACGGTGTTATTGCCCATAGCAACCATGTAGGTGACTGTTATAATCTAATTGCTGATTGGTTGCTGTGGGTCTGTTAATAAATCTGGACCATATGTAATGTGATGCAACAAATATCATGGATGTTTAATAGCATGTGATAACGTTTTTATGGATGTGCAAGTGATATAAGTTTATAGTTGTCAAGGGTATGTGATTTATGTACCTCTTTTCCACTCCATATGTAACACTGCATTTCTGCCTTTGACATTCCTCTTTTCTATTTGAGTTTTCTATTGACATTAGTCAGGGTCATTGTGGCCACATATTTGCACATGATATTTGGAAGGGGCTTAGGTCCTGGCAGGTCCCATCATTCTCTCCTGATATTTTCCCCAAATAGATATTTTGTAGAGCTCTTCTAATTAATGTTAAAGTAATGCCTGCATTTCTAGCAGATCTGTATCACAGCTGGAATATGGTATTGATTGCTTTGCCACTTGCAGTTTTGCCAAGAGGCCTGGGAAGCAGATTTGTTCCATTGACTGAAACAGGACAGTACCAATATGACTACGGCAGGCAGACTTATGATGCTTTCTCTGTATTTCATTTATATGTGTAGGTTTATCTTGAGTTATATATATTTCCCCCCCTAAATGATATATATATTATTTAAATTATTGTAGTTCTGTTACTTTTTTACCCTTTCTTATTTCTCTTCTTTAATTTCTCTTTGATTCTCTATTGATCTTTTATCTAAAGGCAGGCCACCCACATACACTATCCAACCCACTGGCCCATGGGCCAAACAGAAGGATAGTGTATATAATGAAGTGTATATAGTGACATACATGTATTGTTGTTTTTCTGTTGCTTCACTTGTTTGACTGTACAAACAAGAAACATCAGGCCCATATGGCAAATATTTTTAAACCCGTCTGATTGACAAACCAACCAATATCTATGGGAGATGACTATAAGTCAGGATCACTGGGCCACCAAACTTGTACTGATAACCATATGACAATTTGGTCTATTCACCAGCTCATGGTTAATATGAGGCAAAACAATGTCAAATCCAAAAAGGTAAATTTACTGAGGGAATTAGATGCTGAATCACCCAGAATCCCCTCTAAACACACATAGACACAATCTGTATAGAATAAGAGTGAGTGTCGGAACATGTGAACCATCTAATGTCACACAGGCGTTTTCTGTGCTCAAGTTAAAGTGTCAGTGGCGAAAACAACTCTGCTCTGATATTGTCTTGAAAATGCACACTTACACACTTTGCATTGCTTTTGTTAATGGATTAATAATTTATTCTAAGTGCACTTTTGACATCAGTGTCATATGTGCTATATGATTGTCCACATTTCATGCCTTATATTGACACGTGTATCTTATCCAATTCATCTTTGAGCAGTTGTTCAACTGGCAAGCAATCAATGTGAGAGGGCTTATGATTATGGGTAATATTCATCTGTTGTCTGTAGGGGTACATCCAGCGTGTAATTCTTGTTATGCATGCTATGTGGTGTATTCCAGTGCTTTATTTTTCCCACTCATACAGCACCATAGGGAATTATCAGTCCCACTGAGCCCTTTACCTCTGTACTTAAGGGATGAAAAGAAATATCTCTAGCTTTATGTGTCCAGGGTTTATCCCCATTGACCCCATTTAAAAAGCAAATGCTCTGTAATGTTACACGTGTATTGTTATTGCTACTCATCTTTCTATTCAGGCTCTCTCCTATTCATATTTCAGTCTCTTATTAAAACCAATGCATGGCTACTAGGATAATTTGAATTGCTGAAATTGCAAACTAAATAAAAAGCTAAATAACACAAATAATACAAATTAAAAACCAAATCTCAAATTGACCCAGAATATCACACTCTGCATTATACTAAAAGTTAGTTTAAAGGTCAACAACCCTTACATTATACTAAAAGTTAGTTTAAAGGTCAACAACCCTTTATGAGGAACACTATGACCAAACTTATCTGTATGTTGTAGACATATTCAGGTCTGATAAGAAGAGTCAATTTTGTTTTATCTGAGCTGTGGGTACATTATTATTATTAACATGTATTTTTACAGCACCAACATATTGCGCAATGCTATATCTAATTTTCAGTATAATTAATGGGGATGCAGCGAATCCACTATTTAAGATTTGACTGAATCCTTTGTGAAAGTTTCCGGTGAATACCTGAATCCGAACATTAATTTGCATATGTAAATTAGGGGGGAAAGAGAACCACACACAGTCAAAAATGTTTTGACTTTGTTGTTTGTGTGATGAAAAGTCAAGTGATTTTTTGGATTCATATCCAGTTTGGCCAAGCACTTGGATTCTTGAATCTGAATCCTGATGAAAACGGACAAATCTTGGCCAGATCCCCCCAAACTGAATCCTGGATTCGGGGCATCTATAATAATGTTATATCCAATATGAAACAATGCATATTCTGTATGCGACTCAATGTGGTGCTCTATTCGGAAACTCTGCTGCTTCCTGTCTCAACAATCCATGTATATACAAAAAATCAGATGGCACACCCTCCAGCAATTGTGCTAAATCATTCTTGTGCTTTATTTGAGATCTCCACACAACGTTTCGGAGGTACAACCTCCTTTCTCAAGTGTTCTCACATGTGTAACTCAGCTCACAGGTATATGATCTGATTTTTTTGTATAAACATTCCTAATAATGAAATATTTTTGCATAACTTCATAATATTGAGTTTTATTGATGAGGAAGTGGTGGATCTGAGAATCCCAACAGTGCATGTGTTTTCCAAGACAAGTTAAACGGGTTGTTCACCTTCCAAACACTTTTTTCAATTCAGTTGCTTTCAGGTTGTTCACCAGAAAAACAAACTTTTTTCAATTGCATTCCATTTTTTATTTTTCATTGTTTTTCCAAAATTGAAGTTTAAAGTTTATTGTTCGTGTCTCTGGTGTCTCAGTCTGGCAGCTCATTAATCCAGGAGTAGATTCTGGACTGTTACAACGCAATACATTTAGTGGCTACTTGAGTTGATATATCTTTGGAATATTAGCAACAATTGTATCAATTCTAAACAGCTGCCTTAAATGAAACTCAGGGATTCAGCTGAGCAGGGCTAAAGATAACAAAAGTATCAGCTAAATGTATCAATTAAAAACAGTAAAAGGGGAACTCCGGCTCCCAAACCAAAGTTTGATAAAGAGGGTGAAAAATGGAAATTTACATTTCAGTTTTAGAAAAGCAATCACAATAGAAAACAGAAAGCAATTGTAAAAAGTTTTATTTCTGGAGAGATGTCTGAAAACAACTAAACTGGAAAATGTGTTTGAAGGTGAACAACCCCTTTAAATAAAAAACATTTTGAAATACTCTTTCAGCACATGCATAGAAATAATAAAGCTCTCAGAATTCCATTTTGTATGTTATGGTAGCAAGGTTTTTGGTAAAGACACATTAAACGTGGACACATGATGTTTATTCTTCCATTAGGACCTCAGTTTCATTCTCTGTATTTACCGTTCCTTCCCATTTCTTTGCAAATTGATGGCAGTGGGTTATTTATTAATAGGATTTTGTAGGGTACGTTGGTTTATTTGTTACGGAAGTTTAAAATGAAGTTTCCTCAGAACATTCTATAAATCAATTAATTGTACAGATAATTGCATTTAATGGTTTTTTTTAAAGTTTTTTTTTTTTGCAAAGCAAAATGATGGTTACCCACAAATGAGACTCACATGCAGGATGTAGGGTTCTGGCCAGTGAAGTAGGTTATGAAGGTACATTTATCAGTGGGTCTAAGGTTCTAGGATTTCTCTGTCAGTATTCACCACAATGACATCATCTGGTTTCTTGATGGTTCAACCATCCATTATCTGGAAACCAATTATCCAGAAAACTCCAAATTACGGAATGGCTGTCTCCCATAGACTCCTTTTTATCCAAATAATCCAAATTTTACAAAATTATTTCCTTTTTCTCTGTAATAATAAAATAGTGCTTTGTACTTGATCCTAACTAAGATATAATTAATCCTTATTGTAACCAAAACCAGCCTATTGGGTTTATATAAAGATCCAAATAATGGAACAATCCATTATCTGATAGACCCCAGGTCCTGAGCATTCTGGATAACTGGTCCCATGCCTATAGCACTAAAATTCGACCTCCTAAGTTACGGTTGCCACTTAGCTTGTCTGACCTGGGCATCCTAGTAGACCAGCAAAGCAGTAGTTCACCAGTACTTTGTTAATTTGTTCAAGAATATTGTTGTCTTTAAACTGTATTTGCAGAGATAGAATTCCTCTATAAAGCACCTTTATTTGATTTGCATCTGCTTGGATCTGAGTTCTGCTTGTTTTCCAAGAAGGAAAATGCCTTCTATATATATCTTGATTCGATTTGATTGATCGCTATTGATTCTTTCTTGCCACTTAACTGATCTTTCTTTCAGGGATATCTAAAGTAACCTCTAATTAAAAGTAGAATTATTACTGTTTCCATTTTTATTGGTGTAGCATTAATTAAATAATGCAGGGGTGTTATCAGCGGCACAAAGGTTCTAAAATCCTGGTTTTCGTTATTGCTCATCAGATTGGATTGCTTTGGCTTACTATTGTCATTTCATTCGTTAAATTGCTTTAATGTTGCTATAAAATTAATGTAAACACCATTGCTTGTTCATTATACAAAAATCATTTGTGAATAATATCCCTCTGTGAGACTTGTGAGGCAGTGGCAGCTTGGCATTCTCCTCCACCTTCCAGCTGCCATAAAAGTAGCGAAATGTAACCGTTTATTAGCGGAATAAATCAATATATAGCAAGGGATGGGAACTCAACAGTCAATGTTATTTGAAGTGCTATTCTTGAATCTGGTGGGTCTTCTTTTTCTACTGGCCACATATGGTACTAGTCAATCATTATTTCTTCTCTATGACCATATTGAGAGATTAAAGTTCAAGTAACACACAGCTGAAAAGATAACGTCAAGTTCATAAGAATATATGGCTCCAGCTCTTTGCTTGAAATCTAAATATTCTGCCCAGGTTACCTGTGCTTTATAAGAGGATATAATGTGTCTCAGAGTATACTATTAGTTAAATGTAAACAGGAATCTTGCATAGGTCTAGGTCTCTAGAGGTGAATCAGGGCCACCTTAAATTGGCTTCTATACTGTGGCCACATAAAAGGCTGGAGATTATTCAACTGTATAAGTAGGGCCTAGCAGATTTATGTTCACTAGTAGATCCCAGGCGGATCTGTACTTCTACATGTGTGTGTATGAGCTGTGTGTGTATCCAGGGGCAGCTGGAAGTTTTATTTGTGATTGTGGACCTTACTGCATGTGTTTTTCCTTGATTATGGGAGGACACTGCCTCCATTAATTGCAACAGGTACGGCACATCCCCCTGGGAAATCAGTCCTAGGGATTAACAAGCTACTCACAATATATCATGCAGACATAGTCCTTTTGGCATTGAGAAACACAGGGATTTCTGAATGCATTCTACCAATGTGATTGGATAGTTTGTTTGCAAATGCAACTCCTGTTTCACTACTAATCTTAATATACGCCTTTATTGCAGGCCAGGATCGGTAGGGTTGCCACCTTTTACAGAAAATACCAGCCTTCCTATATTTATAACCCTAAGGACTGGATTGCAAGATAAATTAACTACTATTACTATTACTTTCACCTTAAGTGGACATACAGGGGCCAATGAAAGCTGCTGACATTGTAGAAAGAAATGTCTTTGCCCTTTCAGAATGTAAAAGAGCAGGTTTCTTATTATTTTACCCCATCCCAGCAATTGCAGTTAAACCAATTATACTATTGGTGGGAGGTGCTATTGTATTTGTACTTGTATCATGAAGAACTGACCTACCGACCGATATCTGTCCAAAAATTTCCAGATGTCAATTGGCCAGGTTTGAGCAGAATACAGCCCTCTGCCTGCATCTGAAATGCTGCCTAGGGGAGCACCTTGGCCTGGCAAGAAGGAATGCGTGGTTCACATATGGGCAAATGCAGCCATCTCTGACCTTTGTACATTTAGGAACAATACCACCAGGGCCTGCTGTGTCTAACTGGTTCTTCTGTGATGAACCAGATCTGGTCATTTAAAGAGTAAACAACAAGGCAGATGAAACTTTGTTTTTTTCATATTTTCTTCAAGACTCTTGTTTAATGTCTGCAATGCAATGAGGCACATTAGCTGGAGACTTTCAGATGTAGGATCCCAGAACTTGCATGACTCATTAACAAGATGAGTAAGGTGGGCCACGATGCCCCTGTGATAGGGAGTTATTTTCTGCTATTATAAAAACTGTGGAACGTATTCAGTTAAATGGAATAAAGCAGAATTTTTGGCCACGAGTCTGGCTCCTAGAGTGGTTTAGAGAGAAGTATCACCATGTAACTGGGAGGAAGCAGAGTCGATAGACACAGGAATTAGCAAATTCCATATGCGCACAGAATCTCCATGTGCAAGCAGAAACAGTAGCACTTCTTCCCAGCTCTCTAAACATATGCCTGGGCTATAAACACAGGCACAATATGTTTTATGATGATAGTGTATAGTGTATTTCTCTTCTTTAGGATAAGTCTCGTATAACTTCTACAATACTTTTACTGGCAAACATTTGTATTAGTGGAGCTGTAACAAGTGCTGTCAACTGCTAAATCACTGACAGTCTTCAAAATGAGACACAGTATTCATAAATTAGTGTTAATAATAAAAGCTTAATACAAAGTATTGTATTTTTTACATTTTACAAAAGTCATCCCATCCATGAATCTTCCTGTTGGAAACCCCTTAAAAACCCATAAGACCCTCTTTATAAATATGCTTTGACTTTAGTCACCTGACATTATTTCTACTTTAACATCTGAGAAATATTGTAAAATCTATTTAGGTCTATTTGTATGGAACTGTTTACAAAACCTATTCTGAGCACTCAACAGCAATTGCCGTAGGGAATTTTTCTGCCACAAAAAATATCCAATTTCCAATCCATGTCACATTTTAATCTCCGTCAACTGCCTCCCGCCGGCTAGAATGTAAATCATCTGTGGGATGGCACTCGAAACGCTTAATTTTCCGAAGTTGCCTAATGAGGAAAGCTCCCCAAAGAAGAGGAGATTTGTCGCGGGGCGACTAATCTCCCCGAATCTGAGCGTGTGTCCTGACCCTAAGGGTTGATTCGGGGAGATTTAGTCGCCTGCCTGGCGACTAATTGCCTCTTCTTCTGGGTGACAATCTCCCCGAACTGCCTTAGTGTGTCTTTCACTATAATGAAAAGTCACCTGCGCTAATGCACATGCGGCACATCGTTTTCTGAAGTCACCCAATGTTGCCTCAAGAGGCGCTTTAGCGCAAGCGACTTTTCATTATAGCGGACGGGAAGACATGCAAAGCCAGGAGACTAAATTTCGCCGAATCTGCCGTGTGCCACAAGCCTAAAGCTACTTGGCAGTTGTTTCCTAGGACTTACTAAGCTTTCTTATCTCAATTTGCTGATAAATCCTGTTGAGGTGCTTAAGGGTAAGGCCACACTGTGCGTTTTGGGGAGATTTGGTTGCCTGGCGATCTCCCCAAACACCTTTCCTGACTCTGCACTGGCTAAAATGAAAATCTAATCACATGTGGTGATTCGTTTTCCGAAGTTGCCCGAAGTTTGGCGTTTTTTCATTTTAGCTGCCGCAGAGTCAGGGAAGGCGTTTGGGGAGATTGGTCAACACAAAAGGGAGGTGATTAGTCGCCAGGCGACCAGTGTGGACTTACCCTAAAGCTTGCAATATTCCAGTGTCACCCAGGTAGAGGTCTGTACAGCCTTGATGTTGTACTTGCCTGAGCAATGTACTGTCAATCCTAAAGCGATGCAAGTAACGCATCCTGATTGTGGGACCACTGTGACAGAATTACATATTTTAAAGGTAACTACATAAAGCAGGACCGTCATAACAACACACCCCAAGCAAGCAGAAAAGTATGTATTATTTTTCCAACACCATCTTAATATATTTTGCTTTCAGGCACATACTTATTTTTAGGAAAATGGCCCTTGAATGATTTATTGCAATCTAAATCTGGTGAAAAATACATGGGCTTCGGCTGGATCTCAAACTCTACTCAGCATACCTCTACTCAACGTGTATATTCACCTGTAGATGGAAAAATGATCAACAGTAATTTCATTGCAGCACAACTGGGAAACTCATTGTTCCAGGGACTTTGGGCAATAACGGGAACGTTTTGAGCTGGGAGAGACATAGACTAAAACTATTGCTGGCAAGAGATAGGTGGGGATGTCATTTGGACATTAAGGTATCAGGCATGACAAACATTTACTTTCTCAGGATTTAACTGACTCAAGCTAAAGGCTGCAGCTCCTCTCTGTCTGTGTTTTCTCCGGAGAGAAGTCATATGACTTCAGAAAAATGAATCACTGCATATGTTTCACCATGGGTGACAGACCCGGATTTGTGGCGAGGCCACAAAGGCCAGGCCTAGGGCAGCATGTTTTTAGGGGCCACCCAACCACAACCTAAGGAGCACTGGGGGCATGTACTCCTGTACGCATAAACCCCAGTGCTCCAGCGCATGTGGGTGGGGGTGTGCGCTCACGAGGGTGCCGGGTACTAGGACCCAGCTGGCCTAGGGACACACAAGCCCAAAATCAAGTGCTTTATAATATCGGCAGTGGGGAAGCATTTGAAGGATATTGGTTTCCTTCAGAAGAGAACAATAATTCTCACCACCGCACACCTGTTCCTTTACTCCTCTGCTTCCAGTGGTGCTGGTTTTCCGTGGACCAGGCAAGGTCCCTTATGCAAAGATACAGTGGAAATATGGATCCGCACACACTTTATCGTCAAGCAGATGGGGATTACCCCAAGTTTATTGTGCCACCAACAAGATCAACGTTTCGGGGGGGTTTACCCACCCTTCATCATTTACCCACCCTTCATCATTTACCCACCCTTCCTGATGAAGGGTGGGTAAACCCCCCCGAAACGTTGATCTTGTTGGTGGCACAATAAACTTGGGGTAATCCCCATCTGCTTGACGATAAAGTGTGTGCGGATCCGTAGTTCCTTCAGAAGAGGACATTTATTGTGGGCGACTAATCTTCTTGTGTTGTCCTAAAGGTGATTGCTGTCACTTTTAATTTTAGTGTAAGGCACACTGACATTTACCCAAAGCATCTTGTAACAGAATTGTGATCATACATTTGCATATGGGTATACATATACATTTAAAGCTGGCCATAGATTTAAAGATCCACTTGTTTGTGAGGTCCCAAAAACCATGCACGGGGCTAAACCAGGCTGACCCAATCACTGTTCTAGGGACAAACAATTGGATCATATTGCGGGCCTGCAGGGACCCATTTGGGAAGGGTCATTCCAGTGCTCCCAGGCATGCAGTCCCGAGCTCTCCATATACAAGCCTATAAGCTACTGGCTCAGTTTGGAGGGGCCAAGTTTGCAGCTTTAGTTTTACATTAGGGCTCATATGCACAACATGCACAATTTTTATTTAGTTCAATGATGATCTCTATAATTGTGGACACAGCCCCACTGTGTAACATAAATCAGTTAACTCTTTCATGGCAAAATCACAACAAACATGCTGACCAACTGGTTAGTAAACACTAGGCTTATTTATCACTGGGCAAATTGGCACCTGGGCAGCAACCAATCGCAATCAAATTTTTGCTTTTTCAGTTTGATCTGCAGCTGGCAAATCATTGACAGGTTGCTATGGGTTACTGCCCATGTGCAAATGTGCCCAATGTTTATATATAATGCCTGTATATATGTGAGCTGCATTGTATAATTACTGTCACATTACATACCAGTACTTTAACTCTAGGTTGTGCTGCCTTCTTCCAGTGTTGCCCTCAGTCACTGTCTGCCTTATTGCATGGTAATTGCTCAAATTACATTTCACCTATTTAAAGGAGCAGCAATTTTTGAAAATCCTTTTTTCCCTTTTGCAGGAAAAATTATCTTGAAGCTTTTTTTTGAGCAATGGTTTTTACATGAATGTGACCGGGTCATCATCTTCAATGAAACTAATCTATTATAAATGAGCCATTAGCTTTTAACAATGATTATAAGATTTGTTAAAGAATGAGCTTAAACCTAAGGTTTTTCTGTCCTTCTTGCTCTTAAAGCTTGAGAAATGTATCAGTTTCCCAAATAACCAATTCAGAAAAGGGTCACCATTCATTGTAACCATTCATTATAAGATTTGTTTGGCACTGAGCAAAATATAATGTCAAAACAATTCTATTCATTTGCTTTTATTTTTAAATGTTCTTTTGGATTTATCCCCTATCCAGAAAGCAGGTTCCAAGCATTCCAAATAATAGGTCACATACCTGTATTTCACCTATATGGGAGGAGAAAGCACATTTGCAGGTGATATTTTGAGCTTTTCTTCAACCCAAGTAAGCAGGATCAACTACCCTTTAATTGATACGCTAGGGCCAGACGATTGTGAAGCTGTTTTTCTCCTCAGGCCAGGTCCAGACTGAGAATTAAATTAGGCCCTGGCATTTCAGGTCCCACTCAGCCCACATAGAGGCCCAAACAGCCCCACCAGCCCACTAAATACTGACTTTCAATGGGACCTTATAGCAGCCCCTCTGGCATTTGCCAGAACCCACAGATTGCCAGTCCAGGCCTGCCTCAGGCAGAGAAGCCTCTCCCTGATGCAGTTGCTCTGCTCCTGCTCAGCTTGGGTGCAAGCACATTTTAGCGGCAAAAGTCGACATTTTGCATTTTGCTGAAATCTGCCTGCAAAAAAGTAGGGGAGCAGCTGGCATGTGGAGAGCAGACCCGGACTGGCAATCTGTGGGTTCTGGCAAATGCCAGAGGGGCTGCTGTATGTTTCCATAGAAAGTTACCATATAGTGGGCTGGCAGGGGGCTGTTTGGGCCACTGTGTACTTGGATTGGCAGGGCCTATTTTGACTCCCAGTCCAGGCCTGGTGGAGAGTCAGTATTGTCTGTCCCTAACCTTAACATTTTTTGAACTTTTTTCCTGAATATCTGTGGCTGATTTCACAATGAGAATAAAAGAGATAAAGAGGTTTAGCTGAGGAAAAGTTATAAGATGTTCTGAGTGTATAAAGTGTATGACATCTGACCCTCTGATATGACCAAAATGAACAAAGCCATATTAGAGCATGTTTAAAACATGAATGTGTTTCAGTAAAAAGAAATCATTGTGACAGAATCATATATTGGAAAGGGGAAGGTCAGTTTATCGTTTTCAGGCTCCATTATTATCTATTGATATGGAGGATCCCCATGTATTCTGCCCTCTTTGCTCACATTCAGGGGCGTAACTATAGATAAAGCAGACCCTGCGCCTGCAGGGGGGCCCAGGAGGTATAGGGGCCCCACGAGGCCCTAATTTATATACAGTTTCAATAAATATTGGTAAAACAAGTCAACTGGTAAAAATTTTGGGGGCCTGAAAAATAATTTGCTGTGGGGCCCAGTAATATCTAGTTACGCCACTGCTCACATTCACATTGACATCAGGATTATTGCTTTATCTGTGTGGGTGGATAAACTCTTTGGCTCAGACTTATTTCTCAGATATTTATCTATTGGTCTGTTTGCTGTTGGCTGTGTTTACTCTTCACCTCTTGTATCAGTTGTTGATTGTGTGATATGTACAGTAATTCTGTATGTTTCATGTATAAACCTTTTTATTGTACAGTGCTACAACATGTTGGCGCTTTATAAATACATGTTACTAACAATAATTACAAGCACTGTGCTCTTTATCGTGTTATTGTAGATTCAGGGTCAGAACTAGGGTAAGGCAGAAGAGGCAGCTGCCTAGGGTGCAACAATTGAGGGGCGCTGGACAGCTACCTCTTTTGCTTATTCCTAGACTGGCCATCCAGCTTGTGCGCTCCCTACCAAGCACATACACGCACAACGCTGATGGGCACGTGCATGCAGACATCATGACGTGTGCGCGTCGCCATCGCACGTGCGCACAAGCGACAGGTGAAGGTGGGTGGCGAGCTGGCCGGCTGTGTTGCCTAGGGCACCCAATCTGTGAGTTCTGGCAAATGCTAGAGGGGCTGCTATAAGGTGCCATAGTATTTAGTGGGCTGGTGGTGGCTGTTTGGGCCTCTATGTGGGCTGATTGGGCCTCTGTGTACCTGAAATGCCAGGGCCTATTTTAATTCTCAGTCCGGACCTGCCCAGGAGCGACAGGGGCCCCATGAAGCCCTAATTATATACCATTTCAACAATTATTAGTAAAACAGATCAACCTCAAGACAAGGCTATCAAAGGCTATTGTGATACTAAGCTCTATAATTAGTATAGGTATGGGTATATAGAATTTATGTAAATGTAAGGAGCAGAGCCGGGCCACACTGGGCAGGCGCCCTAGGCAACCTGGGCCAACGCGGCACCGGCTCAGTGTTGCCTAGGGCACCCAATCTGTGAGTTCTGGCAAATGCTAGAGGGGCTGCTATAAGGTGCCATAGTATTTAGTGGGCTGGTGGTGGCTGTTTGGGCCTCTATGTGGGCTGATTGGGCCTCTGTGTACCTGAAATGCCAGGGCCTATTTTAATTCTCAGTCCAGACCTGCCCAGGAGCGACAGGGGCCCCATGAAGCCCTAATTATATACCATTTCAACAATTATTAGTAAAACAGATCAACCTCAAGACAAGGCTATCAAAGGCTATTGTGATACTAAGCTCTATAATTAGTATAGGTATGGGTATATAGAATTTATGTAAATGTAAGGAGCAGAGCCGGGCCACACTGGGCAGGCGCCCTAGGCAACCTGGGCCAACGCGGCACCGGCTCAGTGTGCGCATGCGCAAGTTTTTGTCAGCGCATGCGCGTGTTAACGCCAGCACGCATGCGCAGAAGCTTCAATCGGATTGCACACATGTGCAGAAGCGGCATGCAGGAAGATGGGGAGTGAGGGGACCGGACATGGGGTAGGCGACAGAGCAGGTACATGCCTGGCGCCCCCCCAGCTTTGCGCCCTAAGCACGTGCCTACTCTGCCTAACCCTAGTTCAGGCCCTGGTAGGGAGGGGTGTGTGTATGGATGCTGGGTTTTCATTTGGAGGGGTTGAACTTGATGGACTTTTTCTTTTTAACTGTGTAACTATGTAACTATGTAACTATTTTGGGGCCTAAAAAATTATTTTCGGTGGGACCCAGTAATATCTAGTTACGCCCATGTATGGTAAAGTACTTTCTCACATCTCTCTGCAATGTAGTCTTGGTTTAAGGTGGCCATACATGGGCAGATTAAAGCTGCCGATATCGGTCCTTTAGACTTATCTGCCTAAATGTGGGGGCTCCCAACGGGTCCTCCCGATCTATATCAGGCCAAAAATCAGCCAGATATCGATCGGTCAAGTTTGATTTTTTGTACGATCCAGGACCGCATTGGCTAGTTGATGCGGTCCTGCCACCTGTCGCAGCCCATTTGTAGTATTGTAATCTGATTGTTCGGTCCCAGGGCCAAACATTCGGATTCACCCGATATCGCACAGCTGTTAGTTGGCACATCGGGTTAAGATCCGCTTGACCTTGCCAAATGAGTGGATCTTATAGTGTATCACCACCTTTATTCATTGCAGCAGGCAGGCCCGGATTTGTGGCGAGGCCACATAGGCCAGGTTTAGGGTGGCACATTTTTGGGGGCGGCATGCCGCCCAGCCGCTCTGTGGGGAGCCTGTGCTCCCCGGTGCTCCAGCGGTAGTGTGGGAGGGCGGCAGGAGCGCACAGCCTAGGGGCGCCCGCCCAGCGACTCTGGCGCTGGCAGCAGGCTTTGGGGGGAGGAAAAAAGGATTAGGGTCCCCATAGAGACAAAGATTTTTTTTTGGTGAACGACTGATTATAGTGAAATCCTACCAATCCATCAAATTATCGTGAAGTTAGTGGGAATCGAACAAAAGTACATCTTTTGATTTCTTGTCCGACATCTGTCAGAAAGTTGATCTACCAGGCTAAAACATTTTTATCGGTCCCAGTGCAATCTATCTATGTTTGCAGGGCCAAGCAGGCAGCTCCCCTCGGTTTTCCTGCCAATATCGCTTGAAATGGTCTTTTTAGTTGATGGACAAATCGTACATAAGATCTTTTAAAGATCTTTACATCTATGGCCTTTATGAACACTTGAAGCAATAGGGAAGCATTTAAATCTCGCCTTCCCTTGCTATCTGCCGCTCTTCCCAGCATGCAATTCCGACACAGGCCAAAGTGAGAGCAGTCAGGCAGGAGTGTGCCACTGTGCCAGGCGTGTAGGGGGTGCCTCGGCCTCACGTGACGGCGCTCCTCCCATTGGCTGGCAGAACTGGCAATCTGCTGCTGTCAACGGGGTGGAATTACAGCCTAATTATAAAGCATCAGCCGCTGCGCTGCTAAATTAACCCCCGGGAATGAGTGTAAACAGGGTAACGCATATGTGTGTAAATTCCCCTCGTAATGGGCAATAGCCATAAACAAGCTGCAGTAGTTAGCGCTGCACAGTGTGAAATCCGGGCAGTCACGAGTAACAACGTGCTGCGCTCTGTGTGCTGCTCCCTTACATAAAGCCCAAGGGCGGGCTCAGTTAAACACTAATCTGTGACCCGGCTCCCATCTTGTTTGCTAATTAAACAGATGCACCAGGTACAAAAAGCAGCAGCAGCGCAGGACGAGCATCTCTTGCCTCTGTCGCATCCTCTGCATTGTCTCTGCTGCTACTGTCGCTCTGCGATTGTCTTTCCTTTGGCACTGGGGTGGGGGAAACGCCTGCTAGGGTTAATATGTACATAGAGCGCCGAAACCACATCTTTAGGTCACATTCCTCTAAGAATTCGTTCCCTATTTGCGCCGTATTCAGTATATTCTCACTAAACGTCAGATTGAGTCTTATTCTAATTCTCCAGTGTAGCAACAACAACATAGAAAGAGTCAGTTGCATCTGATTAAACTTGAAGCGTGCAGGCTGACGTCACTGACTCTGTCACGCTCACCTGATGAGCTCACACTCTAGGACTTGCCTGCATTGCGCAAGATTATCTCTAGATGGGAAATATTTTGTTTAATGTAAACCCTGAATAAAGGCACGACCGGTTCACCTTAGGTACACATCCCCTGCTCTGTATTTCACTCTCTCCCACACACACATCAAAGGAAAAGGCAAATACTTGATGGGGCTGCTGTTTGCACGACTCCGTCTGTTGGCTTGAGAAGAGTCATCAATTAAATCATATTCGCCGTGTCTCTGCAATTGCCTTTTTACCTCTTTTTTTTTGGCTTTCAGCTTATCGCCGTGTTACACTCATTATGTAATGTTTAGAAAACCGAACAAAAGGTTATTTCTAAGCTGGGAAGTAAAAAAAAATATAAAAAAAAAGCGAGGGGTTTCAATAAATACATGAGATTGGGAAAAATCGCATTTCTAATATTAGATTCGTAATAATCCTGATGTTAAGTGTTAATGTGATATAAGGTCAGTGTCCACTTTCTCTTGAAATTGCAATTTCCTGCTGCTGAATTGCCTGAATTATTAATAAATCATATTTATATCCAATGAAATATTCAATGACAGTGCAACTGTTTAGAAATCAGAGCTAGAGAACAAGAGAAATCAGAGCTAGAGAACAAGTAAAGATCGCCCGAACTACTAGTGCTGCTTCTTATTGCAAAATGGGGTTGGGACGCAGATTTCTGCACATAAACAGTTGCATATTGCTCGTGTAGACTTTATCGTGCGATTTGATAGTGACACATGATCGAGGCTGGTATTGCTATGAAAGTCCAGGGCGATTGCCAGCGCTAGGACCATTCCAAATGATAATCCCAAAGCAGGTTGAATTATTACTATCCAAGGCTCACAGTGATGGTGCTGGGCGGCTCTCTCAGAGGTTATTGGAAACCTTGGGGGATAACATTGTTATTAAGTTAAGCAAAATCAATTTTAATCAGCTATTTCTTTTCTAATGGAGAATTTCCATTTGTAAGTTCTATCAAAGTAATTCATTTTATTAGATTTGATAGCTGCAGTCCGAGGGAAAATAGGGAACACTGGATTTATATGTTTGGTGTGGGATTAAAAATGTACCATTCATATCTAGCTATATATCGATCTGTCTATATCTATCTCTATTTGTATACATATGTGTCTCTCGTGTATCTATTGATCTATCTCCATCATCTATTATGTATCTATAGTGTATCTGTGGAATCTTCTATCTATCTATCTATCTATCTATCTATCTATCTATCTATCTATCTATCTATCTATCTATCTATCTATCTATCTATCTATATATCTATCTATCATATATGTGTTTTATTTATTTAGTATATATTAAGTATAAAGCTCTATTTTATTTATATATCATATATGTATATATTATGACGGTATCTATTTTTTAACTCTGAATATTTAGCATATCTTGCTCCCTCTCTCTCTATCATCAATCTTTCCATCGCTCTTTCTCTCAGTCTTCCTCAGCATGTCACTGGAGTTCATTCTGTGTCTGTCTGTCGGTAGGAGTTTATGGACCCTAATCAGATGTCAGTCCCTCAAACAGCGTCCCGTCCCTTTCCCTCCTCACCAGTAATCAACCAGTGATCATGTAGAGTCAATTAGCTTTATATATGTGGAAAGGGCCTGTCGCTTATTTTATCCCATCGCAAAGATGCCCCGTGTGCCCCGTTTATATTACAGTTGGGATATGATCATTTAATCAAAACCATCCGAACTAAAGACAAAGTGCTGTGTGCGTTGCAAGTGCAGATGCCCCAGTAGCCAAATGCCTGCGCCAGGGGGTGATGTGAGCTGGGGAGTGAGGCGCAACATCAGGCACATGTGGGCTTCTCTATGTCACTCACACACATGCACGTCTGGGGTAGGTAAGCCACCTTGTGTTACAGTGGTGCATAATGTGTTGCTGTACAAAGCCAGGACCCTTGTAGAGTTTTATTGCAAACAGGTTTTCTAGCCTGGAGAGACCATAAAAGCTGGTAGGTGTCCTTCCCACTCAGGATCTGCATTCTTCCAAAGCAAATTGCACCCTTTTGCCATCCAGCTGTTCTTACTGTTCCCAGAGGGGCCACAAAAAGAAGGAAAACAAGGAAAGCGAATCTCAAAGATTCCTCCTTTTGTTAGAACAAGTCTAATAATTTCTCCAGGCACTCTGATCATTTTCTCCTGATACCCTCTGAGGCCGAAACGTTTGCCTGATAAGAAACTGCAATTATCTGTAAATATGAAGTTGCACCCAGAGAGCGCCTATGTGTGTATGACCAAAGTGTGTGTCTGTGTATAAGCATTTGTGACTGTGTGTGTGTAAATCATGGATGGAGATTAGTGGATCAATGTTGTGACCACAAAAGCAGGTTTAGTGAGTTCATATTCTCTCTCTCTCTCTCTCTCTCTCTCTCTCTCTCTCTCTCTCTCTCTCATATAAGGGTCCAACCCTAAAATTCCTAAAAAATGGGCTGCATGAGAGGCTTGGACAGTCTGGGAGTTACATAAAATTAAACCTAAATAAATAAAAAATAAATAGAGAATAATACATATGTATTTATACTGTTTACGCCTGAAATTTTTAATAAGGCATAATGCGTGTCTATAGTCATATGTTTTATGGAATGTATCAGCCTTATGATAAGTGTAAGTAAAGAGCAGTTTTTCATTATTAGGAGACTAATCCCATGCTTTATTATATGACCAATCAGAAAGAGTGTATGTATATCTTTATTTATATAGTGTTATTTTTATGGGCAGCACAAAACAAAAACACTGCATCAAATCTAAATATACACTGTTGCAAAGATTACGGGCAGAAGAAGAACAAGGGGTTTGGACTGGGATTTAATATAAGCCCCCTGGAATTTTATATACACGGAGGCCCAAAAGAGCCCCCCAATACATTTTGGCTGTCTATGGCTTTTTGCAGCAGCCTCTCTGGTATTTGCCAGAATCCACGTATTACTAGGGTTTCAGTGTATCTGAATATCTAATAAAAGTTCCTGGTACAGAGCAGAAAGTATATAATCTCACCAGTTTAGACGTGGGGTGTGGGTGCACATGCCCCAGACCTACAGCTCAAGGTGGGGGTATTTAACAATGAAATAGATGGGGCACTTACAGATCCCACAACCAGGCATGTAAATGAACTGTAGACTTTATTTTAGACAAAAGGTAGAAGAACACACAGTCTCGGAGTGCAGAAAGGCAGCAGAGAGCATTCAAAGGTGACAGTCAGGAGCTGACACTTACATTGCAACTTGATCTGGAGTCCTGTTTCATTCATTGGACATGCTGTTGGTTTTGTTCATTAATAATGGAGAATTTCTTTTCCCACCTGCCCCTTTTTTGCCTAATAATTCCGCACACACCTGTGCCCCCTGGCTTTCTAAAATTCCTTTATTTGACTCTGCCTATTTGTGTTTCATAAATACGGTAAATAGATGACCTAAACGATCCATTTTACATAAGCACATAAATCTTCTTCCCACTAGCCTGCCCAGAACACACACACAATCCATCCCAACATATACACACATTTCCACAAGAAAAAATTGCTTTGAAGTGAATTGAGAATCATTATAGGCTTAAAATATCTGTGTTGTGGGCTTAGTTGTAGGGCAGCGCTATTAGCTATTGATATCAGAACAAACATCTGGCTGTGGGGAGAGGGAGGCAGCTGTAACCCAAATTCATGCTGCACCTCCAGCTCCAAATGTCCTTTATGCTCGTGTGGCTGCAAATGAGAAAGCGCCGTGCTATTTAGAGAATGCTTCTAGGTCACAGAGTTAATGGCAAAAAAACTATATTTGTGTTGCTTCTTGTCTTCCCTGAAAGCTCATTCCGAGTCTCCAGCCGTAGAAATAATTCTGACAACATATAAATCAGGGGCAGGTACTGCGATCAGTCAATCTGTGCATACATTATGAACGTGGGCGCAGAAGTGGGCGATGTGTCTGTAGATTGGAGGTGACACACACACACACGGGTTTATTGATGACGCTGTGGAAACATAACAATGACCTAGCCCAATATCGCCTGCTCTGTCCTGTGCTCCCCATTGCTTATTTAGGCACCCCATAAAGCACATCAATATACACCTGTCATTATCTCTGCCAAGTACATACACCTCTTACAGCTTTGTATACTAAAAACACTCCTTAACATACACATAATTCACAAACACACTCACGTTAAACATAGCTTTCAGACCGTGTACACATAATTCCCAGACCAGTGAAAACTCAGTAAATATTTTAACAACACGTGCAATAAATATGAATAATAATTGGCCCAAGAGTAAGGAGGAGTACAACACACTTAATTGCTGATAGTTGTATTCGTCTCCTTCATCACATGATGCCATATTTTTTAATAACTCCTTACTCACAGTGTCCACTCCATATCCTACACACCTGCCTAACCCTTACTCACCCCTTGCGCAGCACACATTGACAACACTTACACAAAGCAGCACTTGTTATCCTCCTGCTGATGTAAGTTGCAAACCCACTTCGAGTGTAAGCTCTATGGGACAGGGGCATCCATCCTATGGTGCACTGTTTAACTATATCGTTTATTTATCTTTAATTTAGTTTGAATATCGACCCTATTTATTCTATTGTTGTATTGCTCTACTATACAACACTGCGTGCACACGCATCACTTTAAAAATAAAATATATATACATACAAAGCCTTTATATGCCCCTCACGTTAACAAACATGAAAAAACGTTTGCACACCACTAGCACCCAGCACCCATACTCCCTGATAGTAAATTGATACCATTTCAGGCAGATATTCACACTGGCACCTGTTGCTGTCCTGTTTGTTATATTAAACGACTGTATGTTTATTGCATGGCTTTCTAAGCATCCTTGAATTGCCACAATAAAACATTTTCCCAGCCATGCTTGAGTGTCTGTGGGATAACGTATATAAATGACTGAATAGAAACCACGAATTGTATTTGGTTGCTTATAGGAAGGCAGAAAATCCCACTAGGTATAAAAGATTACCCCCATTTATGCCATTAAAACGCCTTGGTGTTATTGGGGTCCCATATATATATATTCCCCTGATGCTCAGTTACGAGTTCTCACCAATCACAATGGCCCCAATTACAGGGCACTTTATGTAATAAGGACGGTGATTTGTTCCTTGCACTGATGCCCCAGGCCAGGGTATTTATTTCATTCCTCGCTGCTTTGCCCTGTAACCAAAGTACTCGCAGGCTGTGACAGATGTTGGCTGAATCCTAATAACTATATTCACTTGTTGCCTTGCTCCCATTCTATATATAAAAAAAGGCAGTGATTAGATTCTTGTTATCTCTCCATATCCCCTTTATAGTTTCAGCTGAACATAAAACTCCACCAAATCCAGATTTGTTCGCCATCTGAGCCACTGAAGGATCAGAAAAGCCACTTACAAGGCTGGAGAGAATCTCTTCTGACTCGCTAATCAGTAGTATTTAAGCCGCAGCCATATATTCACCGGACAATGTGCAGCAGGGTGATGTGTATGAAGCTCAGGGAGACTCACTCCAAATCTTAAAGCTTAAAGTTCAACAACTGAAAATCTCCTTGACAGTATTTAAAGGTTCTATGATTTATAGAAACAAATCGGACATGATGCATGCCCTTTAGCTGCTGATAAAACAATGGGTAGAAATGTTTCCAAGATCTCAGGGAGAGGGGCACTGGTTATAAACACATATATAGGCACATGGAGATGTATTTAGGATGTATTACTCAATAGCTCCAACCAGTTTGCGCAAGATTGCATGTGCCACTGTATGGCCACTGTATTGCTGCAAGGGCACATGTGGGTGCAGGGATGGGCAGCTTCCTAAATCCAATCACATTATTATAACAAGATTTGGCTACTGGTACCAGCACAGGTGACCTTTGCTTGCCCTCTCAGTTGGTCTGATCACTCCCTACACATTGTGGGGGAATCACTATATCACTGCATTGATTTCCAATTGCCTGATCTGCCAATAATAGAAAAGAGAGCATCTCTTTTGTAACCTGTGTTTCAATTGCAGCTTTTCATCCTTTCGGACAGAGAGGCAATATACACTGTCATCCAGATGGGGTATTGATTATGGAAGGGCTGCTATTTGGGGAGGCTGATAGTGGGCACAACAAAATCCCCTTGTATTTGCATGGTGGACATGTGGATGTTTTATGACAGTAGGAGCAATTTGGCCACTTTAGATTGAAGCCCCAGTTAGTTATTACATCAATTATTTATTTAACCAAAAGGTCCAGAAGTCACCTACTGCATTTAAGTTGCTGTCAAGCCGGGGAACTAAATACACATTGGATGAGTGTAAGTGAAATCTATGAAATCTATATTTTGTGTATAGTAAGAATATGGATGTAACCTGTACAGGTAGCGAGCACCATATATATATATATATATATATATATATATATATATATATATATATATATATATATATATATATATATATATATATATATATATATATATATATATATATATGTATAATAATATATTTATTTTGTGATCAAACCCAGGGGAGTTCTAATAAGCTTTAATATATATAGTACTTTTAAAGATAAATTACCTAGGTACCTTGTAGCCATCCTGTATCCATTTTTTTTCAAACTAATAGCAAGAACACTTTTTCTTTACAAATGTATGAAAGCCAGTGACAATGCCGGATACTAACTCAAAACCTAAACATTGTTGCCAACCCTGGCGATTACAAAGTGTTACAGAGTATATTAATACATTGCTGGATAGTTCCAGTCCCAAGCAAAGTGTGCAGAAGAAATGCAGCACTAATATGTAGAAATACAAAAGCAAATGTACATTTTCAAATGAGACTGAATACACACACACACCTGGCACACACACATATATATATTTATAGAAAGCTGCTCACCTGCATTGTACATTCCGTTTTTTAAAATGTCAGCGTACAATTTACATATCATGCAAAGACAAAATACATGATGATATATACAAATGAAATGACAAGGATAATTGTGAAGAAAACACCTCCTGTATTTTACGCGATGCCAAATGCAAACGGTTGGGTGGTATCTTTTCATTTTGTGGGCTCCTCTTTGTTGTATGAAGCAGCCAAGACAAAAGAGGGTTTCTTGTTTACCTCTGCACAGGCGCCTCCGAATTGTCCCCCCAAAAAAATCTGTGAGTGAGAATATATGTGTGTGAGTGTGTTGTGTGTTTGTGTGCGTTGTGTGTAGCTGGGGGACACGCCGAATGTCAGGGTGTGACTCAAGATACCGAAAAACTTCATCTTAGCAGAGTTCATGAACTAAACATCCATTGTCCGTGTACCAACAGCAGGCACTTGCAATGTACATTTAAATAGCAGTTTCACAGAGCCCTGGGTATATCCTACTTTTATTGTT
Source organism: Xenopus petersii (assembly GCA_038501925.1). NCBI lineage: Eukaryota > Metazoa > Chordata > Amphibia > Anura > Pipidae > Xenopus > Xenopus petersii. Next base: position 39,757,080 of record CM076674.1, read on the forward strand.
TAGGGTTTTTTTTTATGTTAAAAAAAAAAGCGAGAAAAAAAATTAACATTTTCTCAGCATAAAAATGAAACCTCGGATTACTTTGCCTGTGGGTTCAATTTTTTCCTTCTACATTATAACTAGTTATTGAACTACCTCTGAGATCTAAAGGCCATTTGTGCTGAGACAGATTTCAATGGAGTTTGCCCATCAATAATCTTTGGCAGTGACCTATTGGTGGAAGTCAAGCAACCGAGGTGAAATTCAGGTCACGCTGTCTAACCGGTATTAAAATGCGTGCACTTTCCAAAAAGGGGGGACACGAAGGAGAGAGAGAGAGATAAAAAAAAAAAGCTCTCTATTCTCTGGATGGGAAGAAAATTCAATTTCACAAGCTTTCAGTTTTATCTATTTTTACTGACAATTTTTATTAGTTTTCAACAGTACAATCATTTTATGGTATATAATGGTTTACAACATTGCACACTCATTACATTAGCCAAAATAATATACACACATTTAAACAAACAAACAAACAAACAGACAGAAAAAAGGTAAGGGTAGTGTAACCTGTATGATATCTGTATTACTCTCAGGGTAATTACAATTCATTCAATACATATAAACTACATGTAGATAGAGAAAGAAAGAAAGAAAGAAAGAAAGAAAGAAAGAAAGAAAGAAAGAAAGAAAGAAAGAAAGAAAGAAAGAAAAGGCAGCTGAAAAAGAAAATTGATCAATTGGTTTCTCTTTATTAAATGCAAGTAGATGGGTTCATTTGGCTAACACATTTAGGGCAAACACAATTATTGTAATGAATATGTGATAATATACAAAAATGTGCTTGTTGCAAGTGTCTGTGTGTATATATATATATATATATATATATATATATATATATATATATATATATATATATATATTCATTCAGGATGGTCAGCACACGATTTTCATCAATCAAGAAATGTTTATTGTATAATCACTGCTCATAAGGCAAGTGCACACCCTGAGAGAGGTATATATTCAAATGGTTATTAGTGGGGAAACGAGCTGATGTGTTCTACAAAGAAGCCAGGCAGAGAGTGGTAGTTCTTTCTCCCGAGCATGCACTGATTGCTAATAGTGTATAGTGTAGGTTAGCAAAACGGTCAGTATGGTAATAGCACCTTCAGTGAACCCTGAGGGACAATGGCTGGTTATTCTTCTCCAGAACTGTCAAAGAAACATGCTTTGTACTTAAAATGTCCAAGTCTACAATCAGATATTTGCTCGCCTTCCAGTGCAGCAGAAAATAGCGAACAGTCGCAGCGAATATGCTGAGAATAGGATTTAACTCTTAGCTTGGTGGCCTGCTACAAACGGGGCATAATTATCTCCCTCCATTTCTGCCCTGTTCCCTTTCTTTGTGTATCATCCCCTGACTGCCCCCAGCTAGAAGCTTAATGAGCCGCCTCTCTGCCTTCCCCTGCTTCCATTCAAACTCAGCAGCTATAGTGGTATGGACCAATAGACAGACAGAACGACAAGCAAGTAGATAGACAGATGATGGCTAGAGATGATAGAGACAAAGCGACAGATACATAAATAGACAGACTGATTGATAGATACTAATTGTACAGTGTTACATAGATATAAATACTTATAGTCACATATTTTCATTTGTTGAAAAAAAATATTCAAGAAATATAGATGATAGATATATGGCCAATACATACATAGATATATAGATTCTATTTAGAAAGATATTGAACGATAAATGGATAGATGATAGATTGCTACATTTTTTTAGAGATACCAATTGACTAACAAACGGAAGGATTTCTACATACAGGCACACACACAATACCAAATGGTACAGACAGGTACATGTATGAAAATAAGTGTAGTAATTCAGTGTTGAGGCAAAGATTGGGAATCGTGTCCTCTACATTTGTATAAGTTACCCCAAGAATGACAGGGGCAGCTGACATAGTGGGGTAAGCCATTGCTACAGGATTATTTGGGAGAAACGAGTGCCCCAGGGTTACAGGCCTAGAATAAGGACTGAGGTACCACACATAAGGAATTTACAGAAACATGTTTGCGTTGCCCCTGACCTTCTACCCTTACCCACGTATGGGCGAAGATACAAGGTGGGGAGATATTAAGGATATGGAAAGATGGGAAGATATTAAGTAGCTGCTTAGCTAATGGCTCATTATAAATAACAATAGTTGGTGCCATAGAAAATACGCTATAGTGCTGTGCAAAATACAAGACCCATTTAATTCCTGCCCATGTATAGACAATACAATGGCTGTGAATACTTTGGCACCATCCATGAGCCAACACCATGAAGCACTAGGATTCCATTAGCCTTGTAAATATTGTGCAGAAAATGTTGCAGTGTCACTAGGGAAGGTCTGGCTTGTTACTGGGTTGCACATTGCACAAAAGTACAAAAGATTTAAATTCCAGACACATGATCAGCATGAAACAAGCCTGGCCCTTCTCCCTGCTTTATGTGAGCTTAAGAGACAGAACTGCAAGGTGTTCCTCCAGCTCTTACATCTGGCTGGGGAAGTCTCCATATCTGGGCTTTAACAGGGGCTTTACCTATGGGATCGTTGATCTATCTATCTATCTATCTATCTATCTATCTATCTATCTATCTATCTATCTATCTATCTATCTATCTATTTATTATCAATCTATCTATCTATCTATCTATCTATCTATCTATCTATCTATCTATCTATTATCTATCTATCTATCTATCTATCTATCTATCTATCTATCTATCGTTTGTCTGTCTGTCTGTCTGTCTATCTATAATCAGATATTAATTATATACCTCTGTATGTAATGTCAATATGAATACATGAATAATTCAATCTCGTTAACCTTGTATATTGGGTTTCTATTTAGTATCTATCTATCTATCTATCTATCTATCTATCTATCTATCTATCTATCTATCTATCTATCTATCTATCTATCTATCTATCTATCTATCTATCTATCTATCTATCTATCTCTATCTCTCTCTCTCTCTCTCTTTCTTTCTTTCTTTCTTTCTTTCTTTCTTTCTTTCTTTCTTTCTTTCTTTCTTTCTTTCTTTCTTTCTTTCTTTCTTTCTTTCTTTCTATCTATCTTTCTATCTAATCTAATATCCCCATGAGTCTAGCAGATACCATAAGAGGCGCTTATATGCACCCTGTAGAATCGAATTTGTGTGAGTTCTGAGCCACAGATTCGTCTCTAGGGGGGTATATGGGTGATGCTACAGACTTCTCTCTAGCTCCTGCCCAAATGGATCTTTGCATTCATCCCTCTTTGTACCCAGCTATTGTCTGTCACAAGACACTGGGGCAATCCTGTTTGATTCTCCCTCTCTCGCGTGTCGGTTTATAAAAAGGAGGTGGGAGGGGAGGGGATTAAAGGTGCAGATTAAATAATCATAAAATAAGGCATTATTACATTTCCTATAAAGACTGAACAGCCACCGCAAAGAGCAGGTCCCAACCAGTGCAAAGACTCTAAACCATTCCTCCTGCTTGATTTATGGCTTTTTACTGCCCTATAAAAGCTGTTACAAGGAACCTAAGCCTGCAACACCGCTGGCACATTTAGGCTAATAAATAAAACATAAACAGCTAACTTTATGTGTCACTTTTATTGTTATCAAGTAAAATATTGCATTGCCCCTGCAAGCTATGATTCCGTGCTATAATTGTTATCAGGCAGAACAAGGGAGCAATCAGATTTCTCCTCTCCCATTTTTAATGTCTAATCTAAGCTCTTGATAAAATACCTAATTGCAATAGCTCTTTGCTGGGAAATGTTTACATAAATTCCCTGGGTTTTTTGAGCTCTATATTATCTGCTGGAAGTTGGACGGGGGAGGGGGGGAGCTGCTTGGTGGGAAAATAACAAGGGTCCCTCTCCAGCCATTTTTGTCTACTTAAGGAGAAACTATAGGGTTGGTTTATTTTTCTATAATGAAAATTGCATTGGGTTCCTAGGTCCTCAATCCTAAACACTTAGTTATTGCACAGGGTGCTGACATGTTCTTCTGCTTCCCCGGCTAGGGCTGAGATCCAGTCAGAGCATTCTTGTAACTTTAATCATGGCACATTATAGCCTCCATCCCAATGGGAGCCAAGCGGGGATTCTAGAAAATCATTACAATGAGATTCTCCTGGAATCCTGGGTTTATTGATGGGTTCTGGGGACTCCTGTATTAAACAGCCCAGCTAGTGACCCAATACAAAAACTGCACCTTATTTCATTGCTCAGTGTTTGATCTCTCTCTTCTTTTCATTGCAGTGCCCAGCGAAACATGGCTGATGCCCATCTAATGAATGTCATAGACATTGGACTGGAGAAATGGACAGAAGAGCAGCAGCAGCAGCGATTGAGATGTAGGCAGAGGTTGGTGCTCCATCTGGTAACATGGGATTATTGTGTGTGTGTGTGTGTGTCTGTGTGTGTGTGTGTCTGTGTGTGTGTATGTGTGTATCCACCCACCTCTGGGATCCATGGAATGGGCAAAGTCCTACCTGCTCATGCCAACCCAATGCTCCATGTCCCAACCCTATGAGCATGCACAAGTGCACAGAGCCCCATGTCAGCCTATGAACTGCTCCACCAAAGGCAACAGAACAACAAACAAGGGAAGGAGAAAAATCATTTGGAATGAGCCTCTGGTTCCTTATCCGGGGACCTGAGCGCACGTTGTGATTGGCTGCCGGAGTCACATGGTGAAAGTAACTTTACGGGGTCGCCAGCTAGTAGGAGGGCTTTATGGAGCAGAAAAACGACAAAGCGAGAAAAATTATTTTCCACTCCAGAAATTAATGATCATGAGTTCGTATTTGATGGACTCTAACTACATCGATCCGAAATTTCCTCCATGCGAGGAATATTCGCAAAATAACTATATCCCAGACCACAGTCCGGAGTACTACAGCCGCTCCAGGGACACTGCCTTTCAGCACCACCAGCAGGACCTGTACCCGCCAAGAACTGCTTACCCTGAGCGTCAGTACAACTGTGCCAGCCTCCCGGCACCGGCCAACCCTGCTGCCCACCCCAGGCTCCATGGGCAGCCCCAGAGCAACCACCTTGTAGGCAAATCTCAGCTGTGTGAGCTCCCAACCCCATCCCTTGCCTCCAACAGCAGCTCCAGCTCTCCCTCTCCTGCACCCCCAGCCTGCACCCAGCCACCCAGCTCTGAGCACCCCATCAGCACTGCCTCCAAACAGCCCATAGTCTACCCCTGGATGAAGAAAATACACGTCAGTTCTGGTAGGAAACTTTGGCTTCCCTCTAACCCCTCTCTCTCTCTCTCTGACTCTCTCTCCCTCTTTAAAGCTCAAGTCTTTGGGTTAGCACAATTGAACTGGATTTACGACTTCCAATGGGTAATTACACCCACCATAAATTTTATAGCCAAGCCTGTCTGGGTTGCTTCAGCCATGTGGCTCATTCAGATCTGTATGTGGTGTGTGTGTGAGAGAGAGAGTCAGGGAGAAGCTTTGGAGGGGGAACATAAATAATTCAGCCTCTTTGGAGCTTAGGGAACCCCCTTCTTAATAGAGTACAGAAACCTGGATCGTTAGTGGATTCAAAGGCTTTTTATGTGGTCTCTTCCCTCTTGTGTGATCCCTGTGCCTTTGCTTATCCCCTCTCCCCATCTCCATCCCCATGCCCATTCCCTCACTTTATTTCCCCTTCATCCCTGTCTGATCTTTTCCTTTCTTTCTCAGTGAATCCCAATTACACTGGGGGTGAGCCCAAGAGGTCCAGAACAGCCTATACCAGACAGCAGGTCTTGGAACTGGAGAAGGAATTTCACTATAACAGATATCTGACCAGGCGAAGGCGCATTGAGATTGCCCATTCCCTGTGTCTTTCCGAGAGGCAGATCAAGATCTGGTTTCAGAACAGGAGGATGAAGTGGAAAAAGGACCACAGGTTACCAAACACTAAAGTCAGATCCAACGCTTCTTCCAATGCTTCCAGCAACATCATTGCGTCTAGCGCTGCTGCCAGCGAGGATCTATCGCAAAGCTCCACTCAGGATCAGCGAGAGGATATTACAAGGTTATAAAACACATGGCAACACACACAACAAAACAGATGACTGAATATTTATAGAATCTAATATATACATATATATATTTTGGTTCTTTTAGATGTATTCCTTTTTATGTTCGTTGCTTGTGCGTTGGAAAAAAAAAACCCATGAAGTCTCTCGGTCATCATATAAAGGCTTTAAATGCATGCCAGCCAGCATGGAGCCAGGTTTTCTGTACAGTGTTTCTCTTTTCTTCTATTGATTTTTTATAAAGCCAGTTTGTCTTTATTTATTGTGTATTTTTGGGGAGGGATGGGAGGGAAACATGTTCAGTTTTATGTGATATTTTTTTTTTCTTTCTTAAGATGACAAAAAAAAAATACAGGGTTGTGAATTTGCCCTTTAAATATTTAAAATTAGTCTGTTGTAGATGAAAAATATCGAAGTGGGACGAATTTTTTCCTATAAAACGATAAGGATAATATTACTATGTGCAGATCTTCTCAAAGACACAGATTGCAGCACACGAGCTAGAAAGTGGCGTGAATTAAATCAAATAATATTGGGGAGATATTGAAAGAAAGTTTCCATGTCGGCTAGTTAGCTCGTTGTTTTTGTTGTGGAAAGTGTCGTACAATTTCATTTTTAATATTATTATTATTATTGATAATAATAATAATATTTTTTTTTTTTAAGTTGAGACTCTGATGTAATCCTAATTGCTATAAATAGTCCCAGTGTTATGTGACCGTCTCTGTGTTCAATAAACCAGTGAGTGTGCTTGAGTTCTACCTGCCAGTCTATTTGCTTATTTTGCTGTACATGTGAGCCACGGTTGGAGAGAGATATAGGTAGGTGCGGGGGGTTTATATTCCCTTTGCAATATCACAATCCCAGGAGATGGGGGAATATACATCCCCTAGCACTGCACACGTTGTGCTGCTTTGTGCATATACAGATGTAACCTTGAAATGACTGAGCGAATTGTTGTTTACATTTATTTATTTTTTTATATATATATATTTATTTTGTTATTGGCCTATCTGTGTTTTTATTACTGTGTAGCTAGGATTACTTCTGTGCTGTGTGAGCATGATATTCTCACTTTCTATTAGATGATACATTGGATTTCATTCCGAGTAGAGTTTAATAAAAATTCGAAAAAAAACAAAAAACCACCTCACCTCAATTTGTTTATTTCATTAATTTCTTTATGTATCTATGTGTTCTTTAACAAAATATGAGTGGGCTGCTAGGAAGACTGAGGGGTTGTTTATCTAAGCGGATCATTGCTGCTGAAGGGGAGATTTGCTTTGTACACTGATTTTGTCTGTACCCTTGGCAGAGCTGTGTAAGGCATTCCCAAATGTAAACAGGACTGACCCCACAAAAGCCCCTTCTCTATGCACAGGGCTGAATGCTCGGTTTTGGAGATGTTTTTCTTGACCTGTCCTATCTGCCCTGCCAGAGGAATGTTACATTTCAGGTAGGCCTGATACACACCAGGCTCCCCAGTGAGTGGGGCTTTAGTAGGGTTATCAATTTGTATAAGAAGCCACAATGCCAGCTTATCTGCAGATCCTTGTTTGCTCAATAGGTGCGTTATTGTCTGTAGACAAACATTTTGGAACGATTTGCTGGGCTCTGAAATCAGGTCAGCTTTGTGGTGCATCTGGGCGCAAGAACAGATATTTTGGAATCAATAATGGCTATGTAGCAATACACTGCCTGTTTGAAATCCTGCTTGTTTAATATGAAAACAATAAAAACAGTTAATACACTGCCTCTCTGGATCCCTGTGCGTGCCCCACGCAGCGCAAACACCAGTGAGAGTTATTAAATCCACAAGGCTACATTTATTTCCTCTCTTGATTAAATCGCAACATCTATTTTCCACTCACAGATGAAACAAGTTACATAATGGTAATAATGTTTCTAACTTCATGTTACAACACTTTAAACATGAACCAACAGCAAATATGTTTCTCTTTGGAAACCCAAAAGGCAATTTTATTTCTCGGTGCATCTGGTTCACTAGTTCTTTTGCCAGTCTCTCTCTATTTCTGTCCTTTTTTTTCTTTCTTTCTGTCTTTTTTTCTTTCTTTCTTGCTCTCTTTGTAAACTACTTCAAAATTTGATAAATTAAAATTGAATGTCGCAGGCAGAGCTGGCTGAATAAGATGGGGACTTTTGTGTTTTCTTGTGTCTGCACAGAAAGCAGTAGATACATTAATCAAGTCCCCACTATAGTCTGCATATATTGAATTAAAGAATAAAATAACATCAGATCTGGGTAAAAAAAAAAAAAGATAATTCTAATACTTTACATTTTTAAAACGAACTGGAAAGATCGCAAGGGACAGAAATTTAAATACTTAGAAATTACACGTTGCCTTGCATTGCTTGAGATTGTATAAAAGTTCTTTTATTCTTCTCCCTCTTCCCAAGTGCTACAGTCATGGCAATGACACTTGCAGGATTCTGGCTTATATGAATGCATTAAACTGGGGGCAGCAGAAAAGAAGGCACAAAAAACACTGTTCCCCATCCCAAACCGTCTTTTCTGTGCTTTCTTTTTAGCTTTCTGCTGCCTCCATGTTGAGAGGGTGAAAAGGTATTTTATTGAAGTTCGGGTAAAACTGCAGAAAACAGAGTTCACGGAAAGGACACATTTTCTATCCCATTGACTTTATTTTAGGCAAGAAGCCTGACCTCTAAACCCTTTGACCCATGCAGGTCTCACAACGTGTATCCTCTGTGTTATTCTACATGGGACTGGAAACTTCTATATTACACTCTCCAGGAAAACTGAAGTCGGAGCATGTTTGTTATATGGTGTTTTTTTTGTTTTATTGGCAAACGAAACAGTTTCACTCCCATTCACGCCCCATTGCTAAATATTCCAATTTATTCATCTTTCAGCTCATTATTATTTCTATGCAACACTTTCTTATCCACAAACATAGAGAATGTTACCCCACCTAATTCCTTTTTTCCTCACCTAACCATTCCTAAATTCAAACCTATTTTGGCACTTGGTCAGAGTTATTTTATTTCCTTAAAAAAAAAAAACAGAATTCCTTCTTTAATAATGGGAAGCACAAATTGCTTTTAATATTCCGAGACATGCTTGTAACTAATCCCAAAAACTACATAAGATACAAATACATTTTTATCATTGTTACACCCCCCCTTTTTCTCCAGCTTTTAGGACTTCAACATTTTGTTTTTTTCTCTGTTTTTCTTAAACCAAACCCGAGCAGACAGCAGCTAGAGGTCAGTGAATCTACATCCCCACACATACAGATCCAGTACTAGAAGCAGAGTTCTCAGATAATGTCAAGATAGAGCCTAACATGGGGATTATTGTGAAAAAAAGAATCCTAAACTTGTGGATTCATTCTGACTGTAGTGTTAAGTGCAACTTTACTGCTAAAGAGGTTTATATTAAACAAAGTTCCTTAGGTGAGAGCCCTGTCCCATTAGCTGTATATATTGAAGTAGAGATCAGATAATCTCTGATACCCCCATCTATTTCCTTCTTAGTCTCCTCTTTCTCTGTTTAGTGTAGGAAAAAGTATATTTAGAAATACTATAAATATTTTCTCCGCATTTCCTTTTCACTGTCTGCCCCAAACTAGACTTCTTAGCTGCTGCTTTGTTTGTGGGTCTCCTCCTCAGCCTCCTCCATAGACTGCAGCCTATTTACTATGGGGTTAAACACAGGCCATGTTTCTTTCTGCCTGCAGTTTCATGTTAAACTTCGCTCTTACATAAAATTAAAAGACAAACAGCCACCCAGAGTTAAGTGTGTGAATTACGATTCCTTCACCATAACTGCCAGCCTTCCATTGATGGCCATTATATTTATTGTGATCCCTTATGTCATTATCTCAAAATATAGTTTTATGCACTTCCTAATATGTCCTGGTGATTTATTCTGTATGGCAGATCCCCAAACCTAGTGAAGGAACAGCCATGCAAGTTGCCAAGAATTTCTAGGCTGAGGAATTTCACAATTTTCCGCTTATCCAGAGGCCCCCCTTGTATTTATGTGTATATACATCACTGTGTGTGTTTGTGTTCGTTTAGATGACTGTTTGTAGCCATTGCCTTCCCTCCCATGTGCTTTAATTACAATTATTACACAGGAAAGGCACACTCGTTGTGAGCAAATGTAATAAACACTCACAAACACAACAAATTAATTTGTTTTACACACTCAGATATATTCAATAGATACATTTAGGTTACAGATACGGTGTCAATGACTAGCTGTGCACAATAAAATTGTTTCGGGGCATTTGTCTACATGGGATGGCATTGTAGCAAGAGAAGAATATTCCTTTTCACGCTTTTTGTTGAAGGAAACACGTGTAGAGATTCGCAGTATTTGATATATGTTTTAATTGCACTGCTGCAATCAACTAAAAATAAAAAAAACACATTTGCTGTAAATGTATTCAAACGTAATATCGGTTCAGATCAGAAATGTGTAGGTTGCTCTTGTATAGATCACAGACATAGCAAATAGATTACAACTGTGTGTAGCACTGGCAGAACATACAAATATTCTGGATACCCCACTGGTACTTCAAATAAAAAAATATGTATACCCCAGTATATTTCACTGATACACTAAAATACTACCATGGATACCCCTAATATATATATATATATATATATATATATATATATATATATATATATATATATATATATATATATATTTATATTTATTTATTATTATTAACATGTATTTATATAGCGCCAACATATTGCGTAGCACTGTAATATATATATATATATATATTTATATATATATATATATATATATATCTCCACTGCAGTGGCGCACCAACTATCTGGAGTATGTATATCACTATTACACATCCCTGGTATACCAGATATATATGACCGGTGAGATAATAAAATTGTAGAAAAAATGTAGATGAAAAGATGATATTGATACCCATGCTATATATGACTGGCAAATCAAATATATTTTATATGGGTAGCCCCCAGTATATTACCACTGGCACACTAGGTAGATAATATGAATAACATTGAATAATATATGAAAAATATAATAAGGCATGGATGTCTTTATTATATCACTGGAGAACCAAATAGATATAAAAGTTACTACTAATATGTTAATGACACACCATTATCCTAAACATCACTGACACCGGAATATATTATATGGGTACCCATAAATATATCACTGGCAGGACAAATGGATAATATGGATCTCCCAATATGTATTTTGAACACAAAACACTTGGTTAGGTACCGCAGTATTAATCAACTGGAAGGTCAAAGACTTTATATAGGTGCCCCAATATATTCCACTGGCAGGCCAGCAACAGACAATAGATTCCCAGTATGTGTGACAGATCCAGGAGATTTTTGGCCCCTTCCAGGCTTAACCCCTTTTCTAACAAGAACAAGAACACATTTTGGACTATTAACCCCCTTTCTGTTATCTCCTTAAAGAGATACTGACACCAGAAATTAAACTTTTTTTTACATCTATTATAATATTGTCTTTGCATGCTATCTATAATTTACAGATGCTTTTACATTACCCATCTGATCCACCCATGTTCCTCTCTGAGGGTGCTGCCATATTTGAACTTCAGCAGTCTGTTAGCATTAGAAACTCTAGCTGACATGTTGAGAAGGGACAGGGTGAAGAAACAGTCAGGTTTAGGAACTTCATGTAACAATTACTTACCAAAGCAGCCCTATCATTGGAAAACGATCAACATGAGCTATAGGTAACTTTTGATGAACATTAATATTTTGAATACAAATTTTAGTGTCAGTATCACTTTAAGGACTTGTGCAACCAACCACCTATCCTAGAATGTAGGCTCTGCTTGTCCCTAACATAAACCACTGACTGATAACTATAGGGAATTATCTTTCACCAAACACCAGGCTAAAATTAGTCTGACTGGCAAATGTAATGCTGGCATTGAGGCCTGTAATGTTATATTCATGCCATTGGAAGAGTATTGTTCCTATTAGGGAGAGGAAAGTGTACAGCCAAAAATCTCAGTCAGGGGACATGAGCTCCATACTCATATGTTATGGACATTGCCCTAACTAAGTCTATATTGTTTAGCTTTTTGGGACAGGGTGTCCTTTGTGCATGGTTAATTCTGTGTGCAATGGCTACTATCCCTTTAATTTCCCACTTTTATTCAGGGCATGCCATTTGTAGAGAGTGCGATTGCGACTATCCCATACGATTCCACCATTTGTCCACACACATAAGATACAGAAGACGAATGGAAAGGACGATCACTCTCCTGGCGATGTATTTGTGGGACAGGGATAACGAGAGGAGAAGCAGGTTGGTTTTGCATTTTCCCGGTCATGACCCCATGAGAGGACAATAGGGGAATTCACTGGGGCCCCAGTGAAAATCGAAGTTCCCAGCCATTGGTACTGGCAGTAGGTATTTCTCAGGCAGCATCTGTGTATATTCACAGTGAGAGACACACAGGCAACTATCTGTTTCCATCTCTAATAATAACAACATTAATATTTACCAATAAATCAATGATAATAATTAGAAAGAAAGAAAGAAAGAAAGAAAGAAAGAAAGAAAGAAAGAAAGAAAGAAAGAAAGAAAGAAAGGGGAAGGACAGCCCAAAATCCTTGTAGTCTATAAGAGAATTAGTAGTGCCATGTTGCATAATAACAATATATAGCAATGAAAGCAGGCGATAAAACACTGGCAAACCATATGGCAACACACATAAAGACACTTATTGGAATTAATTTTTGGTATTTGGCCTTTTGGTGCTACTGGCAGGGGTTGAAACACTATGTGGGTACCACATCAGCAGGCTAAGCTTAGTTCACAAACATTTCCAATTCTATTCTCAGCCTTGATAAATTCTTCACTTAAAGGACCAGCATACTAATTATATACAAATATATGTGTCTAGTAGTATCATCATCATGATCATTGTTTATTGTACAGGCATTAATGACCCCTGTTTATTGCCATTTCAGTAATAAAACCATTGAATTCTAATGTTATTGCAATGTATAAGGTAACTTACCTTACCTATAACAACATGGTATCTTTTATATATACAGGAATGGGACCTCTTATACAGAATGGGGAAGTTCTGTAATTTGGATCTTCATACCTTAAGCCTGCTAAAAAAAACAATTTAAACATTAAATAAACACAATAATAATAATCTTAGTTGGGATTATATCTTAGTTGGGATCAAGTACAAGGTAACTTTTTATTATTACAGCAAAAAAGAAAATCTGTGTTACAAGTTTGAATTACTTGATTAAACTGGAGTCTATTGGATATGGCATTCTTGTAATTCGGAGCTTTCTGGATAATGAGTTTCTGATAGAACTGCTGAAGCACACACGCATTTATTACCAGCGGAGGGCAACATATGAAAGCATACAGAACACTTCATTTTTTTATCTGGTTTTACTGTGGGGTGGTGGGGGCGGGGAATTAAGAAGACCTTCCAACCTCTAGGGGTCATTGAAGAACTAACTGTATATGTTTTTTTAAAAATGTTGTATAAGGTGCTTGTCAGTTGTGGGAAGCATCCCCTTATATTGGCCATGGGCAGAACATTATAAAACAAGAAATTAGTGTTCAAATCAAGACATCCCTTAGGGCAGGGGTCCCCAACCAGTGGCTCGCGAGCAACGTGTTGCTCACCAACACCTTGGATGTGGCCTCAAAGCAGGTACTTATTTTTGGCTTGGAGGTAAGTTTTAGTTGCATAAACACCAGGTATACTGCCAAACTGTTGTAGCTGCCAGTCCACATAGGTGCTATAAATACCAAATCACAGCAATTATTTTACACCACCCACGAACATTTTAATGCTTGTGTTGCTTTTTTTACATCAGAATGTGACTCATGGGTAAAAAAAGGTTGGGGACCCCTGCCTTAGGGTGTGCAGGTGGCACGACTGTAAGGGATTCAGTTACTCATGTGGCTTCAATCCAACATTTAGAATTGTACAGTTTGACACAGGGCAGTTGTAAGGGGTCTTAGAGTAAAGTGGGTTTCTGATAGAGGCATTGAATCAAATTACAAACAATCTGAATGTTTGGGTTAGATCACATGGGGATCAAAAGGCTTGTGGGTACATATAGCAGGGTCAGCATTAGGTGAGTATCCTCCTACTCCAGCAACAGAGGGGCCCCTTAATGGAAAAGTGAAGCAAAAACAGGACAGATTTGCAATGATGCTGGAAGTTCAAATAAGGAACACTGCATTATGGTTGAACTGATGGCTTGCTATGAAATGAAGCCCATATGGTTTATACCTCCCAACTGTTCAGTTTTCCACTGGGCAGTCACAATTTTGACAACTCAACCTGCAGTCCTGGATTGTTATTGAAATGTCCCAACTTTCTCTTTGATCTCCTGCACTAAAAAGCCAGAAAAAGATACAATGTTTCTAACTTAATTGGCTGTGGGCAGGGGCACTTACATAAGTTTCCAACAATTTAAGATAAGCAAAGAAACAGTTGTAACAATTTAAGATAAGCAAAGAAACAATTGTAATTATTTAATATAAGCAGGTCTTATGTTGTGACTGTGCAGCTTAAAGGGCAATTCACCTTCATTAGCAAAACTGTAATAACACATAAAAACCACAGAAATGTGTTCAAACTTTCATAACCTGCCAGATTTTCTAAAATGAACATGGTAATTAGGGGGTGTCGTCATAAAATGGGCAAGATCAAACAAAATTTCTCCGTGCACCACACGGCAAATCTTTTTGTCCCTCTTTCTATTCCCAAAATGTTGGGCGGTATGAGTGTATTGGTATGTAATCTATATCTTGGAGGTATGCCCCCTTGTATTGTACAACACTGTGGAATATACTGGGGCTTTACTTGGTCAAAATAATAATAATTGTAGTTTCAGGTGTCTGTTGTGCACTATGTGTGATCAAAGGCAAATGCCAGGAAAAGGGTTAAACTGCAACTTCCAGTGTTTCTTTAACAGCCCAGTTTCAACATTTCTGTTTTTTTTAATCTTTTTTCAAGTCTCCAGCAATACTGACATCATGGGCAGACACAGCCAGCAGTGAGCTCCTGTGCCAAAACAGTGTACGGCCCTCACACCACTAACCACAGCACACTGCAGAACTGGCTGCTTATAGTACATGGCCTCTCCTGAATGTACATATGAGATGAAGGCTTCACAAGTTCTGAGAGTATACATATCTTTCCAAATATTATCAATCTGTACAGAGGAAGCTTTCCCTTAGCACAAATGTATCTGTAATGCAAAAATGTACTTTGTTTTTCCACCAACACAAGCTCTATGGAAGTTTAACACTGATGTTATTCCCTGCATTAAACAGTTCATGGTATGGCCCATGAAAGAACAGTTAATCATTGCAAGCTTGCATTCGTATGGTGAAATCACTCACACGGGGCCTTAGCACCCCAGTTTGAACAGACCTGAGGTGCCTGTATTTATTTCATTAAACAATTCTGCTACAGGTAGTAATGAACTGGCCCTTTAGTTCCCTTTTGTTGATACCATTGCTTGTATTATGTGGAAACTCACAAAATGTAATTTAAGCCTAAACTAGAGGAATCATCGATTAAGATACACTATAAATAAATATATATATATATAGGTCCATAATAAAAATCTTCTTACTACACTTAAGACCTGCGAGTGTGATCTCTACCATTTCTATATATATATATATATATATATATATATATATATATATATATATATATATATATATATATATAATACACAAAAGCCGTGAATATCTTGTAAATTATATCCTTATAAACGGTGAGTTCTGATGTCAACAGTTATAAACGGTGTGTTCTGATGTCATTTCTGTCACATGACTTACTGAAACTTATGTATTATAATAAATAAAGTACACCCAGTTGCAAAATATGAGGATATTAGAAGTTACCTTGGAGTTCCATGACCTGTATAAAAACACTCGGGCTTCGGCCTCGTGTTTTTATATGGTCATGTAACTCCTCGGTAACTTATAATATCCTTATATTTTACAAGAGGGGGTACTTTATTCACTATATATATATATATATATATATATATATATATATATATATATATATATATATATATATATATATACCTTGCATATTTCCAAATAGTTTAGCACCATTAAAATATGCACTCCTCCTTTGCCAAAATGGTAACTTTCTGTTGGTAGGTTTATAGGAGTGCTCCTTCCTGAGATGCATTTTTTCTTGTCTTTTACCCACAATGCACTGTAGTTCTGCAAAATGTTAATTTCAAACAGTAATATGATAAATCAATGTTGGAAAGGCGTGGATATGGCATTGGTATCAGGAGATTAAAAAAAATCAAACAATATTTAACATAATATTAATGTTTAATAGTTTAATGAAGCAGGAAAATGACCTGGACAATTACCTAGCTAGTGTGCAAACACTTCCTTTTGTGTCTCCTGGCACTCAGCACTTATTAAGTGTATCTATTTATTATTTTTTATTATTTATATGCACTTGTTATCCTCCCTGCCTGTACTATTAATGCACTGTAAGAAACCTGCCACGCTATTCACACAGACAGTACCATATAAATAACAATATAAAATATACATATTTATATACGTATATGGAAGGTGTGCTTGAACATTCACATTCATATATTTTGAGTAAAAATCATTTTCTATGCAATTTGTGCTGACATTTGTTCTCATTTGGTTAATGAGGTACAGTAGCCGAGAGGGGAAATTATTGACTAAACAGTGTTTTTCTCTTTGGGAAGGGTTGGCAGAATAAGTACCTTGCGAGGCCACAAGCTGCTGTTAACTGAGTTTGAATAGTGTTTTCTAAAGCTCACTACATTGTATATCCAACTGTTTTATTGCCTTCAACCACAGATGCTTTGGGCCCAGCCTCTTACCAGCAGATCATTGTTTATCTGGTGGTTTGGAAGTGTGCAATGTATCTGGTGAGGCTCTTTGTTCTTCTTACCCTTTATCCGTCCCCTGTCCTCTCCTACTTGATTCATGTCTGTATTATCAAATTGCATCTTCAGATCTTGTCCTGTTACAAAAGAGAGACATCCAGACCAAAGACTGATAAAATCACAGTAAGGGAAAGAAGAGAAAAAAAAGGCACACTCACAAATTGCTTTGATTCTTTGCATTTCTGGCTTAGCCCCTTCACCTTCACAGACAGTTTTATGGCAGTTCCTGCATCTGCACTAGGGCTTGGCTTGTAGCATTCTCTGCAAGGTCACCCAGAGTTCTAGGCACAGTAAAATCACTGCAGGAGGTGAGCTTTCCCCAAACTTCTGTTCAATCCTATCCCACCCATTACTATATTCCCCTAGTAATAAAGATACTTTACTAATAATACAAATAATAATAATAAAAATAAACAATCTCGTCATTATTAAATATATCAACAGTTAAAAGCCCAAAAGGTCGAATTTTAGTGGTATTTTAGAATTATAGAAGTATAAAAAATAAAACTCTATTTCTCTAAAACCAAGAATGCCATGAAAGAAATCTGAATATAAAAAGTAGAAATGGAAACAAACACTGAACAATTCACTCTCTCTTAAACCTCTAAAAAAAATTTCGTTTTTCGCACTATTACTAGCGAAAAAAACATCTGGAAACCTCTAAAAGTCTTTATGATTAAAAAAAGATCCAATAGGATCATCGCAGGTCCCATTGGCTTCTAAGAGACTAATTTTACTTGGCGCAGTTTTGTATTTGAGTTTTTGAGGTTTTTACACTTAAACAAATCTCAAATTTTTAGAGTTTAAGGGAAATTAAAAAAAACACAAATTTTTAGAGGAAAAATACAATTTGTGAAAAAATAGAAATCGCCCCCCTAGTATCAAAGAATGGTTTATTTATAGTAAATTATAAATGTAGTTTACTTATTGTTCTAAAAAATAAAAAGTCACTGATTGCGACTCAGGATCATGCAAAAAGCCTTAGAGACAAGGGGGTCGCTTGCTGGGGTTTCAAATCCGTGAAGGTTCGAAAAAGGGTTATTATTATTAAGGGGCCAATTTACTTATGGTCGAATATCGAGGGTTAATTAACCCTTGATATTCGACTGCTGAATTGAAATCCTTCGACTTTGAATATCGAAGTCGAAGGATTTACCGCAATTCGTTTCATTGAAACGATTAAATCCTTCGAATCGTTTGATTCGAAGGATTTTAATCCATCGATCGAACGATTTTTCTTCGACCTAAAAAAGCTAGCAAAGCCTATGGGGGCCTTCCCCATAGGCTAACATTGACTTTGGTAGGTTTTAGGTGGCGAACTAAGGGGTCAAATTGTTTTTTTAAAGAGACAGTACTTCGACTATAGAATGGTCGAATAGTCAAACTATTTTTAGTTTGAATCGTTCTATTCGAAGTCGAAGGTCGAAGTAGCTCATTCGATGGTCGATGTAGCCAAAAAATACATTCGAAATTCAACGTTTTTTTTTCTTCTATTCTTTCACCCGAGCTAAGTAAATGGGCCCCTAAGTGTTTTTACATTTATTACAGTTATATTATTATTATTCAAACACGATTCTTCCCTTACAAGTTTTAAGATCAGCTTAGATCTGTGTATTTTATTTTAAGGATGTATAGTTATGCAAAGCAGTGTTCCGATATACATTTTCTTGCATTTTCAGTGGTTTTCAAATGATTGTAATAAGTAATAAGTGAATCTGCTATATGAAGTGTTATCAGACCCATGCTATTGTCTGCACTGGAAGTGATGACTTTTGAAACAATGTATGTGAAGCCAGCTAATTAAGGGTATAATAAACTCAGGAGCAGAAACAGCCTACCCACTGGCATTAATTAGTGCTTCTCTCTGCAATGACATGCACTGTGTTGGCTTGGGTGCAGGCACACAAAGTGGAATCTGGCATGCAAATGCAAGTATGGCAATCTGTAGATTGTGCCAAATGCCAGAGGGGCTGCTGTAAGATGCCATTGACAGTCACTATTTATTGGGTCTGTGGGGGCTGTTTGGGCCTCTTTCTACCAAAGCCTTATTTGAATCCCAGACCTGATATCGAGACTGGGAAAGTGTGGCACTACCCTAAGAAACCTGTCTTGGCTGGAGGAAATCCGATTTTTTCTACTCTGTTTCAAGAGTCACAACAAATAGTTCAGAAAGAAACCTTATTTAGATACTGCTTAAAATAGCAATTACATTTAAAAATACCCTTGACATTTTCTCATTGATGTATATGGGAAAGTAGCTTAGAATTATATTTTCTTTCATTTTACAAAAAAGGTTTATTTGGGGTTGTATCCCTTTTAACAATTCTTGTGGTTTGCAATCCCTGAAGGAGATTCTTTTAAAATCAGGGTGGGTGTTTTAACATATATTTATGGGATAATGAGAATGTTACTTGAATATTACTTTACTGTCCTTATTGCATTCAATATAGCTTGTTAAGGGACAAGAGCTGGAATGCTAGCATATTTGTATCAGGGTTACCAATTCATCCCCTGAATTCCTCACACTTAGGGGCACATTTACTTAGTACGAGTGAAGGAATAGAATAAAAAAAACTTCGAATTTCGAATGATTTTTTTGGCTACTTCGACCATCGAATTGGCTACTTCGACCTTCGACTACGACTTTGATTTCGAATCGAACGATTCGAACTAAAAATCGTTTGACTATTCGACCATTTGATAGTCGAAGTACTGTCTCTTTAAAAAACCTTTGACCCCCCTACTTCGCCACCTAAAACCTACCAAGCACCAATGTTAGCTTATGGGGAAGGTCCCCATAGGCTTCCTAACAATTTTCTGATCAAAGGAAAATCGTTAGATCGATGGATTAAAATCCTTTGAATTGTTCGATTTGAAGGATGTAATCGTTAGATCGAACGATTTTTCCTTCGACATTCAACCTTAAATAAATGTGCCCCTTAGGGTCGGTCCACACGAGCAGATTGGGGGAGATTAGTTGCCCTAGCGACAAATCGCCTCTTCTTCTGGGCGACAATTTCCCCCAGACTGCCTTACCCCTGCCCTCCGCCGGCTAAAATGAAAAACGCCTGCGGCAATTGACACGCGGTGCTTCGGTTTCCGAAGTCGTCCGAAGTCATCCGAAGTTTCCTCGTGAGGCAACTTCAGGCAACTTCGGAAAACGAAGTGCCGCGTGTGAATTGCCACAGGCGATTTTAATTTTAGCCGGCGGAGGGCAGAGGGAAGGCAGGGAGATTGTCGCCACGAAGAAGAGGCGATTTGACAATTGGGCGACTAATCTCCCAAAAATGTGCTCGTGTGGCCTGACCCTTAGAGCAATAACACACAAAGGTGATCTCTTGCAGGTGAAAAACATCTCCCACTGCCCCACAAAGCTTACAATCTAAGATCCCAATCATAGTCAACTATAAGCAAACTATAGGATGAGTTTTTAGGAGTTAACCTGCATATATATGTTTTTGGAGAATGAGAGGAAACTCACAGAGACACGGGGAGACCATGCAAAAACTTCTTACAGATAGTGCCCATGCCAGAATTTAACATAAGAATTCAGCGCATGTCAGAACCTTTCAGTTGGTCTTTATTTAATTTGTATGTTCTTCTTGTGTCCAGCATGCATACAAAACCTCTGCCTGCTTGTTGGAGTTACTGACCCTTTCAACTAAAAAGAAAAACAGATGAACTGCAAAGGTGAGGCTTCCATCAGGGGGTTATGATTTCAAATGTTATATTATTGTTCATACACAGACCTAGTTGATATATAAATATATATTATCAGATTATTATTAAAAGAAAACATGAACTGTGAATTTGTGAACTCTTTGGAAACACAACATCCAAAGATCTTCTAAATATCCAACTTTGATTTCCTGCTTGGATTATGAAAGAGTCACATGGTTATAAGGCTCCTCTGAGGGATAAATGAGAAAAAAAAACAGTCAGCAATTACATAAAGTTGTGTGGAGTCTCCAGGTGTAAATAATGGAAAAAATGTCTTTACCAACTAGAATCAAAGAATAATGTTATATATTTAATTTTAATGATGTTCATATGACAAATCTGGTATCTGCCCCACCCATAATGTGCTAGCCCTAAAGGTCCCCATCGACGCAAAGATTTCTCATGCCGAACAACCGATTTTAACGATGTCCGACCAATCTTCCGAAATTATCGTGTGGTCAGTGGGATTCGAACGATCGAACATCTTACGATTTTCCGGCCGACATCTGTCAGGAAATTGATCGGCCAGGTTAAAAAATCTTTGTCGGTCCCAGTGCAATCTATCTATGTTTGCAGGGCCAAGGAGGCAGCTCCCCTTTGTTTTCCTGGCAAATTGGTCTTTTAGTTGATGGACAAATCGTACGATCGTACGATCGTTCCGAGATAATCGTGGTCTCACGATGATGATCGGATCTTTTAAAAATCTCAACATCTATGGCCATTTTAACAATGAGATTGAAGATTATGTCAGATTAGTTTAGCGTACCAGGTGCCAAACAGATTGATGGTTCTTCTGTGGCTAATCTGGTAAATTATGTAATGAGCCACATTGGACAAATATTGCACAATTTCTCTTGTATGCTAGCGAGACTAAAGGGGTGAAAATTAATAACAACCAATCAGAGTTCACTGCTGACTGGCGGCTATGGTTTAAAACTCTTTGGAATAAATTCCCTCTTGCATTACAGGGGGATTAAGCTGGGTTGACAATTAATGACATGGCTATTCAATCACTAGATTTTAAAACCATCTCATTTAATATTCATTTATATCTGAACATTTTGGGGTCACAGAAATGCTTTGGGGTCAGGCACCAAACAATGTCAAAATAGTCTTGTCCACAGAAAGCAAACTGTCACTTCTCTTCATCAGCCTGACCACTAGTTTTAATCCAGTTTTGCTTACTGACTGCCATTATTGGTCAGTTGTAAAAGGGCAACGGCCAGTCAGAATAGCACACATTTGCAAGTTTTCATTTATAGTAGAGCGTTATTATGCTAATTTTATATTTATATATAAATTCATATAATATTCTGAGCTAAAAACTACAAGATTTTATGGTTTTATAGATTCTTGGCAGCAGTCTGTATAGTCTATTAGACATCTTAGGGTCTTGCTTTTGCTATTGATTCTTTCATTTATAACTCTGTTTGGAAAACCTATCCTCCAGTGATGCCAGCGCATACCCCACCCATGTAAATGGATTATAACAGAATAGGAGAGCTATGGAAGATTATTTTGTAGCTGGCCTGACTTAAAGACAGTGGCAGTTTAGGTGACACTAAAATAATGAGCTGAGCTATTAACACCATGACAGAAGTTGACACAAAGCATAAGAAAAATAATTATATATTCCCCAAACAGGAAACAATGAAGGCATGGTGCCTCTGCTATGTCCATTATTAGCCCTAGATTAACAAAAAACACACCATGCATTTTTATTTCTCAGATGTCCTGGTGATATTTCCTGATTTCTTCGTGGTCTGAAATAAAAATATTAAGAGACACATATGGGGTAATTGTAATTAACCTCCCTGTCTCTGGCTTGTTTCCAAGACAAACAAGTTGTTTTATTAAATAAACATTTGCATAAAAATGACATTTGCCTGGTGATTAAAATGTATCTACATAGCACCCCCGACCTTTAAAGGGAGACATTCATGCAGAATCCCTGTGACTTGTTAAATTATGTGACCATTGAGCAGTAGAAGTGTTGGCTGCTGGGCTGCAGGGCCATGTTGTTCTTTCTATGAAAGTCTTCCCCATTTAGAGACACAGGATAGGGTTGAAAAGTTTGAGAAAAGGTCACAGGGCTCTTCTTAACTCTTCTTAACTCATCACGTCTGATCGAAGAAATATTGTGGGTATTATATTACCATCCAAAATGTGTGAGTGTCTCCTCTGCCTTGTGCTTGCTGGACTTGAGTTAGTAGCAGGCCGGGCAAAGATAAGAATGTAAATACAGGAACGATGATAATCCAAAACTATTAACGTGGTATTCTGAGTGACTGGGTCAGGCTAATGGATTGCTACAATTTACTTACACTCAACCTAGCAGAAATGGATACTAAGTGACCATACATTAAAAGAATATGAAAGGTGGGGATTGGGGAAGGAATTGTGCATTAGAACATACTTCACAGGGCAATGCTAATCCTTTTCGTAAATGAGTTTAATAAAACTGTAAAATGATTTAAAGAAGTTAATTGTAGAGCTACTTGTTATGTATATGTAAACACATAATAAGGGTCATTTACTTACTGCAACGCACTAACTGCAGGCACTAATTATTGAACTGGTAGGGGGCTGTTTGGGCCTCTGTGTTTCTGATATGCCAAGGCCTGTTTTGATTCTCAGTCCAGTCCTTAGCGGCTGAGGGATCTGATATGGATGTCCGGTGGCCCGACCCCCCCAGTCTGATGCTGCTATTGAATGGGAAATCTGCACTTGGCAAAAGGCGGTGTAAACATAAATGACCCCTACTCACGTATGACAATGACAACTTGCATGAATATTTGGAGAGCAATACAGACACTTCTTTCAGTGTATCATTTTATATCAAATCTGTATTATTTTCTTACAAGTTCATTCTTACATCAAATAGCTACATATTTATGTATATACACATAGTTATAGTTCCCCTTTAACATTTCACAGGCTATGGAGTAAAAGTAGATTTGTGCATTGCACTGGGAAGAACCTGTCTAAATAAGTTACCACTCAGTGAAAGCTCTTACTCTGCGAACTGTGTATAATGGATAAACAGGCAGGCTCAATACCAGCAGCTTGGATATATATGAGTGCACATCCATACATCTTCAAGCCCGCCCACAGAAAGGTGATCACTTCATGTTGCTAACGATCATGGTGTATGATTTCTAGCATAGGAGGAAACGTGAAGAAATGCAGATATAATTAATACTTCTTAATACAGTCCTGGAATGGGAGTCAAAACAGGCCCTGGCATTTCAAGCACACAGAGGCCCAAACAGCTCCCCACCAGCCCAATAAATAGTTACTGTCTATGGCATCTTACATAGGGATGTAGTGAACCGCCGACAATGTGTTCGCGAACGCCGTTCGCGAACACTGGCAAAAAATGCGAACAGTTCGCGAACTTCGAACATCCGAAAATCGTTCGATTCGAACGATCGAAGGATTTTAATCGTTCGATCGAACGATTTCCGTTCGAATCGAACGATCGAAGCCATTGGATCGAATGATTTCATTCAATCCAATGGCTTCGATCGTTCGATTCGAACGAAAATCGTTCGATTTTAGCGATCGAATGGTCGAATGGTTGAACGATTTTGACGCGAACGCCTATTGGCGAACGTCGTGCGACGTTCGCGAACTTGCGGCGGACGCGAACAGTCGAAGTTCGCGCGAACTAGTTCGCCGGCGAACAGTTCTCTACATCCCTAATCTTACAGCAGGTCCTATGACAATTGCCAGAACCCACAGATTGCCAGTCTGGGCCTGCTCTAGACTCTAGTGTTTGCTGAGCAGTATGGGTGCCAGGGTTACCCTGTTTGATTTAATATCAGAAGCAATCCTAAAAAGAATGGGAAACTACGGGATTTTGCTAACTCTTTCTCAGGGTTGTGTATCATAACTATAATAGCAGGTAGAACTGAATTGACCAATATAGACATGATCCCCAAGATAGTAATAAAGATATTCTAACACAATTCTAAGTTTAGCCATTCTCTGTTATATTTTGATTGTGTATCATTTGGGCCCTGCGGTACATTATTTTATTCTTAAGCTGTAGAGACATAGCAAGATCCATTTGTTTGGTTATGGCAACTTTTTGGCCCATTGGTCCTCTGTCAGTGTCACCTCAATATCTGACTGATTGTAATCAAGTAGGGCATCAGTTAGGGCTAATATCTGCCTTAATAGTCCCCTATAATTGACTGCTGCAGTTTACTGAGAATCATCTTTAAAGATCTTGCTTTAAATAGCATAAGAGAAAATACAGGGTACAGCCACATTTCATATAGTAACTCTGGGTAATGTAAATGCCTGGGTTTCATACGTAACTGCAGCTAAAGGAACAAGTCTGCATTTTGCACTGAAAGGAAAAATAATATGTCAAGGGTTGTTAAAACAAAAGAATAGGTAACGTTTGATTTGCTCCTGCTTTATGTTCTACTGACTAGTAATATTCAGCCTTTAATCTGTTACCTGTCCTTCTGGAAGCAGCCATTGCCGAAATGCGCCATGAATGCACAGCGGAAGGATGATCACGCGGATATTACTTCAACTGAGTAATAAATCATTTGCTTGCTTGTTTCATACCAGTGCGGTTAAACAGTGGATAATCAAAGAAATAGTTCTCTCTCTCTTTGAAGTAGCCAGTTGCCCGAGCCCAGGAGCAAACAGAAAAAAAATTATACAAAGCAAAGGAACATCCCGTCTTAGTTATCTGCCTTCATTTTTCATTCCAATTTCAGAAGAGAGCTATGTGCAGTCAAGGAGCTCTTGCACCAAAAGCAAGCATGGACTTGGTTCTATACAGTGCCAGATTTGCCTGGAAATCACCATTCTTTCTCCATAAATCTGTGCTCCACATTGTGTATAGAGTTTTGCATTGGGGCAGCACCATGGGCCCCACAGCAAAATAATTTTAGGAACCAACTTAAACTTTGGGACATTTTTCATCAAAATATATTGAAACAGATTATCAGTCAATGGCACTCCACCACCTATACCTCCTGCCCACTCTGGTCAGCACACCTAGCAAATTGTGGTGAGCACAAAGAATTTTGATTGAAAACACTTCATTTAGTACTTGTGAAGCCCATTTCTCGGGGGGAGGGGGCTGTGGGTTGCAAGTTGTGGGGGCCTAGGGGTACAGGTGTGTGTGTGTGCTCTAGGTGTGTGTGTGTGTGTGAGGCCCACTGGGGCCCATACAGACCCAATCCTGCCCACCTCCTTTGCTCTCCTGCTTCTCTCTCTCAATCCAGACCCGATCCTGGCCTCATCCACCACCCAGCTGATCACCCACCACCAGGCCCTCCCCATGCGCCCACACATCGTTCTTATATTTAACCTTTGACACAACCAGGGGTAGGGGGGGCGGTCAGCGGGGAGGCCAGGATTGTGTATGGATTGAGGGAAAGACCAGGATGGGGTCTGGATCAAGAAGAGAGGGCAACAGGGAAGTGATGGAGGTGGGCAGGGTCTGGGTTGACGGGGCCCACTGGGATTTTTCCTGATGTCCCACTGGCAAGTCCGATCCTGCTAACTGGCGTTTAGTCTGAGCCTCTCTGCCACTGCTCCAAGTGTCTCCAACAGGCCCCATCCTACTGTTTGACAACCACTGACTTCACTAAAAGTGTTGCTTTGAAAGGCTGGTCTCAATTGCTACTCTTTTTTATCTGTATAACTTAATTAACTATGCAACACCCAAAACACAAATCATATACTGTATATAAGTTATAAGTTTGTTCACCAAAGTCACCAAGGAGGTGCCAAGCCAAGTGTAATTATATAGTAGTATTACTTATAAAGGGTCATTTACTATCCAGTAAAGAAGTGCTAAGGGGTGCAAGAGCATGCCTCTTATTTCTCATTCAGGCAGCACTTCTTCCCCCAGTCTAGTTGTGCACTGAACCTCACACTTTACAAAAAAATCTGGTGCAAAGTACAGACTGTAGCTTCAGGGGGTGCAGGCCAGCCTGCCCTTAATACCTGCCCTATGACACAATGCCTAAAATGACAAAGGGATCATTTTGTTGCCCATGTTAAAACTATTTTAATAAACCACATACAATTATAACCTCACTATTGTACTGCAAAATGAATATAATCAATGTTTCAGTGTCCAAGACGTTTATTAAGCACTCGGAAATATGCAACAGAGAATTCGTATATTCGTATGATGACCCCTAACCCCTAACTTTTGCTTTGAAACCATGTCAGAATATAGGGGAGGGTGGGGGGTTTGGGGAACAGAAGAAAGGAGGTGACAGTGGATCTGGAGACAGTGCAACGAGAGATGGGACAGAGCTGATAATACGGTACATGAAGTAAAGGGCAGTCCAGTTTTATAAGGCCATTTCAGGGTTCTTGGTAGTTATAGGGAGACATCCATCAAGTAACACATTCTATTCCTCTGCATGCCTGCCTCGCTATTACATATTTGTTCATCAGCTCTGAAATGTTGGCCCAAAAGCCCAGCTGCAAAATGTACAGATACAAATTTCATGGAATGCTCAATTCATAATGCGCTTGTCAGGGGTCTAGTCAGAGCTCATACATAAAATAGGAAAAATGCTTCAAATATTCCACTAGTGTTATCCCTCTCGAAGCGCACATGGATACGCACAGCACAGAACCTTTTGAACTTGTGAGCTTATGCGTTGCAGTGCAAATGAACAATCTGCCCAATTTTCTTACGGCAGAACTGAATCTCAGATTGCCATTGCTGTTCACTTGTTGGCCTCCTGCTTTCTAGACACACACCCGGCCAAATGGCGAGATGGCCAAACCGCAGCCCCCAATGTCGTAAATCTGCTGCTAATGCTGCCAATAGTGTGTTTCAAGTGTTTATCTTGGAGCTTTCAGCAGACATGGAAGTTCTTTTTTACACTGTCATTAAACAGTAGAACAGATATCAACACTTTATTTCAATTTTTAGCAGTGGTGTAACAATAGTGACTAAAGGTTTGGCGCAATGGAGGGGGTTCTTAAAAAAAAAACAACAACATGGCAACTGCTACTTGGACATAATTGTACAATTCACATGCCATAGGTTGTTCTATTAAAGCCGGATTAAAGATTCACATCACACATAACAACAACAAATTAATAAGCTGATGCTGTTGTTCAGTCAATAAGACAATGCAGCACATTGGGCTGATGCAAAATGTTTGCTTAGTTGGACCTCATCCTCTGTGGTTAGAGCCTTACAGGAAAATATGGCAACGCTCAACGGTGTCTTACTGGCATACTGACCTGACCTAGCAAATATAGTAAGATGCCTGTATCTCCCAGAAGTTTAGATAAATGAAGTTAATGTGAGCTTTGTAACAATCATATATCATTTAATGCCTGTCTTCCATGGAGCTCAGTGTCATATAAAGCTGTCAGTCAAGACGGAGCAATAAGAAATGCAGTTCTAGGAGGTGGCGCTTGGGTCAGAACCTGCATAAGATTTAGGACACAAAGTACATATCCCAAAACTGGCTTCCCTGAGAGGTTTTGTGGACAATAATAATCCATTGCACCATAGTTAATCATGTGAACTGGTAAACTTGTGTTCCCCATAATCCCAAATGGTAAAAGTAAATCAGCCCTCTGGATTACTGACTGAAGCAGTGCAATATGGTTTTACAAATGAAACCTTTCAGAGACAAGGGGAAATATAAGGGCTTTTGAGGAAGCAAAGATGAAATGGCCAAGACCCAATGAAGGTGATTGGCCAATATATATGCCGATCTACAAGGACAATACCATGCTCCTTCTTTTTACCCTTTATAGCACCACCCACACTAACTGCCATACAAAATCCCAATCATATTCAGTTAAATGTCACAATATTTGTCTTTCAAGCATTAAAAAGACCATTGAATCTACCACCTGCTTGAAATACAGACCAAAGTTGTATTTTTTTCCAGAATTTCTCCCATTTACCATCCAAAAAACCCTACAGACCCATATACATGATCTTTTCATAAGCATGCCCAGTCCCTCCATTTGATTTCCTTATGAGCCTCTAGGACCCCTAAAACTCACTTTACGACTCCATGTAATGTGCAAAACATCTAGCATTTAAGAAACTGAAAGAGAATTGCCCAGGACACTGACTCTGGGACAAGGGGGGACAAGTGTCCCGGGCCCGGGCATCAAGGGGGGCCCGGCAGTGCTGCAGTTTTGAAAGAGCCGGGCCCCCTTGCGAGCGCCGAAGAGCGGCCAGCCCGAACAGCCGAAAATGCGGAAGTGCCGAAAAGTCCTGAAGTGGCGAAAAGACCCGAAGTCATGAAAGGAGGCGAAGTTCTACTGAACACCAATTTGTGTTTTTTTTAATCCCCTGTCCACCAATGTATTTTTTTAATATTCTATAGGCCCCTGCCACCAATGTTTTTTTGAAAAATGTTTTTTTGGGGCCCCAACTTTTTTTTACTTGTAAGGGGGGCCCTGGCGCCAATGTTTTTTTAAAATTTTTATTTTGGGGCCCAATTGTTTTTTACTTGTAAGGGGGGCCCTGGCACCAGTGCTTTTTAAAAAAAACTTTAATGGGGGCCCTGGCACCAATGTTTTTTTTTTTAAACTTGTAAGGGGGGCCTTGGCACCAATGTTTTTTTAAAAAATATTTTTTTGGGGTCCCAACTTTTTTTTTACTTGTATGGGGGGCCCTGGCGCCAATGTTTTTTTAAAATTTTTATTTTGGGGCCCGATTGTTTTTTACTTGTAAGGGGGGCCCTGGCACCAGTGCTTTTTTTTAAAAAAACTTTTATGGGGGCCCTGGCACCAATGTTTTTTTTTTAAACTTATAAGAGGGCCCTGACCATCAATATCTTTTGATGTATATGTGTGGGGGCTATGTGTGTTGGGGTTACTTTTTTAGTGCTGATGTCTGTGTGGTCTTGGAGTGGGGCTTGGGTGGAGTGGGTGGGATCTGGGGTGGGGCTTGGGCGCTAGTGTGGAGAGGGCCAACATTTTGTTGTACGGGGCCCGGTCATTTCTAATGGCGGCCCTGGTTACAAGAAGCTTATTGTTGACCCAGAGAATTTTCATTCCCTCCTTATTGCCTTCTGAAATACCCATTCTCCCACTCAGCACCAGTCTTGACTCAAGTAGAACCCCAAGTAAGAAATCTTTGAAACGGAAAGTTCAGCTCTTCAAAATTGTAAACGACTGGAGAGCATACACAGTAGTATTAAATGTTGGGAATCTGTTTTATTCTGACTCTTGAAATCTGTTGCCAAATGCTCAGGTAGTGATTATCATAAGCAAACACCAGTGCAGGAGTTTCCACATTAGAATAAAACACACAAAGATGAACCTAAAGCCCCTGATATATAACCGGATAATTCTGACGGAAAAATGAACATACAGTAACATGTTCCTCACCAAAATCAATTTAAAAGGAGTGCAATATTGTTTGCCCAGCTGTTAAAATGCAGCAGCCAATACCCCAGAAAGCCAAAGATACCTCAAAATTATCCAGGACTTATTATTATTGAGAGAAAGCAAACCTTGCCTTTAGTGCAGGAATGATTTAATAGGGCATCCTCAAATTATTCATAGTTTATAAGAATCCAGCATTTACAGGAACGTCTGGTCACCTTTTGACATTACATATGTCAATGCATTCTCATAATGCTGACTCTCTTTGTTGACTTTATTTTAGTTTGTCTGCCAAGCAGCAAGTTTGGGCAAACAACTGCCCAGGATTGGGAGAGTGCAGGTTGAACGTGCAGGGTTAACTTTGACCTTCCTGGTTATCAAGATGAATTGACTGTGGAAACTGGAGGAGGAATATTAACTAGGGATTTGCCTCAGTCAATATTTACTGTTCCCTGCTCTTCCTGCACTGATCGGTCAATACATCTTCATGTTCACCCTTACAAAACCCAATATCCATTTGATATATTGATACCTTTTTATGCTATTTGCTTCTGTGACATTCCTGTATGCTCTTCAAGCCACCTGGACTTTTTACGATGGAAGGTCAAACGATTGCATGGTAATGAAGTATTTGCAAGCTTTGGAGCAAGGGTGCCAGTTCGTACACAAACATTAACCTTCCTTGGATTTGGCCATAAAGAAGAGAAAACCTGGAGGGCACCAATGCACAATCATCTCCCTGTTTGTCAGACTGTCTTCATTGCAAAGGATTGCTTTGTGCAGCAGACAAATTAAATTCTATGGCATTATAATGCAATTAGACAATGAACATATGCAATTTTTAATGAGGACTGATTGCAGCCAGGTAATGCAAATGCAATTATCAGGTAGAAATGTAAAAAAATAACAAGAGCATCTGTCACTTAACAGTTGTGTTAGTCAATATATTTTTGCATTCCCACGGCAAAGCCAGCAGCATGCGTCTAAGGACGTGTGATAATCAGGTGGCTTAGGGCAGACATTTTTCATGGCTGAAAGGTAACATATAAGGACAACTTCTGAAAACCTTTAAAGGGCTACTAAAATCACCACATTTCCTGATTTTTTAAGACTTTCAGTTGCCGTTTTAACGATTACAGATTTTATTATTTCTGTGAGGATGCCTCCTTCTCCTCGCTAAGCTTTCTTATCTTAATGATTCACCTAATTAATCCTGATATAGGCTCAAAATTCTCTAGTGCTGTAAACAATGGGTTTCAGATGGAATCTGTGACCACTATTGTCTGAATACTCTATTATAAAGATAGCTGGAATCTCAGTCATAAATCATGGGAAAGGAGAGGAAGGAAACTTAACTATATGATTGCACTACCTTATGTGAGCACAAAAGTGACTATAGATTTTTCAAAATTTTCAAAGGGACATGCTCACAATTATGATGGCAATATACAAACAATCATGCGACAATAAAAGTACTTATTACCTTGTCTATTTATTATTATTATTATTATTATTATTATTATTGTTGTTATTCTTTATTTATGAAGCATTGGCATAATCCACAGCGCTTTACAGTGTTTATAAATCATTCACACTAGTCCCTGACCCAGTCGAGCTTAAAATCTAAGGTCCCTGTCACATGTACACACACTCTAGCTAATTTTATCAGGAACCAGTTAACCTGCCTGTATGTTTTTGGAGTGTGGAGGGAAACCAAAGTACCCTGCAGAAACCAATGCAAGCACAGGGAGAAAATACAACTGCTTGCAGATAGTGCCTTGTGTTATGTTTTGGGTAGCCAAGGATGAGTAGAGTATAACAGTGCTTTATTAGCAGAGTCATGCAGGCATTACAAAACAGTAAGCTTTCACTTTCAAGTTGTACAGAAAGTCCTGTGTATGCACAGTACAAGTCCTGTGCACAGTGACACCCACAGACCATTTGTATAAACACCACACCTTGCTTGGACCTAGGACTCCAACAATGTATGGTAGTAGTGCTAACTTTTGCACCACTGCACTCAAAGTCTTTAGGGGTGCAGAGTGCATTTGGATACAAATTTTTATGTTTTGCCCCATGATATAGTTTTTCTCCCCATATATCCAGTATACAAACAAGTGTGTCAGCTGATGTTTGATTGTGTGTTTAGCACCCTTGTGCACTACTAATCTGGTAGGACATTAGTCCAGATGATTATAGCACCTATGTCACTAGGTGAAAACAATTGCATTTTTTGCATTGTTCATCAGGAAGCCTATCATATATATATATAAAGGAAGAGGGATTATACTCATTGCCTAGTAGGAAAAAGGTTTTAGCAGCTATCTGATTGAAAAAGTCCAATTTACCCTAGTAACCAGGCAGTGGTTTAAATGAGAGGCTGGAAGATGAATAGGAGAGAGTCTGAATAGGAAGATTAGTAATAAAATGTAACAATAGCAGTATAAATGTAGCCTGCCAGAGCAATTTATGGCTGCCTAGGGTCAGTGACCCCAAGAGAAAGCTGGAAAGATGCAGAAGAAGACGGCAAATGCTTAAAGTGGTTGTTCAACTTCCAACACTTTTACAGTTCATTTATTTTCAGATAGTTTACTAGAAATATACTTTTTCAGTTACTTACAATTTTCTAATTGTAACCGTTTTTCTGGGTTTGAAGTTGAAAGTTTAATTTTTCATCTTCTTATGTTTTTCTAAAGCAGCTCTGGGAGGTTTCTAAATTACATTTCTAAATTGATCCATTAGTTAATATACAGTAGAACCTCCATTTTACATCCCCTGATTTTAAGTTTCCCCTCATTTTACATTGTTGTTTTGTGGTCCCACCTATATATTATGCATAATACATTTCCCTGATTTTAAATTTTTCTGGATTTTACATAATTTTTTCCTGGTCCCCTGAAAAACGTAAAATGAGGGTTCTACTGTATTTCTTATCTTTGTCCCTTGCTGAGCAGAATCCCTGACTTTCAATAAAGGCAGCTGTTGGAATTGATACAATAGTTGCTGATATTCCACAGATGCTGCTGAGAAATGTATCAACTAATGTAGCAAATTGTAACAGTTCAGAATCTGCACCTGGATCCCTGAGCTGCCAGACTGAAACACCAGAGACACGAACATCAAACTTCAATTTTGGAAAAATGGTCAACAATGAAGAATCCAAAGCAATCCAAAGCAATTGAAAAAAATGCTTTATTTCTGGTGCACAATCTGAAGGAGAACAAACCCTTTAAAAACTCTAAAACAAAAATGAAGACCAACTAAAAAGTTGATATGAATTGGTTACTGTATAACATATTAAAAATTAACTTTAAGATAAACTACCCCTTTAAAAGGAAAATACATATGTTTGCCCATTTGTGGCTTTGAGGATTCGCTCTGCAGCCTTTTGTACTTTGTTATGACTTGGGTTACTACTAAGGTTGCCACCTTTTCTGGAAAAAAATACCGTCCTTCCTATATATTTATCTTTTTTCCCTATTAATAACATTGGGATCAACCATCATTTCCAAGTGGCAACCCTAGTTTCTACCTTTTTTAGATAAAAATACTGGCCTTCCTATGTTTTATCTTCCTTCCATATTAATAACATTGGCATCCAGCATCAATTTTCCCTCTGCAGCTCAGAGATCACCATCTGCATTATTCTATAGTGCAAATGCCTTCACCCAGGGTCAGGTCAGACTGGGCTGTAATACCTTATCCTTGACATGCCCCTGATCAACAATCACATACACACAGAGGAAAGGTTGATGGATTTATTTGCAGGACACTGTACCTTTAAATAGCCATGATACATACTGACTGCCAGCCGGGAGCAACATTATAGAATAATGCAGATGGTGATCTCTGAGCTGCAGAGGGAAATCCCCACTTATGTGACTGTCATCAGAGTCCTGAGAAGGACTCCCTTTGGCTTTCCGTGCCTGGAGATAAGCACACTTTGCTCTTCAGAGCCCTGACAAGGACCCCCTTTCAATCCACACCCTAAATAGACCGTTCCGTTATGCCACTGGTGTTTCTTACTGACTTTTCACACTCAATGATGATACGTTAGATAGCCTTAAAGGAGAACTAAACCCCCCATGGTGATAAGTCTCCACTGGCCCCCCTCTGCTGGCCTACCCCCTGCACAGTCTTACCCCGGAATTCTGTCCCATCTAGAAATAGTGACCGCACATGCAGAGTAAGCACAGCGGAGCTCACATGCGCCATCTTCTTCTCTTCAGTAATCTTCGTGTCTTCTTCCTCCCCTTCGGAAATCTCTGTCTCTTTCGACGCATGTGCAGTTGTCACAAACTGGAAGATTGCTCCAACTGCGCATACGCCAATAGGCTGCTCACTTCATGAAGATTACAGAAGAGAATAAGATGGCGCCTGTGTGCTCCGATGCGCTCACTCTACATGTGAGGTCACTATTTGTAGAGAGGGACAGAATTCAGGGGTAAGACTGTGCAGGGGGGGAGGCAGGGAGGGTGTTCAGCAGATGGGGGCCAGTGGGGACTTATCACCTTGGGGGGGGTTTAGTTCTCCTTTAAGAATGGGTTAGATCAGGGGTGCCCAAAAGGTAGATCGGGATCTACCAGTAAACCTTTAGCTGGTGATCAGTAGATCTCAAGACACTGTCAACAAACAGCTTGTCAATATCATCTTCCTGTTTCATGCTGTTTCACTAAACTCCCATGCACCTTCTGACATTAACATAGAGACTTTATGCTTTTACAACAATTCATGTTACACTTCATGTTCAAGAGCTGGTTCATAAACTATATACTGTATTTTATTAATAATATATTAAAATGATAATGTTGATCTTCATACATTAAGTCTACTAGAAAATCATGTAAACATTAAATAAACCCAATAGGCTGGTTTTGCCTCCAGTAAGGATGAATTATCTTAGTTTGGATCATGTACAAGGTGTTGTTTTAGTATTACAGAGAATAAGCAAATAATTTTTGAAAATGTGCATTATTTGGATAAAATGGAGCCTATAGAAGACGACCTTTCCCTAATTAGGAGCTGTCTGGATAACAGGTTTCCGGATAACGGATCCCATACCTGTATATACATTTTGTAATATATAAAAAGGTCATAGCAGTGAGATTGTTGTAATAAAACATCTAATATTTTAAAGGTATAACAACAGATTACTTAGACAATGCTGGGTACCTGATGTTCAGTAATACAAGTTATTCTGCACAGAAAGTCTTATTCTCTTATTCTCTATATATCTGTGCACAGTAGCATGAATGGGAGCTGCTATTCTGTGGAGAAAATATTCACTCTCATCCAGAGGCTCCTATGAAACTGTATTCCCAGTGGACAAATAATCATGAAAAATGACAGAATGATAGCTTGGATTTACAGAGCAATAACTCCTGAATGAAGTATCTCTCCGACATGAAAGTTACTTAGTTTTACTGTAAGAAGCAAGCCATACAAAACACTGGTGATCTTTAAACACCATCACTAGTCAGTATAATGTCTTCCCAAGCTGCATTTTATCCAGCAAGTCGGCAATGGCCCATTTGACCCTTCTCTCTCATTTAGAAAATGTAAAACCTCTTTGACCTCTAATGTTCCTCTGAATATTTGTATCTACTCCATCAACTGAAAAGAATCTGCAATGTTTA
This sequence comes from Xenopus petersii, assembly GCA_038501925.1. Lineage (NCBI taxonomy): Eukaryota > Metazoa > Chordata > Amphibia > Anura > Pipidae > Xenopus > Xenopus petersii. Next base: position 39,792,852 of record CM076674.1, read on the forward strand.
TAAAAATGCAAAATCCAGGGAAGTTTACATACAGCAGCATTAATGGGGCAAATGTTTCATTTTTATTTCTCACATTTTCTGCTGAGCTCTGAATGATTATATAAGCTAAAGCAGGACAATTAGCCGGTTATTTATTAAAGTCTGAATGTCAAAAACTTTTTTTGTTATAATATCCACATTTTTTGTGTACATTAATTTCTTTGAGATTTATTATACCCCGAGGGTGGAAAAAGTCTGAATCCGAAAATCCGACAGCTCAGACCTGCCAAAGTTGTATACAAGTAAATGGGAGAGGTCCCTATCCTATTTGGAAGTTTCTGTGGTCTGAGCTGGAATTAGCCTGAAAACCCAACTATTTCTGACTTTTAGAGCAAAAATCTGAAAAATGTTGGCTTTCGGGAAAATAGATCCTTCACTTTCTTTTCTGTAAGTGTCATAGAGAAGATTTCCCCACATATTAGAGGTGGGAGCATTCTAGACAAACCTCTCAAACAAGAAGCAAAGTGGATATTTTTCTTGGAAACTAGACAGCCACTTGGAATGAACCTGGAGTATAATGTCTCGTGCTTTGTCTAAATATTAACTAAATATTAGGGATGCACCGAATCCACTCTTTTGGATTTGGCCGAACCCCTGAATCCTTTGTGAAAGATTTGGCCAAATACCGAACCGGATCCTAATTTGCCTATGCAAATTAGGAGTGGGAAAGGGAAAACATTTTTAACTTTCTTGTTTTGTGACAAAAAGTCACGCAAATTCCCTCCCTGCCCCTAATTTGCATATTGAAAGGATTAGGATTCGGTTCGGCTGGGTAGAAGGATTCGGCCGAATCCGAATCCTGCTTAAAAAGGCCGAATCCCGAACCATATCCTGGATTCTGTGCATCCCGACTAAAAATCAAATAAATATTTATAGTCTGTCACCCTGTTTAAACTATACTCATGCTATTTAACTGCCTAACCGTTTTGCAAAAATATCTCTGTTTTTTTAACTTTTGTACTTGAAATTCTATGTATAAGATAATTGATGGTTGTACTTAATCTGTAATGGTGTTTTGGATTGGTGATGTTAAACATGTTTCTGATTGGTCCATTTCCAATCACTGTCTCTTTGGACTGGCTCATGGTACATGTTTGCGATTGGTTCTTTTTCATTTAAATATGACTACATGGTTTGATGTTTATTCAACCTATGACTTTGTGCCCCTAAGGCATGAAACGCGTAAGGTTTTGCTGTGATTTTTTATGCTTTTACTACATCAATTTACGGAGTATGGTCTGATATGTGCCAGCCCTTCATTATCTATTTGCATCATTTGCCTCCCTGAGCTGAAGGTCTGGGGCTTGAGCACCTGGTCCTCTTTTTTCTGCGTAAATTAACCCCTTTACCTACTGCACTCGACACTCAATGCCTTTTTATAAGATACTTTTCTGGAAAAAGCCAGAAAAAATCTTATGATTCTTATTTTTCCTCAATTTTATTTAGTTTTTCCCTGATCCAATTAAATTGTGTTTTTTTAATAATAAATAAGGTCAAACTATGGATTCTAGTTTGCTCTGATTTTTTGAAATAAAATTATCAGCAAAATTCGGATTTCAATAAATAAGGACCTTAATGTTAGAAAATACAGGTGCGGTAACCATGGGGATTCAATTGCTGAAATGTTGCAAAGTGCAAATTTGCTGCCAAATGTTACCTGTAATAAATAATTTATCATCTATAGCAGTGCTGTCCAACTTCTGTGGTACCAAAGGCCAACATTTTATTGGCCTATGTTTGGAGGAACAATAATGAAAGTCAGTGTTGGCCACTCTCCTTTAAAACCACACCCACTGTAAACCACACCCCTGTTACCACAAGAACTTTTAAGATCATATCCACATTAACGGTGTTAGCACACCAAAAAACCAAGTGGTTGGTGCTCACTGCAGGGAAATCCCTCATGTGAAATATTGAAGTCATGTTGAAATAGACCCTTAAATCCATATGCCTCATCCTCCCCTGTGGATAATACAACACCCCCCCCAACAAACCATGGGGGCCCTTAACAACAATTTCCAAATGCCCAAGAACAAACCTCTAACAGCTTACATTCCACAGGTAGCGTAGGGCAAGCAGAGAATGGCACACACAAGCAGCACTGGGCAAGCAGAGAATGGCACACAAGCAGCACTGAGTAAGCAGAGAATAGCACACACAAGCAGCACTGGGCAAGCAGAGAATGGCAGACACAGGGAGGGAAGGCAGAACAGAGCAGGAGACAGGGAAAGCTATCACTCTAATATGTACTACATACAGTGACACAGTGCTAGTGCACCATTAGCATTTTGTATAAAGTTTGAACAGGTGAACAATGTGGGCAGTTTCAGTCTGGGTCTCAGATGGAACAGTACAGGCCTTTAGGATATAAACAATAGAGGTGTCACAAGTGTGAACAATGCAGGGGGATCACAGGTGTGAACAATACAGGGGATTAGAGTCTGAATTTCAGTTTTAAACAATGCAAGGGCCAGTTAAACTCTGTAGTGCTACCTTTTAAAGTTTACATATGGTAAGCAGACACAGCAAGTGGGGGGCCACAGAAGGGGGTTGTCGCGGGCCTCCATTTGGACAGCCCTGATCTATAGATTACATGCAATAGTATAAATATATATTTGGTTTCACTTTATTGGTTTTAGATTGTGAATGTCGATAATCTACAGCTCGATGGAAAATAGTGGAGGAAATTAATTTGTGTATTTATCTTTTTTTCTTTAGTGGATACTCCAAATCACTTGAAGTTATGACTTGTGTGACTGACTCAAGTACAAAGACCTCTCAACCAATAACTCAAAAAAAAAAAATTAGCAACACAGGCAAAGATGTCACTAGATGAAATGACAATAAACATTAGCCCTATTTGTGGATTTAATGTTACAGTCTGTATTTACACAATGGCAAAGAACATAACTGCACGGCACTGCTTTTCATCATTGTTGTTAACATGCATTTCTAAACTTTCAAACATTTTCTGAAGTGCTAGGGAAGTGAAGGTATTGAAAGTTCCTGAAGTAGTCACTGAAATCACATCATTTTAATGGATTTCAACACTTCGAGCAGATTTCATTACTTTGTTAAAATATAATTGACTTATTTGATTCTCTGAGATATAAATAATGTGTCCTCCACAAGCAATTATTGCTCTTACCTTGGTTGAAGCTGGCAACGTTATCAGCATTATTTTGGGTTAGGTAAATGGCAAGGTAAGTAAAAGTGGAGTGAATAAGTATAATTAAATATCTGCCCATTTTTTGCTTTGGTGCTTTATAAATACTATCCTATATTGCGCAGCCGGTATTAAAAAGAAAAAAAAGCAAGCATAACAGAAATGAAAATATTTTATTTATAAAGCTGCATAATATCCTACAGCATTGCACAATGTTGTAGTTTCACTGAACATCCAGCCATACAAAACCCATCACCCAACAATCTAGATAGACACATGTGACTTCTTTACAAGACCTGTAGGGGGCATTGGGACTCATTTGTTAGGGGCTTTATGTTGTTAAATAACATTACCGCTATATTTTTCTGGGCATGCCTATAAATATGGAGGTAGGAGTCTAACTATAGCGAATAGTTGTAACCATACAACAGTTAGGGGGCCCAGGAGGTCCCGGGATGATCCAGTAGACCAGTGGACTCTAACATATCATGTGTTATTACCAGAGGGGTGGCAAAAATACATTTTTGTGGTTTCATATGCAGAAACATAAACCTCTGGTGTGTTTATATTAGGGCTTTCATCTGAAAAATCCATAACCTGACTAAATGAAACATTCATCCATTTTAGCACTATTATTGGTATTATTATTATTAATGGAACCCAACCACTGTGCCAATATATGTCTGAGACGCAGAGAAAAGCACATTTTTAATAAAGAATTAAAGTTAGAATAAATCTTATCTCACTGGACCTGTCCAATGCTCTAGACCTTGTTTAGGTAGTTTACAGCACTATTATTATAATTAGGGATGCACCGAATCCAGGATTCGGTTCGGGATTCGGCCAGGATTCGGCTTTTTTCAGCAGGATTCGGATTCGGCCGAATCCTTCTGCCCGGCCGAACCGAATCCGAATCCTAATTTGCATATGCAAATTAGGGGCAGGGAGGGAAATTGCGTGACTTTTTGTCAGAAAACAAGGAAGTAAAAAATGTTTTCCCCTTCCCACCCCTAATTTGCATATGCAAATTAGGGTTCGGATTCGGTTCGGTATTCGGCCGAATCCTTCGTGAAGGATTCGGGGGTTCGGCCAAATCCAAAAAAGTGGATTCGGTGCATCCCTAATTATAATATCTCCACCTGGCCTGCAGGTGCTGTGTGTTAACGGGAAATAATGAAGGGGCCTGGGGTAAGGGCACACTCTAAGATTCGGGGAAATTTAGGGCAAAGACACACGTGAAGATTTGGGGAGATTTAATCTCCCGGTGACAAATCACTTCTTCTTCCAGCGACTAATCTCCCCGAACTGCCTTATTGCAGGGTAGAATCTAAAGCGCCAGCGGGATGGCACTTGGAGCGATTTGTTTTCTGAAATTGCCCAAAGTTTCCTCGTGAGGCAATTTCAGAAAACTAAGCGATCTGTGTGCCATCCCGCCAGCGTTTTAGATTGTAGCCAGCGGGAAGGCAGTTCAGGGAGATTAGTTGCCCGAATCTTCGCATGTGTTCTCTGCCCTTAGTCGCCTGGAGACAAATCTCCTCTTCTTCTTTGGGTGACTAATCTCTCGAAAAGCCTTCCCGCCGGCTCGAATGTAAATCGCCGGCGGGATGGCACTAGGAGCGCTTCATTTTCCAAAGTTGCCCAAAGTTGAGCAAACTTCGGACGGCTTCGGAAAACGAATCTCTCGAGTGCCATAGCCGGCTGGGAAGCCTTTTCAGGGAGATCAGTCACCCAAAGAAGAGGCGATTTCTCGCCAGGTGATTAAATCTTAGTGTGTGCCCTCACCCTTAGGATTTCTTTTTTAAAATACGGTTAAAGTGAAACAATCCATAAATAAATAAATGAAACACTGGTAGAATTATACAAAATTCATATTTATAGTTAAGAATGAGAACAAAATCAAGTTTGTGCACAAAAGGATATCTATATCACCAAAGTTTAAATATAAAAAGCATTCTGTCTCGAACATGTCAACTAAATTAACAAAAACGCTTTCCACAAAACTCGTTTTCATTACACAAAATCAATTCTTTAAAAACATTTTGTAAGTACTGAACCTATAAGAAAACATGAGTTCTGTTACTTTCTGTAATAAGCATCTATTTTTTTTTTTTTCATTTAAATCTTGGGAACTAGAGTTATTTCATTAATAACTAAGTAGCTCAGTAGGCTCTAGTAATTTACAAGATTATATTTTTTGTTCAATAATTCATTCTGTAAGTAATTTTACAGTGATTAATTGAATATACTGGTTCTTGTACATGGATTTTATAGATTTGAAAGATAAAATATAGTCTATGTTGAAATTTACAGAATGTAGGGAAAGTATAAAATCTGTTTGTACAAAACTGTATTTTGTTGTATTATGGATATTTTTGCACACAGGGTGTTTATTTTTTGTACCAAAATGTATTCTGGGCCAAACAGTAACCCATAAAGATGTCATCCCTAAAGATTGGTCCTCTTGAGTGCCACTGGAATGCGGACATTGAGTAACACAAAACTAATATAAGTGACTCCCCACAGCCATGCAAACTCACATCTCCATTTAACTATATATTTATTTAGAATACTGCTGACGAAATATCTGACTAAATTACGAGTAGAACTGAGAATATCTTGCATATCCTTTGGAATTTCAAGTACTATAATTTTGTTGAGCACATAATAGCAAAGGGGTTAATAAAAAAAGACAATTTCTTGCTCTTTCCCAGGGATATGACTAAAGTGATTTTTACAAGAAGAAAACATCTGGAAAATCATATTTAAAAAAAATCTTACAGTCATTTGTCACCTTCTTTAGCCAAAACCTTTTCCTCTTCCGTCTGGGGAGAATTTAGCAAAGGCTTCTTACATATGGAAAGGAAAGTTTTGTTGTAATGAATTGCGAGCAGGCCTGACTTTTTCCAGCTAAATGCGAACTGGATCTAACCCCACCGGTTTACATACCCACCATCGCCCTATCTATCATTCCTCAGCACAGATCTGAAGACACAGCTGCTGTATGGATAGGTGCCTCTTCTTCTCATAATTTCCAGAACTTGCTCTATTTTTGTATATATGGAGATTCTTTTTTCACTGTTCCATGGATTACTGAATTCAGAAAGAATGAATTCCACCTCAAAAGGCTTACAATGCAATTTTCTACCTGAGGCAATGGGAGATGAAATTACTTGCAGTCACACAAGAAACAAAGAGCTGATAATATGCAAAGCTGGAGGCTTATCGCTGTAACCGTGCCTTATGATACGTTCCCAAATTCATACGTTCAGGTTGCATATCTTACTCTCTTGTCTTCCAGGCTCAAAGTCAAACTGGTTTTTAATCTTGCTCTTGATAGGTTTCACTAAACCTAAAGGGGATGTGAACTCAAAAATACAATCTTGCATAATGAACAAATTTGTAATTCAAAGCAACTCTCCAATATACATGAATTGCAACTCTTAAATGGTTCTATAGTTATTTAAGAGCCTCAAATGCAGAGCTGCTCCTGCTGTGAGGCAATGTGAGAACAGAGTGGCTAGTTACCAGTGCCAAAGAGGTAAGTGTGGAGAGGTTTAGCATGGATGCTAAAGTTTGCCCATGGCCAGTATCCTATAACAACTAATAAGATATTTGCTTTTAAACAGGTGATACACTAAGTCTTTCTGCTGACTGGTTGTAATAGGTGAGTAAATATCACACAAACTTTGCACTTCTTATTATTATAATAATATAAGTTCTAGTTGAGTAATACTTGAAAAGTGATTGGTTACAAATTTGTGGTTAGTAAATACTCACAAAACCATCTGCTGTTTTTATTAAAGTTTGGAGCAGTCAACATTCCCAATAAAGCATCTGAATTACAGATAATTCCATATTTCCATGGGTCCCTAAATGGTAGTGAGCCCTACTGCCTGTTGCTCAAATGGTAATTCTTTCCCTGATTTGGGTAGGGAAAATTTCAGTTAAATCTACAGGTTCTGAATAAGCAGAAAGCACAAAATGCAGATAAGTAATGATGTTCCTCTCTGTCATAAAATAACAAAAATGTAGATGTATAGGAAGTCAATGAATAGTTTCATAACAAGGTAATTGACTGATAATGTCGCATTTAAAAACCTCTTATTTCACAAAAGTAAATATTATTTGATATCAAGTGACATCAGTAAGCTCCAGTTACAACATCACCATTAATAAACATATATTTACAGTTTTTTAATGGAGTTACCGGTAAGTACAAATAAATATGGTGTTTTTTTCCCATTGCATCTGTTATTTCATGCCTTGCCTATCTTTGAATAAAAAAATAACCAATTTGGGGGCATACATTTAATGTGCTGTATCTCTGATGGGAAATTAAGTGTTATTTTATCAGGTAAGGCGAAGTATTTGATGTTTTTCATAGATAAAGATTATTTTTCATGCAGAAAGGCTTTTTTATCTTGTTTGTACATGAAGCGGACATAAGGCTATCAACTCCAAAGTGAAGTGGCTCTCTGAGATGTTTACATGAATCAATGGCAGAGACATGTTTCATGATTGAAAGGTGACTAAGTGAGGGAGATTGTATTCAGAAAGATCCATTAGCCAGGCTTGGCAATTCAGAGGAAAATAATTTGTTCTTTGTTGAAGGAGTAAAATTTGTATTTCGGACTCATGACTTGCCTCTTCTGCCTTCAGTATAATTCACCTAAAAGGCACCAAATTGGGAATGGGACTGTGCACTCTGGGAAAGAGCTAAAATGAGTCAAGTTATTGAAAATTAAATAGGAATCCTGACAGGATTATGATGCTCTAAAAAAAGGTGCCAATGGCTTAAGCAAAGCAAAAGGCAATGAATATAAGGGAACTATGATGGATTGGGAGGAAAGGGAGGCAGTGAGACAATGGGAGTAGAGAGGGAGTAGAGAGAACGACAGGGTGCACAACATGAAATTGCAACTTTAATATATACCACTAGTTCTATTGAGAATGGCCATTTTTTATATGTAATTTGTAGGTTTGATGCATAAGCAGTACAGATGTGTGTGCCTAGGGTGCATGTGGAGGTACACTAGATGCATTTCCAACCCCTCCAAAAAACCCAAATGGTGTGGTTACCATTTGCTCCAGCTTTACTGGCGGTGCTGGTGGTGAGCAGCAGAGGTGGTTGTTGCAAGCAGGGGAGGGAGGGTTAGTGGTGGTGCTGAGTGAGAGTGCGGCTTCAGATGCCAGTACAAAGTCCAGCTCTGGTCTGATGTATATGTGTTAAAGGCAAACTATAACCTGAACATTGCAGATCTCTCCAAAAATATATGACCTAAACCAGCCCATGTGTAACTTTGTCATGGGAAATACATTTGTAAGGGGGTCGGGGACTGATGTGAATATGTAAAACATGTCTGTACAGTCATGTAACACCCCTGTGCTATAAGAATAAAGGAACATAAAAGAGAAAGGATGATAACTAAAAAGACTTTCAAAAACTACACTTAAGTGGCTATTTACTAAACCTCATTTTTTTTCTGGTAGAGTTTTTTTGGACAAAAACTTAAAGGACCAGTAACATCAAAAAAAAAAATGTAAAAAAATAGTTAGTACACATCAAAAAATAAACACCAACACAAATTATACTTTAAAATCACAAAACCTTCCTCCTCCTATACGATGGATGATGTCGCTGATGAAGAGAAGCGGCAGCCAGCGCAGGGGGGAGAGAAACCCATTCATGAAATTAGCAATGAGCAGCTGTAGGTACAACGGTAGGATCATCTGACCCCTCCTGAGCGCCCCTCCTGAGCGCATATCGAAGGAAACTGTATGAACTTTACAGCCGGTGTCTAGTGGCAGCGCTGCTCCAAGCGCAACTCCCACAGTCAGGCTCCGTATGGCTCCGGCGATCGTTCTAGTGGGTCAAGGAGGTATCATCTGACCCCTCCTGAACGCCCCTCCTGAGCGCATATCGAAGGAAACTGTATGAACTTTACAGCCAGTGTCTAGTGACAGCGCTGCTGCAAACGCAAGTCCCACAGTCAGGCTCCGTATGGCTCCGGCGATAGTCCTCGCCGTGACTGAAAACCCTTAATTTCATGAATGGGTTTCTCTCCCCCCTGCGCTGGCTGCCGCTTCTCTTCATCAGCGACATCATCCATCGTATAGGAGGAGGAAGGGGGCCCGGGCAGTCACTGCATCACATCCATGAGTAGCCAGGAGGAGAAATCAAGCTCAGCAGGATCGATGGTCGCCTTTTCGCCGTTTCTGTACAGGACAGGAAGTGCAGTTTCTGTAAGTTATTTCTTAATAAAGGCTTTGTGATTTTAAAGAATAATTTGTGTTGGTGTTTATTTTTTGATGTGTACTAACAAATTATTTTACATTTTTTTTGATGTTACTGGTCCTTTAAACATTTTTTAGAGGAAACAAATAACCTCAGATTTTTTGAAGTGCCTTCCTCTTCGGATGAGGAGATTATTGACACATCCCTCTTTCAGGCAGATAATGTCTCCAAACTGATTAAGGCCATCAAGGGTGACATTGAGGCTCAGGAGGGGAAAGTGACGGATGCGGATAAGCAAGATCCTCTGAAAAAGGGTAAGTCTTTTCCATTACATCCGGTAATTAAAGACTTAATTCAGTTTGAATGGAAGACCCTTGATAAGGCACCGGTATTTAATAAAATATTTAAATCCCTGTTTACTATTGATGAAGAAGCAAAGGGGTAGGAAACTCCTCCGGTGGTAGATGTAGCAGTTGCTCATCTATCTAAAAGAACTACCATCCCAGTAGAGGATGGGTCGGGCCTCAGAGACCCTATGGATCGGAAGGCTGAATGCTCTTTGAGACGGACATATTCTTCGGCCCAATGCAAGCCATTGGGTGCTGCTTCTGCTATATGCATAGCCTTGAGGAATTGGCTGACCCAATTGGAGGAGGATATTGAGACTAAGTTTTCAAGAGATTTGCTTCTCAAGTCACTGAATGTGATTAAGTTGGCATCTGAATTTTTGTGTGACTCGTCTATTGAGTCACTTAAATTAGCTTCCCGGATCATGGCCCTGTCTACCTCAGTGAGAAGATCGATTTGGCTAAAACCCTGGGTAGCCAATAATACTTCCAAAATTAATTTGTGTAATATGCCTTTTGAGCCTGGTCACCTTTTTGACTCTAAGTTGGACACACTTATGGAGAAAATGTCTTACGATAAAGGTAAGACTCTGCCCCAAGATAGACAGAAGTCTAGATGGAGGGGCTCCTTTTTTCGTCGGCAAAAGAGGTCCCTAGCAAGGTGTAGACAACCAATATATGGGGAAAGGGAGAAGAATAAGTCCAGATTCCAGAGTGGGTCTAGAGCCAATAGAGGGAGAAATAGATCTTTCCCTGCAAGCAGTAAGTGGGATCTCTGACGCGAGAAGTTTTCAGGTGGGAGGAAGGCTGGCTTTTTTTTTCTAGAACACTGGCGAGACCTAGTGTCAGATTAATGGGTCTTACAGTTGATCAAGGAAGGATACACGGTCGAGTTTCACGATTTTCCTCCTGCAAGATTCTTTCCTACCCCCAAAAGTGCTTCTTTCCACAAGCAAAAAGCCTTGGAAGAGGCAATTCAAGATCTTTTGAGCAAAAATGTGCTAGAAAAAGTCCCATCCTTAGACGAGGGATTAGGCACTTATTCTACTGTGTTTCTGGTTCCAAAGCCAGATGGGTCATTTTGAACTATAATAGACCTCAGATTTGTCAATTTATTCGAAAGAAACGTTTCAGGATGGAAACCATTAGATCAGTTCTTAGATCAGATTTTAGAGCCCGGAGATTACCTTGCTACAATAGATCTCAAGGATGCGTATCTTTACATACTGATGTTTCCAGCTCACAAGAAATTTCTAAGGATAGCAGTGTATCTTCAGGATCAACTTCATCATTTGCAGTTCCGTGTTTTACCCTTTGGGATCATGTTAGCCCCAAGGGTGTTCACAAAAGTGGTGGCCTCGGTTGCAGCTGTGTTGAGGCAAGAAGGAATACGCGTCATACCATATCTGGACGACTGACTGTTGAAAGCTGTTTCTGCATCCCTTCTTCACAAACATCTGACAAGAACCCTTGAGGTCCTGCAGTTTCTAGGCTGGATCATCAACAAAGAAAAGTCATCCCTGATTCCATACAGACAGAAGCAGTTTGTGGGAATGCATCTCAATACGGAAACAGTGGTGGTCACTCTGACTCCTCAAAGGATTCACACCATAAGAAATCAAATAATACATCTCATGAGGCCATCTCCTATCCCTTTGAGGCAGATGATGAAGGTTTTAGGCCTGATGGCATCTTCAATAGAGGCCCTTCCGTGGGCCAGGTTACATATGCACCCTCTTCAGCAGGAAGTCCTGATCCATTGGGACAAGACAATAGAATCTTTGGACTCCACTTGGATATTTTCCCAAGACACATTGAAGACCTTCGAGTGGTGGCTGCAGACTGGCAGGTTTATCAAAGGGAAGTCAATTCTAGAACCAGACTGGACCCTAATAATGACGGATGCATCTGCCTTGGGTTGGGGAGCGCATATGGGAAGTCAGTCAATTTCATCCAATTTCAGGGAGATGAGGGCTGTTTTCAATGCTCTCATGGTTTTTTCATAGCTCATCAGGGGCAAAGCAGTGAAAATCCAGTCCGACAATTCCAGTTTTGTAGCGTACCTTAATCGTCAGGGAGGGACGAAGTCTCATATTCTTCTCAAAGGGACTCAGAGAATTCTTCTATGGGCCGAAAACAATCTGTTGGGAATATCTGCAATTCACATCAAGGGAAAAGAAAACGTTCTAGCATACTTTCTAAGCAGACAGAAAATAGATCCAAAGGAGTGGTCACTGAAGGAAGATATCTTCCTCAGGTTTGTTCACCTCTGGGGGACTCGAGAAGTGGATTTAATGGCAACCAGGAGGAACACCAAGCTTTCCAGATTCTGCTCTCTTGCTCGACAGGATCAACCATGGGTTCTGGATGCGATGACAGTCAAGTTGGGGTTCAAACTAGCTTACATTTTTCCCCCAATCCTGATGATCAGCAGGGTAATCCAGAAAATTTGTCAGGATCAGTCATCGGTAATAATAATTCTTCCTTTCTGGCCAAAGAGGTTCTGTTTTTTTTTAGGGATGCACCGAATCCACCTTTTTGGATTCGGCTGAAACCCCGAATCCTTTGCGAAAGATTCGGCCGAATACCGAACCGATGTATGTAAATATGCATATGCAAATTAGGGGTGGGAAGGGGAAAACATTTTTTACTTCCTTGTTTTGTCACATTATTTCTCTCCCCACCCCTAATTTACATATGCAAATTAGGATTAGGATTCGGTTCGGCCAGGCAGAAGGATTCGGACGAATCTGAATCCTGCTTAAAAAGCCCAAATCCTGTCCGAATCCTGAACCAAATCCTGGATTCGGTGCATCCCTAGTTTTCTCAGGTGATGAGGATGTGTCACGGGGACAACTGGATTCTTCCACAGGTAAAAGACCTGATCTCCCAAGATCAAGTGCTGCATCCGGACTTGGCACGCCTGAGGCTAACTGCTTGGAGGTTGACAGGCCCCTATTAATATCATCTGGATTATCAGATAAAATAATAAATACTCTTCTTCAATCCAGAAAATTCTCTACTTCAAAGGCCTATTCTAGAACGGTCAGAATTTTTCAAGAGTGGTGTCCAAGAAAAAATATAGAATCAGATTCCCCTTCTATTAATGATATCCTTCAGCAAGAAGGGTAGGTGAAATTCAAGCGTTAGCGGCTAAGGAACCATATATTCAGTTCTTTCCAGACCAAATTGTGCTCAGGACTCTACCTGATTTTTCACCTAAAGTGCCTTCTAGGAACTATATAAACCAGGAGATTAGACTTCCATCGTTCTGTCCTAATCCAGTGACAGAGGAAGAGCAGAGGTATCACTCGTTAGATGTCTGCTGGGTGATAAAGAAGTACCTTGCTCAGACAGAAGCATTCAGAACATCTGAGTATCTTTTTGTTGCTATGTCTGGAAAGAATAAAGGCAAAGTGGTGTTGAAATTAACCTTATCAAGATGGATAAAAGATACTATTCAGACATGTTACATAGCCGCAAAATTGTTTCCCCCAATTTTTATTAAAGCGCAACTGCGACATCCCTCCGGACAAAATTGGTAAAGCGGCAACTTGGTCAAGCCTACACACTTTCTCTAAGCACTATAGGCTGGATGTTGTTGCTTTGCAGGAAGCAGCCTTTGGAAGAGCGGTGCTCCGAACAGACTTTCAGAAGAATTGATGCTGTTCCCACCCTTTACTTGTTATGTCCCGTAGGTGCTGATGTCAGGGGCGATCCTGGCCCCTCCGCCGCCTGAGCCCTCCCCCGGAAATTCGATATTAAAGTACCAGGAGCAGCATTTTTGCCGCCCCCTGGTACCTAGTGGGGTGCTGCCGCCTGAGGCAACAACCTCAACTCGCCTCATTGGCGAAGCACCCCTGGCTGATGTATAGGACGTGAAGGAAAAACTAAATTTAACTTACCGTAATTTCCTTTTCCTTCAAGTCCATACAGCAGCACTATTTCCCCCCCCATCCTAATAAAGTTTGCTGTGCAGTAGTGTGTGTACTTTTTTATAACACGGGGCATTGGGGGAAGCACCACTTATACTTTGATTGGTCCTTGTTTGTCCTACTCTGTGGGGAGGGGGAGTTAACCCATAGGTGCTGCTGTATGGACTTGAAGGAAAAGGAAATTACGGTAAGTTACATTTCGTTTTTCAATATTTAAAAATGTGCTATCAACTAGATTTAGCTGAGCAGCTTCTCATGAACAAGTGATTCAGGGGTCCCTTTGCGCACCACCAATTTCTATTGTGCATTTAGATTGCCTTTGTAATGTGCCCATTAGGTCCCTCTCATTTCTTCCACTAATATAGTAAATCGGTAATTAAGTTAAAGGAAGGATATGTACCCTAATTAAAGGAGGGGTTGGTTTCAGTTAAATATCTACAAATGTTCAGTAAACCATCTGGGCATGAGTTACTCTGCACAGAAACACATTATTATCAACATCTTTGTATGTGTTTAAAGGGTTAATTTTCCTTACCATTAACATCTAGTGTGATGTGAGTTTTCTAAAAGAGTTTGAGTCTTGTTTTTTTAAATATGTTGTTTTTTTTTTAAAAGAGATGAAGAAATTGGGCAATGTTCATATGATGGATACTTGCACAATTTGGTCCTGACAATAAGCCAATCAGTTTATTTCTGCCTGGCCATAGGTAGAGAGGAGTGTGCCCTGACAATGCAGCAAAGATAGGTCCTTTATTTGAAGAGTGGGGAAATAGACAGATCAGCGATATCCAAAATATCTATTTCTGCTGGTGGAATTCTGGGAGTCGCAGCTCAACTGGAGGATCAGTGGTTGTATATTATACTTAAATATGCAACAATGGATAGACAATACAATGGTTCAGATTTAATTCCATGAGAAAAACATATCTGATGGTTTATTTCATGTAAACTAAATTGAAGTCCATGGAAACATTTGGAATTTAATTAGTTTTTTTCTCCTCAAATTGATTCTGTCCCAGTATGTCTTTTATCTATATTTCCCCCATATGTCCGTCTGGTGCTGATTCATAGACCATTCACCTTTTATGCTGTAAATAAAGGGAAATTATTGCAAATAAGAGCAAATAATGGGTATTTTTTATATTTTATATATATATATTCAACATCTAGTAGGGATGAACTAGTTCAGCCTTTTTTTTACATAAACATGGAATGAAATTGCAGTATTTGTAGGATTGAACACCCTGCTCACTATCCTCCCTTTTTAAAACAAATCACAAAATAGAAAAATGTGCTCAGGCAAAATCCACCATTAGCCATTTTGTTCTGCACAGCACAGGCCTAACTTTACATGCTGCTAACACTCCCCTGGCTCTATTGCCGGAAGCCATTAATCAAGTGAATCATTGCATTATAGGTGCATTGTCCATAACCCTTTATCTTAGCCCCTGGGCTCCTCATTACAGAATGTGCTATTATCTTGGCATATAATTCTGCTATTCCTTCTCTAAACCATTTCATTAACTCTCATTCTGATGCATGTCATTTATTAGATAAGTCACTTTATCATGTAATACACTTCAGTACACACTGTTATGCTGATATAGGAAGTGCCATGTAGAAGTAAGGATAATCTGAATGGGCCACACATCCCTTTCCCTATGGGACACTTCTCTGCCCAGGATCACAAAGTTATACATTTAACCTATCACCTTGTGCAAAGAATTTAGCAGCCATAGCAGACTTCAGTGTAATGTACTCAGGCAAAGGTACAGGCAGGCACGATGGGCATTGCTCACAAAGCAAATTTATCAAGCTGTGCAATGAATGGGATCAGTGGGGCACTAGTGATTAATTGTGTTAAAATGTGGACATTACCATGCATTTATGGATACTGGGAAAGGGGATCTTATTATAATATGTAAATCATTTATATAATGACTTAATGCAAAAATGTAGGTGACATTCTGATAATATGCTTTGTCCTATTATATCACTGTATTCATCACACTATAGTAATTACTGGACATTTACTTGACATATGGAAATATAATATAATGAAATTGAAAACGATTCAGGACAAGCATTGTTAATAATGACTAGCCAAAATACATTAAAATGCCAAGAACAAGGGTCATGGTTACATCTGATTAATCATTTCAGTCTTTAAGCTTGCACTTCTTATAAGTTGCCAGCGCATGTAATAAGCCATACCATGCAGTCTGACATACTATTTAATTTTTACTTGCACTACCTATGACTTCCTATCTAAATCCAATGAGTCTAGCACTACCTACAATATGCCATTTAGTGTGCCTTACACTACCTACATGTCATAATGAGACATGCACTGTCCGCAACATGACATCTGATGTGCCTCCATTAATTACCATCTCCATGTAATGAACCGTGCCTTGTACTACCCACTCTCACATCAAATCTAATATTCTTTGTAATGCCTAAAACATGCTCCTAATAAGAAATGAACTGCATCATCCAGTACACACCATATACTGTACTTTATATTAGCCACTACACACCATTTTTATATAATAAGTGCAAAGTAATGCAACCAACATAAGTGCAATCCACATGTAATGATTTGTGCCTTGCAGTAATTGCAAATTGCCATCTAACATGCCTTGTGCTACCTATTAAACCTCATTAAGTAGCAATCAGCAGTGCCTTGCATTATCCACTCATTGCCACATATGGCCATTTGCTTTATGCATAAAACAGAGGAATCTACAAGGGAAATTATCAGTATGGACAGACTGACTGCAGTCTAATGGGAAGTGTGTGCACTTGCTTCTATTGACTATGGGGGGCATTTACTATAACCTTTGTACTAAGGGCCTGGTCACACAGAGTGTTTGCTTTGCTTCTCTCCGCCTGCTTTCGTTTTTTCTGTCTGATCTCTGCTCTGTTCTGTCCACTCAGGCAGAAGCTGTGCCTGTCAATGCACCTGGACAGAGCTGCATGGAGAGTGGATCTGCTTCTCTCTGTCTACTTACAAAATGCAGGTGAGATAAGTGGAGCCAACTCTCTGTGAGACACAAGATTGGCTCTCCGTGAGGGCCTGATTGTGCTCAACAGACACAGACCAACCCTGTGGTTACATCTGAATAACACACAGGGAAGGGGACGTGTAGGGGATGGGAGGGGGGGCAATGTGTAGGGGGTGGAAGGGGGGAAAACGACATGCCAACCCCTTTCCACCCCTCATTTATACATGGGGTGGCCACAGGTCTCAGCACCCCAAAACAAAGTACAGAGACCTGCAACAATTAATTGCTGGAAAATGCTGGAAACCAATGCGCAACTTGCACCTAGGGATGAACAAAACATGTTGCCACATTTCACCACAAAAAAACGCCCATTGACTCTAAGGTATTGTAAAAAAAAAGTCACACGTTTGAGAAATGTTGTGCAAAAAAACAACTGGTGACTTCAATGCATTTTGCAATTTTTTTGTGAATTTTCAAAAAAGCAAAATGGGTCATATTTACCCATCCCTACTTGCACCCTCTAATGTGTAGTTTTTGCCTGGCCAAGCTGCCTTTGTCTTACGGTATCTGGTAGCCTTTTCTTTTAACTTACCATACACCCCCTATTTTTCTAATAATTATTCTACATGGTTTCAGTCCAGCAAATACTTACCCCTTCAGATGTGCCAGCCAGCAGGTGCACTATGGTATTGATGAGAGCATCATTGACAACTTCTTTACATTGTGGCATGCACATACTGATGACACACCATTCATAATAGTGTACTGATGGTAATGGGTCATTCCCAATTATTTTGCTACAATTTTGCCTTCAGGTGGACAGACACAGGCTGTGAAAAGCCCCTGACTTGGTCACTCCAAACTAAGTCAGCATCTTATTTTCCCTGTCTGGGCCTGCAAAAATCACCCAGAAAACGGTCACACAAGGATCGCATTGGCCATTGATGAGATCCAACTGGTCTCTGTAAGAATGGTATGATCGAACCACCTATGCTTGTTCATAGTTTGTTCAGACAGATGACACACAAAAATGCCAGCACAGCTTATGCCTTATTTCTAGGATATTAGTAAAATGTTATTGGGAAACACACATTTCTATATTGTAGATGACTATATTTATTTCATCCTAACCAGCTCCCAGATTCAGCAACATCATTCATCACTCATGAATGTACTTCCTTTACCCCTCCTCTCACATTATTCCCTCCTATTGTGTCAGAGGGGGGATACTATTTCTCAATCACACTTCAGGTGACCTCAAGGCTCAGGTCGGCCAGGGGTAAAGAAGTTGAAAGCAGATGCAGCATCCCCAGCAAAAATTCCATAAAAAGATGAGCTATGCAGATCTGCATTGGCTGCTGTCTTCTTCTGCCATCATAAAAGAATGTGCACACCCTTAGGCCGACCTGCCAAATCTCTTCTGCATTTATTATCCTCAGAGAAGTCAGAGATCCTTGAAAATCTTTGTATGATTCAGTTACTAAGTCGATCAGCCATATGATACAAACTCAAAGGAAACGTACCATTAGTTAACGTCCTTGCTGTATCTAGGACATCATACTCATGTTGGGGTGGGATTGTTTTTAAGATTTTTGTTTTTTGACATGGATAAGTATGTGTAAAATAAAATATTTATTATTAGAATTTTGGCCTGATTTTTTTTTCTTAAAATGCAGGAAAAATATATTTCTGTTCGTTAAAGGGGTTGTTCGCCTTCCAAACACTTTTTTCAATTTTAGATTGTTCCCCAGAAATAAAGACTTTATTCAATTATTTTCCATTATTTATTTTTTACTGTTTTTCCAAAATCTAAGTTTAAAGTTGAATGTTGGTGTCTCTGGTGTTTCAGTCTGGCAGCTGAGTAATTTAGGGGCAGACTCTGAACTGTTACAATTTTGCAACATTTATTAGCAACTATTGTATCAATTCTAGCAGCTGCCTGTAATGAAACCCAGAGATTCTGCTTAGCAGAGACAAAGATAAGAAACGTTATCTACTAAAACTAAATGTATCCATTTAGAACCGTTTACAGGGTCGGCGACCCCCCCTCCCAGAGATGCTTCAGAAGTTGAAAAATTACACTTTACACTTCAATATTAGAAAAACGGTCACACATAGAAAATGGAAAGTCATTGGAAAAAGTCGTTATTTCTGGTGATTTATCTGAAAGCAAATAGTTGTCTTTAAGAGGATATACCATCAAAATAATGACAGCATTGTTGTCTTGTGTTTACACCTGTAAAACATATAACCTGTATTGCAGGTTGTACAAAACCCTATTTTAAATCTTTGTTGGTGAGTAATGCCCTTTCCATAGTCTATGTTGCCATATATTTGTATGTATTTTATCTGTTATCTTCTGTATAAACAGTGTTTTTTGTAAGTGTAAATGCCCATAAAACCTTTTGAGAAGAAAAGAATGGTAGGATACGGCTAGGACCAGATGAGTGTAGAGAAAAACAGGCCGCGAATCAGCTCCTCGGTTGCTGCCTTTCTGCTTGCTGCACCCACAAACATTACCACTGCTTGGGTTCAGACAATGGCAGATTTTGACGCAAATGCAAAATCTCGACCTCATGCCTAAGTTCTTGTTGTTAGCTCCTCTTGATGCCCTTACTTTGGCCTTTACTGCCCCAGCTATGCTGATAGGCGGCACCTCAATGGACAATATACTGACTATTTATGGAATGATGAAACAACGATTTACATGGAGCTTCTTGCTGAGTAAAGCAGGTATACTCCTTCGTGTTTGAATTAGGGATGCACCGAATCCAGGATTCGGTTGGGTATTCGGCCAGGATTCTGCTATATTTAGTAGGATTCAGATTTGGCCGAATCCTTATGCCCGCCCGAACCAAATCCGAATCCTTAAAATCATGTGACTTTTTGTTTGTGAAAACAAGGAAGTAAAAAAATTTTTTTCCGCACAATTTGCGCGCAGCTTTCTTTTTTCATCCCCCTCACTGATTTGCATATGCAAATTAGGGTTCACATTCGGTTCGGTTTTCGGTTGAATCTTTCACAAAGGATTTAGCCGAATCCAAAAAACTGGTTCCCTAGTTTGAATATAAGTGTAACGGCTAATGCAAATACGCATTCCGCCATTTTAATGACTAGATGGCCACTAGATGGCACTGTTCTATTAAAGTATATGGATTATAATACACAAAAGCTATGAATATCTTGTAAATTATATCCTTATAAACTGTGAGTTCTGATGTCATCAGTTATAAACGGTGAGTTCTGATGTCATTTCTGTCACATGACTCACTGAAATTTGTGTATTATAATAAATAAAGTACCCCCAGTTGCAAAATATGAGGATATTAGAAGTTACCTCGGAATTCCATGACCTGTTTAAAAACACTCGGCCTTATATGGTCATGAAACTCCTCTGTAACTTATAATATCCTTATATTTTACAAGAGGGGGTACTTTATTCACGATATAATAAGTTGACCATATAAAAACACTAGCCAAAGGCTGAATGTTTTTATACAGGTCATGGAACTCCGAGGTGACTTCTAATATCCTCATATTTTGCAATGGGGAGTAATTTATTTATTTATTATAATACTCAAATTTCAGTGAGTCATGTGACAGAAATAACATCACTAAATTCAGATTATAAGAGATGACATCACTAAGCATCATTTATAAGGATATAATTTACAGGATATTCATGGCTCTTGTGTATTATATATTAGGGTTGCCACCTTTGCTGATGGCTAAACCCGAACACGGGGGCGAGGCAGATAACATTGGGGGTGGGGCAGTGATGTAGGAACAGGCATGATGACATCAGAGGTGGGCACAATGATGTTGGTCGAGTTTTGACACCAGGGCAAGGTTATTACATCATTTAGATGCAACTGGCCGGATTTCAATCCAATGTTTTAAAGTGTTCATGCCCAGTTCAAAACCACAAAGATGGCAACAGTATCTCTAGCTATATTCTGCTTGATGATTAAACCCAATCCTTTAATTACAGGTATGAGATCTATTATACAGAAATATAAAGGAATACAGGTTTATTGCATACTCCTACAGGGATCCTACACCCTATGCATTTTGGGAATCAATCCCTTAATCATATTATGCCAGGCATATGATTAAGGGATTGATTCCCGAAACGCGTAGGGCCTAGGATCCCTGCAGGATTATGCAATAAACCTGTATTCCTTTTGATCGGAGTGCCGTCCAATTCTTTGGTGTTGATGTGGATCTTAGCAGTGGGGACGCTGCGGACAGAGCACCCGATAGGATACATATAACAGCTACAGGGAAGGTGAGCTTTGTTTTTGAGTGATATGTTCCGTAATGCCAGGCATTATGCAGCCCTTTTTTCTCAAGGACTGCAAACTATTATTATACATAATACATTGTATTTACAAATGTATACATTTAAAAAATGACATGCATATATGTTTTGATACAAAAAGTAAATAGGGTCCTGCTAAATAAAGCGTACAATCTTGGTTTACAATATATTCAGTTATGGACCTTGTTGTAATTACTATTTTCTGTTGTGATTTAAATGTTATTAGTTTTAATTTTTTATTAAAGGGGATCGTGGAGACCCACTTTAAATAGATACCAGTGATCCATTTTTTGTGCCCTGATCCACAGCATAAGAATCCCAGCTTCAGAGCTAAGTGAAGTAGTTTTTGTCTACTTATTCATGTGTCAAACTGCCAGCTAGGGAGTTTTTGATTTATGACCGATAGTGACATATTTATGGCTTGCTTCACTGTGACTGCCTTTCATTCATTTTTTGAAACTTTCCTTCTGAAAAATGTTAACTTTCAGCATAGCAGACATATTTGGCCTTGTGAGACTTGCCAAACTGATGGCATAGGTGCCTATTCGTTGCTATGAATGAGTCAACAATGAATGCCTAGGAGCACAGAAACTATCACAATAAATAAGAAACATATATAACATATAATGCTATGCATTAGACTTAAGGCAGTGAAACCTGCAGATTAAATTATCAGATATTTTGCAATTTAGCTATCCACACATCGGATTTTCATTGCCACGGACCAACTGCAGCCTCAATCTAAATATTTTTGATTCCGTTTTTTCTTTGAAGGCAACATAATAATGTTGAATTTCTGTACAGGTATGGGACCTGATTTCCAGAATGCTTGGGACTTACTGTTTTCTGGATACCTTAAGTCTACTAGAAAATCGTGTAAACATTAAATAAACCCAATAGGCTGGTTTTGTTTCCATTAAGGATTAATTATATCTTAGTTTATATCAATTACAAGATATTAAGATAACAGACCCTATACCTGTAGTAATGTTTCGACTGGGTGAGGCCTGGATGCTTTGATCAAAATATGAACCCTTGGTGAATAAGGCTGAAATTACTTTTCTACCATCAAATCGATTTTATGAGGGTTTGGGGGGGGGGTTTCAACAATTTGGGATTTAGGGCAATTAAATTACTATAGAGTCATTGTCTCTGTGCATTAGCTATGTGCCACACCTTCCACCATTAGTATGTATATTTATGTATTATATCATAATGTTCATGTGATAGGGGTAATATGCTCATATTTCCTATTAGAAAGCTCTCTGAAGCAAATTTACTAAAGAGCAAAGTGACTAAATCAGGTGTAACTTCACTAGCGAAGGAGATAGACTCTAGCGGTACTTCGTTCCCTAATGCCTAGTGAATTTGCGCTCTGGTGAATGGACGTAACTACGCAAATTCACTAAGATGCGGATTTTACTGAACATTACCTCTTGCGCCAGACTTGCCTTCGCCACCTCAGACCAGGCGAAGTGCAATAGAGTAGATGAGTTCCTAAAAAAATAGTCCCAAGAAACGCGAGTGTCTTTTCCTTTTTCAGGGTGATAGGCTGAAAAAGAGAGTAAAGTTTTTTTTAGGGTAACCAGCTTCCCCCCTACATTTCCTAACATATGCCACATAAACTATACACTGGGCTCATGTGTAGGGCAATATAACAACTTTATTTTATTTCATTAAGGTTTCCCGGGCTTGTGTAGCGTAATGTATTTTCTGCAACATATACGTCCATTGTACTTTAACTTCGCGCCGTATGCAAATTAGCCAACGCTAGTGCAACTTTGCTTCAATTGGACGCAACTTCGGATATTAGTGAATTAGCGTTGTCCTGGTGAATCTACGCCTGGCGAAGTGTTGCGCTGTGAGCGAAGCCGTCGCTGGCAAATTTTCGGAGGTTTGTGAATTTGCCCCTTTATTGGGGGAATGTAATAAAGGTCGCAAAGAGCAAAAAAAATTGCACCAATAAGAATAAAAATCCACATCTTTCAATGTAATATTGTTCCTTAAACTGTTAATGCATTGCAAAATTTAATTGTGCACTCTTAAACGAGAAATCAACCTGTGGGGAAAAAACCCCGTACCCCCCAACCCAGGTAGACTGCCTCCCTCCTCCACCCAGGCTAACTACCCCCCCCTGGGGAAATGCCCCATACTCCATACTTACCCCTCGGCTCAGATTCTACCAGCGAAGTTCCACACTATAAGGCCCTCTTAGACGCAAAGATTTTTCTTTGATGAACGACCGATTTTAGTGATATCCGACCAATCCGTCAAATTATCGTCAGGTTAGTGGGAATCCAATGATTGTGCATTTTACGATTTTTCGGCCAGGTTAAAAAAAATTCAGCGGTCACAGTGAAATCTATGTATTGTCCAATTGTTTGCAGGGCCAAGCAGGCAGCTACCCTCAGTTTTCCTGGCTTCAACTAGACAACATTGAAATGGTCTTTTTAGTTGATGGACAAATCGTGCATTTAAGCAATCGTTTCAAGATAAACTTGGTCTCATGATAACGAAAGATCTTTTAAAAATCTTTACAACTATGGCCAGCTTTAGTATAACAAAGACATAACACCAAATCCCATAAAGCCAATTCTTTTGTTACACCAGGAGATAAAGACACCAATGACTGTGAGAAACATGGAGAACTTGTACTTTGGGATACTTCCCTGGAAATCCAAATAGGTGCTGACAGATGTTTGGAGAAAAATGGCCCCAGCCCTTATTAAAGTATGGTGATTGGCCAGCTTTCAGCATAAACCATTTATGCTTGGAGGCCTTAGGGATCCAGACTTAGAGCTTTTTTATTGTATAGGTAAAGGAGTATATGTCATTTTTATACCTTTGTTCTCTAACCAAAAGTTTGTGGCTCAGTACAGACTAAAATGAGTCTGAGATTCCTCTTTAATTGTTATACCACTTAAATACTGGGAGAATAGAAATATATGGTTCAAGTACCGGTAATAAAAGCAACAATAACAAAAAACCTTACACACCATTATATATGTGTGTATTATGTGTTGGTTTCTTGAGCAGGCTAAGAGAAATTGATCCGCAGATACACAGCGGAGGTTAACCCCAAAATGCCTGTTTTTTCTGGGTTTTTTTGGGCCAATCTCTGCTCTGTGTACCTGCACTCAGGCAAAGCAGTACTTCTCAGTGCTGATCAACGCAGATGCACGAACAGATCCGCTTTCCTTCTCATGCCGAAAAAACGTAGGCTGAGAGCAACCGTTTAATTAGAACTAGCAATGCAGGTTTATAGTTTTTTGTTAAATGAGGGTAAAGCATAAAAAGAGATATTGTCAATTTAATTGGCTTAGGTTTTTCCTATTGTACCCAGACAGCTTTATACTCCCTTTTATGTATGTATAATGGAATCTCCCACTGAGTAAATGTGTATCTATCCCTGTACATAGCCCAGTACCTACTGGTTTAATTGCACATCCCAGAAGTATTGCTGGATAAATAGGTGGCGAGTGACAGTGAAGCCACTTTGCGTTGGAGAACTACATCCTCCTTCTCACTGCGTACCCCCGACTGCAATTAATTACCACCATGTGCCGATTTCAAGGGTGAAGAAAGACTAAGACATAAGAGAAGCACCCAAACTCCTTGTTTTTTAATACTTAGGCCACTCTAATTTATCTGTTTAATTTATGTATGCGTGGGCCTTAACATACTCTATTTTTATAAATGAACCAAGCTTTGATGAATAGCAGTCATTTACCAACCATTTAAGCATGAACTCATTTGTACATTGGCCCATGACTGGGAGAAAACCTTTAACAACTTTTCTATCCTTTCTTTTATCATAGTAAGCGTGTATGGGGCATTACCTCTTCTAAGGGCCTAATCATACCCTGATCTGCCGAGTTTGCATCTATACAAGCTTTAGTTTCTAATTAATAACAATTCTATGAGGACTAGGGTCATTTTTAAAAGAGGCTGCTTGTAATCCATTGTAGAAGACATATGTGACAATGTTTCCAATAAGCCGAGAGCTTGTGCACACACCATAAATAATGACACCCGTGCACACAGCAAATTGAGGAGCGAACAGAAAATTTTATATGCACTAAGATAATTCATCACTTGCTTGGACTTCTGTGCACACAGTTTATGAAAAGGTACAAAAAATATAATTTTTGTGCATACCGCTTTTGAGAAATTAAAGGGAATTTTGTATATTACACTACAGTACACTATAATATTATCAAACTCCTTGTAATATAAAACAACAATTGCATATCTGTTGAAATCAATGGGAAGGGTTAACCTGCCTCCAAACCTACAGTCCACAATCCCCATCATCTACCTGACAACAATAAGGGCTGCAGGACAGTGATAGGAAAGTCGTTGGTGAGACAAAATAGGCAGATAGCCCTACAGACAAAAAGACACATATACCAGTGTAATTGAGGCCTGGAAGTTACTGGTCTACTATGCAAAATCTTTTGGAATAGTGGTGTAACTAAATGATACTGGGCCCCACAACAAATTCATTTTAGGGCCCCAACATATGCAGAGGTTGACATGTTCTACTATTATTATTATTATTATTATAAAACATTCAAGAAGATTTGCTTTGCATGCATATATTAAACTGAGGCTGAGTGATAGACTGTTAGAGATAGATAGATAGATAGATAGATAGATAGATAGATAGATAGATAGATGATAGATAGATGAGATAGATAGATAAAAACAACTATACAAATAAAAAGAAAACCATAAAAAATTATGTAAAGTGCCCCCTGAGTTTCTCCATAGACAATGAGAAATCTAGGACACTAAGGGATCCAATCACAGAGGTGCCACATGACATGAAACATAGCAGAATGTTGCTGAAAGTGTTATAATTATCAGAAATGTGCTGACTTCCTTATTCTTGAAATGTCACAAAGGCATGCCTCCTTGTAAATAAAAGCATGTTGTTTGTGTTCACTTTCTCTCTGCAGCCAGGGATTAGAAGTTTGGGGAAAGCAAATTGATAATTCCCTCACCATTCTAATTTACCTACCACTAGAGGGGTCATGCAAAGCATGGATTCATTTTAGGATGTGAATAAGAGGAGGTTACTCTTTGAAAATTAACTTTCTCTACGGAGAAGTGGCATTCCAAAACTATTAGCACAATTTTTTTATGGTGGTTTTAGAATTTTTGATTGACTTTTTCACTCTGCAACTCTCCAGTGTAGAAAATAGACCGATGTATGGTGATCACAGACAAAAAAATTGGGCCTAGAGGGGCAGATCAACCTGTTTAGAAATCTATCATAAGCCAGTTTGACTGCACCCGCTATTGCCCAACTTGTTTGTCAGTCACCCACATAACCTGGTAGGTGATGATATACTGTAAGTTCTGCTTATAGTAATATATATGCGCTAAAACATGCGCCAATATGAAGAAATGATGAATAGACTTTTGACCACTATCAGGCAATTTGTTGGTGCTGGAAGGCTGAACATTCGAATAGATTTATTTTTCTTGAAATTTGGGCCCCCAACTTTAAGGCATTGGTGAGGGCCCCCACTTCTCTTACTCTTACCTTTAATTATATAGATATGAAGATAAAGTGCCCTCATGTATACGTAGTCCAACTTTGGATGAAAGAACAGAGGAATGTTCTACTGGCCTGAGACCGCTAAAATAAAAACTGCTGCCAAGTGTACCATAAAGAGTAATGATTAATCCTTTGCAATGTGACTCCTTCCCAGCATAACACTTCTATAATAATACACATGGTCTGTCAAGCCAACTTACCTTTTCTGGCTGAGACTTCCCAATGCGTTTCAGAGCAGTGAGCAACAGAAGATATATATTCACTTCGACGCTGGATCTCTAATTACTGATGATATAAAACTCAGTGGGTGAGGGCACTTGCATCAGTTCCAAAGGCACAGACCCATTCTATATATTATATTATTATTAACATGGCGGGAAGTTGCCTGACTCCTTCTGTATTGGGAGAAGATGTTTGCATAATTAAAGATATAAAGCTGTCTAAAGCCTTTAATAAGAAATACTGCTAAAGCGTTTCACTGCAAACTATTGAATGCCAGCTAAGCTGAGCACCACTGATACAGGGAGAATTGTGCCGTATCTCTGTGAACTGGAAAATAAATCCTATAACAGAAAAATAAAATGTTACAAACAAGAGGCAAACATGCAATATAAAAAAAAAACATTAATTAAAATGTAGAGATAATATCTAGTGGGCACAAGAAATTCCTGTTGATTCAGCTGTAGGTTTCTCCCATTAATATAAACTAGTGGTTACAGGGGCAAAATAAGTGTTATTTTATTCTTAAGGTCCTGGGGCAAAAGTGACCTTGATGATACAATGAGGCAATGAAAGGGCTGATTTGTTGGAAAAACTCAAAGTCATCATCATCATCATTTATTTATATAGCGCCAACAAGATACACAGTGCTTTACCTTAGTTATAACAACAGGGAATACATGGTGGATAACAAACAAGGGTTACAGAGTACAATAGACTAGAGGGCCCTACAAATTAGAGTTTAGAGGTTAAAGGTTAGGGTATAATTGAGGTTCAAAGCAGTGCAGGACCTCGCACACCCTGCAGAATGAAAGAGACGCCTGGTGCACAAGGGTAGAGGCTCGGCCACCTCACAATAAGGTACAACAAGAAAATAATCCGATGGCACACAGGGCTGCAGGAAATCTTCCAATTTTTAATTCAAAACGGAGTGCAAATGCAATGTTTTGGGGAATAAAACCCCTGCTTGACAAAGGGGTTTTATTCCCCAAAACGTTGCATTTGCACCCCGCTTTGAAATAAAAATTGGAAGATTTCCTGCAGCCCTGTGTGCCATCGGATTTTTTCTTAGGGTACAATTGAGACATTAGGATTTTAGAAACAATTTGTGATTTTTGATACAGCAATGATTGATTAATTAAGGTGTATTGAAAAAGCATCTTTAAACAGGTGGGTCTTTGAGGAGCGCTTGAAAGTTTGGAAAGAAGGAGAAAGTCTGACAGCTCGAGGCAGAGAGTTCCAGAGAAAAGCAGAAGCCAGAGAGAAGTCTTGTAGACGGGAATAGGCAGAAGTGATCAGAGGAGAAGTGAGGAGAAGATCAGAAGCAGAGCGAAGTTGCGTGAAGGAGTGTATTTGGAGATCAGAGATGAAATATAGGGAGGGGCTTCATTATTAAGGGCCTTGAAAGTGAGTGTTAGTAATTTGAATTTGATTCTAGAAGAAATTGGGAGCCAGTGAAGGGACATGCATATGGGAGCAGCTGATGTTGAGCGGCGAGATAGATTAATGAGTCTAGTGTCTGCATTTAGAACAGATTGGAGTTGTGAAAGGTGAATTGTTGGAATACCTGCGAGGAGTAGCTTACAGTAATCAAGGTGGGAGATGATGAGAGACTGAATCAGTGTTTTAGTTGATTCTGAACTGAGATATGGTCGTATTCGGGCAATGTTGCGTAGTTGAATGCAACAAGATTTTGCAAATGTTTGAATGTGTGGTGAAAAAGACAGATGAGAGTCTAGGATAACTCCTAGGCAGCATGCCTGTGTGGTGGAATGAAAGGTGGTGTTATTTACTGTGAGTGATATCTGAGGGACAGGGGAAGATCTTGGAGGAAATATAATGAGTTCTGTTTTTGAAATGTTCAGTTTCAGGTGACAACAGAGAGACAGTTTGTGACTTGGGAAAGGACAGAATTAGAAAGATCGGGAGTAGACAAGTAGAGTTGGGTGTCATCAGCATAAAGGTGATACTGAAGTCCAAACGACTGAATACGTTTTCCTAGCGAAGTTGTATAGAGCGAGAACAGCAGAGGGCCTAGAACAGCCTTGAGGAACTCCGACAGAGAGAGGGAATGTAGTAGAAGTAGAGTTATAGCAGGCAACTTTAAAGGAACGGTCAGACAGAGAAGATGTAAACCATGAAAAAGCAGTGTCACGAATACCAGCTGAGTGTAGAATGTCTAGGAGGAGTGTGTGGTCAACTGTGTCAAAGGCTGCAGAGAGATCTAGAAGGATTAGAATGGAATAGTGACCTTTAGACTTTGCCAATAGAAGATCATTGGTTACTTTGGTGAGTGCAGTTTCTGTTGAGTATATTGGGCGGAAGCCAGATTTCAGGGGGTCAAGAAGGGAGTTGTCTATTTGTTATCATATTGATTTTTATGGTTTATTGTGAAAACCAAATAAAATATTTCAAACAATAAGAAGGGAGTTGTGAGTCAGATGCTGGATTGGGCGTTTGTAAACAAGCCTTTCTAGTCATTTGGATGCAAATGGAAGAAGGGAAACTGGAGGATAGTTAATGGGAGAGATGGGATCAAGGGAAGGTTTTTTGAGGATAGGAGTGATTAGTTCTTGTTTGTATAAGGATGGAAAAGTACCAGTAGAGAGTGAAAGGTTAAATAGGTGGGTAAGTGCAGGAGAGAGTGTATCAGAGATTGGATAAAGGAGACAAGAGGGTATGGGGTCAAGGGAGCAGGTTGTGGGTTTTGAGCAGGCTAGAAGTTTGCTAACTTCATCTAGTGTTGCAGGGATGGAGTGCAAAGTGGATGTGAGTGGACTGGTGGTGAGTTTTAGATTGTTGTCAGTCGGTATGCTTAGCCTAATGAGATCAATTTTTTAATTAAAGAAATGAGCAAGATCTTGGGCAGTTACCTTAATGGGTGAAGGAGATGGAGGGGGCATAGGAATGAGTTAAATGTGGCAAACAGTTGCTGTGGTTTAGAGGAGCAGGAGAGCATGAATTTGAAGGGAAGTCAGGATCATTCTTGACTTTCGCCACTGTCGCTCAGCTGATCTCCTACATCTTCTGAGGTACCGAGGTACATTAGTGTGCCAGGGTTGGGGTTTAGCTGGTCGGCTGTGATGGGTGATAGAAGGAGCAAGGGAGTCAAGAGCTGTTGAAAGAGCATTGTTGTAGAAAGAAGCTACCCTATTTGGACAGGAAAGATTGTTAATGTGAGAGATGGATTGTGCTGATATTGTTGATAATTGCTGTGGATCAAAGGCGTTAAGTTTTCTGTACGTGTGGGTAGACAGAGATGGTTGTGTTAGTGTAAGAAACTTACCCTGGTGGTCTAGTGGGCAGCGGGGTCCACGCCGCGTCCTTGGCGTGGACGCCCGCTGCGCTGCTCCTATTCTGCCCTTGCTGGCGCCATCTTGGATTTCTAGGGCGAGCCTCTTAAAGGCGTAGGCGCGCTTGTGTGATTGCGCCAGCGCACAACGGTGCGAAATTGCGCACGTTTTGGCGCCAATTGGATCCCTATTTAAGGCCCATTCAGACCTGTAGCCAGTGCCCGTTATAGGATCATATCCTGTGGTTTCCTGAGCTTTTGCTACCTGTTTCTGAATTTGCTATCCTGACTGATTATCCGTGTTTGACCCAGCCTGTTCCTGACTACTCTGCATTCTGTATCCTGACCCTTGCCTGCCTACGACAACTCTTCCTGCTTAACCCCTTGCTTGATCACCCGGTTTGACCCTTTGCCTGTTTGACGATTCTGATATCCGCCTGCCTCGACCCAGCCTGTCTGACCATCCTTCTGTCTTATCCAGTCTGTCTGTTATCTGCCTGTCCTGATCCGGTCTGTTCCGTTTTCACCAGACGCCTTGTCCTTGACCTTCTGCCCAAAGATTCTTGCTATCCGGTCGTGCCCCTTTGCCAGCCAGAACTCCTCGCCTTGTACCCCTCGTTAAGTCCAGGTGGCACCCAATTAAGCTGAGGGCTCCTCCCGAAGCCCAAAGGTGGTCACACTACTGGTGAAGCCGAGCCGAGACCAGGGTCCTTGGCATTTGTTCTGGTATTGGGTGCCGGCCGTGACAGTTAGTGCAGGTGAAAGTGTTATCTGAAAGGAGAGTAGGTGATGGTCAGATAGGGGGTCAGGAGAGTTAGTAAGGTTGGATGTGTAGCACGAGTGGCAGAATATAAGATCCAGAGCATGACCCTCGATGTGGGTAGGTGAGTCGGTCCACTGAGAGAGACCAAATGAAGTTGTTAGAGAGAGGAGTTTAGAGGTGGCAGGAGAAGCAGAGTTGTCAATGGGGATGTTGAAGTCCCCTAAAATGAGAGCAGGTGTCTCGCTGGGGAGAAAGTATGGAAGCCAAGCAGCAAAGTAATCCAAAAAAGTAGAGTAGGGACCAGGGCGGGCGAAATGTCCAGAGGTTTTTTTCCATAATGGTCATCCTAACATGTTCCCTCTGATAATATAATTTTTTTTTCTCTCTCTCTTTTTATATTCCTAAAAGATTCCAGAACAAGCTAAGGAAATAAACAGCACTGAAATGTTATCCCACACCTAGGCGTGCACATGGCAGACAGCATTAGGGGTGTCTCACACAACGGACAGCCTTCTAACGTTTGGGAAAGGCCTCAGTCATGGGTAAGTTACTTTTCAGAGTATAGATGGCGGCAATAAATCAGCTCTGCCTACAAACATTTCTTTATTGGAAAAACAGACAGGGCAAATGGGACAGACACAAAGTTGGGTGGGTGTCATAAATACTCTAATAACCTTGCAAGCATGCCTAACTCATTTGGGGACAAATTGTTTGAGGGCTTAAAATCAATACAAAATTAATTTGACCAATTTAGGTAAGAAAACAAAGTGTTATTCTATTATTTTGAGTATTGGGGATCCTAATCTAGACTAAACATTAAAATGACCTTAAATAGAAGAGCAAACAGTTATAGCTAGTGATATTGATATATTGTATAAGAGCTTTTAGAGTGAAACTATATTAACTGTGTGTTAGCGCGTGCTTTGCAATTAGGCTTGTAAAGCTAATGTATCACCATGTTTAGAGTGCTAGTGTGTTTGGACCACACTAGGTGGGGTTTTCCAGTCTCTCCAGTTACCAAAGTGGCAGGTGTCAAGCGGAGTGTCATTCTATATAATTAGATAGGGCAAACCACCTGCAAATTCAGGCCAAGAAACTTATCCTGGAGCAAGGTATCTAGGGGGCCGAATTTAAAGCAGGGATCCTCTCCACTGGTAATGCACTAGCAGCAACTCCCTCCTCTGCACTCTGTAGCTACATCATTACTCCAATGCTGCCCAATCGTGTTATCTGAGGGGATTGAGAAAGGTGCTGCTTAGAGTAAGATTTTCAGGGGTGATCAGGGTGAGGGTTGGCAAATTTTTGTAGCCATGATACATGAGGAGGGAGTTGGTGCTAGCGCATTACCAATGGAGAGGGTCCCTGTTTTAAGTTTGGCCATGGATAGAATTACTCCACATGCCACTTTACTTCGGTTTGTTTTTAATGCTTTAATGTATGCCAACAATTTTAAAACTGTTTTTTACCAGTCATTTCACCCGTACTGGGTTTGAGGTAGAAGGTCCCAATTTTGTGTGCTGTAATTAAGGGAACAGTTTTCCGTAGACTCCCTAAAACACAAATAAAAAAATATCAGCTGTAGTCTATTATATGAGGCACCCTCACCTCAGATATGCAGTGCTTTTATATTGCTTTGTATTTCGGAACTTGTATTAGCATTTGCAAAAGTTCTTTATTGTTATCTAAACAATTATTGCTCTTCTTATAGGGCAAAACTGTGGTAGGCAAACATGTCATTATAAAATTATACTGTACAATTGTATGCAGCTCCTTTTCATTGTGGCTAAATGCTCTAGATAGTGATTAAATGGATAATAAACTGTTAATGTCACGTCAACCTATATGGGAATACTGTAAATGGCCAAGGAGACCTTGCCAACATCAAAGGAGCATACTTTGTTCAGCCACGTGTTCTAAGGGATTTTGGCTGTGGAATAGAGGTTAAGGTGAGGTAAGAATGAAACAGCTGAAATCCATATTAATAACAGTGGCTTCCAAAGTATGATTTATACTAGACCCCACAACATCAACATTTAAAACTGTTCCAGGCCAATATGCTTTCCGAACTACCATGACATCGGTACAGAATGCCCCCTTGGGTATGCTTACAAGAAAACAAAAAGTGGTGCAAAGCATGGTCTTGATTGGGTTATTATAGCCAGGGCCAGATTGCCAACATCTGGCTCATGTAAGCTGCCATAGACTATTGCCTTCTATAGGGCCTGAGAGGGATTGCAGGGTTTTGGTCAGTGGTGTAGAGGCAGGACTCATGTCATGGGCTCATCAGATAAGGGGTGGAGTGTCAAAAAAAAATGAGAAAAGGCAAGGATTTGGGCAGATTGTTGGCATAGCTGGGGTCAGGCCCAGACTGGCAATCTGTTGGTTCTGGCAAATGCCAGAGGGGCTGCTATAAGATGCCAAAGACAGTCACTATTTATTGGGGCTATGGGTGGCAAATTTTCACTGGTGACTTTTCGCTAGCGGTTTTCATGAATTTATTCGCCGGCGGCGAATCACGGGAATTCGCCGCAAATTTGCGACTGGCGAATAAATTCGCCCGTCACTACAAATTAGGCCAGAGCCTAATTTGAATCTTGGTCCTGACATGTTTACAACTGAAGGAGCATGTGCCATACAGTTTACCAAACACTGCGTTATACAGATGATTTTGTATTGTTCCCGTGAATACAGTCACTTTTATAATAAGGTTTGATAAGTTTTGGATCAGCTTATTTTACTTCCAGACAATGGCCTATATGTACTAATCACAGATAACAATGCCAGAGTCTTTGGCAGCTGAATTAGACCACACGGATATGAATTAATATTAAAGGTACAATACAATGCAACATTTTGAACATTAATTTGACTATAAGTCATGTGTCTGTCTGTGTATAAATAAATGTAGATTGCCAATTTTATTTCAGTGTTGTTTAATTTGGGATTTAAAAGTAGTGATATAGTCAAGCACTGAATAAGTGATTTCCAACTGAGGGCCAGCAAGGCACAATCAGGGTTAGTCCAAATGAAAAAAATTGCCAATACCTGTGCTTGCAGAAAACGGGGTGCTCCTAAATTTATTCAATGGTGCTTCATAACACTTAACAAACGATCAAACGTTTCGGGACCGCATGGCCCTTCCTCAGTGAGGGCCATGCGGTCCCGAAACGTTTGATTGTCTGTTAAGTGTTATGAAGCACCATTGAATAAATTTGGGAGCACCCCGTTTTCTGCAAGCACAGGTATTGGCAATTTTTTTTCATTTGGATTTACTACTGGCGAGTGGCTAGGCCAGTGCCATATATACCTGTATCCCCTGCATTGACTTTGCAACAATCAGGGTTAGTACATATTTGTTGTCAAGAACAAGTATGCTTAGATGGAACCAAAAGAAGGAGTATGGAAAAGAGCTGAGTTGAAAGGAGAATATAATTAGCTGTTTAGGATTGCATAGTGTACTCAGAATTTAGTGAAGTCATGTACAGCTTAAATATTGTATGATGGCATAATAATATGTAATCTACATGGTTTCTGTTCCATCACACATAACAACTGTTAAAATAATGGATTTATTAACAAAGAGCATTAGAGAAATGAACAAAGTACTCTGCTTTCACTGGAATAAAAACTCCTATTATTAGTCATTATGTATGTGTTCCTTGACCATAATCATATTCCACAGTACTATGCTCTAGAGCTGACAGTTGAATCTAATGCAAGGTAGACAGCAGGGGCCTATCAGCTTCTGCAGAACTATATTTGGGAATTCATGACACCTCCCCAAACTTTTTTTTGAGGGGTAATGATCTGGATCCTCTTCCACACCAGAGTCAATGAGTCGGGTGCAAGAGGAGCCAGATCATTACCCCCCACCCCGCCTTCACTTGCTACCTGTATAAAATACAATACAGGGAGCAGGACCGCCATCAGAAATCACAGGGCCCCATATGACAAAATTTCCTGGGCCCCCTGGGCCATGCCCACCACAAGCCCCACCTTCAAGTCCGCCCACCCCACAGGTCCACCCCCCACTACACAGTAAAAAAACTAAAAAAATATTGGTGGCTAGGGTTCCCACATGTTAATAAAAAATAAAAAGATATTGGTGGTCAGAGCCCCCCATAAAAAAGCATGTATGTCCAGGGCCCCCCTATTAAAAAATATTAGTGGCTAGGACCCCACATGAGAAGAAAAATTGGTAGCCAAAATTGGTGGCCAGGGCCCCCCCCAAATTTTAAGAAAATTGGTGGCCAGGGTCCCTTAAACGTCCATGCCTTCCCAAAGTCAGCAGCTCTCAGAAAGATGGGGGGCCTGGCTAATCAAGTAAGTGTGGCGTGGTCGGGCCCCCCTTACCCTCGGGCCCCCTACAACTCTTCCCCCTGTCCCCCCCTGATGGAGGCCCTGACAGGGAGGACAAACATTGCAACAAATGAATATAAATATACAGAGTTACTCAGATTAAGGGGCAGATTTATTAAGGGTCGAGGTGAAAATTCTAATTTGAATTTTTGAAATGTTGGTTAAAACTCTCAAATTGGAATCGTGAATTATCCAAACTGAATTTGGGTTTTAATTTCAAGAATTATCATACTCTGGCCCTTTAAGAACTTGAATTTGACTATTCGTCACTTTAAACCTGCCGAATTGCTGTATAAGTCAATCGGAGAAGTCCAGGGATGCATTTGATGATGTTTGCAGCCTTCCTGACTTCGAGTTTTTTTTAGAGTTTTTCTAATCTGGATCAAATTCAATTCGAGTTTTCAGGTTGATTCAATACATCCGAGCTGAGAAAATGTGATTTTATTAATAGATTTTGAGTTAATGGGAGTTTAAAAAACCCACATGAATTCAAAATTTGACCCTTGATTAATGTGCCTCCCCATTTCATGTTCTAAGAGATATAAGAGAAAGGAGGTCCATGGCTATTGAGCTTACAAATAATTTGGGACCCAGTAGCCATTAAATAATTACCTCTTGAAACAAGAATTAGATAAGCCATGCCCAGAACAAAGTAGTCAACATGGTAATAGCCCTGCGGTTTAATAGCATCCTTAGTACAGGTATGGGATCCATTAACCAGTTAGCTCCAAATTACGGAAGGTCCCATAGACTCCATTTTGCCTAAATAATCAACAATTTTAAAAATGATTTCCTTTTTTTTCTATAATAATAAAACAGAGCCTTGTACTTGATCCAAACGAAGATATAATTAATCCTTATTGGAAGCAAAACCACCTTATCCAGTTTATTTAATGTTGATATGATTTTCTAGTAAAGTATGAAAATCCAAATTACAGAAATATTTGTTAACCAGAAAACCCCAGGTCACAAGCATTCTGGACAAAAGACCCCATACCTTTATTGCTTACAGCACAACACAGATAGAGTGAATAGAGTTAACTGTCAGAGAAGACGCTAAGGAGACACCTAACTCTAAAATGTTCTAGTTGAATAGTCAAGGGAACACCTATGCTTAGTTTTATAGCTTTTCTTAGCTGAAAACTGTGGCACCGACTGTTCAGCATAAGTCCCAATGCTGACTGTGTCTCAGATCACTAACCTCAAAATTTCCATATCAAACTAAATAAAGCAACATCAAATGAATCAAGTGCCAGCTTCTGCAAAAATCTACACGCACGTGTGCTTGTGCTTGGTAAACAAAGTCTCACAAGCATGCAAAATTAATACTATTTTTGTTGTTATTTTAAGACTTTATGGTGAAAGAATATATAAAAAACAGTTGGCAGGAATATAGTAAAGAATTCTGCATCCTGAAAGCATTCGTATTCATATGATATTAAGAAGGGAACACTAACTGGGTCAGACTCAAAGATTCTAGAATGCAGAAGTTATTAGCTGAGCTCAATAAAATCTTGCAAGGTGACGGGACTTGCAGAAATCAGCAGCTTTAGAAAGCTCAGCAAATGTTTTGGAAACATATACATCATTATCCCAAGTAAAGTATGAAGAATAATAAAATAAAAATGCACTCAGGTTAGTTCTTTGCAGTCCTCACTATAATAGTGTAACAAGGTTTTTAAAAGTCTGTGCAATGAATTTTAAAACGACCTGTAGGTGGAACTTCTGTGCCCAGGGTTAGAATACCCAGTCTTTGTCAGGGGACTAATGTGTATAGATGGCTAAGCAAGTGTGCTGATTGTTCCACAATTCCAGTATACTGTATATCTAAATAATGGCGCATAGTAGATCGTTATTTTCTGAAAAACATTTGGCACTGGGGCCCAGTAACTTCTAGTCACACCAGTGAGCATGATTCCTCCCTCCTACTTTTCATCTGACTGTTCCTTTTCTCAATTCCCCTTTTCGGGGCCCTAGATGAATAACCTATAGACTGATAGATATTTAGCTCTGTTTTAAGGGATCATGGCATGAATAGAACCTCTTTTACCGCACAAAAATGCTTAACAATTGAGAAATAAAATAGACATTTTTGAGTGAGTACTTGGAAATCAAATGGGTGATTTATGGCCCATTAAGAGTAGGGTTTTTTATCAATGAAAAAAAATGCTAAGAAAAAGACAAATTTTTCTTAGTGTTCAGATTCCCCAGGGGTGTCTGTTTCTTAGTCAGACCTTCTACCATGATGGTTGCTTTGGAGAATGTGCTCTGTGTGTGGCGCTTTATGGCTCATGTGGGGAAATAGCCTAAGAGATCAGAAAGAGTTACCCTATATATAAGCAAGCACTAAACAGTTTGTAGTTCCGCATACAGTGCTCTCAATTAACTTCCTTGGGCATTAGAAACTTTATAGTGAATCGGTTATTTCTTGAAGGTGCTAACAGACAGTATACACAAAACTATGTGCCAGTTTTTTTCAACAAATGCTAAAAAAAGCAGTCAATCCTCATAAAATTCAGTTTGATTTATCTGTGGAATATTCTGCACAGAGGACTTTATCTTCCTGCATATTATAGTCAACAAAGTGGAATCTGTCCCCCGTTGACTGTTTTAAAGCAACCCATAATTTTTTTTTTTGAGCAACCCATCATTTACACAGCAAGCAAAGATATCTATATATTTAGTACTTAAAAGTATATTGTCCCTGAAATGTTAAGTCACTCCACCCTCTCTCTGGAGACAATGCTCTTGAACCCTAGTTTGACTATTGTTTGTCAGACAGGCTTCAAACTGCATACTACACAGATGCCCCTGTAGAACAGAGCATCGGAAACATGATCTCCCACTCATTAGTGTAACTAGATGTTACTGCTGGGCCCACAGCAAATTACATTTCGGGCCCCCAACTATTGATCAGTTCACCTATTCTACAAAGATGTATTAAGATTGCTCATAAATTAGGGCCTCACTGGGCCCCTTACATTCCTGGACCCCCCTACTGCTGCAGGGTCTGCTTTTTCTGCAGTTACGCCCTTGCTCCCACTGCAATGAGGCTTGAGTTCCTCTAGAACAGGGGTCCCCAACTTTTTTTTACCTGTGAGCCACTTTCAAATGTAATAAGAGTTGGGAGCAACACAAGCATGAAAAGGTCAGTTGGGTGCCAAATAAGGGCTGGTATTGGCTATTTGGTAGCCCTATGTGGACTGGCAGCCACAAGAGGCTCTACTTGGCACTATACCTAGTTTTTATGCAATTAAAATTTGCTTTCAGGCTTGAAATTCAAAAGTAAGCACCTGCTTTGAGGACACTGAGCTACTGGTTGGGGATCACTGCTCTAGGAGAAGAATTAAAATTTACATACATATTTTCAAGATAAAGGACCATAGTACCCTAAACACTGACATCTATGATGTCTCTCTACACAGGGTATGACAAGCTTAGCGAGATGTCCCTGCTATTATGGGCTTCATTTATTACCCTGAAATAGGGCCCCATGGTAGGGAGATGATGGTCAGCCAGTAGGGATGTAGCGAACGTCGGAAAAAAAGTTCGCGAACATATTCGCGAACTTGCGCAAAAATGCGAGCGGTTCGCGAACGGTTCGCGAACCCCATAGACTTCAATGGGAAGGCGAACTTTAACATCTAAAAAAGACATTTCTGGCCAGAAAAATGATTTTAAAGTTGTTTAAAGGGTGCAACGACCTGGACAGTGGCATGCCAGAGGGGGATCAAGGGCAAAAATGTATCTGAAAAATCTGCCTGTGTGTGCTTGGAAGAGATAGTGTAGGGGGAGAGCTGTTAGTGATTTCAGGGACAGATGATAGTAAGTTTGCTGGCTAGTAATCTGCTTGATACTGCTCTGTATTGGAGGGACAGAAGTCTGCAGGGATTTGAGGGACATTTTAGCTTAGGTAGCTTTGCTGGCTAGTAATCTACTGTTCTCTTTAAACAACTGCCATACGTTGCCCTTGTAGGCATTGTTTGCCCAGTTTTTTTGGACGCAGCCACTGAAGCACAGTTGCCAGAAAAAATATGCCATATAAATGCTGAAAATAGTCATTTTTCGCCATACGTTGACCTTGTAGACATTGTTTGCCCAGTTTTTTTTGGACGCAGCCACTGAAGCACAGTTGCCAGAAAAAATATGCCATATAAATGCTGAAAATAGTAATTTTTCGCCATACGTTGACCTTGTAGACATTGTTTGCCCAGTTTTTTTGGACGCAGCCACTGAAGCACAGTTGCCAGAAAAAATATGCCATATAAATGCTGAAAATAGTCATTTTTTGCCATATACGTTGAGTCAACATATGGCAAAAAATGACTATTTTCAGCATTTATGTGGCATATTTTTTCTGGCCTCTGTGCTTCAGTGGCTGCGGCCAAAAAAACTGGGCAAACAATGCCTACAAGGTCAACGTCGTTGACCTTGTAGGCATTGTTTGCCCAGTTTTTTTGGCCGCAGCCACTGAAGCACAGAGGCCAGAAAAAATATGCCATATAAATGCTGAAAATAGTCATTTTTTTGGTCGCAGCCACTGAAGCACAGTTGCCAGAAAAATTATGCCATATAAATGCTGAAAATATAAATTTTTTTGGTTGCAGCCACTGAAGCACAGAGGCCAGAAAAATTATGCCATATAAATGCAGAAAATATGCATTTTTTTGGTCGCAGCCACTGAAGCACAGTTGACAGAAAAATTATGCCATATAAATGCTGAAAATATAAATTTTTTTGGTTGCAGCCACTGAAGCACAGAGGCCAGAAAAATTATGCCATATAAATGGAGAAAATATGCATTTTTTTTGGTTGCAGCCACTGAAGCACAGAGGCTAGAAAAATTATGCCATATAAATGGAGAAAATATGCATTTTTTTGGTTGCAGCCACTGAAGCACAGAGGCTAGAAAAATTATGCCATATAAATGGAGAAAATATGCATTTTTTTGGTTGCAGCCACTGAAGCACAGAGGCCAGAAAAATTATGCCATATAAATGCAGAAAATATGCATTTTTTTGGTTGCAGCCACTGAAGCACAGAGGCTAGAAAAATTATGCCATATAAATGGACAAAATATGCATTTTTTTGGTTGCAGCCACTGAAGCACAGAGGCCAGAAAAATTATGCCATATAAATGCAGAAAATATGCATTTTTTTGGTTGCAGCCACTGAAGCACAGAGGCTAGAAAAATTATGCCATATAAATGGACAAAATATGCATTTTTTTGGTTGCAGCCACTGAAGCACAGAGGCCAGAAAAATTATGCCATATAAATGCAGAAAATATGCATTTTTTTGGTTGCAGCCACTGAAGCACAGAGGCCAGAAAAATTATGCCATATAAATGCAGAAAATATGCATTTTTTTGGACGCAGCCACTGAAGCACAGTTGCCAGAAAAAATATGCCATATAAATGCTGAAAATAGTAATTTTTCGCCATACGTTGACCTTGTAGACATTGTTTGCCCCGTTTTTTTGGACGCAGCCACTGAAGCACAGAGGCCAGAAAAAATTAAACCAGTAGGGTTTGCACCCTAGTTTGTAACGGTGGCGGAGGGAGGAGGACGCTAAAGGACAGCTGTGTGTGGAGTCATGAGGCTTGAAGAGAAGGACAGCTGCATAGAAGTCAGAACAAGTCTTCCGGCGTGCAGTAACCCTCCGAGATCCACCCCTCATTCATTTTAATAAAGGTCAGGTAATCGACACTTTTGTGACCTAGGCGAGTTCTCTTCTCAGTTACAATCCCTCCTGCTGCACTGAAGGTCCTTTCTGAGAGCACACTTGAGGCTGGGCAAGACAAGAGGTTCATGGCAAATTGTGACAGCTCTGGCCACAGATCAAGCCTGCGCACCCTGTAGTCCAGGGGTTCATCGCTCCTCAGAGTGTCGATATCTGCAGTTAATGCCAGGTAGTCCGCTACCTGCCGGTCGAGGCGTTCTTTGAGGGTGGATCCAGAAGGGTTGTGGCGCTGCCTTGGACAGAAAAACATTTGCATGTCTGATGTTACAGACCGGCCAAAGGGCTTTGTCCTTGCAGGTGTGCTCGTGGCAGGATTACTGGCACCTCTGCCCCTGGAATGTTGATGAGTTCCTGAAGTGACATCACCCTTAAAAGCATTGTACAACATGTTTTGCAGGCTGGTTTGTAAATGCCGCATCTTTTCGGACTTGTGGTATGTTGGTAACATTTCTGCCACTTTATGCTTGTACCGAGGGTCTAGTAGCGTTGCGACCCAGTACAGGTCCTTCTCCTTAAGCCTCTTGATACGGGGGTCCTTCAACAGGCATGCCAGCATGAAAGACCCCATTCTCACAAGGTTGGATGCAGAGCTATCCATCTCCGCTTCCTCATTATCAAGGACTGCATCAT
The DNA here is from genome assembly GCA_038501925.1 of Xenopus petersii. NCBI lineage: Eukaryota > Metazoa > Chordata > Amphibia > Anura > Pipidae > Xenopus > Xenopus petersii. Next base: position 39,834,475 of record CM076674.1, read on the forward strand.
CCACGGTCTCCTCCCCCCAGCCACGTACAAGACCAGGGGTCCCCAAAAGGTCACCACTAGCCCCCTGGGAAGCCTGCTCCTGTTGGTCCTCCTCCTCCTCCTCCACAAAGCCACCTTCCTCCTCTGACTCCACTTCTGGCACCTCTCCCTGCGTTGCAGCAGGTGCCTAGGTTCGTTCTGGTGATTGCGACCATAAATCGTGCGCTTCCAGCTCCTCGTCACGCTGGTCTACAGCCTCATCTGTCACTCGTCGCACGGCACGCTCCAGGAAGAAAGCGAAGGGTATTAGGTCGCTGATGGTGCCTTCGGTGCGACTGACCATATTTGTCACCTCTTCAAAAGGTCGCATGAGCCTGCAGGCATCGCGCATAAGCACCCAGTAACGGGGGAAAAAAATCCCCAGCTCTGCAGATCCAGTCCTACCACCCAGTTCAAAAAGGTACTCGTTGACGGCCCTTTGTTGTTGCAGCAGACGTTCCAACATAAGGAGCGTTGAATTCCAGCGAGTCTGGCTGTCAGAAATCAAACGCCTGACTGGCATGTTGTAGCGCTGCTGAATGTCAGCAAGGCGTGCCATGGCTGTGTAGGAACGTCTGAAATGGGCCGACACCTTTCTGGACTGGGTGAGAACGTCCTGGAATCCTGGGTACTTGGAGACAAAACATTGGACTATTAAATTTAACACATGTGCCATGCAGGGCACATGTGTTAAATTTCCCAGTCTCAACGCTGCCAACAGATTGCTTCCATTGTCACACACCACTTTTCCGATCTGCAGTTGGTGTGGGGTCAGCCACCGATCGGCCTGTGACTGCAGAGATGACAGGAGTACAGATCCGGTATGGTTTTTGCTTTCCAGGCACGTCATCCCCAAGACAGCGTGACAACGGCGTACCTGGCACGTCGAATAGCCTAGGGGGAGCTGGGGGTGCACAGGTGTGGAGGAGGAGAAGGAGGACCCAGCAGCAGAGTAAGAAGAAGAAGAGGAAGAAGACGAGGTAGAGAGCGATGGAGGAGTAGAGGTGGTGGCAGAACCGCGTGCAATCCGTGGCGGTGACACCAACTCCACTGTTGTTGTTGTTGTTGAGCTACCCATTCCCTGCTTCCCATTCCCAGCCATTACCAAGTTCACCCAGTGGGCAGTGTAGGTGACATACCTGCCCTGACCATGCTTGGAGGACCATGCGTCAGTAGTCATATGGACCTTTGGCCCAACACTAAGTGACAGAGATGCGGTAACTTGGCTCTGCACATGTTGGTACAGGTGTGGTATTCCCTTTTTAGAAAAAAAATTGCGGCTGGGTACCTTCCACTGCGGTGTCCCAATTGCTACAAATTTGCGGAAGGCCTCAGAGTCCACCAGCTGGTATGGTAAAAGCTGGCGGGCTAAGAGTGCAGACAAGCCAGCTGTCAGACGCCGGGCAAGGGGGTGACAGTCAGACATTGGCTTCTTACGCTCAAACATGGCCTTCACAGAAACTTGGCTGGTGGCAGATGACTGGGAATGGGAACAGGTGGTCAAGGTGGAAGGCGGAGTGGAGGGTGGTTCAGATGGGTCAAGGAGAGCAGAGGTAGAGCAGTAAGATGCTGGACCAGAAGGAGTGTGGCTTTTAGTTTGCCTGTTGCCTTTGAGGTGTTGCTCCCAAAGTGCTTTGTGCTTGCCGCTCATGTGCCTTCGCATAGAAGTTGTACCTATGTGGCTGTTGGGCTTACCAAGGCTCAGTTTCTGACTGCACTCATTGCAAATTACAATGCTTTTGTCAGAGGCACACACATTAAAAAAATGCCACACTGCTGACTTTTTGGAAGTCTGCGATCTGGCGGTAACAGTAGAAGTTGGCGGCATTGGCGGCAATGGCGGGTGCGTTGGCCGGCTGAACACAGGTGCCGATACATGTTGTTGCCCTACTGATCCCTGCGGGCTGGCCTCCCTGCTTCTTCTAAGTCTTATTCTCCTACTGCCTCTCTGACTCTCCGTCTCTCCATCTGAACTACCCTCCTCTTGCTCTCTTCTACTAGGCACCCACAAAACATCAATCTCCTCATCATCATTCTCCTCAGATGCATCAATTTCTTCTGACACATCACAGAAGGAAGCAGCAGCGGGGACCTCCTCCTCCTCCTCATCACTCATCATTATGTCCATCTCTGTCGTGTTCTCTGCCAGAATTAAATCTGGTGTAACGTCCTCATCTCCTTCATCTTCTTCTGCCAATAATGGTTGCGCATTACTCAGTTCAAGAAACTCATGGGAAAATAACTCCTCTGACTCCAGTGAAGAAGGGGCACCGGTGGTGGAGGAAGTGTTACGTGGGGTGGCCATAGCAGTGGAGGATGAGGAGGATGTTGTGGTAAAGTTAGAAACGGTAGAGGATGGGGTGTGCTGTGTAAACCAGTCAACTACCTCTTCAGCATTTTGGGAGTTCAGGGTCATTGGCTTTTTAAAACTGGGCAATTTGCTAGGGCCACAGGATTGCATAGCAGCACGGCCCCTAGCACGGCCTCTGCGTGGCGGCCTGCCTTTGCCTGGCATTATTTTTAAAAAAAACAACAACAACAAAAACTCAGTTGGTTTTTCTGGAAACGATAATACACACAGCTAGATGGCAGTTTGAAGAAAACAGTGTGCAAATAATGCCTACAAGATCAACGTATACACTACTACAGCGGTGGATACGGATTACGTAAAATATATGAATGCTGCTTGAAAAAAAGTAACTCAAGTGGTTTTTCTAGAGACGATAATATTATCAATATTTAGACAAAATGTGAACAAGCTCACACAGCTAGATGGCGGTTTGAAGAAAACACTGTGCAAATAATGCCTACAAGGTCAACGTATACACAGCGGTGGATACGGATTACGTAAAATATAAGAATGCTGCTTGAAAAAAAGTCACTCCGGTGTTTTTTCTGGAGACGGTAATATTATGGATATTTAGACAGAATGTGAACACGGGCACACAGCTAGATAGCAGTTGGTTGAATAACACACTGGGCAAAAAATGCCTACAGGGCAAATAATGCCTACAAGGTCAACGTATACACAGCGGTGGATACGGATTACGTAAAATATAAGAATGCTGCTTGAAAAAAAGTCACTCCGGTGTTTTTTCTGGAGACGGTAATATTATGGATATTTAGACAGAATGTGAACACGGGCACACAGCTAGATAGCAGTTGGTTGAATAACACACTGGGCAAAAAATGCCTACAGGGCAAATAATGCCTACAAGGTCAACGTATACACAGCGGTGGATACGGATTACGTAAAATATAAGAATGCTGCTTGAAAAAAAGTCACTCCGGTGTTTTTTCTGGAGACGGTAATATTATGGATATTTAGACAGAATGTGAACACGGGCACACAGCTAGATAGCAGTTGGTTGAATAACACACTGGGCAAAAAATGCCTACAGGGCAAATAATGCCTAAAAGGTCAACTTATACACTACTACAGCGATGGATACGGATTACGTAAAATTTATTATGGCTGCTTGAAAAAAGTCACTCCGGTGTTTTTTCTGGAGACGGTAATATTATGGATATTTAGACAGAATGTGAACACGGTCACACAGCTAGATAGCAGTTGGTTGAATAACACACTGGGCAAAAAATGCCTACAGGGCAAATAATGCCTACAAGGTCAACGTATACACAGCGGTGGATACGGATTACGTAAAATATAAGAATGCTGCTTGAAAAAAAGTCACTCCGGTGTTTTTTCTGGAGACGGTAATATTATGGATATTTAGACAGAATGTGAACACGGTCACACAGCTAGATAGCAGTTGGTTGAATAACACACTGGGCAAAAAATGCCTACAGGGCAAATAATGCCTACAAGGTCAACGTATACACAGCGGTGGATACGGATTACGTAAAATATAAGAATGCTGCTTGAAAAAAAGTCACTCCGGTGTTTTTTCTGGAGACGGTAATATTATGGATATTTAGACAGAATATGAACACGGGCACACAGCTAGATAGCAGTTGGTTGAATAACACACTGGGCAAAAAATGCCTACAGGGCAAATAATGCCTACAAGGTCAACGTATACACAGCGGTGGATACGGATTACGTAAAATATAAGAATGCTGCTTGAAAAAAAGTCACTCCGGTGTTTTTTCTGGAGACGGTAATATTATGGATATTTAGACAGAATGTGAACACGGGCACACAGCTAGATAGCAGTTGGTTGAATAACACACTGGGCAAAAAATGCCTACAGGGCAAATAATGCCTAAAAGGTCAACTTATACACTACTACAGCGATGGATACGGATTACGTAAAATTTATTATGGCTGCTTGAAAAAAGTCACTCCGGTGTTTTTTCTGGAGACGGTAATATTATGGATATTTAGACAGAATGTGAACACGGTCACACAGCTAGATAGCAGTTGGTTGAATAACACACTGGGCAAAAAATGCCTACAGGGCAAATAATGCCTAAAAGGTCAACTTATACACTACTACAGCGGTAGTAAAATGAAAAAAAGTTAAATAAAAAAAGAATGAATATTAAAAAAAAAAAAATTAAAGTTGGTGCTGCTGAACTACTAGGAGCAGCAGATTAGCACACCAGTCCCACTCCCCAACACTGCTAGACTAATAGCACTGGGCTCTTATAGTAGTAGTAGTAGTAGTAGTAGTAGTAGTAAAACAACAAAAAAATAAATAAAAGCAGTCCTTACAAGGACTATTGCTATTGCAGCAGTCAGCAGATGAGATCAGAAGCAGGACAGCTGCCCACTGCAGCTACATACAGAGCACTGCAGTAGAAGGTAGATTACTAGCCAGCAAAGCTACCTAAGCTTAAATGTCCCTCAAACCCCTGCAGACTTCTGTCCCTCCAATAACAGAGCAGTATCAAAACGATTACTAGCCAGCAAACTTTCAACTGTCCCTGAAATCACTAACAGGCAGCAGCTCTCTCCCTACACTATCTCTTCAGCACACACAGGCAGAGTGAAAAAACGCTGCAGGGCTTCGGTTTTTATAGGGAAGGGGAGTGGTCCAGGGGAGAGCTTCCTGATTGGCTGCCATGTACCTGCTGGTCTGGGGTGAGAGGGCAAAAAAAAGCGCCAACAATGGCGAACCCAAAATGGCGAACGTCGCGCGACGTTCGCGAACTTCCGGCGAGCGCGAACACCCGATGTTCGCGCGAACAAGTTCGCCGGCGAACAGTTCGCGCCATCTCTATCAGCCAGCCTCAAATGTATGTTATCCTGCTCAAGACAAAAAAAACTGAAAGCTAAGCCAGGAATAACTTCACAGATTTGGGGGAAAAAAGATAAATGAATCAATTGTTAATATTTCAGAAAGACAAACGAAAAAAAAGCAAAATATATACTGATACTTTTGTGCACATGATTACGCTACTATACATTGCTTCCCCTCATTGTATTTTTTTTTAATTTAAAAAATACATACTCAAATACACAGTAATTGCTTTCTTGTCATCGGAAAAGGAAACTCCCTGTGGTTTATAAACATGCAATCTACTAATGTTAATCATTGACATGGGCTTCTATTTGTGTCCACTAGATGGTGCGTGTATATGTGCTCACCTTGTCAGCTTATGAGGTGGCCCCAAGACTGAAAGGTCATATCTGTGACCTCATCTCAATCCATATCATCTCGAGGTTAGGTATCTTAGCTCTTAGGAACAACAGCATCATATAGAGAACTACAGTAAAATTAGATTGTAACAGTTTATATTCTTATCCTTATGAATAATATTATATTGTATTTTGCCAACAGCAATAACCAAACCAACTCAAAACCCATCTTTTGAACTTGCAAAAAGAGTCCTCCAGGACTGACCTATGGGGTGCATGACCTGCACTGCCACTGAGCACCAAAGGAAAGGGGGCAGCCGACTGGTCAGATAAACACTTGAAAGGCACACACTACTAACATGTTAAAACCCACCTTGAAAATGAATGTATTGAAACCATCTTTGTCATACTTTGGCAAGGAGTAGACAAAAGAAGTATTGTATTTTATACACTTTGTACATGAACCTAATGCCATATATAAAGCTGTTTTTTCCAAGTGTGGCCACCATACAAATTATTCTTGTTTATAGTTCACTGTTTTACTAACAACTTTGGTTTTTTGGACACGTAACTGAGTGACTGCAGGACTGTTGTCCCCCTTCCACATACTGCATCTGAAATGTTTGACCTGAGTAGCAGAATAAAGCAGGTAAACACACCAGGAGCACAGCCTTTCAGTCGTTGGGAATCCCTGGCACATTATCTAGAGAGCCATGATTCTGACTTCTTTGGTTCTGAGACTGTAACATGTTTCCTAGTGATGATACCAGGAATAATAACACTTACATAGGCCTTCTACTCCAAGTACTGCATTAAAATGATCAAGTGCAACAAGGTAAAATATCACGAGAGGAATGAATTGTTCCAGACAATCATTTAGCACTTAGCAGATTAAACCCCTACTGGCAAAAAGACAGTTCTGCCAAATACCAGAGATGCTGGTGCTCTCGGAAGCTGGTGGGCCTGTCTTCATAATAATTTGTTACTGAGCCCACTGGCTGAACCTGGACCTCTTTGCTTAAATGCAAGTCCTGAGTTTTATTGCTAGTCCATTCCTGAAGCAGATTGATATAAATCAATGAAAAGCCTTGGCAGGCAGATGGACTTTGAGCCTGTATTTTTAATATCGCTTATGATTATTAGAGATGTCGCGAACTGTTCGCCGGCGAACTTGTTCGCGCGAACATCGGGTGTTCGCGCTCGCCGGAAGTTCGCGAACGTCGCGCGACGTTCGCCATTTTGGGTTCGCCATTGTTGGCGCTTTTTTTTGCCCTCTCACCCCAGACCAGCAGGTACATGGCAGCCAATCAGGAAGCTCTCCCTTGGACCACTCCCCTTCCCTATAAAAACCGAAGCCCTGCAGCTTTTTTTCACTCTGCCTGTGTGTGCTGAAGAGATAGTGTAGGGAGAGAGCTGCTGCCTGTTAGTGATTTCAGGGACAGTTGAAAGTTTGCTGGCTAGTAATCGTTTTGATACTGCTCTGTTATTGGAGGGACAGAAGTCTGCAGGGGTTTGAGGGACATTTAAGCTTAGGTAGCTTTGCTGGCTAGTAATCTACCTTCTACTGCAGTGCTCTGTATGTAGCTGCAGTGGGCAGCTGTCCTGCTTCTGATCTCATCTGCTGACTGCTGCAATAGCAATAGTCCTTGTAAGGACTGCTTTTATTTATTTTTTTGTTGTTTTACTACTACTACTACTACTACTACTACTACTACTACTACTACTACTATAAGAGCCCAGTGCTATTAGTCTAGCAGTGTTGGGGAGTGGGACTGGTGTGCTAATCTGCTGCTCCTAGTAGTTCAGCAGCACCAACTTTAATTTTTTTTTTTTAATATTCATTCTTTTTTTATTTAACTTTTTTTTTATTTTACTACCGCTGTAGTAGTGTATAAGTTGACCTTTTAGGCATTATTTGCCCTGTAGGCATTTTTTGCCCAGTGTGTTATTCAACCAACTGCTATCTAGCTGTGTGCCCGTGTTCACATTCTGTCTAAATATCCATAATATTACCGTCTCCAGAAAAAACACCGGAGTGACTTTTTTCAAGCAGCCATAATAAATTTTACGTAATCCGTATCCATCGCTGTAGTAGTGTATAAGTTGACCTTTTAGGCATTATTTGCCCTGTAGGCATTTTTTGCCCAGTGTGTTATTCAACCAACTGCTATCTAGCTGTGTGCCCGTGTTCACATTCTGTCTAAATATCCATAATATTACCGTCTCCAGAAAAAACACCGGAGTGACTTTTTTCAAGCAGCCATAATAAATTTTACGTAATCCGTATCCATCGCTGTAGTAGTGTATAAGTTGACCTTTTAGGCATTATTTGCCCTGTAGGCATTTTTTGCCCAGTGTGTTATTCAACCAACTGCTATCTAGCTGTGTGCCCGTGTTCACATTCTGTCTAAATATCCATAATATTACCGTCTCCAGAAAAAACACCGGAGTGACTTTTTTCAAGCAGCCATAATAAATTTTACGTAATCCGTATCCCTCGCTGTAGTAGTGTATAAGTTGACCTTGTAGGCATTATTTGCCCTGTAGGCATTTTTTGCCCAGTGTGTTATTCAACCAACTGCTATCTAGCTGTGTGCCCGTGTTCACATTCTGTCTAAATATCCATAATATTACCGTCTCCAGAAAAAACACCGGAGTGACTTTTTTTCAAGCAGCATTCTTATATTTTACGTAATCCGTATCCACCGCTGTGTATACGTTGACCTTGTAGGCATTATTTGCCCTGTAGGCATTTTTTGCCCAGTGTGTTATTCAACCAACTGCTATCTAGCTGTGTGACCGTGTTCACATTCTGTCTAAATATCCATAATATTACCGTCTCCAGAAAAAACACCGGAGTGACTTTTTTTCAAGCAGCATTCTTATATTTTACGTAATCCGTATCCACCGCTGTGTATACGTTGACCTTGTAGGCATTATTTGCACAGTGTTTTCTTCAAACCGCCATCTAGCTGTGTGAGCTTGTTCACATTTTGTCTAAATATTGATAATATTATCGTCTCTAGAAAAACCACTTGAGTTACTTTTTTTCAAGCAGCATTCATATATTTTACGTAATCCGTATCCACCGCTGTAGTAGTGTATACGTTGATCTTGTAGGCATTATTTGCACACTGTTTTCTTCAAACTGCCATCTAGCTGTGTGTATTATCGTTTCCAGAAAAACCAACTGAGTTTTTGTTGTTGTTGTTTTTTTAAAAATAATGCCAGGCAAAGGCAGGCCGCCACGCAGAGGCCGTGCTAGGGGCCGTGCTGCTATGCAATCCTGTGGCCCTAGCAAATTGCCCAGTTTTAAAAAGCCAATGACCCTGAACTCCCAAAATGCTGAAGAGGTAGTTGACTGGCTTACACAGCACACCCCATCCTCTACCGTTTCTAACTTTACCACAACATCCTCCTCATCCTCCACTGCTATGGCCACCCCACGTAACACTTCCTCCACCACCGGTGCCCCATCTTCACTGGAGTCAGAGGAGTTATTTTCCCATGAGTTTCTTGAACTGAGTAATGCGCAACCATTATTGGCAGAAGAAGATGAAGGAGATGAGGACGTTACACCAGATTTAATTCTGGCAGAGAACACGACAGAGATGGACATAATGATGAGTGATGAGGAGGAGGAGGAGGTCCCCGCTGCTGCTTCCTTCTGTGATGTGTCAGAAGAAATTGATGCATCTGAGGAGAATGATGATGAGGAGATTGATGTTTTGTGGGTGCCTAGTAGAAGAGAGCAAGAGGAGGGTAGTTCAGATGGAGAGACGGAGAGTCAGAGAGGCAGTAGGAGAATAAGACTTAGAAGAAGCAGGGAGGCCAGCCCGCAGGGATCAGTAGGGCAACAACATGTATCGGCACCTGTGTTCAGCCGGCCAACGCACCCGCCATTGCCGCCAATGCCGCCAACTTCTACTGTTACCGCCAGATCGCAGACTTCCAAAAAGTCAGCAGTGTGGCATTTTTTTAATGTGTGTGCCTCTGACAAAAGCATTGTAATTTGCAATGAGTGCAGTCAGAAACTGAGCCTTGGTAAGCCCAACAGCCACATAGGTACAACTTCTATGCGAAGGCACATGAGCGGCAAGCACAAAGCACTTTGGGAGCAACACCTCAAAGGCAACAGGCAAACTAAAAGTCACACTCCTTCTGGTCCAGCATCTTACTGCTCTACCTCTGCTCTCCTTGACCCATCTGAACCACCCTCCACTCCGCCTTCCACCTTGACCACCTGTTCCCATTCCCAGTCATCTGCCACCAGCCAAGTTTCTGTGAAGGCCATGTTTGAGCGTAAGAAGCCAATGTCTGACTGTCACCCCCTTGCCCGGCGTCTGACAGCTGGCTTGTCTGCACTCTTAGCCCGCCAGCTTTTACCATACCAGCTGGTGGACTCTGAGGCCTTCCGCAAATTTGTAGCAATTGGGACACCGCAGTGGAAGGTACCCAGCCGCAATTTTTTTTCTAAAAAGGGAATACCACACCTGTACCAACATGTGCAGAGCCAAGTTACCGCATCTCTGTCACTTAGTGTTGGGCCAAAGGTCCATATGACTACTGACGCATGGTCCTCCAAGCATGGTCAGGGCAGGTATGTCACCTACACTGCCCACTGGGTGAACTTGGTAATGGCTGGGAATGGGAAGCAGGGAATGGGTAGCTCAACAACAACAACAACAGTGGAGTTGGTGTCACCGCCACGGATTGCACGCGGTTCTGCCACCACCTCTACTCCTCCATCGCTCTCTACCTCGTCTTCTTCCTCTTCTTCTTCTTACTCTGCTGCTGGGTCCTCCTTCTCCTCCTCCACACCTGTGCACCCCCAGCTCCCCCTAGGCTATTCGACGTGCCAGGTACGCCGTTGTCACGCTGTCTTGGGGATGACGTGCCTGGAAAGCAAAAACCATACCGGATCTGTACTCCTGTCATCTCTGCAGTCACAGGCCGATCGGTGGCTGACCCCACACCAACTGCAGATCGGAAAAGTGGTGTGTGACAATGGAAGCAATCTGTTGGCAGCGTTGAGACTGGGAAATTTAACACATGTGCCCTGCATGGCACATGTGTTAAATTTAATAGTCCAACGTTTTGTCTCCAAGTACCCAGGATTCCAGGACGTTCTCACCCAGTCCAGAAAGGTGTCGGCCCATTTCAGACGTTCCTACACAGCCATGGCACGCCTTGCTGACATTCAGCAGCGCTACAACATGCCAGTCAGGCGTTTGATTTCTGACAGCCAGACTCGCTGGAATTCAACGCTCCTTATGTTGGAACGTCTGCTGCAACAACAAAGGGCCGTCAACGAGTACCTTTTTGAACTGGGTGGTAGGACTGGATCTGCAGAGCTGGGGATTTTTTTCCCCCGTTACTGGGTGCTTATGCGCGATGCCTGCAGGCTCATGCGACCTTTTGAAGAGGTGACAAATATGGTCAGTCGCACCGAAGGCACCATCAGCGACCTAATACCCTTCGCTTTCTTCCTGGAGCGTGCCGTGCGACGAGTGACAGATGAGGCTGTAGACCAGCGTGACGAGGAGCTGGAAGCGCACGATTTATGGTCGCAATCACCAGAACGAACCCAGGCACCTGCTGCAACGCAGGGAGAGGTGCCAGAAGTGGAGTCAGAGGAGGAAGGTGGCTTTGTGGAGGAGGAGGAGGAGGACCAACAGGAGCAGGCTTCCCAGGGGGCTAGTGGTGACCTTTTGGGGACCCCTGGTCTTGTACGTGGCTGGGGGGAGGAGACCGTGGATGATGCAGTCCTTGATAATGAGGAAGCGGAGATGGATAGCTCTGCATCCAACCTTGTGAGAATGGGGTCTTTCATGCTGGCATGCCTGTTGAAGGACCCCCGTATCAAGAGGCTTAAGGAGAAGGACCTGTACTGGGTCGCAACGCTACTAGACCCTCGGTACAAGCATAAAGTGTCAGAAATGTTACCAACATACCACAAGTCCGAAAAGATGCGGCATTTACAAACCAGCCTGCAAAACATGTTGTACAATGCTTTTAAGGGTGATGTCACTTCAGGAACTCATCAACATTCCAGGGGCAGAGGTGCCAGTAATCCTGCCACGAGCACACCTGCAAGGACAAAGCCCTTTGGCCGGTCTGTAACGTCAGACATGCAAATGTTTTTCTGTCCAAGGCAGCGCCACAACCCTTCGGGATCCACCCTCAAAGAACGCCTCGACCGGCAGGTAGCGGACTACCTGGCATTAACTGCAGATATCGACACTCTGAGGAGCGATGAACCCCTGGACTACTGGGTGCGCAGGCTTGATCTGTGGCCAGAGCTGTCACAATTTGCCATGAACCTCTTGTCTTGCCCAGCCTCAAGTGTGCTCTCAGAAAGGACCTTCAGTGCAGCAGGAGGGATTGTAACTGAGAAGAGAACTCGCCTAGGTCACAAAAGTGTCGATTACCTGACCTTTATTAAAATGAATGAGGGGTGGATCTCGGAGGGTTACTGCACGCCGGAAGACTTGTTCTGACTTCTATGCAGCTGTCCTTCTCTTCAAGCCTCATGACTCCACACACAGCTGTCCTTTAGCGTCCTCCTCCCTCCGCCACCGTTACAAACTAGGGTGCAAACCCTACTGGTTTAATTTTTTCTGGCCTCTGTGCTTCAGTGGCTGCAACCAAAAAAACTGGGCAAACAATGTCTACAAGGTCAACGTATGGCGAAAAATGACTATTTTCAGCATTTATATGGCATATTTTTTCTGGCAACTGTGCTTCAGTGGCTGCGTCCAAAAAAATGCATATTTTCTGCATTTATATGGCATAATTTTTCTGGCCTCTGTGCTTCAGTGGCTGCAACCAAAAAAATGCATATTTTCTGCATTTATATGGCATAATTTTTCTGGCCTCTGTGCTTCAGTGGCTGCAACCAAAAAAATGCATATTTTCTGCATTTATATGGCATAATTTTTCTGGCCTCTGTGCTTCAGTGGCTGCAACCAAAAAAATTTATATTTTCAGCATTTATATGGCATAATTTTTCTGGCAACTGTGCTTCAGTGGCTGCGACCAAAAAAATGACTATTTTCAGCATTTCTATGGCATATTTTTTCTGGCCTCTGTGCTTCAGTGGCTGCGACCAAGAAAACTGGGCAAACAATGCCTACAAGGTCAACGTATGGCAGTTGTTTAAAGAGAACAGTAGATTACTAGCCAGCAAAGCTACCTAAGCTAAAATGTCCCTCAAATCCCTGCAGACTTCTGTCCCTCCAATACAGAGCAGTATCACGCAGATTACTAGCCAGCAAACTTACTATCATCTGTCCCTGAAATCACTAACAGCTCTCGCCCTACACTATCTCTTCCAAGCACACACAGGCAGATTTTTCAGATACATTTTTGCCCTTGATCCCCCTCTGGCATGCCACTGTCCAGGTCGTTGCACCCTTTAAACAACTTTAAAATCATTTTTCTGGCCAGAAATGTCTTTTGTAGATGTTAAAGTTCGCCTTCCCATTGAAGTCTATGGGGTTCGCGAACCGTTCGCGAACCGCTCGCAATTTTGCGCAAGTTCGCGAATATGTTCGCGAACTTTTTTTCCGACGTTCGCTATATCCCTAATGATTATGCTTATAAGACTTTCAGGTTAAAGAGTTGCAGGAGAAGGAGCACTAACTTCAGGCAAATTAAGAGCTTTAAAAGCTAATCTTGAAATATATTCTGTATTCACTAAGGGGTATATTTATCAAAGAGTGAAGTCAGAGGTCGCCACAGTCCTCTAGAAATTCCGACACTCTCTGTTCATTTCTATGGGATTTTTAAAAGAGTATTTATCAATGGGTGAAAGTGAAAGTTCATCCTTTGATATAATTGCCTTTCAAAATCCCATAGAAATGAATGGAGAACGGTGGAATTTCACTCTAGAGGACTGTGGCGATCTCTAATTTCACTCTTTGATAAATATACCCCTGAAACTGAAAATATCCTTATATACTAAGTGCCTGGGAGCTGTAGACCTCTGCAAACAACTTCACATGGTTCATTTGGTTGTGTATGGAACAGAAGATGTAGGGCAACAGTGACTAAAGGTCCCCATAAACGCAAAGATTTCTCTTGCCGAACGATCGAACATCTTACGATTTTTCGGCCGACATCTGTCAGGAAATTTATCGGGCAGGTTAAAAAATCTTTGTCGGTCCCAGTACAATCTATCTATGTTTGCTTTGCCAAGCAGGCAGCTCCCCTTTGTTTTCCTGGCAAATTGGTCTTTTTAGTTGATGGACAATTCGTACGAAAGTACGATCTTTCCGAGACAATCGTGGTCTCACGATGACGATCGGATCTTTTAAAAATCTCAACATCTATGGCCAGCTTTAGCTGAAGGGTTCTAAAGAGGTCTATGAAAAGGAAAGCTGGCAATATACAGATGTATAACTTTAATCCACCCACAACATGCTACTATACCCTTTTGAGAGTGGCATAGCATGTAGGAATTAAGATGAGTTTTAAGATTAAGCACATGATATGTTTACAGGATTCTAATCCATGCTGTTATACAGAATGGTAATAAAGTCAACAAAGCAGGGAGCTCCATAAACTCTTCACTAATATATTTTTATACGAAGAGTGGTACTGAGCCAAGAAAAAAGCTCTATAGCTCATTAACATGGCTCCATGTGGGAGGATTTCCTTAGTGGGATGGGAAGAGCAGGCAGTGTTTTGATATTATATTACAGGTTATAGAAATATCGCACAACATTATTTGTTTTATAAAGGCAATAGTTAGTGTGTTGGTTCGTGTTTTTAGGTTGGACAGCCTACAAATATCACTCTCCGAGACACCCCAGTGACATTGTTATAACTCAACAACCAGCAGGTAAGTACCAGAGGGAGCTGAGTCTGTTGTCCCCAGAGTCAAGTGGCCCTATTTAATGGAAATAACATGGTTAAGCCTACCTGTGAATAGAGCATAGTTTACCTTAAGAGGTGTGCCCCCTATGGTGTTTTCAGCCATCATTCATCAGAGAAAGTGCATCGTGACTGTGTGATGGAAAAACATTGTGTCCTGGTTATACTAGTACACAGAGACGTGTCCAGTCCCAAACACAACAGACACCACACAAATAGTGCTTGAAACTGCCCTGGCAGCTGTGAAAACAGATAAAAAGCAAATAAACGCACAAAGCATTCCAATACAATTGTGTGGTGTTGTCTCACCTGGCTAATGTTTAACCACAGTGTGATGAATCTTACAGACTCTCTGATTTTGGGAGGTGTGTGCTATAGGTGACATTACAGGAAGATCTCATTCTCTTAAGGTCAATGGCACATTAGGTGTTTCACGCAGCAAAGAAATGGCAGATACCACCCCCTGTACCTCCTGTTATTGACATGAATGGAAACTGCTTAAAAGAAAATCAGTGACACAAATGTTCAAATCTGTATTCTATGACTGGGAAAAAACACCTGTCATAGTGTCAATAGCAGGAGAAATGGTGGTGGTATTTTGACGCTGGTGGAAATATGTGTGCCATTAGATATCTCAGCAACATTAACAGAATAATAGCTGGAGGCATCCAAAGTCTGCATAGGGTCTAACCAAAAATCAGTATGGTTATGAACATATTTTCTTTATATGGGCTATTAGGGTAATGTACCAAGGTCTGTATCAGTCTTATAACCCATAACAATCAGATGGTGTTCAGAAATGCTACTTGCAACTTAATTATCTCTTAAGAATGCTACTTCAATAGGAAATACTTACCCACTGCCTGTGAGTATTGTCAAAACACTCAGATCATATTCTCATATCATAAGTCTTTGTGTGTATGCACGCTTACCAGATTTATGGTTACTTCAGCTGCGTTGGTCAATTTTGGTCATACAAGAAGATAGAAGGACTCGCACACCATTTCCAGTGAATAAAACAGTGTTATTTTATTCTCAGATGCATTTCCAAAGTTTCAGTCCCCATTAGGGCCTTTATCGTTCCTTGATAAAGGCCCTAATGGGGGCCGAAACATTGGAAATGCATCTAAGAATAAAATAACACTGTTTTATTCACTGGAAATGGTGTGCGAGTCCTTCTATCTTCATATATATATATATATATATATATATATATATATATATATATATATATATATATATATATATATATATATATAGAAATCCGGTTGTAGTTAACAGCGCACACTGGAAGTTTTTAAAAGAATTAATTTATTTATCAAATGTTAAAATTCACATGTATCGACGTTTCGGTCCGGGTCTTGGACCGTTTTCAAGATGCAACATGTGATCACAAAACAGCATTTTTTATACCCACACCTATTGAAAGACAGGAAATGAAATCACCGACATATATCACACATGGAAAACAATTAAGGCTGTCTCAATGCTAAATGTTATTAATTCGTGGTTAACATCCCACAAAGATGTATCCGTGTATCCACCCAACTGATGGTGTTGATACATGGTTACACATTTATACCTTAGTTCAACAATCATTATTACATAGTTCGACAGTCTTAATGTCCTTTAAAACCAAAAACCAAAATACAGAAAAAAGCATGATTACTTCAAAATGTAGAATGCATTATGCAATTATTACATATGTGTTTGACAATGAACTACTTTAGATTTGAACATAGTTATTATATGCAGGTGTCAGGAACGGCGATGGGAGCGGCCATGGCACCTGCATATGCTAATTTGTTTATGCACCAATTCGAACAAAACAACATCATACCGGAATTTGGCAAAAATCTTTTATTTTTCAAACGCTATATAGACGATATTTTGATTTTCTGGAGGGGCAGTGAAGCATCCTTCATGTCCATGGTGACCCAGTTAAATGATTTGGGGGGTCCTGTTAGATTTACAGCGACCACCAGTACTAACATTATACAATTTTTGGATGTGGAAATCAGACGTAAAGATGACAGGTTTGAATATTCTCTATATAGAAAGACAACAGACCGGAACACTTTGTTACACTTTAATAGCCAACATCCAACGTCCATGAAATCTTCCCTCCCTATTTCGCAATTTCACAGGGTCCTCCGTAACAATTCCTCTGAAGAAATGAGAACCATTCAGCTCAAAGAGATGGAAGACAGATTCCGTGCGAGGGGCTATCCAAGGAGATTACTTAAACGTGCCCTCGTTAGGGCCAAAAGTAAGGTAATGGAGAGCAACACGTCCAATAGATCCCCCAATAGGTTAGTTTTTTCTTCACAATATTCAGGATCTTCTGGTTTGATTAAAAGGGTGATACAAAAAAATTGGAATATATTACAGGCCGACAATGGATTAAAATTAACACTCAATAGTCCGCCTTTGATGGCATACAAGAGGGGAGTCAGTTTACATAACTTATTAGTAAAAACAGACCCCATCCAGAGTTACCAACAAGTTCGGACAGGATGGTTAACTAACCGTAAAACGGGATGTTTCAGATGTCCTACTTGTACATCTTGTAGGTACATGAATCCTAATCAGAGTTTTTTACATCCACATACGGGGAGAAGATTTGCCATTCGATCCCACATTACTTGCACTACCACCCATGTTATTTATTTAATCACCTGTCCATGCGGCCTTTCATACGTGGGAAAGACAGATCTTACTTTGCGGCTCCGGATGGATGCCCATCGGTCAGCTATCAGCACTGCTGTTAGGGACAACTGTACAACGAAACCAGTGGCCAAACATTTTTTGGAGAAGGGACATCGTCTACCCACCTTCAAATATATTGGCATAGACCATATACCACCACCTCGGAGAGGCGGTGATAGGTCAAAAATGCTTCTCCAGAGAGAATGCTTTTGGATAAAAAAACTTAATACAATGATGCCAAATGGTCTCAATGAACAGTTGTCCCTCTCATGTTTCCTTAGTGAAAGATGAGGTTCATTTTGAAGTAATCATGCTTTTTTCTGTATTTTGGTTTTTGGTTTTAAAGGACATTAAGACTGTCGAACTATGTAATAATGATTGTTGAACTAAGGTATAAATGTGTAACCATGTATCAACACCATCAGTTGGGTGGATACACGGATACATCTTTGTGGGATGTTAACCACGAATTAATAACATTTAGCATTGAGACAGCCTTAATTGTTTTCCATGTGTGATATATGTCGGTGATTTCATTTCCTGTCTTTCAATAGGTGTGGGTATAAAAAATGCTGTTTTGTGATCACATGTTGCATCTTGAAAACGGTCCAAGACCCGGACCGAAACGTCGATACATGTGAATTTTAACATTTGATAAATAAATTAATTCTTTTAAAAACTTCCAGTGTGCGCTGTTAACTACAACCGGATTTCTATACAATGGACATGATAGCAGCACCTGGTTCCTGATAATTTTTTGAAGGTGTGCGAGAGACCTTTTTCGCTTTTTCTATATATATATATATATATAATCGTGATTTTTTGTGATTTTTGCATTCAGAGTTAAGTAAATAACCCCCTAAGTCTACTAAAGAAAAATCATTTAAAACTTAAATAAACCCAATAGGATTATTTTGCCTCCAGTAAGTATTAATTATACACTAGTTTGGATAAACTTTGGATCAAGTATGCTAGTTTGGAACCTGTTTTATTATTACAGAGAAAAGGAAATCATTTTTGAACATTTACTTGATTAAAATGGGACATTCCTGTAATTCAGAGATTCCTGGATAACGGTTTTCAGGATAACGGATACCTGTACCCCTAACAACAGCATACCCCACTTCCAAAAAAGTATTACTCATTTTCTTGCACAATGACACTTGGGCAGAATGAACTTCAGCTACCTGGGACCCACTGTATTTTGCTTCTTAATACATGAAATGGCACTGCTACGTTAAAGTACAGGTATGGGATCCGTTATCCGGAAACCAGTTATCCAGAAAGCTCTGAATTATAGCATGGCTGTCTCCCACAGACTCCATTATAATGAAATAATCCAAATTTCTTGAAATGACTTCTTTTTTCTCTGCCTGGTACTTGATCCCAACTAAGATATAATTAAACCTTATTGGAAGAAACCTCAGCTTTTTGAGTTAATTTAATGTTTACATGTTTTCTAGTAGACTTAAGGTATGAAGATCCAAATTATGGAAAGATCTCTTATCCGGAAAAGCCCAGGTCCTGAGCATTCTGGATAACAGGTCCCATACCTGTATTTGAATCTTTATAAACTATTTTGCATGCATGAATAGACAATATAGTGTACTGCTCTTTTCTGTAATTCACAATGCCAGCCGAAATGCCAGGGTGCTGTGACCCTTTGTTTCAATGAGTACATTTGCAGCATGACATGTCTGTGAAATCTGTGCTAGGCAAGTAGATGGGGCTGAAGGCACACAAGGCAAATTCTCTATGCAAACTCCATCCCCTGTGACTTGCTGTGGGGCACCCTGTGACGTGACACTCCGTTACTAAGACGTGCCTCTATTAACACTTGTGAGTTCAATGAAATTGGTTAGTGTTATTATTATTACCCTCTATTTCTACATTGATATATTACAGGGATTGTTCATCATTCAGATCACTAGCTGTCCCAGGTGAAGCGTACAGTCTCAGACAGAACACAAAGAAAACATACAGTCTCCAGGTAGATAATTCCCTGGTCTGAATGGAACACAGGGTTAAAAATGGTAAAAAAAAAAAAAAAGGGAACAAGATAATGTGATGATTGTACAGAAGATAAAGGATAAAGTTTTATATAGGGACCGGCTATGGTGACTTCTAGAAAGAAAAGCGAAACTGTTACTGAAAGTGTTAAAGAATGTATTTTGTCTCCAATGATTTGGTCTCAGGTTTTGTTTGATACACATACTGTACCTCAGAAGAAGCCAGTTGAGCATTCAGGGAACAATGACCATAACAGAACTTAGCTTGCAAAGACAGGGACCTATTAACAGCTTCCATTTCCACACACTTAATTTAGGCTGCTAAATCATGCTTTACAAAATATAGATGGCAATTGCGCCTCCTCTAGAAAGACACAGAAAATGGATGGTCAGTGTTTGAAAGGCTGTTAAATAAAAACAATGCAATTGAAAGAATATACCCCTTGAGTAATAAGGGTAAAAAGGAAATCAAATCAAAAACCAGTGTAGCAAAATAAAAAGTCCAGGACGTAATATAGAAAAAGCAGAAGAGTGGAGAGGAGATAGATGATGCATTTAATAATAGCACTGAATTTCATTTATAAATAAATGGGGTTTAGAAGTAGAAATGCAGCTGTAACTGCTATGGTTAAAGAAATCCTGAATTACAAAGTAGTCTAGGGTTCTTATAATTTGATTCTATATAACTGATGGCTTATTAACTTGTGGGGGGCAAGTTCAAAGTGCAAAAACAGGTGTAGCGCTTTGTATCTTGCCCCTAGGGACATGCTCCTACTGCTCACAGGTGCAACTCTTTGTGGCAACACCTGCCTCTACTGTGCTGAAGAGGCAGCAAATTGGCCTGTGGAAGCAAGGTCAGCTACCTATTGTTTTAGTCACTATATGGGTTTTTGTTTTTGTTTCTTGAGCTAAATAGGCAGCACCAGGCCAAGCCGACTGGGCTCTCCAGACAACCCAGCCGGCCATCGGGACCCTTGCCTGCCCGCACATATGTGCAAGCAAATGAATGTGCACACTCATGTTGACTGGTGGGGGTTGTGCGGTTTACTGGTGAGCGTTGGAAGAGGGAGCCGGAAGTAGTGGAGACTAGAGGTAACGACAAAAGATGTACATGCAGGCCTGGATTTATGGGAAGGCCACAAAGTTACTAGCCTACGATAGCAGATTTTCAGGGTGGCATGCCCCCCAGCCACATCTGAAAAGATTCCGAGCACTGAACACACAAAGGAGATTTGCAAGCTCTTTAAATCTCCCGAGTGTCAATCTCCAGCGCTCCTGACCTGAAGGGAGGGGACAGGGAAGAGTGGTGACAAATGGTGCCAGCCTAAGGGCCTGGGTACATGCCAGCGTCCCCCAACAGTTGTGCCCTCTGCACATGCCTTTTCTAGTTCCGGCCCTGTAAACAGGTCAAATGGGGAAGCTAAAACTACTCCATGTTTGGTTTTGTAAGGTAGATTCTCAGTGGACAGATACTCCCTCTACATAGTGGATTCTTGCTTATGTCTCCTTTGTGCCAGAAAGTGCTTGCATATTTTATTTTCATTTTTTGATGCAATTCTTTTGCTGCCTTGCAGAGCTGGAGTCCTGGGTTCAATTCTACCCGAGTACTATCTGCAAAGAATCTGGAAGTTATACCTGAAGTTCCTGTCATACCTGCAAAATATTTGTGACATAACAATCTGTATATTGATCAGTAGTGATGAGCGATCATTTTTGCCAGGCATGGATTTACTTTGAAAATGCAATTTTTTTCTCTAAACTGCTGTGAAAATTTCATACCACACCCATTGACTTTAATGCATTTGGACAAAAAGGTTGCCAAGAGAAAAACGTCAGCACAAGAAAAACCGCCTATTGACTTCAATGCATTTGGAGTGAGTAAAGAAAGTTGCGCACGTAAAAAATTGTCACGCGTTAAAACAAAATTTGTCACCTATTAACTTCAATGCTTTTCTCGTTTCGAGAAGCAAAACAGGACAGATTCACTATTGATCAGGCAGATTTCAAAATGTCATCAATATAACATGTTCATGCAGTTCATATCTTACAGGGTTGTCCTATACCCACCAACTGTAGCTTCCTGATAAGAATCATCACAGATCTTCTTATGGGCCTTCAATACCAAGTCCATCTGCTGTATTTCCCATTTCAGCAGTCACTAATCACTATTAGAATGGTGGAGTGTTGCCTGCCTACCTTTCTATCTGTATTCTGTAATATTCATATCGTATATAGGAGGCATGGAAAATATATTCTGTAAATGGTGATAAGTGATGTCATAAGTTATTATTGGTGCTTAGCCATGTCACTTGTGTCACAAAGCTCATTACAATTCATAATTATTATAAAATAGGGATGCACCGAATCCAGGATTCGGTTCGGGATTCGGCCAGGATTCGGCCTTTTTCAGCAGGATTCGGATTCGGCCGAATCCTTCTGCCTGGCCGAACCGAATCCGAATCCTAATTTGCATATGCAAATTAGGGGCAGGGAGGGAAATTGTGTGATTTTTTGTCAGAAAACAAGGAAGTAAAAAATGTTTTCCCCTTCCCACTCCTAATTTGCATATGCAAATTAGGGTTCGGATTCGGTTCGGTATTCGGCCGAATCCTTCGTGAAGGATTCGGGGGTTCGGCCGAATCCAAAAAAGTGGATTCGGTGCATCCCTATTATAAAATATAACATCTTGTCTATATTTAAATGTAAAGTATTGAAAAAGAGAGCTTTGAGCTGTTTGGCTTGTACAGTTATGGATAAAGGATCTTTTCATTGTCTGGATCTCCATTCTTTTCCACAAGTCTGCTAAAAAATCATTTAAACATTAAATAAACCAAATAGGATTGGTTTACCTCCAATATAGATTAATCAAGTCTATGGGAGATAGCTGTCCTGTAATTCAGAGCTTTCTGGATAACAGATCCTGTATAAAAGACTGGGGTCTTGTATATGGTGATGGAACTCTTTGATGACATCACATATCTGCTCTTTTTTCAAAAGGGGACCATCATTCCCTATATATCTACTTGTTGAGCAGCTACAGTAGGAATTTTGTCCCTGTGAGATTTCACTAAATTAGCTTGGCAACAGTATTTACAAGGGCTGAATAGCAATGTAATGTATATTCCGGCACAATAATGCACAGTACCACGGTGAAAATACAATTTTATGTTAACTGGCACACATATGAAAAAGGAAACCTTCAAAAACCCAATTTGTGCCAGCTAAAAAGATAAAAAGGTCATAAGAATATATTAGAAAAAGTGATAATAACTTCCCTTTGAGGCATTGTTAAATTGCACCATCCACACATGATGTATGAGTAGAGTAATGAGTGATGCCTGTTGCAAGTCTGACTCCAGACACTGCCTGGTTTTTCACAGTAACAGCTTGTTTTCTTTTCAGCACTGTGGATATGGGCCCGATCCTTCATATTTTTCCTATAGTGTATATCAGCGCCAGTGTGTACTCTCCCAGGAAGCAATGATTTCTGCTATCTATTGATTAAATGCATGAGGTGATTGAAGTGTTATGGTAGAATGAAATATCTCCCAAGACTCACTGCTAACTTGTATTCTACATGAGTATTTCCACTCCGCAGTCGCAAAACACATTTTTGAGCAGGGTTCTACAGTCTCATCTAGAAATTAACATTTAACAGTTTCTGTAGAAGTACATTCATTTTTTTTTTTTCAGTTGAACTGTTTCAAGTCATAGAACCGACACAAATGAACTATGGAGTGGAAGCAGTAATCCGGGCTGATTTGTCATGTTCTTCGGCAGATATCATTTGGTTTGAATGCAGCAGTTCCCTGAAGGTACGGTTATCCAAGATATTGCTCGTAACATAATTAATTGTGCAATGCAATTCGCATAAATTCTAAAAAGATCATATATATATATATATATATATATATATATATATATATATATATATATCTATATCTATATATAGCCTTCAAGAAGGACCAGCACTCCACTTGTTCAGGTGATCAAAAAATCTTTTATTTCACATCAAGCGTGTATCCAACGTTTCGGCCCACATTGGGGCCTTTATCAAGGATGATATATATATATATACTGTATATTTATATATATGTATATGCAGTTCACCCTCCTCCACCCAAAAAAAGAAGAAGATTTTTTTGTATAATAAAAGAAACTGACAACTTTTATCCCTTTCTGTTCCTTGGTTCTGACAATGCAGCAGAAATCACTTCTCTAACATCTCATCGGCTACATTGTTTCAGGAGTCAGAAGCAAAAAAAGAAAGCAATGCAAACAGACTCTGGATTCTGGATGGCAATTACTCAAACAAATACATTTAAAGCCATTCAAAACTATGTATATTGCAAAGTTGCTTGAAATTACAATATCTTTTATAATGCAAATGCACATTGGGTGGAGATCTCCTTTAAAAAAAAATATGTTTATTATAATTAGAGGCAATCTGCAAGTAACAGTTGTTTTTATGTGCATTGTTTTGCTTTCCTATTCTTTCTCTCTCTCTACCCTGAATTTTAAAGCACATGGGAAAAGTAATAAACTGAGGGCACCAATATGTTAGGCACCATTAGTGCATAAATCGCTAAATTTTTTTCCCTGGACTGGTGCTCATGTTCCAAACCAATTGCATTAGTCCAGGAATCTTTCTTACCTGGAGCCAAACCACCATCATTTCAATATTTCCCAAGTTCACCTTGCGGCTTTCTAAGCTTGTGTAGTTAAAAGTAAAATTAAAAGTAAAATCAGAACCTTTGGCTACTGTGTGCATGAGTATGTCTGGGAGTATGAAGAAGCTGCAAGGCAGCCTTGGGAAATATAGGTAAATGGCAACGTGGAGCTTCCAGTAAGAAAAATCCCCAGACTAAATGAGTTATTTCCAAACATGAGCACCAGTCCGGTGAAAGAGGTTAGTGATTTAATACGGTGGGGGATGATGAACGTATTGGCACTACACAGTAACAAAGTAACATAGTAAATTAGGTTGAAAAAAGACACACATCCATCAAGTTCAACCTTTTAACTCTATTTTAACCTGCCTAACTGCTAGTTGATCCAGAGCAAGTCAAAAAACCTCCTCCAATTTGCCTTAGAGGGGGGAAAATTTCCTTCCTGGCTCCAAAATGGCCGGACTAGTCCCTGAATCAACTTGTACTATGAGCTATCTTCCATATCCCTGTATTCCCTCACTTGCTAAAAAGCCATCCAACCCCTTCCTAAATCTATCGGAATGGGTGACCTCTAGTGATGGGTGAATAAATGAGCCTATCAACAATATTCAGATGCCCATTAACTTTAACGCCGGTGTCAAAATGTACACGAGTGACTTTTCAGACGTGCGTCCAAAATTGATGCAGGTGGCAATTTCCGAGTTTGGTAAATTTTTCGCCGGGAGAAATTCGCCCATCACTTGTGACCTTGCGTCAGCTGGAAAGACCTACTGGTAAATAAATCATTAGAGAGATTATTATATGATCTCCTTATATATTTATACATAGTTATCATATCACACCATAAGCGCCTCTTCTCCAGCGTGAACATCCCCAATTTGGCCAGTCTTTCCTCATAGCTAAGATTTTCCATACCTTTTACCAGCTTAGTTGCCCTTCTCTGTACCCTCTCTAATACAATAATGTCCTGTTTGAGTGATGGAGACCAAAACTGTGCGGCATATTCTAGATGGGGCCTTACCAGTGCTCTATACAGTGGAAGAATTATCTATGCCCCTTTTAAAACAGCTCAAGACCTTGATGCTGCTGACTGGCATTGCTTGCTACAGCCAAGTTTATCATCTACAAGGACTCCAAGGTCCTTTTCCATAATGGATTTGCCTAGTGTAGTCCCATTAAAGGAATAAGTGGCTTGGATATTTTTACATCCCAGTTAGGGTAGTAGGATTGCCACCTTCAACTGGACAGTCTGGTATTTCAAGGGGCTAAAATTTTAAAGGACTCAACGGCCTGTTCGGGTTTCAGCATTGTGAAACTGGACAAAACATACACAAGTTTATTATGAATCCACCCTCACAGTCACCACAAAGCCCCCAGCAATTCTCCCACCAACATGTATATTTACCTTTCCTTTTCCGTTTAAAAGCCAGAGTGCCCCAGCCAACTTGCACTGAAGGAAATCAAAATGACTTTCATTTGACACATCGGGTTCAATTGTGGCAAGTGCAGCTCCAAGTTTTAGTGTTTCTGGGATAAACGTTGCACTGTGGGTAAAAAAACATGGTGGTTTGCATCCCAACATTGCACTAATAAGGCTTACAGTGGTCTCGTGTTTTTTTCTTTAATTGTAATGCTTAGATATTGTGATATTCCCTGACAGTTCAAACAACTGGTGCTGATTGAACACTTTGCCTCAACCGGCTGGAAAAAGCACCATCAGCTCCATATATCTTAACTTCTGTCAGTAAAGGAAATCTTTACATGTCTCAGTGAGGGTTCCAACATGCCGTTTTAAATCAGATCAACCAGTTCTGAATCATTGCTGCAATTTTAACCCCCAAAGCAAATCCAGCCTTCACTCTCCCCAGTTCTTATGGCCACGTGCCAACAGGTTTCCGCTCAGCCCATGTATTTGCATTAGGCTAAAGAATCCTGTGTACATTGGAAATTTTTTGTTTTTTCGTGGTTGTCAGCGACACCACTCTGGATATCTTCATCAGGACACGATTGCAGGAAATATTCATATCAGAGATATATATAGTATGTTATTTATGCCTGGAGGAAGAGCAGTCTCCATGGATCTCTTTCCAAAGAAAGTCTGGGTACAAGCACTGTCACAAGCACAGTTTCATTGTGATTATAAGGGGATTTTTAAATGATTTCTAATCTGCAGCATGGAGAAATGATAACCTGATAGCCTTATGCTAATTGCATTAAAAATTTGCATATTGCAATTAAAAAGAAGTGAAGTGGAAATCTGAGCCACAGTGTATTGTTTCAGTTGCCTGGTATCTGCTTCTGTGTTTCCAAGTGATAATAAAGAGATGTCTGCTGTAAAGTCAGGCATAGACTAGGGGCTGATTCATTCAAATTTGAGATATTAAGAAAATCATGGCAAATAAAACATTTCAGATTCAAATTTTCTCAAATTCAATTGAAACCATTTGGCTGCTTAAAGCTGACAAGCTTCTATATAAGATTGTACATACACATTAAGACCCGCTCATTTGGTGAGGTTGCCAAATACGTGGATCTAAGTGATTTGGTCACCTACATACTGTCAAATCAGGCAGGTCCAATTGTTCAGCCCCAGGCCAACAATCTTATCATAATAGGTGTCTGTGCAGACTCACTGGGAGGGGATGGTAACAACCCACCAATTATTCAATAGGATTTTCAATAGATATATGCAGGGCCTAAACTAGGGGTAAGCAGAAGAGACATATGCCTAGGAAGCAATGCTGGTGGTGGTGGGTTCTGGGAACTTGACATGTGCTACCTCTATAACTCCGGTTCTCCTCAGTAATGAGTTTTGAGGGTGCAGAAGGGAGAAGCAACAGGGAGCAGCAGTGGTGGCGTTGCCGGGGTCAGGATAAGGTTGAGGCTTGTCTTGGAA
Source organism: Xenopus petersii (assembly GCA_038501925.1). Taxonomy (NCBI): domain Eukaryota; kingdom Metazoa; phylum Chordata; class Amphibia; order Anura; family Pipidae; genus Xenopus; species Xenopus petersii. The sequence goes on from CM076674.1 coordinate 39,861,199, forward strand.
GCAAGTTTGTGTTGGCCAGGTGCTGGATACCTGCAGCTGCATTTCAGAGGCAGCAGCCCCAATACTGCAACCCTTTATTGTCCCCATACTTACCTATTAGCCATTGGAACTTGTCAAGGATGGGACTTTTGCTCTTTCTGCCACCCATGGTAACTGGCCACTGCAGTCTTACCTGGCCCTTGGTATCTGCCCAATTTTGGACCAGATATCTATCAGGGAGGCAGTTGGAAAGGACCCATACACAGGCAGATAAGCTCAGTTGAATGTGGCCAATTGGCAGTTCAACTCAGCCCATGTCTTGAGTCAACGAGAGATGTATTTTCAAATTTCAAGCTATTTTATTAGTCTGCTTTTTTTTAAAAGTTGCAGATTGAATTTGGATGAAACAATGCGATTTTATCACTGTCAAGTTTTTCTTACTGTGACATAACACTATTGAACTTTTATAAGAAAAAACTTGATCTAGTTAATTTGAAATGCAGTTGACCAGACTCCTGGCCTTGCACATGTACAGTAGATTAAAATCCAAAAATGTTAAAAACCAGGGGAAAACAATTTCAAACCAGAAACGTGTTTGTTCTAGTGTAGAGAGCACAACTGCACTATTTTCACTAAAGATGTGGCTCCATACTCACCAGCCTATGACTATGCCTGCTGAGACCCAATAGAGATAACTGATATTAGGTTATTATAAATATATAAATATATAAGTACAGTATATACAGTCATATGAAAAAGTCCCGGAACCCCTCTCAGCCTGCATAATGATTTACTCCACTTTCAACAAAAAAGATAAAAGTGGTATGTCTTTCATTTCCAAGGAATATCTGAGTAATGGGGTGTTTTCTGAACAAATATTTTTAGTGAAGCAGTATTCAGTTGTATGCAATTAAATCAAATGTGAAAAACTGGCTGTGCAGAAATCTGGGCTAATTTAAATGCATGTAACTGCTTAATACTGATTACTGGTAACTCTAAATTGGTTGGATTAGCTTGTTAAGCCTTGAACTTTATAGGCAGGTGTGTCCAATCATGAGAAAAGGTGTTTAAGATGGCCAATTGCAAGTTGTGCTTCTGTTTGACTCTCCTCTGAAGAGTGACAGCATGGGATCCTCAAAGCAACTCTAAAAAGATCTGAAAACAAAGATTGTTCAGTATCATGGTTTAAGGGAAGGCTACAAAAAGCTATCTCAGAGGTTTAAACTGTCAGTTTCAACTGTGAGAAATGTAATCAGGAAATGGAAGGCCCACAGGTACAGTTGCTGTAAAACTCAGGTCTGGCAGGCCAAGAAAAATACCGGAGCAGCATATGCGGAGGATTGTGAGAATGGTTACAGACAACCCAAAGATCACCTCCAAAGACCTGCAGGACATCTTGCTGCAGATGGTGTATCTGTACATCGTTCTACAATTCAGCTCAATTTACACAAAGAATATCTGTATGGCAGGGTGATGAGAAAGAAGCCCTTTCTGCACTCACGCCACAAACACTCGCTTGTTGTTCGCAAAAAGCTAATTTAGACAAGCCACAGTCATTTTGGAACAAAGTGCTTTGGACTGATGAGAAAATGTAGTCATTTGCATGGCGAAAGAAGAACACCACAATCCAAAAAAACACCTGTTACCTAATGTCAAATTTGGTGGAGGTTCTATCGTGCTGTGGGGCTGTGTGGCTAGTTCAGGGACCCAATATCAACAAACTCTTCAGGATAATTTTCAAGCATCAGTCACAAAGTTGAAGTTATGCAGGGGCTGGATATTCCAACAAGTCAATGACCCTAAGCACACTTCGAAATCTACAAAGGCATTTATGCAGAGGGAGAAGGACAATATTCTGAGGGATTTTGTATGGACAAATGGTCAAAAATACCGCCATCCAGACACTCATCAAAGGCTATAGGAGGCATCTAGAGGCTGTTAAACTGCTGAAATAATACTGTTTCCATAAGGCATGTTATATATTAAAAGGAAGTTGCTGCTTTGAAAGCTCAGCCAATGATAAACAAAACTCCAAAGAGTTAAAAGGGGTTTCCACTTCCCAAATTTTTTCATATGACCAATGACAAAATAAGCAGCGATAACCTGGTTTCCCTGTTGCACTTACCAAGCATTTCCAATGATCCCTTCACTCTAATTTCTTCTTCAGTTGCTCCAGTTATTAACAAAAATCCATGGTACATATTACAGTTCCTGTTCAGCCACTTGAAGGTACGTCACCCAGTTTTGCCTTAGCCATAGAGTACTATTTGTCACCCAAGCCTGACACAAATTTCATGATATTTCCTCATATAAAAAATGTGCTTTTATTTCTTATCATTTATGTAGTTGACCAAGGTGTCGGATTTATTCACCTGTAACTAAGTTCCATTTCAGAATAATTGTGCTGTTATTCTGATACCTATCTCTGTAGGAGTAAACCAAGGTTTTGGGCACTGTTCTGTCATTGTTTATTAAATAAAGCTGTTTGCTTCCCTCAAGAAACCTGCAATGTTCTCCTCTTTTTCCATATTTTAAAGGTATTTCCAAACAGTTCACCGAGCCATACTTTACTTGCCTTATTGTGCTCCATACTATATATCTGCACTGTGATTGAAAAACAGCATTAAATTCTGCCCCTGTATGGAAAGGAAAAAAACCCATCATCGTAATCTGAAACCAAAGTTACAACAAGACAGTTGAGGGGCAGTGCAGGAATATTTCTGGGCCCCAAGATCGACAGATACGCAACAAATGGTCAGGCCCCAATGCATTGCTGCAACAGTTGTAAATCCCTCTGTCAAAATACAATCCAAATACCACTAGGGGAATATTGTTTGCTGGGGCATCTAATGGTGCTCAGTTATAGTGGGGCATAAATGCTGCATTTCCTTTGCCCTCTGTAGTCCTTTTATTAAACCTATATATGACATGGCTTTAGTGGGCCCTCATAGGGCCTTTATTAACTGGAAAAGCGGCATACAAGTTAATGATATATACAGGTATGGGATCTGTTATCTAGAAACCCATTATCCAGAAAATTCTGAATTATGGGATAGCCATCTCCCTTTCTTTTAAACAAATAAATGACATTTTTAAACATGGTCTTTTTCTCTGTAATATTAAACAGTACTTTGTACTTAACCCTAAAATATAATTAACCCATATAGGAGAAAATAGTCTTATTATGTTTATGTAATATTTAAATGATTTTTAGCAGATTTAAGATATGGGAATTCAAATTGCAGAAAGATCCCTTATCCAGAAAACCCCCAGGTCTCATGCTTTCCGGATAATAGATCCCATACCTGTACTATCTTTCCTTTCTGTGAATTTAGCGTATTGTGCAAAATGCAAATTGCCATGATTTTTAGGCACAACGCAAATTTTTGTTGCTAGTGTTCCCGACTAATTGTGGTTACTTAGCAGTTTGCTCCCTCCATAATGTGTAGGTGATGTAACAATAGGAATGCTAAGTAGTGTCCCTTTCGATAAACTCAGCGCAAGTAACTGCAGGTCACTAGGTGCTGTATATGGGTGCAAGTAACTTTTGTAAATAAAGCCAATGCATGGTCAATTTTGAGTCCAAATTACGAGTTTGCACTTCTTGAGTTCAACAATGAGGCTTACACTAATGTTAAGAAAAATAAGCTTATCATTACAGGTACAGGACCTGTTATCCAGAATGCTCAGGATCTGGGATCTTTCCATAATTTGAATCTTTGTCCCTTAAGTCTACTAAAAAATAACATGACAAACTTGCCTCCAATAAGGATTAATTATACGTTAGTTTTGATCAAGTACAAGGTTCTGTTTTATTATCATAGAGCAAAAAATATTTTAAAACGTGAATTATTTCATTATAATGGAGTCTATGGAAGGTGGCCTTCCCACATTTTGTATCCTTCTGGAGAATGGGTATCACAATAACAGATCCCATAACTCTATTTCTTGTTATACAGGTCTTTATTAAAATTAAATAATAATATAAACATTTATTATTATTATTATTATTATTATTATTATTATTAATAATAATAATAATAATAATAATAATCACTGAAGTGCCCCGTTTCTATATGGCCCCCTGCGCTGCCCCAGAGAATGCCCACCCCATAGTCCAGCCCTGACCTCTGATGCAATTTTGAACATGTGCGGGTCTGGTCTAAAAAAAACATTTTTTGTATGTTATTTACTAGATAGAAATGGTATTAAACATGGAACTTCAGTCCTGGAGCATGATTGGATATGGGCATCATTGCAAATGCAACCTCATATTCATGGTGTAGGTGATATTCCGAAAAATGCAACATCTATTAAAGATAACAACTGCTGGTTGTAGTATCCAGACATTACACTGCCCATTGTGTATTAATGTGAATTGTTTGGCAATGTGTCTGAGTCACCACTTTTTTTTTAGAGTGGGTGTGGGTGGGAGGCAAGAGAACAGTTAAAGAGCTGACACAGGCCTCTCCTAATGTGAGCAAACTAAGAAAGTGCTGAGTGTGCATTTATCCACCCACCGGCTGCCCACTTCTCTCTTTGCTCCTTCCAGGGCACACAATAAAGGATACTATTCTGTACAACTGCCCATATGGATCAATACAGGTATTTTCCTTAAGACTCTTCTTTTATGTGAGTAGTTAATTTTTAAATGCACCATGTAGCTGAGAACTGGGGGAGGCATCTGTCCCTGTGTGTCACCATTTCCTGCTGCTGAATCATTTATTTTATACTAAGGCTGTCCATCTGCAGGGCTAAGGGCCGGATGTAGCCGTCTACAGGATTGCTGGGCCCCCAGTCTTCCAAAAAGCTTTATGTGGCATCATCATTTTACTATTCCTATTTATAATCTGGTATGTTGGATAATGTTGGATACAAGAAAAAATATGGACAGCCTTGGATAATATAAAGAAACACAACCTTTATAAGCTAAGGATAATGGCAGACTGCCTCTTTCGTCAAGCAGAAAACAGTGATGGCCAATGAGCTAACTTTATAAATGTCATTATTATAATAATATTATTATTAATAACCCATATTTCTAAATCTATGGGAAGCCAAGAGAGCTTAATAAAAACTTTACATTTTTTTCAATAGCAGGAGTTTTCAATGCTACATGATATTCCTTAGTATTTAGTGACCTTTATGTCAGAAGCTTACAATTAAATATTAAGGGGCAGATTTATCAAGGGTCGAATTTTAATTGAAAAAACTTTGAAATTCAACCAACTGGAATTTATTTTTTAAAAAAACGACGTTTTTTTTGCAGGTGAATAGTCCGTATTCGTCTGTATTCGTCCGAATTCGAATCGTACGATTAGAAGTTTTTCCAAAAAAAAAACCTTTGATTTTTCAAAATCCAACAATTGATTCCAAATGGGTTCTAGGAGGTTCCCCCATAGGCTAAAACAGCAAGTTTTAGATTGTGAATGGCCGAAGCCGAATTTTTAAAGAGACAGTACATGATAAGTTTCAATATTCTAATTTTTTTCAGATTCGAATTGAATTTGGCCTAATTCAAATTTGGAGCTAATTTTTGTGTACTTCGACGAAGTACACAAAAATTAGCTCCAAATTTGAATTTTTTTATTTGAATTTTAACTTCGACCTTTGATAAATCTGCCCCTAAGTGTAATATCAATTGGCACAATTGATATTATACTAGGGTCAAGTAAAGTCAAACAATAGGGAGAACAATATAAGGTAGCAATCATAATAACAGAATATCTTTCTAATATGCCGCCAATAGTCACTTAAATGGATGGTTCAGCTTTAAGTCAACTTTTAGGGGCCGATTCACTAACTTCGAGTGAAGGATTCGAAGTAAAAAAACTTTGAATTTCAAAGTGTTTTTTGGGCTACTTCGACCATCGAATGGGCTACTTCGACCTTCGACTACGACTTTGACTTTGAATCGAAGGATTCGAACAAAAAAACGTTTGACTATTCGACCATTCGATAATCGAAGAGCTGTCTCTTTAAAAAAAACTTCGACCCCCTAGTTCGCCATCTAAAACCTACCAAACTCAATGTTAGCCTATGGGGAAGGATATTCCTTCGATCGTTGGATTAAAATCCTTTGAATCGAACGATTCAACGGATTTAATCGTTCAATCGAAGGAATAATCCTTCGATCATTCGATCGTACTATCTGCGCTAAATCCTTCGACTTCGATATTCGAAGTCGAAGGATTTTAATTCCCAGTCGAATATCGAGGGTTAATTAACCCTCGATATTCGACCCTTGGTGAATCGGCCCCTTAGTATCTTATAGAGTGGTCAAGTCTAAGAAACTTTTCATTTGGCTTTCGTTATTTAATTTCTATAGTTTTTTTAATTTGCCTTCTACTTCTGACTCTTTCCAGCTTTCACATGGGGGGTCACTGACCCCATCAAAAAATCAAATGCTCGGTAAAAGCTACAAATGTATTGTTATTGCATGGTTGCTAGGGTAATTTTGACCCTAGAAACCATATTGCTCAAATTGCAAACTGAAGAGCTACTGAATAAATAACATTAATTATATATTAATTAAATTAAATAAAATTAATGTTAAATATCATTAAGTTAATTAAATGAATAAAAGTAAAACTCTAAAATATCTGGTCATTTATGCCCCAGTGGGTGCTGATAGCTGTCAGTGACAGCAGGCGGAATAGCAATGGTGGCAGCAATTGGGGAGGGATTTGCGGGTGCAAGCCAGTAGGGGGCTGGCTTGAGGGGAAATGTGCCAATTAGTATTGGCAATATCACTTGACCAGGCTCTGGGTGAATTCTCATCTCAAGGGCAGGTTATATGTACAGGTACAAGATCTATTATTCAGAATGCATGAGACATGAGGTTTTCCAGATAAGGGATCTTGTAATTTGGATCAACATACCTTAAGGCTAGGGCCAGACAATGTTAGCAATGTGGATTCTCCTCAGGTGGAGATTCCGCTGCCCTGCTGCTCCCCTTGCCTTTTCAACAGCGGGCAGATTTCGGCACAAAATGCAAAATGTTGCGGTTCAGCACCGAGATCTGCCGCTTCTGCCCACACCCAAGTGGAATCAATGCTTCCGGAAGCAGGCAGACCAGGAGTTGAAAAGCAGTGGGGCAGTGGATTCTCAGCCTGCGGAGGCCAAATCAGGCCAAGATCCGCCATTGTCTGGCCCTGGCCTAAGTCTGCTAAAATCATTTAAGAATTAAATGAACCCAATAGGATTGTTTTGCCACCTATATAAATTCATAAAGCTTAGCAGAGATGAAGTACTAGGTACTGCTTTATTATTACATTCAAATAGACCTCTGAGGGGCCACCAAAGAACCTGACATCAAGAGCCCACTTTCACAACATTTTGCTAAATATTATCAGTCTCATATAGGCCTATGGTGGAAAGCGCAGATGAGAATTTTCCTTTAATGGGACCAACTGGGAGATCCTCCGGTTCTCTTATTATTGCATTCAAATATCTGCAGTGATGTACATAAGAGTGCATAATAACTGATATCCAGACAAGCCAATACTGTGAGGGCCTGTAATTATGTCCAAAAATGGTCCCCATGATTTTCAGCCCGGTGGGTTTTAGATGCAGCTAATTTCCCTGGGCACCAAGCATCACCAGGAGCCCTAGGGGGCAATACTGATAACAGCACAAAGGAAATATATTTATATTAAGATCAGTGTACACATCAGGAATGTCCTATCTCCAGTCCTCCAGCTGTTGTTGAACTACATCTTTATCTTCCACAATGTACTGCTGGTGAGTAGTAGCATGGACATGCTATGCTTTGATCCTTGAATGCCCAGGGCACCCCACCTCTAACTCTAAGTGGGAACATATGACATAGGAGGAATGGCATGTACTGTACCAGGACAAGATGTTTTAGGATGCCAAAATACCAGGGAACAAAACAATAACCAAGGATGCGACAAACGCTGTGGCACTGGAATGAAAAACAAGCAGTCAAGCTTGGATGGAAGGGATGTTTTGACATAAACGTAAAAAACACATTCACAAAAATGCCATAAATGAGCCCATTCTCATTCGTTTTGGTGTCACCCTAACGCTAGAGGAACCTCTGGAATTCCTTTGGCATTTCGGAGAAGTTGCAATACCAAAGCTAAAACATTTTACTTACCTATGGGAAGAGAAAGTCCCCCTCTCAACGTTGCCTGCTGCAGAAATACAACTCCCAGCATCCCCTGTGCTACAACAGCTAGCAGAAAAATGCATCTTTTTAAATAACCATCCGTAGCACTTCTCATGCCATTATTTCTACAGTGAAAAGTGTAGTTTGCTTCATTTCTTTGCATTTGCCAGTATCAGTCAATATTTGTATGTTATTTATATGTTTGATGTATACATTATTCTGTTGTACAGTGCTGTAGAATTGGTTGGTGCTAATATATGTGCTAATAATAATAATTTTCATGGGAAGTCTATAAGCTAGGGATGACCCCGAAAGGCTTGGAAACATTCTGACTCAAATGTGCACATTGGTCTTGCCTTGTATATTAAGGATAAATGGTGTGTACCCATCAGGCTCCCTCTTCACGTATGTAAATTTAAAGACACCAATACACTGTGTTCATATTACACTTTATTTTTTAAGGTCATAACATGGTTAGATTAAGTGATTTGACACAATATTTACCTTATATTCTGTTTCTTTACAATAGGATTTGTCATTGGCGGAAACAATAAATGAACTGCTTTTCAGTACTGAAACTGCCTCTAAACTTTCTAACTCAAAATAAAAGTATTTGCCAATTAGGAGTTGGCGTATCACTTGTTACACATTTTTAGCATTTTTTTCTACTGAAGAATGATTTACAACAAAGGGCAAACATTTATTTTTGTTTTACTTGTTGGTTGCAGACACGGCAGCATTATGAACTGCCTGTAACTCCTCAATGGGCTCCAGATATAGAATGACTTTTAGCTGAGTAAATAGGCATGGACCAGAAATGAAGATTTTTTAGGTTGATTTTCTGTTTTAATAAATTGTATGTCTGTATGTATATTTTAATATTTTTTTTTTTACTTGAGAATTAAGCAGAGAACTGTAGAACAATAAGTTAGAAGAAACAGCAGCAATAAATACAAACAAATACAAAATACAATACGAATAAATACAAAGCACAGTTACAATAAAGATTAAGGATGGAGGTCCCTGCCCATAGAGCTTACAATCTAAATGTATGCCTGTTCAGAAGTTCCTTACATACAAATCAGAGCATATTACAGAATTTGCAGATTTGTGAATCTGTGTTTTTACTTTGTGGGACACTAACATACATACAGTACCTTTATGTGGAAAGGTGGTTATGCCTTTGCCTTTGTTAGTGCCATGTTCACCCACGGCCTTATTTATGGCATTAGAAAAGTAAACATATACGTTGTTTAAAAGAAAAATAACTTTCTACCAAATTTGAGAATTTAAACATGTTATTTGTACTTTGTATGAAAAATGGGACATGAAGATTAGGCAAAATTTTTGGCTTGTTTCATGCCATTCTCACTCATTTTCTTTATCATGGCGTTGGAAAGTTTGGCTTAAATGCTAAGCACAACAGTTAGCCTTAACTTCTATGCTTAGGAACATGTTTATCTAAGAGTAAAGCAAGCTTTCTCTGCTCTATATTTAATGCATTAGTATTTGTGAGCCCAATGTCCATATTTATCATTGGATGATAAAATACATATCCTCCCTTTGGTAAACACCCCTCTAAAATCCTATGCAAGTGAAGAGAGAGCAGTTCTATATATATATATATATATATATATATCCTAAAGAATGCAGTTTTAGGCTCATTTATATAATGTAAAAATAGAACTTGATGCAGTTGACAGTGGGTCATTTCACGGCTTTAGGATTTTTAAAGGCATATTTAATATTTATCAAAAGGTGTAAGCGATAATCCTCCCTAAAAGTGAATAGAGAGTCGTTAAACTTTCACCTTTTAATAAGTATGCCCCTATGCAACTAAACTAGGTGCGATTCCCTACGTTCATTCGTTTATTTGAAACTGGACCCTGTATTGTATAAATAGAAATGTACGGGCCCACCCCTTCCAGGAGTTGTGTAGCAGCCCTGGAACCTTTGCCTGTTGTGTTTGGCTTCTCCTGCCCCTTGAACAGCCATTTACTCACAGCACAGACATTTCCTACCAGAAAAGAAAAAAAAAACAAGGCAAAATGTTTTATTTTATTGCCGATTTTTATTGCAATGGTTCCAGCGGGAATGACTTATGGGTAGCAACCTACATGCTCAAGTAATTACTCCAGAGTAGCCAAGGAACTTTAACTTGGAAAGAATGTAAACAAGATATTAAAGTTGCAATAAACTGGCCAATGTGTTAATAGCAAAGCAGGCGGTAGAAGGGCTACACTGTGCCTTATTATGCACCCTTCTGGGTATTGCTATTTATTGCTCCACGTGGCTACATATACCAGTAGGTAGGAAAATGAAGTGTGTGTGTGTGTGTGTATATATATATATATATATATATATATATATATATATATATACACGTGTACACGCATAAACTTGATTATCCATTTTTTATTTTTTCCACATTTATGTATATATATTTTAAAGTCACATAAGTGCTCCATTTATTTTTGGTTATTCAATAAACTGGCCAATGTGTTAATAGCAAGGCAGGCGGTAGTAGGGCTACACTGTGCGTTATTATGCACCCTTCTGGGTATTGCTATTTATTGCTCCACCTGGGTACATATACCAGTATGTAGGAAAACTGTGTGTGTGTGTGTGTGTATGTATATATATATATATATATATATATATATATATATATATATATATATATATATACTGTATATACACATACACAAGTATAAACGTATATGTAAATATATATTTTAGTGTCACTACACCATTTATTTTTGGTTATTCATAGTCCTTATGGTAGAACCAGGGTCATCAAATGTAATGGAAATGGAGTGAACCAGAAACCATAATATAACTTGATATGAATGAACTTGAAAAAAAAAATTGATGATGCATATGAATTTTGTTTGTTGCTGTTTCTTGACCCCCTAATTGGCAGCCTTCTTGGGGTAGGGTAGGATTAAGCCTGCCCACCCTGGCAGCGCAGGGGTTAAGATAAAGAGCCCAGGCACGTTTGAGGCCGCGCTATGAATCCTTTGTGCTGAATTATTGCTTTGTTGAGCCAAAGGTCATTAGAATGGATAAGTACGGCAATAAAACTAAAAGAACCAGTACTCTTTCCCTATAAAGATTATCATTATTGGCTTATTAATACTCGACCAAGTTGAATTATACCTCGGTAATAAATAGGGAGCTTGGCTGCAGCTTTTCACATGTTAGAAATGAGCTGATTCTCCCCCCAGCCCTCATGGCCCTGCTGCACTCGCTACTCCAGCTCCAGCAACTTCTCTCTTTATGAGCAATAACATTTAATTTGCTCACATTGAATTGCACCTCCAACACCTCATTGCTCACCTCTAAATATTCATCAAAATGCTAATTCGGTGGGAAGGGCCCTTTTCTGCCGATTTAATTCGGTGCTTATAGATTTAAATAAGAAAACACAGCGCATTATTTTGTAATTGCTTTCCCAAAGCCTTCGCCGCTTATTTACTAACTGATTTATTCGATTTCTGTCGCGAATTAGAGACCTGCTGCAAAATCAATACAATTAGGGGAGAAACGCCCGATTCCCCCTGCGCTGCCCCTGCCCGCACCCTCAACGGCCGACCCCTTGACTTCAATCCGCCTCAAATAGTCCACTGATTTGCCGCTATGTGCGCTACCATTGTCTTGCGCTGGGAACAAGCATCTTCCAACCTCCTGATGGGGTGAAAGCTACTCATATAAACCCCAAATAGCCTGAAAAAATATCACATGTCCAAAAATAAATAAATAAATACGAATAAAATGGTAGATATATATATATCATATATCATATATTTTTTATATAGAGGGATTTAATAAAATAATAAATATAGTAAAAAAAGTTTTTTTTAAATCAGAAAGTCTTATCATATCCACATATTTACCCCCCCCAGTCTATTTGTATAACCCCTTCCCTACCAAAGGGGTGGGCACAGCCCCTGTGACTTGGAATGGGGTTGCCACATGCAGCTTTAGATGTATTGCCTTGAAAATTCAAGGGTAAATAAACACTGTTTATAAAATAAATAAATAAACGAATATTTGTTTTAAAAACAATAAAAAAAGCAGAGATAACATGTATACATATAATAAAATCAAACATATGTCTATACTGATGCAAACGATTTTTTTTTGTAATTAGTAGAACAGTTTAACTGAGATGAACCCCAAATCCAAGTCTGTAAGCTACAAATAAGGAGGTGCTCGCTGCCAGTCCCACGTGGCAGATGAATTCGAGTCCAAGCTGGAGATCCCCAAACAAAGTAACACGGTCTAATAGCGCTCGCCCCCCACTCAAGGCTAAAGAAGCCGTTTTACCTGCTGGGACAACAATAAACAACACAGGGAAGACAATGGCTTTTCCTGGAGGATCTTCTTGTGCCCATTGTCACTGTTCCTTGGCAAGCAGCAGCCTTCGCACTGAAATCATAGGGAATTCTCTTCCTTATTCTGTGTCAGTGAGAAATCCCCATTTCTCCAAGTCTCTTAAGAACTTCAGATTTTTCTTTAAAAAAAAATCATCTTTTTTCCTTTTTTTTGCCTCTATGGGGGCGCAGAGATAAAAGTTGCCAAGTTGGCGAAAATCGTAGTTATCTTGTCACAAGTCGGATTTTTTTTTTGTTGTCCAGATTCCTTGAGTTACTAAAGCTTTTCAGTGTCTGGGTTTTCTTTTTTTCTCCTTGTTTATAGCTACAGAAGGCAAAAGAGCCATAAATCTTAGAGAAAGCCCACAGAGACAAGAGGAAATTGTGTATGCATGGATAGCAGCGGCTAATATCTAAGCCCATTAACAAGCCTGTGTAGGACTCAAGTTGTTGGGGTACATTAACTTACAGTTAAATTCTGGGAGGAAAAAAAAGACATTGTGAATTAACATAAAGCAAATTCATCATTTGATTTTTGTCATATTAAATTAGCTGAGCTTGATCAGCCCCCTCCCCTTCTCTCTTCAAACTCCAGTCATTGTGTTAATTTTTAGTCTCAGGCAGTTTGCAGAAAAACCATAAATCAGAGGTCAGAGAAAGTTTTTGGAAGAGCAATCAGACTTGATATGTTAGATAAAAAGCAGGGACAGGGGCGTGCGAATCTGATAGGGGGCTGCTGGGGTGGGGAGAGGTGCTGCTGGGGTGGTGGGGTGCTGGGATGTGGGTGCTGTGGGGAGGGATACTGCTGGGTTGGTTGGGCTGCTGGGATGGGGGTGCTGTGGGGAGGGGAGGTCCACATTTGGAAGAGTGGGCTAATGTAATATTTATACATTACATATAGTTCTATAAATCCCTTAAGGAATGGGGCAAGATTATGTGAGGAGAGGGGACAAAGAATGGGCTGGGGTGGGGGGTGTTATTATTGTAGATGCAGATAATAGAATGCGTTAAACAAAATAAATATAAAGCGGCTGGTGTTTAAGTGCTGGCTGTTTGTCTCTGTGCAGCTATATTTATATATTTATATCTTTTTTTTCTTTATTGATCACAAACCTTTCTCATTTTGGCCAGGGATCCATTATGAAGCTTATTTCCTTCCAGTAATCAATGCAAATGTGTGGCTCTAGTCTGATTTGTATCTGTGGAGGCTGTGACGCAGGGCTCTAGGTTCTCTGCCTGGGCTGACAAACCCTCTTAAAGACCACTAAACAATCATAATCTGCATTGGCAATACCCCCAATAGCACTTCTCTCTCTTCCACCCCCACATCAACCCCCACCCCCCTCACCTTCCCCAAAAAGGGTCCTCCAGAGTTCCCTGAGCAAACGCCTCCCCAACATCTCAGCACAGCCCTCTCCTATGCTGGGAGTGAGTATCCACTGCAGCCTGGGCTACAGCTCCCTCTTCGCCTATGAAAGTGTTAAAGGTAAGATATTTTCACTGCAAGCAAACAGCAGGCTTTTGTATACATGATTTATAGTCGGATTCTTGGTTCAAACAGAGTTCACATGGATTTGCTACTGCTGAAGGCTTAAAGATGGGCTGACTTCACACTACTACGGCTGCCATTAAATTCTCCTTTCCATTTTTTAACTCTCTCTCTGCTTTTAGGACTGGGGAGGGGTGGGGGCGACTCGCAATTTGAATATAAGGATTTATTTATTTATATGGAACGGGAGAATCGCAATTGTATGTTCCTCTCCGTGGCCTTTAAAAGGATGCAGCGTAAATCATAGAGTTAAATTGTAATTAAACAGCTGACAGCCCCAGAGCCTTGATCATAAAGAAATGATCTATATCCCTGCGATGTGATCTACACGGGGTGGGTTCATAGAAGCCGCGATGCTTGGGCTAAATCTCCATTCAATTTCTCCATCCTTGTTCTTGGGGAATGGAATATCATTTGCCAGACAAAATATTGCGTAAGAAAAATCCATAGAACGAAAAAAAAACGAGCCCAGTTCAACAATAACCACAATACTGCAACCATTCCCCTTGCAATTCCCTGGGAATCGGACTGGAATCGCTTCGCCCAAATGAAGTGGCAAAAAACCGAATTGATATTTTGCACAACTGATTTCATCTACAATTCCTTTCTCTACAGTTGAAATTGCACAATTGTAGTTGCTAAAAATTCGTTTACCATAAATACTTTGCGCCCATTTACAAGAATATAAATTATATATATATATCTATATCTATATATATATATATATATATATATATATATATATATATATATATATATATATATATATATATATATTATATATATATATATATATATATAGATATATATATATATATAGATCTGTGTGTGTGAAATATTTCACTTTTAAATACTCATTGTGGACAGAAATGCATTGATCACATAATCCTGTGGCCCTCTTACTAGTAGTGCTGAACTACAGCTCCCACAATCCCCAGACAGGGATGAGCTATAGTTCACATAATAATGCAAATGATGGAGAGGGGGGTATTTTTGATTAATAATTATGCCGTTCATTCACTTGACTGTTTCTTTAGTAAGAACAAAGGATGAAAGCTAGGCCTAGGCTGTGGTGTGGCTGGTAACAATGGCACTGGGCACTGCCTGACGAGTTAAAGGGGGCTCATGCACCAGTTAGGGTTACACCACTTAGAAAAGTTCTGTTAGTTCTGCTAGAGACTTTTGCAGGAAGAATGAGCCAGTTAGGCTGATCCTGGAGGAGGAAGAGTCAAGCCAAGTACAGTAATTTCTGTAATTTCTTTTGGCACAGTGAGTCCATCCTTGACCCAAGTAATCAGTAAAACATTTGGAAATATTAAGTACGGATGGATGGATGGATAGATAGATAAATAGATAGATAGATAGATAGATAGATAGATAGATAGATAGATAGATAGATAGATAGATAGATGATAGATAATAGATGATAAATAGATAGATGACACATAGATATGTGATGATAGATAGATGGTAGATGATCAATAGATATATGATGATTATGTTTATGTATTTATGTAGATAAATAGATGAAAGATAGATAGATAGATAGATAGATAGATAGATAGATAGATAGATAGATAGATAGATAGATAGATAGATAGATAGACAGACAGACAGACAGACAGGCAGACAGACAGACAGACAGATAGATAGATAGTTAATAGATAGATAGATAGATAGATAGATAGATAGATAGATAGATAGATAGATAGATAGATGATATATAGATATAAATATACATACATAGATAATAGATAGATAGATAGACAGACAGACAGACAGACAGATATAGAACTTTATTTGGAAATTGGGCTCATGATGTTAATTAAGCCAATGTAGTACCATTAGCAAGAATAATTTAAAATTGGAGTCATAAGAACACTGGAGTTGCTAGTGTGTGTGAATGGTAAAAGTGAGCTCAACCCTTTCTTAGTACCATTAGGATATAAATAAATATCTATTCTATATTATAAATATATTTGTATTTATTTATTCATATATATATATTATAGATACTATATTGTAAGGTCTTTCGCCTTAGCCCAGATAGCACAGATTGGGCTCGCGATTTTTCTTTGTCCCCCTGTCAGTCCCAAATGTCCAGGCCCAGCTCATTAGACTGTTTGGTAGTGACATGTGTCCCCTTAAAAAAGCCAGTGAGGGAAGTTGCGCTGGAGACTGATGTGATGATAAGATCCCCTTTCCTCGTCCATCCATCAGCCCAGGTACAACTCCCAGTGCTTCAGGCCATGAGGTTCCCCTTTTGTGCGAGGCAGTCACGTGGGGCCCCAGCACCAAGACTAAAAAAACCTAAACTCCTAGCCCTTCAGATAGAGGCAGTCATCTAATTACTGTTAATCATTTTTATAGCTTCCTGCAGCACTTCCAGTAAATAAATCCAGCTGTCACGGCTTTACCCTGTCATCTCAGACTATATAAAACAACTCGCAAAAATTGGTGTAAAATGATTGCTTGGGGGATTTAAAAAACAAAACACTGAAATAAAATCATTGATTCTGCCCTAGTTGAAATGAAAACCAGGATGAGAGACAGAGGGAAGCAGAACTACACATCCCTGTAAAAGTTTGTTACAAAGTTACTATAGGACACCGGCCCCTGTAGCGAACAACACTGGAACAATAACTCGAATGTATCGTAAAATTGCGAGCGAATCCCACTAAAAACTAACATTTTTTTTGGGCCAGGGTTTAAATGACTCCCTTGGAACTGACCCGCTTTGTCCTTTTCACTGTCCCATTGTCTCCCTTTGTTTCATATAAACCAAATGTCTCACTTTTTAAAGTTTCCCCGAATCAGGAAAATGGTTTACCTTGAACCCAAATATAATTCGACATTTTTATACTATAAATTCGCTTATTCGTTGTAGAAATAAAATACAATGTGTATTCAGATTGTTTTGAAAAAGTACAATGTGTTAGTTATTGTCGAGGGGGAGGGGCGTTCATTTACAATCGAATTTTTTTAATTAAAAAATGTAAAAATGCTTTTTCGCTACAACTACAGTCAGCTGTCGGGGCTATGTTGCCAGGGGGAGCAGGAGGGCCAACAGAGAAGTGTAACAGGAGCTGAATGGGATTAGAGTAAGAAGCCCATAATAAGTTTGAAGGTGCCCTTGTTCTCTCTCTCTGACTGTGCCCTGTACTTTCCCTTCCCAGGAATCTGAGCAGCAGCGATAAAGTAGCAGCGATAAAGCAGCAGCGATCTTTCAGACCTACCACTGAGGAACATGGTATAAAAGCTGATTGTCTCTTCATCCTCCCCTCGCTCTTTGTTCCTGGAGATCCCAAGTGGAAGTGGCCAAGTGTGGGCGCCTGTATGAGCGCAGGAGGAGTGGGTCCCGTGGGTGACAGCGTGGAGTGGGCACGAGTGTAGGATGCCCCCGTATTATCTGCTCTCAGTCTGATTCTCCAGCCTCGGGATCATTTGCAAAGGTCACTACAAGGCGATCCCCCATTAGCTCTGAGAGGTGTCACATTTCTGCAAGTACTGTGGAAATGCAAAAGTCACTTTTCTATGACAACGCTTCTTTTGGAGGCTGCGGCTTCCAGCAGGACAACACTGGCATGGGCTATCTCGGACAGCAGGACTATGCCAGTAGTGACAATGGCTACCAGCCCCCCTTCTGCCTATCCCCTGGCACTGCCAATGGCTCAGCTAACAAGGCCATTGACTTCCATTCGTCTGATGTGTCAGAACAAGCCCAGCAGCCCAAATCACCAAAATCAGATTCCCCCTTGCCCAAATCAGCTTCAACCCAGAGCTGCACAACTAACAAGTCCACTGGGCCACTCGTCTCTTCTGACGTCACTAGTCCCCACAAGAAGAGTAAAGTCAGCAACTTGCCCAAACAGATCTTCCCATGGATGAAGGAAACCCGCCAGAACTCCAAGCAGAAGAAGCAAGCCCCTCCCCCTGCAGGTAAATATTCCCACAATGCATCGCTTCACCTTCACCTGTTGGTGGGGAATGGATTTAGATAGATAAGTATTGACTGGGCTTTTTGTTATTTTGTTTGTGTGTGTGTATTCAAATATAGTAGTGACTTGTATAATCTGGTGCTCACAAAAAGAGTGGTTCACCTTAAAGTTAACTTGTAAGTATATTATAGAATGGCTAGTTCTAAACAACTTTTCAATTGGCTTTCATTTCTTTTTCTTTATTATAGTCTATTTACCTTCTTCTGCTGTTTTCAGCGTTCGAACGGGATTCGTCCAAAAAAAATGCCCTAAAAGGCTAAAGTTTCTAATTATTGCTACTTTGTATTACTCGCCTTTCTATTCAAGCAATCTCTTATTCATATTCCAGTCTCTTATTCACATCAATGCCTGGTTGCTAGGGTAATTTGGACCCTAGCAACTGTATATCTGAAATTGCAAACTGGAGAGCTGCTGAATAAAAATCTTAATAACTCAAAAACCACAAATAATAAAAAAAATGAAATCCTATTGCAAATTGTTTTTGAATATTACTCTCTAAGTCATAATAAAAGTTCACTTAAAGGTGTACAGCCCCTTTGAAGAGGATGTTAACTGAAAAGATTTGCTAATAAGAGAAGCTGTAATTCTAAATAATTTTTCAATGTATATTAATTCCATATTTTGAATGGTTTTACAGTTACTTTTAAAGATAATAGCTATTAAGAGCAATATCTGTCTGCCCCTTTCTATCCTTTGCTATGGTAGTTCTGACATGAAACATATATATATAAATATAATAACAGGATCCAGCTGATGAACAGACCAGAGAAGAGACATCCAAGGCTGAGTTTTGCTACATTGTTTCAAAAAACAGAATCAGCAGTTCAGATAGAGTATTTAAGTATTTTTCAGTAATTACATTTACAAGTAATTTAAAACCACCTTTAAGAACTGTAGATTGGAAATTTACTAATAGCAACATTTTCTTTCAAAAAATATTTTGTTTTTGTGTTTACATCCCCTTGAAAGGGGATTGCTCCCCAGAATTACAGACTTTTCTCAATGACTTTCTATTATTTATTTTTTTTTACGATTTTTCCAAAATCTAAGTTTAAAGTTGTTGTGTTTGAGTCTGGCAGCTCAGTAATTCAGGTGCAGACTCTAAACTGTTACAATTTTTACAACATTAAGTTGATACATTTCTCAGCAGCATCTCTAGAGTATTAGCAACTATTGTATCAGTTCTAACAGCTGCCTGTAATGAAACCCAGGGATTCTGCTCAGCAGGGACAAAGACAAGAAATGTATCAATTTAGAACCTAGCAGGGTCGGCGACCCACCTTCACAGAGCTGCTTTAGAAGGTGAAAAAACACTTTACACTTCAATATTAGAAAAACGGTGACACATAGAAAATGGAAAGTAATTGGAAAAAGTCTTTATTTCTGGCGTTCTATTGAAAAACAACTAGTTGTTTGAAGGTGAACAATCCCTCTAAGCAAATCAACCAGGTTGTTTCCACATTTCTGCCTCTGTATTTATTCACAATGCACCTGAGGGTACTGATCAGCCTGAGCTGGCCACCTGCTCCCCGAGACTATACAGTATAAAGAGCATCACAATATATATATATGTGTATATTTGAATTATACCTGTATATGTGCCTTTACACATACACAAGGGGCAGCTCTTTGCGCTCATTATAATTAGGGGGTCCAAACCAAACTGGAGAAACAGGGTGGAAGAAAAAAGTAGGGGATAATAAAAATGAGGTGGGCAGAGTAGTGAGTATTATAGTGGCACAGAGATGAATAAAGAGGGAGATGAGAGAGAGAGAGAGAGAGAGAGAGAGAGAGAGAGAGAGAGAGAGAGAGAGAGAGAACAGATAAATATAGGAGGGGGGAGAAAGAGAGACCGATTCTGACAAATATAGTCCACACAGGCATTTATAAGTGCTATCACGTGACCATGCGCACAGGTGTATCAGTTTCTATGCAGAACAATGGAAATTTCTCAGCCACGTGTTGCAGACCATGTTTTGGGCAGTTCCCATTAATAGTCGTTTTAGTTTAATGTGATTTAACCAAACTAGCATTTGATCGGAAATATGTAGCTTTTGATGGAATTTGGGGTGATGAAAATAAAAAGTTGTTACACAGTCAAAGTGTCCCAGTCCCCAGGGGGTTCTTAGTTATACAGGTAGACAGTGACAGTGAGTGTGATGATACAAAGTGTTTTGTGTGTGTGTTGCAGAAGATGCCCCATCAGTGGACAGCAGCTTCCTCAGCTCAGCAGCATCCAAGAGAGCCCGGACTGCTTACACTAACTCTCAGCTGGTGGAACTGGAGAAGGAGTTTCACTTTAATCGCTACCTCTGTCGCCCAAGGAGGCTGGAAATGGCCAAACTGCTCAATTTATCCGAGAGGCAGATAAAGATCTGGTTCCAAAACAGGAGAATGAAATTCAAGAAGGACCATAAGGGCAAAGGGGGAGGTGTGTCTCCTGGAGGCCTGTCCCCAAGCAGTAGCCCCTCTCTCATGTCCTACAGCAGCAATTTGCCCTTAGACGGCGACTGTGGCTATGAGGTGCCCATGGCTACAGGAGCTTACAATAAAAACACAGGGGACATGTATGGTTTAACTGCTTACTCTGCACCTCTATTTGACAACCCTTCGGCCCAAAAAAGATATGGCCCCCAGTCCCTGGCCCCTGAGTATGATCCTCACTCTATGCAAGGGGACGGTAATTACGACACCTCAGGCTTGCCAAACGGACAGGGTTATCTGGCCAATTACTTGGAAAATGGATCTGAGAGCTGCTCCATGTTCAGCCTCCCACATCCTTCCTCAGAGAGCATGGACTACAGCTGCGCAGCGCAAACTCCCAGCAAACACCACCTTGGCCCCTGTGATCCGCACCCCACCTACACAGACCTTAATATACATCCTGTGCCTCAGGCTTGCTCCCAGGAGCCACCGGTGCTGACACATCTGTAATACTGGGAAGCCTTTGAAGGGCAATTTGCCCCTTCTGCACCATTATGTCATCAAACATGCCCTGTACATTTACAACCACTAACACCCCCTCCATGCATTTTCTATGTATTTATTGAGCTATGCACAATGCCAGACTATGCATGGATTGCCTCACATAAGCAAACAATTACATGCTATTTCCACAGAACCTTTTAATATCATCCCCAGTAGTATTAAATACAACTTCCTGCCCAGGGCACTGAGCGATAGCGACTTTGCGCAAATGGAATATGCCTTGCGTCACATTCTCCAAAAATGAGCCATTTGCGCCTATTTCTCCTTCCAGCCCTGTTTGTCTCTCTGTTTTTTTGTAATTCCTGATTTTTTTTGAACCTGTAGGGGAAAAAAAACTATATTTATATGACTTCGCGTTGAATCTGTGAAATATTTTTCCATGTTTTAATATTGTATTTCGGTTTTCTGTTTTTTTTTGTTTTTGTCTTTTTACTCCAGGTAACTTAATTTATTTCTATACATTTTTATATTGTTTCAAAACGGTTTTGTCTTTTAGAAATCTATCGAACTGAGTCCAGACGTCTTTTAAGTAGATTTTAATGAAAGAATTGATAGAATAAAGTAAGATTAAAAAAGAAAATTCTACGAGTCGGGTTTATTTTGAATTATTACACTTCTCAAAATATTATTTGTAAATAAAGTGGATTTCTGAGATTCTTAAGGCAAAGAGCAAATGGGTTATTTGAGTTACAGAAATCTCCTTGGTTGTTGTTTTTTTTTTTTTTTTTTTAAACAAGGGGTTGGATTTCACCCCTAATTCACCCCCATTAATCATCTAGACAGGGACAGTTCACATGGTCCCCTGAAGCCCTTTTCATGTTAAGTTAGTATTCAGCCCTGGTTCAATCTTGCTTGATCACTTTGCACAATGCTTTCTGCTAAACTCTCAAATTCTACCGGATTCCAGGTTTGAGATTGCGTTAGCTTAGTCTGTATTTTATTTACTTTAATTGACGTTCGATTTATCAATTATTTAGCTAATATTTTGGAGGATTGTATGGTCTTTTAGAGAATATATATATATATATATATATATTTTTTCTTCTTCTTCTTTTTAATATATATATATATATATATATATATATTTTTATTATTATTTATTTATTTAAATTTAATATATTAAATAAATATAGACTATTTGACGCATGTTAAATTTTGTCAGTCAAGCAGTCATATATAAAACAGTAAACGCTGTGTAAACATAGTAGAAATGTAAATCTGAGAATATCATTTTTCAGTTAACTGTGAAATAATTTGTATTTATAAACCGGATTTAAAGACAACTTTTTGAGATTTGCTCTCATATTTACCTTTTATCCATAGGGTATGAAATCCATAAATTTGCACTTCAGCTTCCAACTTTTTTTTTTTTTTCAGAAAAAAACTTCAATGCTTTTTTAGGAAACTCCAGTGCGAACGAATATTTACTGATGTTGCAAGATCCTCTTCCACAAAATGAACTACATTTTTAAGTTTTGCAAACCAATACTGTGTATGAGGGTAATAGATAACAGGACAGACAGACTGACATACAAGTAGATGATAGATATATTGATATCGGTATAGAGTTGGATGACAGATAGATGATACATTATTTATTTTTGAAAGATAGGTAGACAGATGGATGTACAGTTAGACAGAATGCTAGATAGGATCAGATACATGTAAACATTGGCGGACAGATAATTTAACCTACGAATACAGCTCGATGATGGTAAGATGTAAATATACAGATATATAGATGATGTTACATATAGCATAGCAAATAGAAATGAGATAAATATGTGGCATAGAAAATAAAAGACACGGTATAAATAAGTTGAATAATTGATGGAGATATGGTAGGTTATATAGTTATAGAAAAGTGATATTTTTATCCTTAATTATGCTTGTTTAAAGGGGCAGTTAAAGAATAAATGTAAGTTACTCGTTTACATAACACAATGTGACGCTCAGCAGCAGAACTTTATATAAGAAAGTTGTTGTTAGATTTTACGTACTCGCTGAGTGTTTCAGCGACGATTGTTAACAATACCAGACCATTCCAAGAAATTTATTCGTATTTGTAAACAAATGCTAAACCAAAAATATATTATAAACACCCACTTTTGTCCCATAAATATGCTCTAGAAAACCTTCGCATTGGATCCAAGATATGCCAGTCTGACCTCCAGTTCCCTCGGTATCAGCCTTTTCTGAATTAGAAATGAACCATGCAGACAGTTCAGTTGAGTTAATAAACTTTGATTGCAGTTTGATTACAAAAGTTACATTGCGCTGGTGCTGCTAGAAATACAAACTCAGCGCTAATGTGTCCTTTATTACTAACTAATGGCAATTACTGTACAACGAGGGAGAGCAAAATGCGCCTCCCAGTTAACTCAATTTGCCTGTGAGCAACAGAAGGCGAGGCCCATGTGTCTGGTACTGAACCAATAACGCCCACACCCTGCCCAATCTACTATTCCATTTATAAATGCGCTTTTCTTCGGCGCGCAAACAACCGGATCAGGCGCAAGTTCTCCGCACATCTTTGGCAATGGAAGGCGCAAGTGCTTCTGTAAGTGCCGTGTTTCTCCAGATTCTAATGTCAGGACCTTCTGATAGGGGTTGTTAGCAGACACCATATGATTATATAACAAATATACCACCTTCAGTAACATATTGCATATTTTCGCTTCCTTTTTGCACAGCTGGTTCTATGGCTTGTAAAAAATGTAGCAGAAAGTCAGCACTTCCTGCTTCTTCACAGGTCTAGAAATTAGCTGCTGCTGCTGCTACATTGTTTTAAAATTCAAGACCACTAGGGCAGAGAACAGAAAGGGACAGACACTGCTTTCAATAGAAGTTCAAATTACAAATAACTTTAAAACCATTGCACAATTTTATACATGTATATTGGAAAGTTGCTTACAATTAACACACACACACAGTGCCTTAAACTACTAAAAATGCCTTACCCTTTAAAAAAAAAAAATAGTTTTCCATATATTGCAATATATTTAAAGGAACAGTAGCACCAAAAAATAAAAGTGCTTTAAAGTAATGAAAATATCATGTAGTGTTGCCCTGCACTGGTAAAACTAATGTGTTTGCTTCAGAAACACTACTATAGTTAATATAAACAAGCTGCTGTGTAGCAATGGTGGAAATTCAAAAAAAGCTAAATGGCACAGGTTAAATATTGGATAACAGATAACATTATGTTCTACAGAGCTTATCTGCTATCTGCTATGTACCCGGAGCCTTTTCTCCTTTGAATGGCTGCTCCCATGCCTACATAGCAGCTTATTTATATAAACAATATAATTTCTGAAGCAAACACAGCAGTTTTAGCAGAGCAGGGCAACACTGCTTTATATTTTTATTACTATAACAATTTCATTTTTTGATGTTACTGTTCCTTTAATATGGTCAATTATGTCATCCCTGGTCTGGACAGTCCTACACTCACCTTCATCTGATTCATTAAGAATTATATTACTTAATTCTTCATTTTATACAGGGACCAAGTTTTACCTGCTTTACTTGCTGCTTTCAGGGTTAAAACTCCCAAATATGTTTGCCATTTTATTGGCCACCACTGTGATCACCTGACTCAGGTGTCCCCGACCTTTTTTTTACCCGTGAGCCACATTTAAATGTCTAGCACTGCTGCATAGATGCACTTAGAATCTGTTTAAAGGGATTGTTCACCTTTAAATTAACTTTTAGCATGATGCAGAGAGTGATATTCTGAGACAATTTGCAACTGATTCTCATTTTTTATTATTTGTGGCTTTTGAGCTATTTTATTCAGCAGCTCTCCAGCCTGCAATTTCAGCAATCTGGTTGCTAGGGTCCAAATGATTATATCAACAGTGCACTGATATGAATAAGAGGCTGGTACTATTGATATGTGAGGGCCTGAATAGAAAAATGAGCAATAAAAAGTAGCAATAACTATAAATGTATAGCCTTACAGAGCATTTGATTCTAGATGGGGTCAGTGACATCCATTTTAAATGTAAAAACTATAAAAATGAAAAAAAGAAGGCCACTTGAAAAATTGCTTAGCATTACCCATTATAGTACAACATACTAAAAGTTAACTTAAAGGTGAACCACCTTCCCCCATACAGGCAGGGAAAATTCTCTTCCCCCATACAGGCAGCTATGGATATCCCATAAAGAGAGAAACTCATTGATTAGTGGCAGATTTCAAATTAGGACCCCAAAATATTGATAAGTTGACCTATTCTACCAAGATATATTAAAATTGCTCAATAATTAGGGCCTCACTGGGCCCCTTACACTCCTGTTCCCCCCTACAACCACAGGGTCTCCTTCCCAAGCCAACAATCAGATCAGCCCAATTTATCTCAGCATTTGTGCAGCCAAATTGCATAGATATGTACTCGTATGGCTTTAAAAGTGTATGGCCAGACCTAAAGTCAGTGGCTGAAGAGGAGGAAGATGATCCTGCTCATGGCATAAAGCTGAACCCTGCTAAGAATCAGAATCCACAGGCCCATATGAAAAATTCTGAGCAAAGCAAATGTCCTTCCATGTCTGAGAAATGTTTTGTTCAAAAGTAAGGACTTAATGAAGTTGAATTGTTTTTAAGGGATATTTACCTTCCAAACACTTTTTTTAAATTTAGTTGCTTTCAAATTGTTCACCAGAAATAAAGACTTTTTTTCAATTGATTTCAATGTTTCATTTTTTTTACAGTTTTTCCAAAATGAAAGTTTAACGTTTGAATATTCTTCCCTCTGGTGTTTCAGTCTGGCAGCTCAGTAATCCAGGGGCAAATTCTGAACTGTTACAATTTGCTACATTACATTTCTCAGCAGCATCTGTGGAATATTAGCAACCATTGTATCAATTCTAACAGCTGCCTTTAATGAAACTCAGGGATTCTGCTCAGCAGGGACAAAGATAAGAAATGTATCAACTAATGTATCAATTTAGAACAGTTACGGAGTCAGCGACCCCCCCAGAGCTGCTTTAAAAAAGACATAAGAAAAATTTAACTTTAAACTGCATTAGAAAAATGGTCACAAATAGAAAATAATAAATAACTGAAAAAAGTCCAACAACTGAACTGACACAAAAGTTGGAAGGAAACAAACCCTTTTAATATTAGACATCTTTAGGACTCTATCTCAGTTTAGTCTGAGTATAGTCAGCTTTTCTTTCACTGAAAGGCAGCTTCCATGCAGATTTATACACAAGTGCAGACAAATAAGGCTTCCTGTGCCATTCCCTATATATCCATTTTTTTCTGTAGAAAAAATCTCCTTTCTATTATCCATTCCCTCAATTTCCAATCCAGTACAAGGTAGGGAATAATGATACACACTGTTTACTTTAAAATACAAGAAATTCCATGACAGGGAGTCTGCAGACCAAGTGCTTTGCATAAAGATCATGAAACGGAGTTGACTTCTGATCTCCTCATATTTTAAAGGAAGGTAAACAACTCTCAGTCATGTTACACAATGAACATCATTAAATACTCATAACTGGTGAGATCATTAAGTTTGTTCACAGTAGCGGCACAATGGACAGCATTGCTATAGGACAGAATTGGGCACCTTTGCAACCAGAGCACTATCTGCATAGCAGCCCTGAACTGACAATCTGTGGGTTCGGGCAAAAGCCAGAGGGGCTGCTTTAAAATGCCATAGACATTCACTAATTATTGGGCTGGCGGAGGCTGTTTGGGTCTCTGTGTACTTGAAATGCCAGGGCTTATTTTAAACCTCCTGCATAGAGTTTGTATGTTCTCCCTGTGTCTATGTTTAGGGTCTTTGTGGGCTTTCTGTGATCCCTCTGCATGTTACAATCATACAGGTTCAATCAGGCCTGGACTGGTAGTCAAAATAGGCCCTGCCAAGTACACAGAGGCCCAAACAGCCCCCTACCAGCCCACTATATGGTAACTTTCTATGGAACCATACAGTGGCCCCTCTGGCGTTTGCCAGAACCCACAGATTGCCAGTCCTGGCCTGGGTTCAATGGCTCCTGATGGAGCATGTATATGGTACAGAGATCAACTTCTCCAAATCACCAAATCAACCGCTTGCAGGGTTCCAAATCAAACATCCTAACAGGAGGGAACTGTCTATTCTGTGGTTAGATGTTGCCTTGCCCCAGTAGATATATCAAATACTGTGGCTGCAGC
The DNA here is from genome assembly GCA_038501925.1 of Xenopus petersii. Lineage (NCBI taxonomy): Eukaryota > Metazoa > Chordata > Amphibia > Anura > Pipidae > Xenopus > Xenopus petersii. The sequence goes on from CM076674.1 coordinate 39,888,392, forward strand.
CCTCCAGCTGTTGTTGGAATAACAACTGTGGGCGGCATAGGTGGATAGTGGCGAGAGTAGCTCCCACTGGTCCCCCCACGTAGATAAGCAGGTTTGGCGCGTGTGGGAACATTGGAAGGGAGGGAACGGGCATTGCTTGTTACTGACTGCAATATTACTAGAAATCGTGTACTGCCACTTATTTAATATATACTACCATTTAAAAGAGCTTCCACCGATCCTCCCTATGCGGTTTTTAATTATTTGTATTTTTAAGGACAAGGTCCAGCACTGCTCTGGATTTAAAGAGTCTCTGTGTTTATGGGCAACATGTTTTATTGCAACTTTAATTAAAGGTTATGTTTTAGCAACATTGCAACAATCGTTATCTGAACTGGTTTGCTGGTAACGACACGTGGAAATGTTTCTAGATACATTTCACCCGAGTTTGTTGCAAGTTTGTGAATGACAGTTGGAATAACAACTAGCAGCACCCTGCAATATCCATAGGGTTGCTGGGAATTGTAATTCAGCAGAAGTTGCAGTTGGTACATAATTAGCCTAGGTGAATGCTGCCCAGTATATCCCATGCCCTGGGTCACGTATGCATTTATTAGAGGTAGGGCAACAGTGTCATACAAATAGATCTCAGGAGATTTTGCACATGCTGGAGGGCCATATACATCTCTTGCAGGGCCATATATGCCCCGCTTACTCCCATTTGGACATCCCTGGTCTAAATCATTCACGAAAAAAACCTGCCCAATTATAATATACTCCATCATCTTTACTCAAAAGAAGTATATTTTGCGTGACTTTTTAAGTAATGTTCAATATTGTAGTTTTGTATTGAGAAAGAAGTCGTTTTCCTGCTTCCGACCCGCGGACTATATTTTTACACTGCTGGATTCTCCCTTTGGGTATTTAAATCATCATAACTATCCACAGGGGGATTGTGCATTCTGCCAGAAAAACAATTTCACAGTAATACATCTCAACCCAAAATGTAAGAATATAAAACACTGTGTAAGCAATGGTGAGTTTAAAAATGCATTCAGTAGTGAGAGATGCTGCAATGCCAAGTCATTGTACAAAAGTGGGACTTGAGGCCAGGGCTGTTTATCCTCTGGTCCTCAAGTTGTTTCTAAAGTACAACCGCCAGCTTTCTATGAGGGCCAAAGGCTGGAAGGCTTAACTGTTACACATCTTGGAAACTGAACTGCAGCAGTGGATCTCAGAGGGTGCTGGGAATTGATGTTGACAAGCAGCTGTAAGAGTGCAAGGTTAACATCTCTATTTTATTTGCATTAAAATATGTATTACAATTCTCATGTGTTATGGTGAGAAAAGCATGTAAAATCTATTGGGCTAGCTGTCAGCAAGATTGTGATTTGCATCAGACTTACGTTTGGAAGGTTATTGGCAAAAACAGCAGTGCAGAGCTTGATGGTGATACTTAAGGGCAGAAAGGATGCAAAAAAAAGAAAGGCACACGTTGTCATGTGTTGTACACTTTTGCCCTGCACCACCTTCAGCAACTGTGGGCAGGTCCAGAATGGAGCCTAGGGATCTGCATTTTCCCCATACAATAAATACAGTGCTGTCTGGGTTGGATGATGCTGCATTCATGGAGGTGGGGTAATCACATAGGTAACCCCTTCCCCACTCGTCCCCTAACTTGCCCATGATTCAGATGTACAAGTAAGGTAGCACTGGCAGGGACCAGGTACTGCATTCACTGCTAGTTCTATGGCAGGCTATAAGGACAGGGCTTTCTCATGCTGCACACTTGACCTTGTGCTGGGAGATGCAAAGCAAGACAAGATTGCTTTCTGAATGAGCACTAAGAGATGAACATTTGCAATAATAGATAAGGCCCAATAGCCTATATATATTTGGGTCTGGTGCTGCCCTGGCACTGGACCATCATCCACCCTCTCCTCTCTCAGTCGGGACATGCACAGTACAATCCACACATGGTCCAGGGCCCACCAGGGTTGCCACACACGGGCTCCCCACCCCAGCGATGAGGTCCACTCAGTACCACAACCCACTTCCCCCTCTCCCCCAATGAGTACCTTGTATGGGGAGGGGGGAGGTCTGGGGCAGCACCCAGGGCTTCAGTGGGAGTAGGTCTGGGTAGGTTGGGCCCACAGGACCCATGTCCCACCAGTCCAGTCCATCCCTGTGCCAATCATAAAGGAGATGAATTCCCCCCCCACTTAGTTAAGCTGGGTTTATCCACAACCACGCTTAGGGATTTATTTACTAAACTCTGGTCCGGCTTATTGGGGCAAAACTAAATCTTTTTTTTTTTTTAACTCAAATTTTTCAAGATTTATTAATGCCCGATGCAGCAAAAAGCCCAAATCACCTCAGAATTGCAGAGGTTATGTGTAAGTCAATGGCAGAGGTTTCTATCCTATTTTAAAGTTTCTGTGGTCTGTGCTAGAATTAGCCCACAAATCCGACCATTTTGGACTTTTCAGGCAAAAAATCTGAGCTTTTCAGGAGAAAGTCAGTAAAAATCAAGCAATTTGGTGAAAACTTGAACAAAAAAAAACATACAATTCGCGATTTTGCTCGATTTATCGAGTTTTTATCCAAACCTTTTCAATTAAGGTTTTTTAAATAATATATAAGGTAAAATCAGGTATTGGAGTTTGATTGTGTTTTTTTTTATTTAAAAAATGAGATATATTCGGATTTTAGTAAATAACTTTCTTAGAGTTGTAGTGTATATAACGTTTGTTGTTGTACCCATACCCCACATTGCTAAAGACAGGAGGGCTGCTGGCAAGATCAGCTTCTTGGGAGAATAACCTGTTATCTGTTTCAGGATGTAGAGCCTTAGCGGCACAGATCAAAGCTCTACTTACTAAATATTGTCTTCAGCAACAGGTGCCTTTAAGTTTCTTAAAGGAGTTTAAAAACCCCTAATGTATAATCATAAGATAATGGATAGGGTAACATTCCCCTATATTTATGTAGAATCACCTCATAGATGAAATTACAGAAGAACTGCTGCAACTAGAGATTATGGATATAAAAGACGTGAGAAGTCTATAAATGCAGCTGTATATGGAATCAATTGCACATCTAGCATATTGGAATGCAGTCTTCCCCTGCAAATATACTGACATTATAAACTCCTGAACAAACTATAGCTGGCTCAGGATATGATCCCCTAATGCAGTGATCCCTGGTTCCTGAGCAAGCTTTAGTTGTACAAAAACCAAGTGTACTGCCAAACAGAGCCTTGCGTAGGCTGCAAGTCTACATAGGGGCTACCAATTGCCAATAACATTCCATATTTTGCACCTGTAAAAATTCTTCCATGATTATGTTGCTCTCCAACCTATCTTACATTTGTGGCTCACGGGTAGAAAAGGTTGGGGCCCCCTGCCCTTATCTATATGCCTGAGGCAATATTTCACTTAAAATAAACTGTGTACATTTTATGTGCAGTAGCAAAGTATCGCAAAGTATTGCATTTGGCAAATAGTCATTATATTTGTTGTTCATTTTGTGTTATATGTATATTTGCATTATGCTTCCATCTAATATGAAATGGAAAATGCTTTGACTGATTAAAGTTTTCTGCGTCCATGGCACTGCTGGTTAAGGGCCCCTCCACATCTGTGCATCTATGGCAATGCAATACATGCTTTATTTATCTGAGCATCCACTGAGTTCATGAGCGCCTGAGGTTATGAAATAAGTGTGGTTTTGTGAGATCAAAAAAATGCATTTATTTTATTTTTGAAGGCATCTAAAACACAGCCAAAATGTGAATCTGGTAATGCCTTGCAGAATTAAATGTCCTGTGTTTGAGGTATAGGCAGTGCCAGGGCTAGATCCTATAGCCAGTTGATTTAATACTAGTCATACCCTATATCAGTGGCCCGCAACCAGTGGCTCATGAGCAACATGTTACTCTCCGACCCCTTGGATGTTGCTCGCAGTGGTCTCAAACCAAGTGCTTATTTTTGAATTTCTGGCTTGGAGGCAAGTTTTAGTTGTGTAAAAACCATGTGTACTACCAAATAGAGCCTCCTGTAGGCTACCAGTCCACATGGAAGCTTCCAATTGCCAACAATGTTCTACATTTCGCACCCCTAGGAACTTCTTGCATGATTATATTGCTCTCCAACTTATTTTACATTTAAATGTGGCTCATGGGTTGAAAAGGTTGTGGACCCCTGCCCTATATGATCTGTTTATTTGGTGAGGCCACTAAAGGAATATATCTTCATACAATTAGCCCCCCAACTGGCTGGGGCAAATCAGAAATATACTGGGCCTCATTTATAAACACTGGGTAAATTTGCAGCTGGGCAATAACCCATAGCAACCAATCAGTGATTGGCTTTTTTCAGCCACCTGCAGGTTGAACAATGAAAGCAAACCTCTGATTGATTGGTTGCTATGGGTAACTGCCCAGGTGCAAAATTTCCCAGTGTTTATAAATGAGCCCCACTATATTTTGGCCCCCAGGCCAATGGGAGGCAAATAATGGGAGGCAAGGAGACCTATCAAGAAAGCACTGCATCCATTTACTGATGCAGCCAATGCCCAACAGGAACTCAAGACAGATTTTAGTCAGGCCTAACGACCCATAACCTTCCATCTTGGTCTGGAGGGACTGAGTAGGCAGCATTTATCAGCCATTTAAACAAGTGGTTACCGGAGGATCTGTTTTATCTGCATTGTTTCTGTGTTTGTTTCAGGACATCAAGTGCCCAATTTCAGTAAGCCTTTGATATCAGCACAGGCAGATTGAAATGCAAGCGGCCTGGATTGTAAATATAACATGACCATAATCCAAAAGGATAATTTCGTTACAAAAAATCATTGCAAAAATAATATTTGTTTATGTGCTTGAGCATACCAACTTATCTGTTTGTTAACGTGTTGTTGAAATTAAGTAAATCCAATCCAATGTATTATCATGTTCTGTGTAATTATAAAGCCTCCTGCTTTATTTTCAATCAGAGACTGTTAAAAATCTACCATATAGGTACCTGACAGCGCTTAGTTGCTTTACTAGGAATTCTTGGGTCTCCATCATGGGTCTCCATCAAGGGCCTCCAGAGAATCCCAGCAAAGAATAACATGTCTGCTCAAACTGCATTACTTCAGAGGGATTGCTCCCATTTATTGTAGTGTTGGTGGATAAATATATATATATGTCCCACCTACATCACAGTAAATGGGAGCAATCACTTTGAAGTAATGCAGTTTGAGTAGACATATTACATTTTGCTATGTACACAATAAATTATGGTATTATGTGTCCTGTTGGTTTCAACCAGAGATGTCCAAGTGTGCTGGGGATCAGGGACAGTTTCCTAGTAGGCACAAAGGGCTATTTGTCTTGGGACCCAGAATAACAAGTGCCCCTTAGGATGGAATGCTGGTAATACTATAAGCTTCTTGTTATATTGTGTAGCAGTTACTGGATATTTTTAGTACAACTATCAGTGATGTCCTACTTGCTGTTGAATTGCAACTCCTAGCATGCAAACATTTTTGTGGGATTTTGGAAATATCACATGTTAATGAATTATTAACACTAAAACTGGAGCACCAACCTCCTTGTATTAGCTGGGGATGCCACATTTTTAGACCTTTTGGGGCTTCATATCTGCCAGTCCTGTAATACACCACATGAGTAAAGGATCCTTAGTGCTGTAAATAGAGTAGAAAGAAAGATTTGACTCACATAAGTTCAAAAAGCTGCTTAAGAGCCTGTAACACTGGACCTGTGACTGCTTTCTCCCAGCCCCCATCACATTCACAACCATAGTGACACCATATGTTCCAAAAAAGAAAATAGGTGTAATCACAGATAATAGGCAAATAGTGTCTAAGTGAACCATTCTGTTTCCTTTCAGAAGGCCATATATTACAGCTTATGTAGCAGGGATGTCAGGCTTGCACCCCAACAGCTGCCATGGAATACACCCTCGAGCCTTTCACTTTTGAAAGATGTTGGAATATCACATAGCATCATGTAAAAAGATTACAGGTATAAGATCTATTATCCAGAATGTTGGGGACCTGGGGTTTTCCAGATAAGGAATCTCTCTGTAATTTGGATCCCCATATCATAAATCCACAAAAAAATTATTGAATCATTAAATTAACCCAGGTAATTGTTTTTCCACCTGTATGGATTAATAGTTGTTTAGTTGGAATGAAGCACAACGGTATTATTATTATTACAGAGGAAAAGGAAATTTTTCAATATGTGAATTGATTAAAATGGAGATGGCCTTCCAGTAATTCAGAGCTTTCTGGATAACAGGCTTCCGATTCCTGTACTCACAATAACAGGTAAGTTTAGCTCACACAAGCCTGGCATATATTGGTGTGTACACATATATAGTGCAATTAATCTTTACACACAATGTTTTGCAACAGTGGTTCTAAATTACTCATCTTTGTTACTTAGCTTAGTTACTTATACATCATCAAGAAATGCTGGCAAGTTCCTGGCTCATACTTTTAAAAAACTAAAACATTATCCCCATAGAACTTCACCCATTGCTTTTCAGTGTCAGACTTTGACTTACTCCCATGGCTGCTGCATGGTCAATGTCAAAAACAGGGCAAGGCAAGACCCTACATGCTGGACTGCTAAACTGCACCCATATCAACCAGTTTGATCTTTGCGATTTTTTCCTATTTTTACGTTCTAGTAGACAAATAAAAATCAATATCTGATTGGTTGCTGGTACAGTTTAGCACCTATGTTAGTATATTAGTCTCCAACATGTAGGGTCTTACCCTAAGAATGACATAGCCCCTGCAGAAGGCTAGGAAAAAAGGCTGTTCATTATTATTATTATTTAGTATTTAGAATGTGCAAGCATATTCTGCAGACTGTACAATAGATGGGTGTATACAAATGACATACATTGACTGATACAGGAGGTACAAATGATCCTCCTCACTAACAATCTAAAAGATGAATTGATAATGGTGAATTAAAATGATTGGACCCTGCAACCACTCTTGTGCAAAAGGTTTCTTTTATGTCAAATCCAGGCCCTCGCTGAGCAAGTTGGCTTGGGAGGTGGCACTCAACAAAAGGAACAGCTTGAAAATCAGACATTTTACATGAGGGCTGTCAAGCTCGGGCGTGGGGTACATGACTTTCAAGAGGGTTTTATGGCCCCAAGATTGCTCAGCAGCTGCAAGGATCTCTTAAAATATTTTTTTTATAATAATATGGCCCCCTGAATATTTAGTACAGTTAATTATTGGCCCCCATAGATGGAATTAGATGACATACTCTTGAGTAGGAACTGAGGTGAACCAAGGAAAACCACTTGAAATATTTACAATATTTTGTATCAAAAAATGCATTCTGTGCTCCAGGTACTTTCTGGGTTATAATTCCCAACATGCAAAGCCTCTGGCCACCAAGGAATGCTGATGGAAGGAGTTGTAGTTCAAAAATAGCTGCAGGTTTTGACGTTGTGGTACCAGCCCCATGTCTGATGAGACATAAGCGAGCCTTCTGATATGGTAGCTCTCATATTTCCTTTCACTGAAACAGGCCTTTGAATGAATGCAGTGCACATAGATCTCAGTTCTTACCCTGATATACAAGCTTGTTCGTATCATGTATATCTATGAACAGAACCACACTGGTATGCCTGCGAGTTGTATTTTAGCATAAATCTTTCTTTATGGTGGAAATCTTCTTTTTCTCTGTTGATGTACATCAATTATCCTTTTCCTGAGTGGATGTGGTTTTTCTCTATGAAATGAAAGGTTTTGCATAATCGGAGTGTGTCTGCACTGAGCTAAGCGTGCAAGCCTCAGAATGAAAAGTATTAACACATGTTCCTTTGGATTGTACAAAAATGTTAGCATATCCCTAATCGGTCTACAAAACTGATTTATTAGTGTGGTGAAGAGACAGAGCGCAGAGCTCAGAGAGAAAGCTACGAGGGGAGAGACAAAGACAAGATCTGTTTAATAGGGTTTGTACCAGAGTGGAAAAAATAAGTGAGAAAATGACAAGAGAGTTTATAGGTCCCATAGGGGAAACAACAAACAAAATACTGTGGGGGGAAACCATGACATTTCTGTGACAGAAAACAGAAATGAAGAAGTTCCATGAAAGTGCTACTTATTGAAAATGCAGTCTGCACACTTGCAGCAATATTTCCCCAATAAACGCTCAAAGAAGATGTCTTCTGGTAGCATTTGGTGTTGAAAGCTACTAACTACCATGTCCTACGGCACAAATGACACATTTGTCATGGATTGCTAGAGGTTGGTCTGGACTACATTGTGACAGGGTAGGAAGGGGACGGGAACACCAAACATGGTCTCAGGATGCAGTGATATTTTAAAATTTGATTTAGAGCAGGGGCTGCTGGCAACTAAAGGCCCAGGGACTGTAAGTGACCTTCCTCAAAAATGAATTTTAAGGGATGCTTGGGGTGGCTTCCCAAATCAAAAAAATATACTGTATATTCTAGAAGATACTAATACATGTATGGGACCTGTTATCTAGAATGCTCGGGATCTTGGGTTTTCTTGATAATAGATATTTCCATAATTAGGATCTTCAAGTCCACTAGAAAATCATGTAAATCTTAAATGAACCAAAAAGGCTGGGGTTTCTTCCAATAAGAATGAATTGTATCTTAGTTTGGATCAAGTACAAGCTACTGTTTTCTTACTACAGAGAAAAGGGAAATTCTTTTTGAAAACTTGGATTACTTGAATAAAATGGAGTCTATGGGAGATGGCCTTTCTGTATTTAGGGGCTTTCTGGATAACTGGTTTCTGGATAATTTATTCCATACCTGTACTATTATTATTATTATTATCATCTATTAGTATATACAGAGCTGGCAAATGCATGTATCCTACAATGTGTCCTGGGTTATTATGTATTCCACTGGCACTAAGACCCAAAGATGTATAGGTGAGGGAGAATTACAGGTCCTATGCTCAGTCGAGGAAGTGTCAGGAATAATTTTTTTTTCTGGGTCATCCTTTATCACACTCAATCAATCAGATGTCTGGTTTTAAAACAGCAGACCAGTAAATTCGACCTGCTTTTTAGTTGATATGGGGTGACCAAAACAGTAGAAAACAGGGGGCTATTTCATTACCCCTTTAGTATAGAAATGCTTAGTATGTGTACCCTTTTATTTTTTGTTTTTAAATTTCTTACAGCATCATTGCTGCACTGACCTGCCAGGATGACAGTAAGCACCCTACATTGACCTCCCTCTTCCCTCTAGAGCCATATTTTTAATTTATAATTTATTAAGCTGTGTAAAATTAAATTCACCGTAAAAATGGTGTAAAAAGCTGTGTCAAATAAATGGCAAATTTATAAAACCATGCAATTATTTTACACTGCTTCAGACAATTGTAAGTAAGGTCCAGCAGAAGTTGCTCAAAGAAAAAGTGCGTACTTTTTTTACGCCATTTTTTTCCGTGACGATGCGTGGTGATGTGTGGTGAATTATTTCACCTTTTTTACACCCTTTAATAAATATGCCCCATAATGTGGGTGTCTTCTTGCCTGTCTGCTCCCCATGTGATACTTTTTGGTACTGCTAGAACCCTACAGAAGGTATAGTCAATCCAAATTACTGCCATAAGTTAGTCAAGTATATACTGATCCAGTGTTTTATGACAAGCTTTTTTCATCTAATTTTATTGTGTCGAAAAGGCAAATGATGACTAGGGATTGGTTAGATATTTCTGGTAGTTGACCAGACAGTCCTAATCGTCTTGTTGACAGCAAATGTGTGCTGCACTGCAGGTAATCAGACCATTGACAATTCAGTTTGTTTTGTATGTAACATGTTCCCAATCAGCCCCTGCATAGCAGCACTAATGTCTGTCACAGGCACTGAGTTTCCCACCAGTGAATTGGAAGCAGCTGCTGGCAGCGAAGGCCATTTTGATCATCATAGTTCTTCCTGAGAGAACTGTAATAATCAAAAGGCCATCATGTCATCAGCCTTAGGGTCTATTCTGTTCCAGCTGTTGTAGAATTACAGTTCACAGCATCCTCTGATAGCCCATTACTATCCTTTTGTACACAGACTTCCAAATCATGGGGATGACCTCCCTAGGGGAACCCGGCTCAAAAGCCAAGTGGGTGAGGTTTACGGGTAATGCTTTTTGTTGTCCTGGATACTCCTTGAGCCCCTGACGCACTAAGTGAACACACACTTGCTACCTTAGACGTTTTCAGAACCAGGCCCGGATCAGAACTATAGCAGCATGCCTTATACAGCATTGTTCCATATATCTCTAACCTGGTTAATGGGTGTCAGGTGACAAAATGCCAAACCACAAAGTGCAAAAAAGTCTGCACTTCTTCTGTATACATTCTATTGCCATCCCTAGTCTAATATCTCTATAACCCCTAGTGTTTATCGCTCATGGCCGTGCAGCGTATGTAAATCTGTCTCACAGACATGCACACGTTGTGTAAGTTACTGATCTCTTTGCATAGTGCATGATAATAAATGGGGATGTTTGTCCCTGTTGATAGCTGAGTCGGTAGCAGAGATATAAATATGTCTCACATGATACTTCACACTTGATTTGAAGCCAGACGAAGGTCTGTGGTGACCAAGACCTCAGCACAAGGCTCTAATAAATTCTAGTTACACTAAAATACTTGAGTGTCTGATGTCTTTTTTTTATTATATGGATAACACTTAAGAGCCCAATGTAGAATCTGTAACAATGAGGTTACACCAGAGGAATCAGATCTAAAAGCCCATGAGGAAAGCAGCTCTTCTAAAGAGCAACGTGCTTTACCCCGCTGACAGCCTACCTGCAGCTTCTTTTAGTTTCACAATTGGGACCCCAGCACTCATGAATTTAGAAGTTGTATAGGGGTTTCTTGGTACATGGGTAAAGGCACTGCTGCATAGGAAATATAATGGGCAAGGCAAGCAAAAATCTATGAAAGTCACCTGCTTCTAAAAGCAAAGTAAAAGAGGGGGGTCCCCAACCTTTTCCACCCGTGAGCCACATTAAAAATGTAAAAAGATTTGGGGAGCAACACAGGCATAAAAATAGTTCCTTGTAATGCCAAATAAGGGCTGTGATTGGCTATTTGGTATCCTCTATGTTAACTGGCAGCCTACAGGAGACTCTGGTTGGCAGTACACGTAGTTTTTATACATCCAAAACTTTCCCCCAAGCCTGGAATTCAAAAATAAGCACCTGCTTTGAGGCCACTGGGAACAACAGCCAATGGGTTGGTGAGCAACATCACGAGAAACTGGTTGGGGGATCAATTTAATAACATCTCACACTTCTTTTTATACATGTAGGAAATAGAGGGAATTAAATATATTTGCATATAGGACGAAGCAATTTTAGGGGAAACATTTACCTTTGTACTAAGGTTACATGAGCAACAATCCACCGTGGATATTTTTGAGACCTTATGACCAGGGGCACATTGTGTGTGTGGCCCTGGCCTATCCCCTATTACAGTTTGGTATGAAGTCGAAAAAGATTTTGATGCCAGCACGGGATTACTATGCCTCAATAGATTAGCTAACATGAAAGGTCAAGACCCACTTGGAAAATGTGCTTGAGGCACAGCAGTTGCCAAATGCCTTGTACAAGAGAAAGATGTCAGGCGTTGCCCTACAGAGAGGTTGACTCTGAAATAAAAACAAAGTTATGTCATGACTTCCTGACTGCACTTCCTAACACTTCAGCAGGCAGCCAGCCCCGGTCATTATAGGCAGAGTGCTGACAGGTGTCTGTCTGCTGTCCCTTTCAGCTAGTACCCGAGTGAAAACAAGGTGAGCCGTCTGGGCTTTAAGTGTTCCACCACTGCAGGAGGAATACACACAACAACAAAACTTTAATTCAAGTGTCACTTCCTATACGCAGCCCCAGTTACCACATCCATTTCAGTTAGACAGGCATAGTGGGACTGGAATATGACCTTACCTTGGAAACAAAACACGCCTGGGTTCCAGGTGAGTGGATAAATGGAGTGGCCTACAGCATGCAAACACAGTCAGCTGACACGTCCATGTCCTTTGTTTTAGCCATTTTAGCTAAGAGGCCTTTGCACACAGGTGTTTGTGCATCTATTGACTCAGAGACACATGTGTTATATACATTGTTCCATTTTAATATATTTTGAATGCCCTTCAATTGCATAAAAAGTATGTTACATTAAAAACAATCCAGTACAGGTATGGGACTTGTTACCTGGAATACTCCGGACTTTTTTTTCTTCAGATAACGTTTCTTTCTGCAGTTTGGACCTTCATAAATAAAGTCTACATGAAAATTATTTAAACATTAAATAAACTCAAAAAGCTGGTTTTGCTTCCAATAAGGATTAATTATATGTTAGCTTGGATCAAGTACAAGGTACTGTTTTATTATTGTGGGAACAATGCCACAGTATATGCAATAAAATTAGTTTGTAAATTGCAGACCTCAGGACCCAGAGTTTTCCGAATAAGGGGTTTTTTCACTAATTTGGATCACCATACCGTAAGTCTACTAAAAAAGAATTTAAACATTAAAGGGATCCTGTCATCGGAAAACATGTTTTTTTCAAAACACATCAGTTAATACTGCTAATTCAGCAGACTTCTGCACTGAAATTCATTTCTCAAAAGAGCAAACAGATTTTTTTATATTCAATTTTGAAAACTGTCATGGGGCTAGACATTTTGTCAATTTCCAAGCTGCCCCCAGTCATGTGACTTCTGCCTGCACTTTAGGAGAGAAATGCTTTTTTTCCTTCTCAATGTAACTGAAGGAGTCTCAGTGGGACATGGGTTTTTATTATTGAGTGTTGTTCTTAGATCTACCAGGCAGCTGTTATCTTGTGTTAGGGAGCTGCTATCTGGTTACCTTCCCATTGTTCTTTTATTTGGCTGCTGGGGGGGGGTAATATCACTCTAAAGGTGGCCATACACGGGCCGATAAAAGCTGCCGACAGACCGTGTCGGCAGCTTATTGGCCCGTGTATGGGGGCCCCGACGGGCTTCCCCGATCGAGATCTTCCCCGAAAGTCGGCCAGATCTCGATCGGATGGGGTTAAAAATCCTGTCGGATCGCGGCCGCATCTGTTCGTTGATGCGGTCCCGCGATCCGATCGCTCGTTTGTGAAAGCTAGGATCCGATCGTTGGGCCCTAGGGCCCACGATCGGATCTGCCCGATATTGCCATATCGGAGGGAGATCCGCTCGTTTGGCGACATCGCCAAACGAGCGGATCTATCCATGTATGGCCACCTTAACTTGCAGTACAGCAGTAAAGAGTGATTGAAGTTTATCAGAACATCACATGACTTGGGGCAGCTGGGAAATTGACAATATGTCTAGCCCCATGTCAGATTTCAAAATTGAATATAAAAAAATCTATTTGCTCTTTTGAGAAATGGATTTCAGTGCAGAATTCTGCTTTAGCAGCACTATTAACTGATTCATTTTGAAAAAAATCTTTTTTCCCATGACAGTATCCCTGACAGTATCCCATGACAGAAATCATTTTTAATCTATGGGAGATGTCATTTCTGTAATTCGGATGTTTCTGGATAATGAGTTTCCAGATAACGGATCCCATACCTCTACAGGTATATTAAAAGAGAAGTATGACAGCTAAAAGACTCATTTATGTTCGCAAATGCAGTGAGCAAAGTCTATTTTGAGTGTAATTGCTAAGATTTTTCCCGTAATTCTAAATTATATTCTTATCTGCCATGCAGGATGTAGATTTAATTTGTGTTTTGTTTTAGAAGGGGGAGGTGGTAACTGTGTTTGGAATAGGCAGGGAGGAAAAAAATAAATAGTATTATTCTGCCATTTTGCCATTGGTTAAACACAAGGACTGTAATGTTTGCAGCAGCAGGTCAGCATTGTGAGGGTTTTTTTTTTTTTTTAAAGGCAGGAGAAGATGGTCAGAGCTAAGAAGGCTTAAATAAGAGCAAAGGAAGTCACTGTATATGATATTTGATGAAACTGAAGAAACACTACAAAACAAGGAGAACAGATCAAGATTTAAGCCTTAAATGGAATTACAGGAAAGAGGAAATGATGTGTGTGAGAAATCCAAAGGCACTGGGTTATGAAGGGGCAACTGCATCTCAAATTAGCCAGCTGAAAAATAATAAAATCTTGTGATACTGATTAAGTGTATGTGTGTGTGTATGTGTGTGTGTGTGTGTGTATGTCTCCGAGTATTAAACACTATTACTATATACTGTAACTACAGTATATCATGGATAACGGTATTAATGAAAATAATCATAATGACGCTAACATAAAGCAAAACCAGCGCCTTCAGGGCCCCATTCTCATGAAATTAAGTATTTTTGAGGGGATACTGTTCTTACATGAGAATGCTTTCTGGCTGTATCCACCCAGTGTGCACAATGACAAACAAAATGACATTTATATCAGTTACAACACATTTCCGGGACTTTTGGCCTGTATTGCCATTATCCTTAAAGGGCCAGTGTATCCCCTTGGTCAACACGAGTACAATAAATAGGGCTTGTGCTGAACATCATTTTTGGCTATTGTTTTAATCAGGAGAAAAAATCTACAGGTTGACGCTACTCCATGTTTGGTGCTTGCAAGGTGCTTTACCTGTGGACTGTGAGGGTAATCGCCTCTTCTTTTGGGCGACTAATTTTCCTGAACTGCTTCCCCCTGTCTTCCGCATGCTATAATGAAAAAATGCCTGCAGCATGGCACTTGAGGCGCTTTGTTTTCCAAAGTCGCCCAAAGTTGACTCATGAGGAAACTTCGGGTGACTTTGCAAAACGAAACGCTGTGAGTGCCATGCCGCCAGTGTTTTTTCATTCTAGCAGGTTGAAGACAGGGGGAAGCAGTTTGGGGAGATTAGTCGCCCCAAAGAACAGGCGATTAGTCGCCCGTGACTAAATGACCCCGAATCTCCAGGTGTGACCTGACCCTGATATCTGATTATCTTGGAATCAAACATGGAGTATCTTCAGTTTCCCTGTGCACAAGAAATATCAAAATCCATAGATTTTTCAAAACACTAGGCAAAAAGTATGTTCAGCCCTATCTATTGTAATCATGTTGAACGCAAGATTGTACTCCCCCTTGAGCTAAATCTTCATTAGTATGTTTGCATATATTTACATCATAGACACATCTGTAAATAAGTGAAGTCAGGTTAGAGAGCCAGCAGTTCTGTAACACAGGACCTCCCACGCCCACGGAGCTGCGCATTCTATACAATCCAGCGAAGACAGACATAAATTTCTTTGGAGGCCACTTTCTCACAGGAGAACTCCTCAGTTGTACATTCCATGTATGTGAATCACACAGCGCTCCAGTCGCATTTGTTTAACTTCACTAAAGGGGGCGCTGCTCATGACTTCTTTTTTTTTTTAAATATGCTCTTGAATGTTTATATTTTTGGACTAGACATAACACTGATTTGTTGTTTTCGGAAATCAAAATCCAAAATTTATCAGAGAAACCGTCCTGTCCATTTAAAAATGGGTTTCATAAGGCAGAGAAAGAATAGAAGAACAACAAGGGTCACATGAGAAAAAATAATCAGACTAGTTTTCCAGATGAATACTTTTAGATGACAGAACATGCCTGAGTAAATAGCTGAAAAACATGCATTTTCTGGATACACACAGATACAGTTTGTGATTTTTCTGTGGCTTAACACTAGTTTTTCGGAATTGTTCTCATAAATATGCAGGTAATTGAATTGCATAAATTGGGGCAGGGTATAGTGGTATAACTAGAGTGTGCAAAAAAATCTTCAGAGGGGCCTGGTGCACTCCGATCCCCACCTGGCCACTTCCTGTCTGGCCTCCGCCCACTTCCCATCACCTCCTGACTCCACCTACTCCTGCTCAACCTGCTTCCCCCCTTCCTTGGTAAGAGAGATCGGCTGGACAGTGGGTTTTTTTTTAATTACCTATAGAGGAAGCAGACCCTACAGTCAGGACCCCCTGTTTACCGGGACCCCCAGTGCCTGCGGGTTCTGCTTCCTCTATAGTTACACCAGGCCCGGACTGGCCATCTGTGAGTTCTGGCAAATGCCAGAGGGGCTGCCATAGGATGCCATAGAAAGTCACTATTTAGTGGGCTGGTGGGGAGCTAATTGAGCCTCTGTGTACCTGAAATGCCAGGGCCTATTTTGACTCAGTCCAGACCTGAGTTACACCAATGGCAGGGAAAAAAACGTAATTGAGTTTCGATAAAACCCCAATTCGAAAATGGACAAATCGCCCTGTGAATATTTTTTCTTTTATCAAAATGTACGTTTCCCAACATTATTCCTTGTTGCATTTATATGTGTGCAACATTTTTAAAGAACATTGTGTGATTTTACCTTTTTTCCGAAAGTATCTTTTGACTTCTAAAATATATTTGACACAGCAACAGGATTTCTTTTGTCCAATTTTGAGGGGTTGAGTTGCAGGCCTGCTTACATATTCAATCCCCATGTTATTTCTTAACTTCAGTAGATTCATTAACGGGTAATTGCTATAAAATTACAATACAGACATTAGTTGTGTCTCTCTCAGGAGTGCTTATGGCATATCTGACACATCAGCACAATGCTTTTATCTGTACTAGGCACCACAAAAGATGCAGACACATCAAACCCAATGGGTGACCTAAACAGTCCAGCCCAAAATTACCTGTCAGCAGTATCCACCCTCCCCATTATGCTTTTTCTCCCAAAAAAGGCTCCTTGAGGCATCGGCTCACCACTAGTCTGTCACATATCAGGTGTACCAGTACACTTCAGCACAACAACTCACATCTGCACTGCAATAAAGATGGCAACTTTCATCTCACCTTCCACGGCAGACTTTAGAACCCTTTGCAAAACCCAGTGCAGTGGATGCCCATAGACAATGCCATCAAGGAAAGCAGTATACAAAGAAGACTTTCCCTTTCATCTACTACCTGCTTTAAAGCTGGCAACTGTATTTTAGCTTTGAGCACATACCTAAAAGTCCGATGTGAAAAAGTATCTACTGTAATATGTGTGTGTGTATAAAGTCTGTATACAGGTATGGGATCCGTTATCCGGAAACCCGTTGTCAAGAAAGTTTCGGATTACAGAAAAGTCTGTCTCCCATAGATTCATTTTATCCAAATAATCCAATTTTTTAAAAATGATTTCCTTTTTCTCTGTAATAATAACACAGCACTGTATACTTGATTCCAACTAAGATCTAATTAATCCTTATTGGAAGCAAAACCAGCCTATTGGGTTTATTTAGGGGTTTACTTATCAAAGTCCAAATTTATCTCTTTTCTGAAAAAGACTCTGACCAAATCCGCATGGTTTTTTTTTCGCCTTACTTATAAATATATTTTTCTGAAAATGTTCTTTACAGGTTAAAAAAACTGAAAAATTGTGTAAAATATGAATCGTACTAATTTTTCACATTTTTGCATGAAAACCCCGAAATTATTGCACGAAACCCAGTGCAGATCAAAATATTTTTGGAACTTCTCCCATTGACATGCTCTGGATTTTCGAATTCTGTCTTTTTCAATCCTCGGGGTATAATAAATCGGATTTTATACTAAAAAAACAAGAATTTTGGCATTCGCCGTTTAGCAAATAACCTCTTTAATGTTTACATGATTTTTTTGTAGACTTAAGGTATCCAGATACAAAATTACAGAAAGATCTGTTATCTGGAAAATCCTAGGTCCTGGGCATTCTGGATAACAGGTCCCATACCTGTATATTTAAATAATAGACAGTCTGGCAGTCCTTTCTTATGGCAGTCTGTGCAACCACACAACACCCCAAAGAACAAATATGATACCTGTGTGGTACAAACCTTCTCTCATTTGCACTTTTTGTCCCAGCATCACTTTTAGCCCTTTACATACACTTAGGTAAACAATGTCACTTTAACTTTGCCATTCAAAAATTGGTTTTGAACCACTTATTAACCTTGTTTTGCTACCTATATATAATTGTAGGAAAAAATGTCACATTCTTTAGGAGGGTCATGCAGTTTTAATCTGAACAGTTGCAGAACCATTTTGACTCCTAACCTATGGATTAAGAACCTCAGAGATAGGGGAATTGTATTGGTTGAATCATTAGTATTAAAAATGCTGCATTAAGATTGATGTGATCTGTGCTTCTGTTCTTGGTCCATAGGTGTATACAGAGCTAGCCTTATGCCACCTAGCTCATATGTCTGCGGATCCCCTGCCAACAGGTTTTCTACCTGCATCAGGATTGGGAATAAAAAGCAGGTTTTACAATAGGTAAGAAAGCGCATTTACCCTGGGAATCCAGCAGCAAAACTAAAGAAAAATTTTGCAAAAATGTACAGCCCTCCAGCTGTTGAAACAACAACAAACAGCAGAGGCAAATTGGACATCTCTAAAGTAAAGATTGACGCCTTAAAGTGGACCTGTCACCTATACATAAAACGTGGCATAATGAAAGTCCATAGCAAATTAAAGATGAAACAAAATTTTTTTTCATTCAAACATCCATACCTAAAATGGTGTTTAAATATCTGAGCTGTCAATCAAATATCTGCCCCGCCTCTATGCCTGAGGCATAGAGATGGGGCATTCAATTGCTTTCACTTTCCATTCAGCACTTCCTACATGTCACTGCACTTCTCACATTTCCCTTCCCTCCTCAGGCTCTATAGTTATCTAGGGCACTGCACATGGGCATTAGGTTCCCCATTCTGGTGTATACACAAGATTTTGGGGTGATACACAATTTATCTTAATATCAGTGTCCATAACATGGTTCCTGCCTGCTTGCTGTGATTGTGTAATTCCAAAACTGAATGAAACAAAATTTAAATAATTAATATAGTGTAATAAAGTTTAGTTTCCTCAACTAACATGATAGAAAATAAATTAAAATTATTTCTTAGGGTGGCAGGTCCCCTTTAACCTTCCTCAGTTGCCCCCTTTAATCTCACTGAAAAGGGCAGTTGTTCAGAGTGGGCAATAAGTAAGATTAACAATGATGTGTGGGTGCACCTGGTGCTGATAATTGTTCTGAGGAACCCTGGTCTCCCACTGGAAAGTGATCACTACTTCTCCTTGGCAGACATACAATTCTGTGCTGCTCCTTCATTCCTTGTTAAGATAAAACAGTAATTGTTTTCTAACATCACCAGAAAGATGAAAAATTAAATAGTAAATCTGTTTCAGTTTGAAAGAGAGTAGCACAAAATCAGTGCAGAGATCATAAAAGTGCTAATTAAAAGTAGATATCAAGAATAAATGTGTTTTCTAATGAGTTCAATGCATCATGTTGGGCATATTTGTGATATGTTTATTACAAAGTTTTCAGCGTAGTTTAACCACATGCATTTTACATGTAGTGACTTCGCACAAGAAATAACAACAGTCGCTTAAATGCTTTCATTAGTGCTTGGGCTGCCTGGATTGATATGTTTATACTGTTAAAGGGATATAATCATCACTTTGTTTACATTTTTGTAATCCCTCTGCTGCGTGACTATTTTAATAAAAGGGCATAATATTCTTGCCTTATTTAGAGGCAATTATTCCATAAAGACAGATAAATCCTTGCATTAGGGGCCACGGTAGATGGAAACAGGCTTCATATGGAGAGAGAGAGAGAGAGAGAGAGAGAGAGATTGGGGGTGCAAAATATCTCTGATTAGCTATAGTCTACAGACAGAGGCCTATGCAAGAGGGCGAAAGGATCAAGTTAGATAAAGGATGTGGAATTAACAGATTGGAAGATGATTGGATGAATGGTCAGTCACCGTTTTCACCCTAGAATCCTTGGGCCACTAGTCACTCCAGTGTTGTCTTCAAATACTGCCATGCTCAGGATTAGCTTTCACTAAACCAGCTTCCTTGCTACAGGGGAACATAGAGATACATTCTGTGGCCAAAAGTATCCAGACAAACCATATAAATACCAGAAAATAATAAAATAAAGGGGTGTCCTCAGTATCTGGAAGCAATGTAAAGCAATGTAAGCACAAGCGCTATCATTAGAAGCATTTTTTTTAGGGTAATGAGAGGCAAACAAACCTAACAAACAAACCTAACCTAACAATTGCCATCTTGGGTAAGGTAAAGATCACCAACATTGGACTCTGGAGCAGAGTCATTCAATTGAGTAATAAATGTCCACGTCTAGCAGTCTGGCTGAAAAGTTTGGGTTTGGCAGATGCCAGGTGAACACTACCTACCATAATGCATTATGCCAACATTAAATCTCGTGGAGGAGAAATAATGAGCTGGGGGTTGTTTTCCATGGTTAAGGCTAGATCCTGATTTCATTGAAAGCAAAACTTAAGGCTACACTGAAGAAGTTGTTATAGATGCAAAGCGAGGACCAACGTCATTTTAATTCCATTGGATAGGGAATGTTGGGCAGATGTTTGGATACTTTTGACCATATAAGGTTCTACATGAGGGGATCATGTAGTTTGGAAAATCACATCTGAATCAGTGAATTAGTAGCTGCAGGCCCCTAAGGATGATTAGCCCTGAGCATGGTATTGTTAGGTAACACAGATCTTACTCAAAGCAATACTGTAATCAGTTTCATCTATTGTGAGGGGTACACACAGATAAAACTCACAGGGTCATTGGATATTGGACAATGAACCTTTTCTTTTCTATCAGGCTCCTCCCATTTTGCTGCCCAAAGATTGTTACCAGTTATGAATCTTCCAAAAGACAGTTGTTTACTAAAAACCGTTTACACTAGAGATCACCCCTCGACACGTGCCCTCAGTTACCCCTCTTTGGTGCTGTCCTGGGAAAAACAATTGTTTTGAAAATGTTTGCTTAATTACGATTCTAATTTGTTGTCTAAGATATAGTGCTTTCTATGGCAATTTTATGATTGTGCTGTAGGTATGTGGCTATAAAAGCATCCAAACAAAGTGTGTGTCCTCTAGATTAGTGCCCCCTAGTGAGTAAAGGGGATGTGGGCCTTTCACTTGAGGGTTTCAATAGAGTAGGGAAAGTTCTAAGTGTTGTCCCAGTTGACAGACTGGCCAGTCTCTGGAAAATATAGAAAGAAGGAAAGGTCTATAAGTCTCTTGCATCACCCCAGGGTAAGACTGGTCTGCAAAGGTACCAGGGAAAATTATACTCTCACACATAAAATGAGTTATGGTAAGGCCGACCCATGTATTATGTTCAGATAGCACTCTACAAATAATGATTTTTTTCAGTTGTTTTCTATATTTACCGGTATATTTTTTTAACCTTCTACTGAAATGTAAATTTCTAATGTCACAAAAAGAATAGACTGCATTTTTAATTAGGTATCACAATGCCAGCGCTAACATTTTGCATTATTCAATGTAGGGAAAATGGCTAGCATGACTGAAAGAATAAAAATGAATTTATGTCTACCCCATCCTTTACGTTTCCCAGGAGCACCTCTGTAAGCCCTTTGTTTCTTTTTAAACAGCTTTTATGCCATCCATGTTTCCTACTATATTTACAAAATGTACATTTTAAAATTAGTTTCATTTTCCTCATTTCTATGATTATTCCCCAGTGTCAGCTCTGTAAACAAGGCCACTAATATCATCTTATCTGATACATAATATATTTCTGAACATCATCAAAGAAATACATAAGCAAATCAAATGTTAACATTTTTTCTTCTATAGACTCTAGTAAAGCTCAAGAGCATGCTCAATAGGGGCTCCTGCTGCTCCTACTGAGAAAGTAGTTGGCCCTTAACATCAGGTTCTCTGGTGGACCCTTGCTGTCTGACACTGGGTCACTCTCAAGGAGAGGAATGTTGTAAGTCCAGAGTTTTGGGGCAAGAGATGACAGTGGGCTGTGGACCCTGAAATTAGGCACAGCCACAGTGAGGCCTACACGCATTTTAGTGAAGCATTGGAGTGATTCCACCGGTTGTAAACAATCACCGATATAGTAACCTGCTCTACTGTAGCCAACAGCTGGGGTGAAGTATATCATCCTAAGAGCAGTGAGAGAATAAAGTATACAAACATTATGCTGTTTCTACTTATTTAGAGCTGGTTAAGAACCAGTAGAATTCACACCTAAGTATATAAAGACACGGTGCACATATACAGAGACAAACGTGAGTTCTCTGAAAGAGATCTCTGTAGAATTAGAGGCAGTATTTTTTCTTTCTCCCTAGCACAGCCAGGTCCATGGCAGGTCCAGACAGAGATTCAAAATAGCCCCTGGATTCCAAGTACACAGAGGCCAAAACAGCATCCCAACCCACTAAATAGTGACTGTCTATGGTGATCCCCAACCAGTGGCTCATGAGCAACATGTTGCTCTCTGACCCCTTGGATGTTGCTCCCCTTGGCCTCAATGCAGGTGCTTATTTTTGAATTACTGAATTGTATGCAAGTTGCATACAAATAGAAATACTACCAAAATGAGCTTCCTGTAGGTTGACAGTCCACATATGGGCAACCAAACAGCTAATTACAGCACTTACTTGGCACTCCAGGAACATTTTTTCATGCTTGCATTGCTCCCCAACTCATTTTACATGTGAATGTTGCTCACAGGTGAAAAAGGTTGGGGACCCCTTGTCTATGGCATCTGGCATTTGAGTCTGAGCCTGACCATGGGGTCACCATTGTGACTCTCTAAAGGCCCAGGAAAGGTTCCACTACGCAAAAAAGATGTAATGTCCCACTAATATCTTGGGGCAAGGTAGTATATATCAAGCTTTTCTTAATGCAGAGTTGTCATAGAGATATAAATAAATACAGAGCGGCAAAGAGTTGGGACAGTTTTTTTTCTCTCCCGTGTGTATAGTTAGTCCTGCTGCTGGGCCGGGGAACTCCAATAACTCTTGGTTTATAAAGAGGCCTGAACAATTACAGTACGGTATCAGCATTGTTGAGTTTTTGAAATAGAAAATCTCTGATCCTCAGAATCTTTTGTATAAATCAAAGCAAAAATATATTGAAAAAAATTGATTACTCCAGCTACATCCTACATTTGGTGGCCTGTTTGTTATTGCTGAACTGTACCGCCCAGTATGCTGTCCAGGCTAACGTTATGAGAATGCTGGGAGATTTGGATTTACAGCTGGAGAAGCAACAAACAACACATCCCTCTGATTGAACTCATGCAAACAACGCTGTATATTTACAGAGAGCACATAGTTTTTCTGTCAGACACAACGGTGGTCTCCATGACTACATCTTGGCTTATGAGTTCTGCCAGCTGTGTGCCATCATAGCACTGACATACAAGCTCATTATAAACTTAATTAACCCAGTAACAAGTGCTCAGTGACTCAAGACTGCTTTAAACCAATATCAAAGTGCCCAGACGCTGCTCAGCAGCAGGTTAGTAAATGATCCCAGCCTATTCCTGTCCTGTCCAACTTCTGTTTTTTATTGCCTTACCTCAAGAGAACATAAATGGCACAAACAAAACAATGGCAGAATGGAACATAACAAGTCCAGAAGGCCAATCATTGCGATTTGGGGAAAATTCTTATTTTTTACAAGATACTTCTAAAAGCTGAATGTGAAGGTCATCAGGGTGACATTTGGCTTCTCATTTATTTTATATGATTATCTAAGCCAACACCTGGATCTTTGGAAGCGAAGAACACAAACTAGTGCACTGAGGCTGATAAACATCATTTCTACCTGTTTCAGGTGGTTACATTGTATTCATTGGGGGTGTCAGAGGCAGTTTGGGAGTTTCTCTGTCTGCAGAGATTATGTTCCATTTGACGGCCTAATATAAATCTATTGCCCATGTTATTTTACACCCACTGATCACTTTATATGTCCTTTAAAAAGCCTTTAGATACTCTACTTGCACTTCATCTCTTTCACCTTACTGAGGTTATAACAAGGTTATATAAGAATGTCCCTGGCCAATAATTATCACCCGCCAAACTTAAAAATTACTTTTTTCAAAACACATCAGTTAATAGTTCTACACCAGCAGAATTCTACACTGAAATCCATTTCTCAAAAGAGCAAACAGATTTTTTTATATTCAATTTTGAAATCTGACATGGGGCTAGACATTTTGTCAATTTACCAGCTGCCCCCAGTCATGTGACTTGTGCCTGCACTTTAGGAGAGAAATGCTTTCTGGCAGGCTGCTGTTTTTCCTTCTCAATGTAACTGAATGTATCTCAGTGAGACATGGGTTTTTACTATTGAGTGTTGTTCTTAGATCTACCAGGCAACTGTTATCTTGTGTTAGGGAGCTGCTATCTGGTTACCTTCCCATTCTTCTTTTGTTTGGCTGCTGGGGTGAAAAAGGGAGAGGGTGATATCACTCCAACTTGCATTACAGCAGTGAGTGAAGTTTATCAGAGCACAAGTCACATGACTTGGGGGCAGCTGGGAAATTGACAAAATGTCTAGCCCCATGTCAGATTTCAAAATTGAATATAAAAAAATCTGTTTGCTCTTTTGAGAAATGGATTTCAGTGTAGAATTCTGCTAGAGCAGCACTATTACCTGATTCATTTTGAAATTTTTTTTTTCCCATGACAGTATCCCTTTAAGTATACTGCCTATAGACCTGCAGTAGGACAACAACTACTGAAGGTCCAAAGCTTGGACATCTCTCTAAATAAAATTATTTAATGCATAAATACTTGCAATTTGTTCATAGGGCTAGGATAGAATAGAAGCCCCCCCCAGGCAGGTTACAACTAGTTAATGTAAAACTTTCCCTATACATGCCCTTTTGTTTCTGTAAATACCATCTCTTTTTAACCCTAAAAACAACCCTGTAATTTTCCCAAGAACAATTTCTGGACTTTGGGCATCTAGGCTTGGAGGGCAAATATCTTCCCTGACCTGCTTGAAAGTAGTCCTTGTGCTAAACAGCTCCATACAAAAATGTTATATGACCTGGACTGACTTCAAACCATGGCTTGCATTCCACATTTCAAGGCTATTAAAATAAATATGCCATAAAATATTGTGTCCAAATTGTTGCCTCTCCAACATGATTTTTCAGGATCCAATATCACTTCTCACACCCCAAGCCTTGTCTCTAGCAGCCTCACCAGCTCAAACATTTCAGTCCTTTCAGATTTTCCCTTTGTTGTCCTCTGTTTGATTTTTCATAATGATGCTATGACTTAACTAGTCAGGCTCAATACTCCGAATCTGATTTCAGTCAAAATAACTGTGTTATGATGTTATGGCCGCTCTCTGATAAAGCCTCTCTTTTTAATTTGATCTGTAAAGATTAGGCAGCTGTGAGAGTCTTAAAAAGCTGCTTGAGCTGCTCTCCTAGGTTAAAGATTGATGGTTTTATTGCTGTAATAGCAGCATTAGAATGCAATGAAATCCACTTTAATGGGCTACACTTTAGAGGGGGGGGAGGAGGGATGGAGAGAAGTAGCTTGCGGATGTCAAGGTATAACTCAACGGCTGCGGTATAAAGTACTGCCGAGTTTCTCTCTAATATCTTTTCTAGAAAGATTTTCAATTTCCTTCTTCAAAAAATATTTTATATACACAGCTTGTGTAGCCCATTAAAAAAAAAGTAGCCTCTATAAAATTACCCCAAGACAACTTGTTCTTTTTAAAGCAAAGGGGGTGGAGGTCACTGGTTTAATAAAACAGTGACTGCTGTATAAACTACCCAAGATTCCATATTTGATGAAGTTGGTAAGAGCTAAAAGCAGTGATGGTGGCACAAATGAAATGGGAGTAAATGATACTTAGACTGGCTTAATAAAGGTTCCTTGCACATTTGAGGTCTCATTTACAAAGTGTAGGGTGGGGTAAAAAGCATGTTTGGCAGCGCTATGTGGGGGAAGGTACATAGGTGTCCCACGAGGCCCATAATGTCAATGTCCAATGCACATTTTCATCCCTCCTCCAAACACTAGCCCTGCAGACAATACTATCGTGCAACTATATTAGGGCACACATAAATGCTGTGAATTTGGATAACACAGCAAAGGCACCCATAATCAAGTATCCCAATAATCTTGCAGTATACACAGTAAATATGGGCATGGATGTAATGTAATATAAACCCTATTTAAAGATAGTGACATTTATTCTACTATAGTGTGGTGAAATAGGTTCCATTGCTGCCTTGTAGCACAGGGATTCTAGGCTTGACTACAGCCAGGACACTCTCTGCAAGGTGTTTGTATGTTCTCCCTGGTTATGCGTGGGTTTCCCCCACACCCCAAAAACATACAGGCATGGTCCTGATAAATCTGACCATAGTATGTATGAATGCGATAGAGACCCTAGACTGTAAGCTCCACTGGGGCAGGGACTGATGTGAGTGATGTATAATCTCTGTACTGTGGAATATGTTAGTGCTATATAAATAAAGGATAATAATGATAATAAGCGTATATTCATAAGTCTAGTAACTGATTATACATAATCATCATTAATGAAAGCACATTTCTTAATTGGCTGCCATAGGTTATAGCAGTGGGGTGAATTATGTTAGTAATCCCAATTTAGCTTTCCTTGAACTATTCTGAGCACTAAGAAGTGTTTAAAGTGAGGGCAGAGTCCCTAAGCCTTATTCTAACTAGAGCTGTCATACAGCAGCATCTACATTTTAGCACAAAGGTTTTGGGGAACTTAGAGCAGTTAAAAGCCCATCAAACTAATAAATATGCAAACTTGTTGAAAACAATGAAACAATCTTTCACAAACTCTAAAAATAAACAATATGTTATAAATTGTAATTGCTGCAACAGACTCTTAAAAATGAGTGTGAGTTGTATCTTTCATCATGCAGCAAACGTGTATTTATTCCACAGAGTACTCTGACTGCAACTGCCCCATTCTTCATACATTCGTGAAACAGTGACCTATATGCAGAAAAAACTCATTTTTCCCGGCCGATTAAAAGGACAACAGGCAACGTCATATATTTTAAGCTTCAACAGCCCTTTAAATTATTGTGCTGTGAAAAATGGGAGGTTAGTGCATATCTGTGAAGATGTAGACTTTGTACTAATTAAGCTGGCCATAGATGTTGAGATTTTTAAAAGATCAGATCCTGATCGTGAGACCACGATCTTCTCAGAACGATCGTACGAATTTACCATCAACTAAAAAGACCAATTTGCCAGGAAAACAAAGGGGAGCTGCCTGCTTGGCCCTGCAAACATATATAGATTGTACTGGGACCGACAAAGATATTTTGACCTGGCTGATCAATTTCCTGACAGATGTCGGACGAAAAATCGTAAGATGTACGATCGTTCAAATCCCACTAACCGCACGATAATTTCGAAGGATTGGTCGGACTTCCCGAAAATCGGTCGTTCGGCAAGAAGAATCGTCGCGTCTATGGGGAGCTTAACACTAACGTGTCCCCTAGAGAGAGAAATGTCACATATGTATTTTGCATAAAATATCTAATTATTTTAATAAAATTGCATATATGGGGTGTGATGTCCTGCTAGAACAGGGGTCCCCAAACTTTTTTACCCATGAGCAACATCAAATGTGAAAAGAGTTGGGGAACAACACACAAAAATCCTTGGTGGTGCAAAATAAGTGTTGTGATTGGCTTTTTGGTAGCCCCCAGGAGGCTCTGTTTGGCAGTACATCCAAAGTCGGCCGATGCTTCCTCGTGAGGCAACTTGACTTCAGAAAACAACCGCTCTGAGTTCCATCCCGTCAGTGATTTTCATTCTAGCCAGCGGGAAGGCAGAGGAGGCAGTTCGGGGAGATTAGTTGCCCCGAAGAAGAGGAGATTTGTTGCCGGGTGACTAATCTCCCCGAATCGCAGCAAGACTCTCTGCCCTTATTCAAACCAAAAAGGTGAGGAATCCTATTTGACATCAATTAGTTAAGGATTGTAGCCCTTAAAAGGATATTACCAGGGTGATTGAGATAAGAAAGCTTAGCAATTCAATCAAACCCACACCTGTAATTTTTATTGTAACCGGATATGTTCAGCAGCAGAACACTGCTGAAGTCAAATAATGTATGAAAATGAATATACAACTGGAGGATGGCAGTATCTATTTTAAGAATTATACTAATAATAATAATATATCAAATGAGAGGGGGGTTGGTAGATTTCATGAACAAACAACAGTTATAGAATGAAAAAAGGCATTAGAGGGCCCGCTCACAGGAGTTTACAATCGAAAGGTATAGTTCTTAAACGCACAAAGGGGTAGCAGGATTATGCTGCTTGCTGATGTTCCTGGACTGCTTGTTTCTATTTTGTGTCAATGTTCTGACATTTATATTGATATGCAGAATCTAGGAATTAGCTTAATGTTGCTGTAGGTGACAGCAATTATCATCACTTTCACTCTGTCAATTTGTACAATGAAAATCTGTCAGTATTGAATTATTGTACAGGAGCTCCTCAAATCTGCATGGGATGATGTTCATCTCTTAATCTTATGACAAACAAAATAGTCCTGTTCTGACTCTTTATAACCATATACATATAAAATGTCATTTTAGCCATTATTGTTTATTTGTAAAAGCCCATAATATTGTGCAGCATTGTACAATAAAAGAAAGAGAGAACACAAACAGTGGCAGACAGAAGCAAAACAATTACAAACGTTGGAACAAGTATAAATCTTAAGCTCGAAGGGCCCTGTCTGTGGGAGTTTGTATGATATAGGGAATTTTGATAGCTGTTACTGTTTGCTGCAGGTCACTTTAAGGTAATGATTGTGGTCTAAGGGATAGTGCTGCTGCCTATTGCAGTCATTAAAAGTAATCCCCAGTCTTACTCAGTACTGCCATAGCACTTAAGGATAAGTATATAATGCATTGTTTGTACAGTACTTTCATTGTCTGCATATTTGCATTTATAGATATAAGTGACAGCTGCTTCACTGGTTATCTAAGTAGCCAACCATCTGGGGTTTTGTTGAGTTGGTTGTTACTGTAATTACTATGATATATAAAAATCATACTTGACTGTTTAAGAATGTGGATGGTAAATCAATTCCTGATACATTCTCAGTTTAATATGTACTGCTGCAGATCTATTATATATTTATCGCTATTCGCTAACGTATGGCACCAAGTGAGCAGTTCAAGGTAAGGTTATGCAAACACAGGCATAACAAAAGAAATCACCCAGTGGTCTAGACCTCTAGACCAGACCTCTACACAACTCCTTAGGTTTATATTACCAGTTATATTATGATGACAGTCAAATCCGATTTCGCTGTGATTTTCTTCTTATTTTCATATCGCACTTCGCAAGTGACCAGCTGCCTTTCTGCTATATATATTTTTGACCAATGGGAAATACTACTGAGTGCAGGGAGGAACTAAGGGTAGGCTGACGATGCAGGTGCCTAGGGTGCAACTATAGGGGGGGGGGAGTGTGCTCATTTGGAACACTTAGAGCAATGCTCAGTTTCAAGAATATTATTGTAATACTATTAGATACCTCCCAACGGTTCTGTTTTTCATAGGACAGTCCCAATTTGGACAGCTCAGCACGCAGTCCCGAATTGTTACTGAAATGTCTTGAGTTTCTCTTTGATCTCCTGCACTGAACAGCCAGAAAATGATACAATGTTTCTGAAATTTAATTAAATAAGAGGCTTTTGGCAGAGAGCCCAGAATACTCAGCACCTGCACTTAGAAACATTTGTAACAATTTAAGGAAACCAAAGATACAATTGTAACTAAGCATCTCTTGGGAAAGCTGTGACTTGTGGCTAGGGTTGCCACCTTTTCCGGAAAAAAATACCGGCCTTCCTATATATTTATCTTTTTTCCCTGTTAATAACATTGGGATCAAACATAAGTTTTACCAGCCAGGCCAGTAAAATACCGGCCAGGTGGCAACCCAACTTGTGGCTTAAAGGGCAATTCACCTTCATTGGCAAAACTGTAACAACACATAAAACTTTACCCTAAAACCCCCAGAAATGTGTTTACATTTTCCATAACCTGCTAAATTTGGTAACATGGATGTAGTGTTTAGGGGTATGGCCATAAATTGGGCATGGTAAGACACATTTTTTGCCGCACCAAGTGCCTCAGATCTTTTTTTTCCCTCTTTCTATTTTTCAAATGTTGAGAGATATGTTATTGGTTTACCCAAGGTTTAGGGTAACCCTTAGAACAGTGGTCCCCAACCTTTTTTTACCCATAAGCCACATTCAAATGTAAAAAGAGTAGGAGAGCAACACTAGCGTGAAAAAAGACCTTGGGGTGTCAAATAAGGGTTCTGATTGGCTATTTGGTAGCCCCTATGTGGACTGACAACCTACAGGAGGCTCTATTTGGTAGTACACATGGTTTTCATGCAACTAAAATTTGCCTCCAAGCCAGGAATTCAAAAATAAGCCATTGCTCTGAGGCCACTGAGAGCAACATTCAAGGGGTTGGCGAGCAACATGTTGCTCGTGAGCTACTGGTTGGGGATCACTGCCTTAGAAGGACCCAGTAACAGTACTAAAATGGTCAAACTGCTCGAATTTCGCCTGCATGGCAGTGACCTGCAAACATGGGTGCACTTACACAAGTGCACCCAAGCTTGCTGGTGTTTCCCATCCAAGTCAATAGCAGGCGATTTAGAGTATCTTTCCTCCACCTATAGGACACAAAATGGGCACAAAATGCTCAGAATTGCCCCCTGTGCCATTGCACTTTCTCTGTCTGCTGCTTATCTAAGAGCAAACAGTTTAATGAAGGGTTTTAACTGCTGTTAACCCCTCTCAAGATAACAGCCGGTTGCGCTTTCCTGGGTTATTGTGCATTTTATCAATGTTTATTTTACTGAAGTGGCAGTGCTCATACTGGCAGTTTGTGATTAATGAACAGAACAGCCCTGTGGCACATGTGTTTTGTTGCTGATGCATGGGATAGGTATTATGCTTTTCAATAATTGAAGAGGAAATTGAGTTTTATCAGTGCTGCTTTATTCAGAATCAATGGCATAATTTCTTGTGCCACAGTCCATACGAAAAGTAAAGGTTGGGTCATGTAATGCCAACTGCCATTCTGGGGCCATTCACCTGCAAACTCGATCAATGTTAACTTTCATATTGCACATTCAGTTCCAGGATACCATGGGCATAGTCTGAGAATAGAAAAGGGCACAGTCAGCATAATACGAGCCCCTTACAAACTGTAACTCCGCTGTACACCTTGAGCTGGGCCCCAGACTCTTTACAGTGCCATGGGTGTAACAATGCAATTACTATTAAAATTACACTGCTCACTTTATTTAGTCACATGCAGTCTTTGTGGGTTTATTTCCATTCCCATCTATTGAGAAAGGAAGGTCGTTAGATATTTCTGGACAGGTGATAAACTAATTAATATTACTATTTAGATGGAGTTATTATCTATTAAGCAGCACATTCGCCAGTAACCCACACAGTGAGCAGCCGAGCACAGTGAATCATTCTGATCTTTTCTCCCATAGGAACACACAGCACTTTACTGTTACACAACAAACACTAAATTAACATGACTGAGTGCAGTAACGGAATGAATAGTTTCACACTGTCACCGCGTGCTCGCTCATTATTATTTCTCAGTAACTGCCAGAGGAGGCTGCCGAGTTTGAAGGCTGTTTTAAAGGGACATGACATGGATTGTAATATTTAAAGGGACACAATATAAATATATTTTTCTAAAAATAATGGCAATACTGGATAAAGCTGTATATGCAACTTCGTACATCAATAGGACAAACAGGAGGAACAAACATTGCAATAAATAAATAAATAAATACAGTTACAGAGATTGTCACCCATGTTACGAGACACATGAGGAGGGAGGTCTATGTTAGGTAAATCTTACATTGCAAGCTGTATGGGACAGGACAAGGCCACCATGAAAAATCCACTTGCCCCTCTATGCTGTGAAGCTGCATGTCTTTAGGCTTCCATCTTTATGCTGGTATTTAGTACAGGGTTGCCTTGCAGCACTCTACTCTGCACCATTCACTGAATTTTTAATCCAGGACAGGGTACACATTTCAGACTGCACAACTGCTGAGCTAATGCCCCAGTCACAGCTTTTAAGCACATGGGCCCTAAATGGAGCAATATTGTGCCTTTTGGTGCCCTGGGCCCTGCACATGTTCTGCAGCAACAGTAAGTTCTCTGACGTATTATGCAGTAAATCTTCTGTGCTGCATTCCATGCCCTCATAAGTAATACCAGCCGGTCCTTTTCATTACTATGAATCCAGTTCCACACTGTCAACTCTTATCTTTGTGCCATAATACTAGAGATAGCCAGTACAAGCAAATGTATACATACAGTGAGGGAAATATATAAAACTAAAGGAGATAAAGCATCTTTGGGATAAATCCATTACTACTTACTTATAAGAAGTCACTTTGCAGCAAATTAAAGGCAACAACACATAGAGAAATGTTTGTGTGGACCAAACAGTTAAATACTGTATTGAACAGCTGCATTGGTGATGAATAGAATAAGCAGATCTGGAAGAAAGGGTGCTGAGGCTGGTGTCACCTTATCCATAGAGACTGCTTCCATGGTGGCCACTAATGGTTTGGTAGTCAAGCCCATCCAAAATATAAATATACATATATAGGGCCATTATTATAAATTGACCACTAATGTAGTTGCTGGTAAATGTGTAATACTATTAAGTTGAGCAAATGGTCTGGCCACTTATGCTCCTGATCTGCCGCAATCGTACCTTTCTCTTGCCTGATCTCTCTACGATCCATCCTCTGCCCATTTTGTCATTACTCCACTTCTTTTGCATCACAGTCCCACACCTATTACATCATGTTCTGTCCGCTTAAGTCACTGCCCCCTCACTAGCCAGTAAATTTGTTTTTGAAAAGGTGGCAACCCTTATCTCATCCACTATGAAAGCCACTTCTTAACAAAACCACTTCAAATACTTAGATTGCAAGCTCTACAGGGCAAGGACCTCCTTTCCCCTTTAACACTAGCTTATTTATTATTGTATTTACCCCTGCTTTTTATATTAATCTATTGTTCTGCTGTACAGAGCTGTGTACATAAGTAGTGTTATATACATAAAAACTATACAGATTGACTAATAGAGTAGGCAATGACGGCCCTGGTAGATATTAAGGTAAATTTACAGCACAGTCTATATAATACTCCTGTAGAGTAAGCCATGATACCTGTCCATATACTGACACTGTTTACCTTCACTGAACCCCCTATAATACTTGGTCCATAATCCCCTGCCAAGTCTGCTATATTTATTGTCACATTGGTGTCACAGCTAAAAGCGATATGAACAGTTACAGGTCTTCATTGCAGCCTCTACTGGACTAGAACTTTCAGGCAAAACCCGTCAGGGGGTTGCACTTTTGCAATACTGTAGCTGAAGGGCCATAGGATGGACATCCCTGTTTTATATACATAATGGGTCCCACTTGTACTGTAATTTGCCAGGGCTTATAACCACTAAGGACTTTCCTGATGATCTCTTCCCAGAGACAATGGAGTCCTGATATGGATGAACTGTCCTTGCCTGTTCCAATCCAACATGCATTAGTATGTGATGGGACAAGACAAGTAGAACAGAAAAACTACAGAAAATGTTGATAAAAGTGGTCATAATGGTATTAAAAATGATAAATGACTCTGGTCCATATACCACGTAGCAATACAAAACGTACTGATTGGATGAACAGATCAAACAAACTGATTCTGCCGGTGAAATACAATATTCTGAAGCCTGCATTCCATGAAGGGGGTTAATACACTGAGCCCCGGTGGAAATGAGCACAAATAAGCTTCATTTTACTTGCCACGATATAATCAGAGCCCCCAATAAGACAGAGAGAATTAGAGATAAACCACTGTCAAAGCTGTCTCTTCATGTATAACCAGACAAGGGGCCCAATAGAGTATTCCACCCTTCCCCATCACTACCACCCCCTCTTTATCACTTAGATGGACAGATTATAATTGGTGCATGGAAAGTAATCCATCTTCCGGAGCTGGCTCGCTGAGCCGAGTGTAACTATTAATGTCACATTATGACACTGGGACATCAGGATCTATGGCACTTTAAAAGCTTTCCAGTTATGAACAATTGGTGAGAGAGAAAACAATGACAAATTGATTAACCCTTCAGCCCTGAGCCACTTCTGAGGTAGACTTGATCCATGGATACCCAACCTTGACGCTGCCATAAGCTTTGCACTGTGTCATGTGACCAAAGAGCCAGGGAAGAACTGCTGGAAGGTGGCTACAACATAATCCTCGACAAGTGATTGGTTAATGTCTGCTGCACAGTGACATTGAGATCACATATTCTCTGTACCATAAGAAACAAACACAAATACTATAATTCTCTAAAATTGTTGGTTTTGTTTAACACCTAAAGGCAAGGGGATATATTTGTCAGGGTTTCAGAGGGAAAGAATACAGACTTTAAAGGACAGTATCATCTCAAAATTGCCATTTTTAATAAACTACTATTTTACTCTTTTATGCTTGGCAAT
The DNA here is from genome assembly GCA_038501925.1 of Xenopus petersii. Taxonomy (NCBI): domain Eukaryota; kingdom Metazoa; phylum Chordata; class Amphibia; order Anura; family Pipidae; genus Xenopus; species Xenopus petersii. The sequence goes on from CM076674.1 coordinate 39,922,810, forward strand.
TTATAGAATTGTTTCCTCTGCCTTGCTAAGCCTTCTTATCTTCAGTTTGAGGCTCAAACCCTACAGTGATATAAGCGATGGCTGGAGATACAGTTGATTTGACAAGAACAGCCAATCAGCATGTGTGGTGACTCTGGGGGTGAACCCAAGTACAGTTGCACCCACTGCTGCGGGCATGCTACAATAGTTTTTATAAACAAGCAGCTGTGTAGCCATAGGGGCAGACATTCAAAGCTGAAAAAGGAGAAAATACACAGAATATAAGAGATAAGCTCTGTAGTATACAATGGGATTCTTCAGAATGTATCTTTTATCTACTGTGTATCCTGTGCTTGAATGGCTGCCCCTATGACTACATGGAAGCTTGTTTATATAAACTATAGTTGAGTTTCTGCAACAAACACAGTGGTGCAGGGCAATAATACATTATATTGTCATTCTTTCAAGACACTTTTAGTTTCTGGTGTTACTGTTCCTATAATCTTTCAAGTGGAGGAAAGGGAACCTCATGTTAGCTTTATGGATATGGCACAACCAGCATTTGGATTAGTCTTGAGAAATACTGGTGTCTCCAAACTTGAAACCACTCACTATCTGAAGATTAAAGGCCTTAAGATCCCCAATAGAAGCGACGATTCTTCTTACCGAACGACCGATTTTAGGGAAGCCCGACCAATCCCCTGAAAATTTCCGTGCGGTTAGTGGGATTCGAACGATCGTACATCTTACGATTTTTCGGCCGACATCTGTCAGGAAATTGATTGGCCAGGTCAAAAAATCTTTGTTGGTCCCAGTGCAATCTATCTATGTTTGCAGGGCCAAGCAGGGAGCTCCCCTTTGTTTTCACGGCAAATTGGTCTTTTTAGTTGATGGTAAATTCGTTTGATCGTTCCGAGAAGATCGTGGTCTCACGATCAGGATCTGATCTTTTAAAAATCTCAACATCTATGGCCAGCTTTATTCAGACATTCAGGGTATCACTAATTCGTACAGGGCCTCTAGGACACAAGAGACCTGCACTGGAGAGGCAGCAAATTTGCAGTCACTTAGGTTGGATCAGTATATGGCGCATTATGGGGCATTTTTAACTGGATTGTTGCTTCTTGTAGCTTTTGTAGAACAGTCAGAACACCCTCTTGTGACAGAATTGGCAAGAAATGGAATCACAATTAGGTCCAGAAAACATGGACAGTTGCATTGTCAGTGGATAATCTACTAATTGTTCAGGCTCAATATTACTGTTGAGAAATAATAGCTAATCATTGGTTATGGACAGCATCATGTAAAATATTTAACTGGCATATTAAACTTATATATTATAATTATGCAGTTATGCCATAGTCGCAGCATTTTGTGTTGTGCCACTCCATGTTTTGAAAATCCTGTGCTGTTACACTGTCAATCTTCATATTTCTGTTCCAGGGCTCTGTCATAAGCCTGTGCTTCAATGAGGGTCAATTTGAAGATCTTGTTACAACTAATATGCCCTAAGAGATAATCTTGTTTCTTCTACAGCAATCTCTTGCTGGGATGAATCCCTCGAGAGAAGATTCTGCACTATTTAAAATGACATGTATGATGGTATGCTCAATAGCTGGCTCCTGTTGCTATGTGCTGAAGAACCAGGGCTGGAAAAGCGGGGACCATGGGCAATGCAGGGCAGCACATTCAGAATTAGATCATTAAAAAAGTAAATGTGTAAAACTAGGCATGTTTAGATGAGTCTCTATTTGTAGCTGTGATGTAAAGGTGATTGTTCATTGGTGATCCAGCATTGACACTGTACACTTGGATAATAGTGTTTCTGGTACAGGTGTAGGATCCATTATCTGGATACCCATTATCCAGAATTCCATCTCCCATAGACATCATTTTAATCAAATATAAATCAAATATTTATTAAGAGGAGGCAGGACTGACACAATTCTGCTCAATGCAGCTTTACAGAAATGCAAGGAGTGTGTTTGGATGTAAATACAGGTATGGGATCCACTATCTGGAAACCTGTTATCCATAAATATCTGAATTATGGAAAGGCCATCTCTACTGTATCCAAATAATCCAGATTTTATAAAAAATGATTTCTTTTTTCTTTGTAATAATAAAACAGTACCCTGTACTTGATCCCAACTAAGATATAATTAGTCCTTACTGGTGGCAAAACAATTCCATTGTGTTTATTTAATGTTAAGATGAGTATTTAGTAAACTTAAGGGATGGAGATTTAAATTAAAGAAAGATCTGTTATAGGGAGAACCCCAGATCTCTAGCATTCTGGATAACAGGCCCCTTGCCTGTATTGGAGATAAAGGGTTTAGATAAATAAGATGTTGCATCAGTTACTGTAAAGCTCTCTGAACTAGAAGAAAAATGCCCCATAAATCCACTCCTGTTTCTTCATATGACTGTAGAAACTTGGAAAGAGATTTGTGTTTTTGATTGAGGGTGATATGTGTATGACTATGAACTGCGAAAATGGATTATCTGAATACAGTCAGTATATTCAGTTCACATTTTTTTTAGAACATCACTGTCCCTGTTTAATCTCTTTGCTAAAGGAACTGGAATGTTTGGAAAGCTTGCAGTGGTTTTTATCTTTGTTATTATCCAATAAAGATTTCAGATGTCACTCTTTAACATCAAAAAATACATTGAAGAGCTTTTTCCAAGACAGGAAACATTCCATATGCTCAGCTATGTCACCCGCACCAGCTGTGCAAAGAATTGCCCGAGGACAGTGTACAGATGCAGAGTACTTCTGGATATGCCCTTGTGTTGGTATAGGGCTCACACTAATTATGATTTTGCGAAGTGCAAATCAGTGGGAGCAGCACATTGGTACTCAGGTTCCAGTAGAGAAGAAGCAGGTAATACACTATTCTTGATGCAAGGAGAAACTTTAGGATAAAATGGTGGTACTAGTATGTGGAACTGCCCATTTTGTGCCTTGTGTGGGTAGTTTATAACACTGTATAATATCCACCTGGCATGAAGGAGATGTGTGCTCAGGGGGAGAAAGATATTTCTAAAAGAAACGTTATATACAGAATAAAGAAAAAGAATAAAAGATAAGAATTGAAGGGGACCTGTCTCCCACACATAAAAAGCTTTATTATAAAAGACCTTTTCAAATTAAACATAAAAGCCAAATTACTTTTGTATTAAAACACCTATACCTGTTAAAGGTATTTAAAAATTCCCAGGTGGCAGTGCTATTTTACCTGCCCAGCTACTATGCCATAGAGGCAAGGCAGGCAATCACTTTCACTTTCAGCACTTTCTAAATGTAACCGCACTCCTCAAATTTCCCCCTCTCTCCTCACTATCTAATTGTGTAGTTCAGTGCATGGGTATGCAGGGCAGCCATCAGGGGGGGACAGGGGGGAGAGTTGTAGGGAGCCCGAGGGTAAGGGGGGGCCGGCCACGCCACACTTACTTGATTAGCCAGGCCCCCCTGCTTTCTGAGAGGTGCTGACTTTGGGAAGGCAGGGCGGGAGCACAAGGGGAGGTATCTACTGTCCAATACTTCCCCTTATTGGTCACTGAGTTTAAGTCCCGGTTGAGCTGCTCAGGGATTGGATAGCTGAGGTTTGAACTTCTCCTCCAGCTCATGCAATCACCATACAGCTTTATCAGGACTTGAAATTCTGTGACCAATAAGGGAAGGAAATGCTGTCACTGGAAGAAGATGCAGCCACCTGTGCTCCCCTCCTCCCTTCTGTAGTTGGCAGCTCACTGACAGCAGGTGGGCCACACTAATGAAGTAAGTGTAACATGGCAGGGCCACCCTAAAGATAACCCTTTGTGGTCCCTGTTGTGGTGGTGCCCTGGGCACCAAATTTTTTTTAAACTTCTGGGGGGGGCAAGTTTTTTTACATGGATGTTTAAGGGGGGTCCTAGCCACCAATATTTTTTAATGGGGGGCCCTGACCACAAATGTTTTTTTCAATAATGGGCCCTGACCACCAATATTTTTTTTTTTAACACGTGGGAACCCTAGCCACCAATGTTTTGGTTTTTTTACTGTGTGGTGGGGGTGGACCTGTAGGTTGGGGCTTTTGGTGGGTGCAGCCCAGGGGGCCCAGGAAATTTTGTCGTATGGGGCCCTACAATTTCTGATGGCAGCCGTGTGGGTATGGGCATCATTTCCCTCATTCTGGTGCATAAAAATGATTTATAAATGATGCAAAGCTTGTCTTAACCACAAAATAACACTCGCCTGCTTGCTGTGATTGTGAAATTCCAAGACAGAAGAAACAGGACTTAGATAAATTATATAGTGAAAGAAAAGTTTATTTGTTATTTAAAATTTGAATTCTGGATTCTTATTTTTCTTAACATTTGTATATAAAAGGATATAAATATTTTTGCAAGATCTGGGAAAGAGGTGATGATCTATATCCCGCTGAACTTCCTTCCCAGCATTCTTCTGACAGGCTACAGCATTGGCTTAGCAGTGTGTGCAAGAGCATAAGGATAAGAAAGTTACATAAATTCTCAGCAACTGATGAAGTTATGTCTTTGTGGTACAATTTACATGAGTGAATTTGACAAAATGATTTAGGCTGAAGCCGCTTGTAATTTTTCTGGGTTTTCGCTGCAGTGACTGTTGGGTTTAGAGATGAGCTAACCATTCATATTGTAACATTTCTACTAAAGCCTAAGTGTCTGTTTTGCAGCTGTTTCTGATGTGAAGCCCTTAAAATTAAATTATGGCTAAACTTGACAGAACATAGGAAGCATCTAAGCAAACATCCAAAATTAAGCCTTTCCTAGAGATGACAGCAGTTTTTTCAGGTACCTATTACACCCTCATCATCATTTATGTATATAGTGCCATCAATTTATTATACATTTATAACAAAAATGGGACTTGCAAATAATGAACAGAGGGGTCACCGTCGGGCGACTTCGGAAAATGAATCACTGCGTGTGATTAGCACCGGCGTTTTTTCATTTTAGCCGGCGCAGAGTGATTGAAGGCGTTTGGGGAGATTGGTCGCCGCAAAAACGAGGCGATTAGTCGCCAGGCGACCAAATCTACCCAAAACGCCCAGTGTGGCCTGACCCTAAAGGTTAGAGGGGGAAATGACAGATAAGGTTGTTGGAATGTTACTGACATTATAATCTAGTCCAGTCAGACATAACTGCCCCCACCACTGTGAATGCGAGGTTTAAAGGGGTTGTTCGATTTTAGATTAACTTTTAGTTTAATGTAGAGAGTGACAATTTGCAATCGGTTTTCATTATTATTTGTGGTGTTTGAGTTAATTAGCTTTTAATTCAGCAGCTCTTCAATTTACAGTTTCAGCAGTCTGGTTGCTAGGGTCCAAATTACCCCAGCAACCATTTATTGATTTGAATAAGAGACTGAATAGAACGATGAGTAACAAAATGTATCAATAACAATAAATCTGTAGCTTATCAGAACATTTGTTTGTTGAGATGGGAAAGTTAAAGAGAGTTAGAAAAAGGAGGCAAATATTTCAAAAACTATAAAAAAGAAAAAATGAAAGCCAATTGAAAAGTTGCTTACAATTAGCTATTCTATAACATACTAAAAGTTAACTTAAATATGAACCACCCTTTTAGCTATAATTAGCTATCACTAAAGTACTGCAACAAAATTGCAGCTCCTAAGTCTTCACTCGTTTGTATTGAGTGCATTTATTTATTTTGCGTGGTTCTGGCAGCATATTTAGAGAGAATAGATAGCTAAGAAATATAATATAAAGCCTAGCTGAAAAAATCAAGCAACAAGTAGATAAATGCATTAAATTATAAGTCTGTATAACAATCCCACGAGGCCACAGAGCACAAGGAAAGAACCGTTAGCAAAATCGTAAAGTAATATTAATAAGAACATTAGCTACACACAGTGCTGTCACAGTTAATATACGGAGATAGATGTCACTCGTAGCAGCGAAAAGCCAACAATAAATAAACAGTGCTCTTTTTTGCTCATTGTTTATTAATGGTAAAGGAATTATTATAGAAGCCATCATTAATATCATATTAGATTTCCATGTTGGGATTATTTGCATAACAATTCTTGCTGGCCACATCTATTTGTGCATGTTCCACATCAGGGGGCCAAATACCCAATGGAGACCAAGGGACTAAATCTCAGCTAGGTTAAATGGGGCATAAATGTCCGTGAAGCACTAAGCCTTTGCTCCAATTAGTAAATCTGCACCTAATTGTTTTACTGCCTCGAGGCACCATCAGTGTTCTCTCGCTGGTCTAGTCCCCCTCTCTTGTGTTTACATTTGCTTTGCTAGAGCTATAGATGATATTTCGTCCTTTAGTCTCCATAGGGCATTGGAACTTCGATAAGAAACATATACACTTAGATGTGGCTGCCCCATGTTGGCACTCAGGGGTTTATGAGGTGTGGAGGACCCGCAGAGAAGGATCATTACTCTGGCCTACTCTCATTCACTCAGTACTGCCACTGTGCCACACACCACTTTCCTCTGTTAATGTAACATAGCACTCAGCATGCTTAATATTACATTTTGGTTTGAGGGGTCTCTTCAGTGTTTTAGCCTGAGCTCAGGTCCAATAATACACATAACCAAGAATAGCTTGTCCTGAATCATCCAGCTTTAACAGAATATCTGCTGATGTATCAAGGATAGCAGTTAAAGTGATACTGACACTAAAAAAATTACTTTTTGAAATATGAATGAACATTAAAAGAGAAAAGCTGATGTCATTCCAATATTGAAAAAGGGATTACGATCTCAGCCTGGCAATTATAGGCCAGTAAATTTGTGGTGGGCAAATTATTTGAAGGCTTGTTAAGGGATCACATTCAAAATTCTATCCTAATGAATGGCATTATGAACAACAATCAGCATGGCTCTATGAAGCATAGGTCATTTCAGACAAATTTGATTGCTTTTTATGATGAGGTAGGGGGGGTCACTATTTGGCTTTTGCCAAAGCGTTTGATCAGGCCCGAATTTGTGGAGACGCCACCAAGACCCGGGCCAAGGGGGGCAGGATTTTAGGGGGCAGCATGCTCCCAAACCACACCCACATTGGTTCAGAAACACTGGGGAGGCGCAGGAGATATGATTTCGTTTTTAAAATTTCCTGTACGCCAATCCCCATTGTTCTGGTCCTGATGATGAAAATATGATTGAACAAAAGGGAGTGTACAGGGTGACGAACAAAAGCGGGCCTAGGGGCGCCTGCTATGTAAATCCGGCCCTGCGTTTGACACTGTGTCCCACAAACGACTGCTTTCTAAACTAAGGTCTGTTGGGTTTAATAAAGCCGTTTGCACATGGATAGGAAACTGGCTACAGGATTGGGTACAGAGGTGGTTGTTAATGGGACATTCTCTGCTTGGAGTAAGGTTCTTAGTGGGGTCCCTCAGGGCTCGGTATTAGGTCCACTTTTAACTTGTTAATTAATGACTTAGGGGAGGGTGTTGTTAGTAATGTATCAGTGTTTGCAGATGACACAAAACTATCCAGCTCAATTAATTCCATCCAGGATGTGGCATCCTTGCAACAGGATGTTGACAAAATGGCAATCTGGGCAAATGAGATTCAATGTTGCTAAATGTAAAAATATCTAAGCCACTTATACCCTTAATGGGACTGCACTAGGCAAATCCATTATGGAAAAGGACCTTTGGAGTCCTTGTAGATGATAAACTTGGCTGTAGCAAGCAATGCCAGTCAGCAGCATCAAGGTCAAATAAGGTCTTGAGCTGTATTAAAAGGGGCATTGATTCATGGCAGAAGAGAGTAATTCTTCCACTTAATAGAGCACTGGTAAGGCCCCATCCAGAACATGCCGTACAGTTTTGGTCTCCAGTTCTCAAACAGGACATTATTGTATTAGAGAGGGTACAGAGAAGGGCAACTAAGCTGGTAAAAGGTATGGAAAATCTTAGCTATGAAGAAAGACTGGCCAAATTGGGGATGTTCACGCTGGAGAAGAGGCACTTAAGGGGTGATATGATGACTATGTATAAATATATAAGGGGATCATATAATAATCTCTCTAATGCTTTATTTACCAGTAGGTCTTTCCAGCTGACACAAGGTCACCCATTCCGATTAGAAGAAAAGAGGTTCCGCCTAAATATTCAGAAGGGTTTTTTTTACAGTGAGAGCTGTGAAGATGTGGAATTCTCTCCCTGAATCAGTTGTACAGGCTGATACATTAGATAGCTTTAAAAAGGGGTTGGATGGCTTTTTAGCAAGTGAGGGAATACAGGGATATGGAAGATAGCTCATAGTACAAGTTGATCCAGGGACTAGTCCGATTGCCATTTCGGAGTCAGGAAGGAATTTTTCCTCCTCTGAGGCAAATTGGAGAGGCTTCAGATGGGTTTTTTTTGCCTTCCTCTGGATCAACTGGCAGTTAGGCAGGTTAAAATAGAGTTAAAAGTTTGAACGTGTGTCTTTTTTCAATCTAACTTACTATGTTACCTATAGGTCATGTTGATTGTTTTTTGCTGAGAGGTTTGTAAGTAATTGTTATTTGAAGTTCCTAAACTTGACTGTTTTGCCAACCTGACTGTCCCATCTCAGCCTGTCAGTTAAAGTTTCTAATGTAATATAATAATGTAAAAGCATTGGGCAAATACTTTATGGCAAAATTACAAGAAGCATGCAAAGCCAATATTATGATAGATGTAAAAAAGGCATAATTTCTGGTGTCAGTATCTCTACAAGACTAATGAATGCTAGGCAGCAAGAGAGGTATTATTTACAAAATCGTCTGTGGTGTGAATTTTGCCAAATTATCATTATAAAATACATTTCCGGTATTTATATAACAAAGATCTACATCTGCAGCAGCATGTAAGCACTATAATGAGAAACTGGTGACTGCAATGAGTTCCGGAAATGTTGTATGTAACTGTAGCTCAGCAGCAAATCAGAGCTACAAAAGGAAAAGGAAGTTCTTGTTATTCTTTATTTATAAAGCAACTGTATAGAACACTGTTCTACGCAATCAGTAAGGTTCAGCGATTGACAGGAACATATAATAACATGCCGCAGCACATGATGAGGACCCTTAACAAGAAAGGGAGATTGGGGGGGCAGGGCTGGCCTTGGGGTAAAAATCACCTTGTGCAATGCAGTGGGAGACCATCGAAAATTGGAAAAGTTGTGTATAAAATGTATAAACTTCCTGTGCAATATACACTGGATTTAAAATATACCCTGGCATTTTAAGTTCACAGAGGCCCAAACAGCCCCCGCACCAGCCCAATAAATAGTGATTTTCTATGGCACCTTACAGCAGCCCCTCTGGCATTTGCCAGAACCCATAGATTGCCAGTCCAAGCTTGACTTGAGGTCTGATTAATACAGTGTTTAATAATAAGTTTACTGTAGTTTTTTGTATTGCAACATTTTTTTACTTTTCAGTTCATCTTCCTCATTCCACCTCAAAAGCTGGCCGCGGAGGGGTTTTTTTGATACTTAAGATACTTGATACTTAGGGGGCCGATTCACGAATTTCGGGTGAAGGATTAGAATAAAAAAAAATTCGAATTTCAAAGTATTTTTTGGGTACTTTGACAATCGAATTGGTTAAATTCGATCGAATTCGATCGAATTCGAACGATTCGGACGATTAGAAGTAAAAATCGTTCGACTATTCGACCATTCGATAGTCGAAGTACTGTCCCTTTAAAAAAAACTTCGACCCCCTACTTCGGCAGCTAAAAGCTACCGAAGTCAATGTTAGCCTATGGGGAAGGTCCCCATAGGCTTGCCTGTGATTTTTTGATCAAAGGATTTTCGTTCGATCGTTGGATTAAAATCCTTCGAATCGTTCGATTCGAAGGATTTAATCGTTCGATCGAACGAAAAATCCTTTGATCGATCGATCGCAGGATTTGCGCAAAATCGTTCGACTTCGATATTCGAAGTCGTACGATTTTAGTTCCCAGTCGAATATCGAGGGTTAATTAACCCTCGATATTCGACCCTTCGTGAATCGGCCCCTTGAACTAAACCCTAAAAATGAATGAGGCTAAAAATGCCATGTTTTTTATACTGAACTTATTGCACCAGCCTAAAGTTTCAGTTCTCAATAGCAGCAATGCTCCAGAACATCAAACTTGTCACAGGGGGTCACCATCTTGGAAAGTGTCTGCGACACTCACATGCTCAGTGGGCTCTGAGCAGCTGTTGAGAAGCTAAGATTAGGGATTGTCACAAATTATCAGGCAGAAAATTAGGTTGGCCTGTAGTGTAAGATGATGCTACAGGGCTGATGTTAGTGATACTGGTTTCTGTGCTGCCATGTAGTAATTATCTATATTAATTACTAATCAGCCTTTTATTGTGACATTTCTATTCTATGTGTACTGTATATTGTGAGTGGGTCCCTAAGCTCAGTAAGTGACAGCAGCACAGAGCATGTGCAGTGAATCAGCAGTAAAGAAGATGGGGAGCTACTGGGGCATCTTTGGAGGCTCAGATCTTCCCTGCTAAAGGGCTGTGGTTGGCTTGGGCTGGTACAGAAGCTCAAAACCTGATGTACAACATTTATAGCTACTTCTTTAATTAGGCTTTATTTCTCCTTTAAGGAAATGATTGTTCTGCTATACAGACCACCAATTTGTGTATAATAAACAAATGCCAAAACTGAATTGTCTAGGTGCTAGTCAAATGTGTTGCTGCTCTTCCAACTGAGTACTGTATTTGAATTTTAGTTGATGATTGGGAAGAAAAAGGCACTGAACTTCATCCAGCTGCTAGTAAGACTCTTCAACCATTTCTCATATTCATGTGGCATTCGGGGCTCCCTGTCATGAGCAGCTTATGTCAGCCATTTGACTTGGCCCATGTAAAACAAAAAACATTCTCCACCTATTCTGTGTTTTATGACGTTAGGACTTTAACTTACATATACACTTATATTATCAATTAAAATTTTCTAATAATGGGCAATATATATTGTTCCATTAATGATAATAAGTAAGGAAAGCCCTGGGCAGCAACAACGCTGGCCAACAACTCTGACAATTCATATGAAGATGGTTGTAAGGTATTGATTTGAGTTTCTTCGAGTAATCTCATTGTTACTTTGTGACTCTTGACATTTTGTTGGTCAGACAGTTGCTCATTCATGAGGCTGTTAAATACTGTTCATTGGGGCATCATGGCAGGTTTAAAAATACTGGGTAGATTCATGGTTGTCTTCTTTTTCCATTGTAGATGATTGGTTGGATTGTGGCAAAAATAATTTTACTTTGTTTTGTAAGCATTCCAGTCACAAGAATATGCACTTTCATCAGCCCTTTTAACATTCAGTATTCCCTCTTTTTCATCGTTAGTTCAATGAATAGGGCTTGTGCTGAATAAATGTTTTGCCTAATGTTTTAATTAGGGTTTTGTTATTTCTTGAGATAAACAGGACAAACTCTCAAATTAAAAGCAAAGCCCCATTCAATTTCCTGTTTACTGGAATAAAATAAAAACAAAATCAGTTCACTGAGAAGCCTCTGTATAAACAAACCCAACCTTTCTCCAGCTGCAGCCCATGTTAAGCTTTCAGATAAGTAGCAGTCCATTGCACAAAGAGTTTTTTTGTTTTGCTTGGAAGAATGTGGCAAAGCCTGAGTGAGCTGCTCATAAAAGCAAGCCTCTAATTCCACTAGGATGTAAAAAATGGATTGAGAGTATAACCAGCTGCAATTTGCCCATGTTTACTGGTTCCATGTTTTTTTTCTTTCTTGAACCAAATGCACTGGAGCCAATGGGTGACTTTTCTTGCATATTTTTCCCAGGGGACAATACTTAATTTTTTTAGCAAACAAACGCATGGAAAATTCTAGTGCAGATTTGCAAAAAAATTAACTAAAACATGAATTTCACAGTTAGTATTTGTGCCAGACAAAAAAAAATGTATATCCCAAGATATATTATAACTTGTAATTATTTTTATACTTGAGGGTCAGTGTTTTATATGAACATGCTCAGTATTAATACAAGGGGATTAGATAATTTGAGTAGATAGAGGTATTTTTATTACAAAACTGGTAGTGGTTTGCGGGCATAATATTGGGGGGGCAATATTTTACTCTGTAGCTTGTTGGCATTTAGCTACACCCCTGAATAAACAGTACATGCATGAATGGAACATACATGTACATGAATGGAATTTTTAATCCAGAAACTCAGTATCCAGAAAGCTCTGAATTATAGGATGCCCATCTCCCAAAGAGTCAACGTTAAGCAAATAATTCAAATATTTAAAAATTATTTCATTTTTCTCTGTAATAATAAAACAGTACCTTGTTCACGATGGTAACTAAGCTGCATGAATCCATATTGGTTGCAAAACAATCCTATTGGGTTGTTTAACCAACATAAGGATTACAGAAAGATCCCTTATTTAAAAACCCAGGTCCCAAGCATTCTGAATAATGGATCCTATATCTGTATAGTATGTGAGTGAGAATATAAGGTGACCAGTTTGGTACATTATTCAGCTTCATTTGGCACCATTTGTTCACAGATGCAAAGAAAATATCTTCTTGATCCTTATTTTGAAAGAAATTGCCAGAAACCTAACTAAAAAAATTAAAAAATCTAGTTTTTTGTAATCTTGTCTAAAATATACACAATTTATATGCCCTTTTACATTTAAAACAAGGAAAATACACAAATTATTTGGCTTAGAAATAGTCAATAGTAAACAGTGTTACTCTTTGTTGGATTCAGATTTAGCCAAATCTGAACCAAACCCAAAGTTATATGAATTTAAAGCTCTGTGTATTTGGCAGCTTCTGTTTTTTGGGTTTTTTTAAAAATTTTTTTAAAGATTTTGCTCAATTTTAAATATGCTCAATAGTGTTCATATTGGGTGTTTGGCAGAATCTATTGCGGCGGATTTGGTATCCGGCTGAAGTAATTATGGATTTGGTGTTTTGGTAGCAAAATGCTCAGTTTTGGTGTACACTGGAAAGTGGATACTGAATTCATGCAGGGGCACAAGCACAACAGATCAGTTACCAGGGGGGGGACCTGATGCAGAAATTAATCTGTTGTTCCATTTCCCAGAATGTGGAGCAGATTGCAGTAGACATGTAAATTTAAAAAATATTTAATTTAGATTAATTTATATTGCATAATTTTATGTAAAACACAGCCTTACGCTTCCATTCACATAAAACCTACTCCTATTATTCCTGGAGATCCAACCCCCACACCTTTGTATGTCTGTGTGCCAGTTATAAGTACAGGACACATGGAGTCAATGTGCAACATCATTAGCAATTTAAATATTTGGAATTCTCCTTTGAATCCTATCTCTGCCACCCCCACCCAGCCAACACACAGAGCCGCAGCAATTAATCATCAAATGGCCTGCCGCCTCCCTCTCCAACAGTGCTGTGTTTGCACAAGTATTGTGTGCCTAAGACAAAGAGTCCTGGAGTCATGCATGTACACCCATGTGCACAGTAATACATGCACACACATATACAAACCCTTGCACAAGCATTCCAGCATCAACATCTTATGTTGCCCCTTTCTGCGCATATGGACTAACTTTAATTGGCAATATATATATATATATATATATATATATATATATATATATATATATCTGTATACATGCAGATGAAGAGAGTTTTGGGATACCTATCCTCAGAAAGAACTACAAATAATGTACCTCGGACTGATCTGGAAGCGATTTATTTATAAGAAGGTCAGAAGCTCCCCACAGAAATTAGCAGCAGTTATTTCATTACTATATTTCATAGTTCCAGTTCTATATATAAAGGTTGTGACCAGCAAGCTGCATATACTAACATTCCCTTCTCCTTGTGAGCTTACAGTCTAAAAGCAAAGGGGGTGCAAAGTTTGCCAGGCTGCTCCTGTATTTATGAATAGATGCAATAGGCTACAGATGGTCTGATAAATAGACAATAAGAACTGCCAGGGACCCTGCTGAAGGTGATAAATAAAAATAAGGGAATATTATTATATTGTAGCGATTGAACTGCTGTTCAGGGTGTTTGCTGGAAGGATCTCTGCTCTGATCTGCTTACTTAGCAAAACCAGTATCTTCAGTGTCAGGAGGAAGCTGGCAAGAACAGTGCTGCATTGTCAGCCTCCCAGATTTTAAGATCACAAAGAATATACATTTTATCTGTAAATACAAAAAAAAATGCTTAAACCCCCCACCCTATTTCTGTTGTATTTACACAAAGAAAGAATATACAATGCTTTGCTGATTTCTGTATGGGGCCTGTGTAAGTCATTACATTATTTCCACATGCACAAAGGCAGTTTGCAAATCAGTATTTGGTTTATGTAACAATATCATGTGTCTTTCTGCCTGTTCCTCCTTGTAACCTTGACACAGCTCAAGTGAGACCAGGCAAAATAAGAGCAGCCCCAGTGTATCGCTGTTATCAGAAATACATTACAAACCTGGGGCCTTGTTGCATTAGTAAAGACCCAACCATAATTTACCAAACTGGGCTATGAATTGATCTGACCAACAGAAACAGGATCAATGCAGAAAATAATTATTTGCCCTATACTCCTAGCATCAATAAAAATAAGGAAGCACTTAATATTGCATGCACTAAGGAGCCCTGGAATGCCTGATTAATGTTCGCTTAACATACACTAGGCGACTTTTGCTCTGGTGACACAACAAATCAGGTGGAAGCCAATGATTGGTGAAGTGTACAGTAATTCACATGGAGCACAATTTGGCTTGAGATGTAAAGTGACATAATTACTGAGAAAACAAGTTTACAGTTTATTAAATAGAGAAGCTGAGACACACTCACACGAGCAATATTACTGCTGCACAGTCTTTCCATTTCAGATGGGTCAGCGCATGAGCTTAGCTGGGACATTTGAGGAAATGCCAATGGAATGAAAAAAAAATAATTAGCAAAATGTGACACGAATCAATAGTTTAGTAATGCTAATGTAACTCGTTTACTTTTCAGCTCAAAAAACCCCTTAGGAAATATCTCCCCAAAATGATAAACAGGACCCCAAGAGACAATTTCATGAGAAAGTAGCCAAACATTTTCAATTTCTTGGGAACATTTTATTTTAGTGGTTTGATTCCGTGGCTGGCGCGGGGGCCTGGGTGTTAACAGGACCAAACCCTGGACTGTATGTGAAACTGCAGACATTTTTTTTCTGTTTAGCTCCATTAATAATCATAGTAGGCATCGACTACATTTCTTTTCTTCACAGTTTCCCCCTCCTACCTATGGAATGAGGTTAAGTTTACCTTGTTAAGGCCACGTGTCTGCAATCAAGGGAGCATTGGAGGCAATCTCTTCCACCTTCCCATTGGGTGATCACTGAACCATTTATCTGTGGTCTAGCTCCATAAAACCTGGGTTTCTGTGTCAGTGCCATCTCCCCTTTTAAGCCCCAGCTTGATTTACAAACATATCATTGCCTGCTGCCAGCCCTCTTGCTACTTAACAGACTTGTTTCCTGCTGCCTGCCCTGACATATACCCTGACTACTGCTTCTCAGCATCCGGTCTGCCCTGATCTCTGGCCAGTTATAAAGACTTGCCTTTTAGCCTAACAGCTATTCCACTGTTATTGTGCACAGTGTTTACCTACTTTAGCTCGCTCATTAAACTTTTCATAATGCACAATATCCACATTTCAGCTTTTACGTCATGTGCCTTTTCAATTAATGCAAGGTTAATCAGCACATAGTCTCTTGACCAGTCTGTTGTGCAATTGTAGGTAGTTCTGACACTAGGATTCACTATTTGTCTTTCTTCCCACATGCACGCTTGATTAGGCTTACCAATATGTTTTATTATGGTGTAAGCCTATATAAGTCATCCAGGGACTTTTTGGTTTAGATAGAATTCATCCTGCAGATGTTTGAATGAAGCATGACTGACAAAGCTGGCATGGATTTAACTGTTGTTCATGCTATGACAGCCCTAACCAAAGGCATGTTATTGTAACACCAAAATGACTCATAAAGCCCAGCCAAAAACATCAGTACAGTACAGTACTAGCTATAGTACTAGCTATGAGCTGCACATCAAACCATCACTGCTCCATGTTTATCTTAGGGTAAACTGAAATTACACTGATTTACTCAATTAGATTGATTAAAAGTAAAATGCATTTGTATATTACATAATATATGGAAATTAATTTCATGACATTGACACAGCAGGCCTTTTGATATTTACCCAACGTCAAGGGATTGTTCACCTTTAAATTAATACTTAGTATGATATAGAGAGTTATATTCTGAGACAATTTGCAATTGGTTTTCATTTCTTATTATTTGTTTTTATTTAGTTATTTAGCTTTTTATTCAGCAGCATTCCAGTTTGCAATTTTATCAGTCTGGTTGCTGGGGTCCAAATTACCCTAGCAACCATGCATTGATTTGAATAAGAGAATGAAATATGAAAAGGAGAGAGTCTGAATAGAAAAAAACAGTAATAAAAAACAGCAATAACAATGCATTTGTAGTCTTAGAGCATTTGTTAACAGATGGGGTCAGTGACCCCCATTTGAAAGCTGGAAACAGTCAGAAGAAGAAGGCAAATAATTAAAAAAACATTAAAAAGAGAAAACGCAGAACAATAGAAAAGTTGTTAAGAAGTAGACATTTTATAACATATTTAGGTTACTTAAAGGCAAACTATCCCTTTAAACTTGCAACATTCTCTTGCCTGATTCTACCATTCATGGGGGTATAATGCTCAGTGTCTGTCTGCTTTCCTCAGTCCAGCCATTAGGTGAGTAGCACAAGTTTCCCCACCCAACAGAACACTGATTTATACTGTATAAAAACAGTTAAATACCAAGTCTAAGAAGGAAGATCATAAATGGGTTGAAAAAGAGGATACTTTTGTAATAACAAAACCAGCAAAGTAAGATAAAAGCATACGAATGTGGTGAATAAATGGTGATAGCAAGTGATAGCATCCAACAAACACTCGTTAAAAAACACTCCCTATGAAGGCCTAGGTATATTGTTATGTTCTGACCCAACTATGGGGCAAATTCACTAAGATGCGAAGTTGCGCCAGGCGCAACTTCGCCGCACTTCGCCGCACTTCGCAATGCGTATTTTTGCCAGCGCTCCGCAAATTCACTAAAATCCGAAGTTGCGCACAGGGGTAGCATAAGTTTGCGAAGTTGCGCTAGCGTTAATTTGCCAAGCGAAGCGAAGTTTCGCTAGCGATGGTTCATTTGCATACGGCGCCAAATTCAAATTTCAATGGAGGAACACGTATCAGCACTACAAATGCCTAGAAAACCTTCAAATCAGCAAATAAAAAATTTATTTTGCTCTACACATGTGCCCACTGTCTAGGTAAGTTGCCATGAGTCAGGAAATGTAGGGGGGAGGAAGGGGAACCCCAAAAAAAATTTCGATCTTTTTCAGCCTATCACCCATCATGTAGAAAACACGCCAGCGTTTTTTGGGACTTAGAAAAAAATTTGACTTGGTTTGAAACAATCCCTATCTACTCTATTGCGCTTCGCCAGGTCTGAGGTGGCGAAGGAAGTCTAGTGTAAAAGGTAGCGTTCAGTACACTGCGCAAGTTAGTGAATTTGCATAGTTATGTCGCTAGCAAAAATTCGCCTGGCGTAAGGATGCGAAGTAACACTAGCGAAACTACGCCAGCGTTCGTTAGTGAATTTGCGCAGTAACGAAAATGCCAAACGCTAGCGAATTGACGCTAGCGTTCGGCGCTTAGTGAATTTGCGCCTATATGTTTTCAGAGAATATGTAAAGTATGTAAATAATACTAATCATGTATTTTAGTTTTGTAACAAAAAAGCCAAGCCTTTAATTAATATACAGCAGATCACTGGCAGCAGCGGTGTCACCATTGCCATTATATAATCTTCCATACACATGACTTGGCAGCATCCAGGGGACATTACTGGAACAAGCTACTTCATTACTTAAACATTAATATTCATCAGCAAACCACCGCAGTGCATTATTAGCCTCTTTTAGGGAGATGGGGTTAAATATTTAAAACTATAGTAGACCAGGGCAGTTTGGTGCAGGCTCAGCACAACATTCCTGACATTATCATCTTCTTATCATAAGACACTTTTCCATAAGATGAGTGAACAGTATCAGCATGCAGCTGTCTCATAGTGTATTAAATATTATCTATGAGAGGTGATAAGAGATACATTTATTGAAGTCTGATAAGCACATCACCTTGATGGGCTGGCATTCACCTGTAACCACACAAAGTTGTGCCATGAATGCGAACAGTTGAAACTTGTATAGTGAATTGCTTTACATGCTTACAGGCACAGAAAAAACACACCCTGTTCATAAATTCAGGTTTAACACCAATGTTTTTCTCAAAAGATAAGAAAGTCTTTTATATATATATATATATATAATATTATTATTACAAAGAACAGCACTCCATCTCATATGTCAACCCAGGTGCAAGGTAAGGAAATCCATATATATATATATATATATATATATATATATATATATATATATATATATATATATACAGTCAGTGCAGTGGCACACCGCTTGCTAGTTCTATACCTGGGTGCCCGGTAAAATAATATGTAGTGCAGAAATGACCAGCAACACCAGGGTTTCAGTGAAAAAACAATATATTCACATGCATATGTAGTCAACGTGAGGTTTCGGTCCTCTCAGGGACCTTTCTCAAGATATATATATATATATATATATATATATATATATATATATATATGCAAAAAAGACAGACAACACCGGGATGTAAATATATATATATATATATCTCAGTCCTTTGGGTGTCTGCATTGAGAAAGAAGGATCGAAACGTCAGACTTTTTGTACAATGTGCTTTTATAATAAAGACATATTAACATTTTTAAGAGGTGTGCCACTCTTATAATTGTTATATATATATATATATATATATATATATATATATATATATATATATATATATATATACATATATATATATATATCATATACATCAGCATATTTATGGCACTACTTATGACAGCTAGGGTTGCTGTGCTTGTTGTAATCTATGGAGATGATCTCATCTGAGGCAAGCAAAACAATAGCTGCCAGACATATGCAAATGGGTCATTTTCTGTGCACATAAACATTCTTAATTAATGAATGTATCCTCTGTTTATGGAAAAATAAATGCAACATATCACCTGTTATCATATCTATGTCCATGTACTGTATGTTAATAAGATAATAGTTCTGTATAGTTTGGGAATGTAAAACTTATTAATAACAATTATTAAGCTTGTGTTTTTACTTGACTGGCATCTAATATTTTGAATGCTTGGAACTTGGGGATTTTTGGATAAGGAATCATCTTTCTGTAATGTGGAACATGATGGCTGAAGTCTTCTAAAAACATTTGTTTGACAATGCATTGCCTGTTGAATGTTGTTCCAGCTCTCAGTCCTCCCAAGGTATGCATAATTGCTCAATGATTAAGTATTTGGAATATCTGCTATTATGGAGTTTTTTTATAATTGAAGATTGGGATTATATCTAAATCTGTGAAGATTAAATTTAGGGCCTTAAGCAGTGGAAGGTATTGCTTTTCGAGGATACTGGCATGGTGCACTAGAACAATGCTGTTTATATCTATGTTATGCACCCAAATCTTGATTAACTTGCGTCCCAAATAAATGTTAACTTCATAAAATTAAATCTATTCAATCCATGGGCAGACTAAGGGCCAGAAAATGTGTTGGAAGTAACAGATCTGGCTCACAGGTCTCTGAATGGCCAGCCTTGCCCTAGAAGGTGCTTAGGCAACCTTGGATGTTCCAACTCCTGCAGAAGGAAAGTTCAAAAGAAGATGTGTGGCAGTTGTTGTTTATGGCTGCCTGGGAACAAAATGCTATCACCATGTGTTCCAGGGAATCCTCTTCTATATGTCTGGATACATCTGTAGTTTTTAATTTTAGCTTCAGGAGAAGTGAAGAGTAGCCTCACTGGCCCGACTATACCAGATGATGAGCCTTCACAGTTCCACTGCTCATACAAATCTCTCCAGAGGCCAGAGGCAATTAGTCCAACTCCCTTACATACCTTGTACAACTGACAAACTACTAAACAACCCCATGGGAATGGAAAGTGACAAGCACACTACTGTTCAGCTTCATAAAATATCCCAAAATCATAAGTGACGGCTCTGCCTCCCTGGAGGTTCTGCAGCAGCTGTAACTGTACTCCACACTCTCCGCCATGGCTGACAAATGATCCCACATGGTGGTCTGTATTGTTAAAAGCAGCTCTTGATCCAGTGTTGAATGTCTCTTCTGTGGAGGGGAAAAGTCCAATTGATGAATATTGTACAACATGAGAGTGACCTGGTTTCGCCTTTAATGTATGGAAACAATAACAAATCCATTCAGCAGATCCATAGTAGACCCAACTTAGCTCTGCATTGTGTATTCCTAGTTGTCATACTTTAAAGGGGAGGTCTGTCACTTTATGGAACATATGCCTTAAAGCAAGGAAATCCCTGTTAAATGAACATTTCCGGATAATAGCTCCTCCTTAGAGCCTTACTCGAGTCAGTCCTTATTGAAAACACATGCTCCCTTGCTTCAGAAGCAACCTATAATGCATATGCAAGCGCAGTAACAGCAAAAAGGTTAACAACATGCTAATTTCACAGCCCTAGAATGCCCCTAATACTGACTGGCTTCCTGTAATGCACGCCGACCCTGTCCCCAGTGCTAGTCTTAGGACCCAGATCCGTGCATGTGCATGCATTTTAAACTCCAATTATAAATCCCATCTGCAGCCAGAGACAGGAACAGAGGCCCAGTGCATTAGCAGCCACCTCTTAATATTAATCAGCCCCTCCCTCCTCCACATCCTTCCCTCCCAGCCTTTCCTCATCCTCTATTTCCCCCTTCTGCCTTCTATCCTCCTTCCAATGCAGGAACAAGCAGATGGAAAATAGGACAATAGGGTCCATATTCCCAGCAGGAGGCTAGCGTGGAGCTCACACCTAATGTATTCCTCCTGATCATTCTCCTACTTTTGCATAAAATCAATGCCAGGGTACAAGGATTAAATATTTTATAACACTGCAGCCTGCATGCAACAATGAAAGTATCACAAGTATTTTTTTTCTCTGTGAAAGTCTGCGATAACCTCTTTATAACCCGTGTTGCCATTGTTCAGTAGACACACGACACAGAAAGGCTCCTATTACAAATTGTGTTCCATTTACCAATTCACTGAATAGCAGTCAGATGCCGCCTTAGCGGTTTTTCATAGAAAACAATGCATATAAATATATATGTTTCAGTTTTCACCGTAGAGGGTGGATAACATCCCTAAAGTCGATATCTACCAGTAAATGACAATGTCTGTGGTTTTCCTAAGAGAAAAGGAGAAATTAATCATAGTTAGAATATTAGCAGATACTAAACATTAAACATCAAGGAGGATATATGTATATCCAGAGTCCTATAAGGAAATCTGAGACATCAGTCACCAGTCACCCTATTGCTAGTGTGACCTTGTGTGTATGCAGGGCAATGATTAGGGTGACACAAAGGCTACTGCAGTCATGGTCTCATTAATCTACAAATCAATCAGTGGTACCACTGGAAAACTATAGGGCGGGCCTTCTGCCCTTGTTTCCTTACCTGAGCCGGAATGTAACATGTCAACAAATTATAATTTTATCTTTATTTATAAAGGCAAGCATGATTAACAATAGTGATAGAAAGTTGACATAAATTGATTGGACAAATACAGTGGAACACAAATAAGAATCCGAAGAGAAGATGTCTGAGCAATGGGGCAACATAGAAGACAGATTTGAATTTAAGAAAAGGGAGGACATAAAGCAGAAGGAAGCTGCAGTCATGTGGTATGAGCGAGCAATGGGACTGAGAGAAATTATATCATAGGGTATCATAGACAATTTCACAGTTGAATATTAAAAACATCAGTAGTATATTTAATACATTGGGCTGAGCGTTCTAATTGTGTCAGTCTTCTCCCTGAAATACAAAGAAAGATCTTGGGCTGTAGCATTGGTTGTTGGGGGTAAAATGTAAAGTGAGGGTGAAAAGATACTTATGAATAATGGACAGAGTGAAGGTAAATTGTATGAAATACATTTGTTGGCTGTTGGAGCAGAATGGATCTGTAATATGTGAGATCTGAAGTAGATTGTGACTTCTTCAGGTTTGTTCAATGCAGAGGGAGCAATTATGTAGTCTTACTTTTATGTGGTTAGGAATTGTGTGTTTTCACAGTAAGGCTGACAGACAATGTCTTTCTATGTCAAGGCTGGATGAGACTGCTTCTTTGAAGTACAGAGGTAGACAAGCTGAGGCATCAAAGGTTTGAGATATACATTAGAAGAAGGTGTAAGGAATCAGTGTTTGGTTGGTTGTAACACACGTCTAAGTCTTTGGCTGACATCAACTTGGCTGCCAACTTCCATTGACTGGAAAGAGTGTTTTCAGGTTGGAAAGTCTCAGTATTAGCAGTGTCAGGTATTCCTTGTTTAAGTCAAGAATAGATTTCAGGTGCTTTTCAGCCACATTTATAGCAACCTGCATACCATCAGCTCCATTGGTATATTCCAGCCAGTGGAAAGACAGGAGGGGCACAGAGGCATATGCCATGTATTTGTTGGCCGAGATCTATATGCAACCGGGAAGGGGGAGCATAAGGATAGAGAAGCTACATGTTAGTGATGATCAGAATGAAAGAGATGTGGTGATAAGTTTTCTGTGTTTGACTGAAAAAGGGGAGTTAGACAAAAGAATATGTAGGAATAGAGCAAAGATTAGAAAAGCCCCTGTATGTTGGAGATCTTGTGTTTTTATTCATTCAAGTATTCTTACTAAAAACAAATAAAATTATGTAGGTTATATTTTTTTTTTTGTATCCAGGCTGTAAAACCCCTTATCAACCTGTTTCTCTCTGTCCATAAACCACATACCGTGGACATTCCTGAAGATAAGTCATGTGACTTGTTTGGCTGTAGATGAATTTTCCATTTCCTAAGGGCTATGGCACACTGGGCAAATTTGAGCATCCTGCCTCCCACGTGATTTCCAGTTTGGTGGGCTTGAATTTGCCTCTTCATAGACTTCCATGGTAATCACTGACCCTGCTGATGCACTTGCGTGTCAGGCCATCACCACTTTGTCAGTGAGTGTTTCCAAATGGTAATCTATTGGCTTGTGGGTGTCCCGGCAGGGTCACAGCAATTACCATGGAGTCTAATAAGAGATATATTCAAGCTTTGTGGCCCATCTCCAAGCTGGATACATCAACCATTTGCTTACTTGTTAATATGACAATTATGCATACTAAGTAAGGTTAAATCTGAACATTATCCAAAAGCAAATGAAAAGACATTTAATGGGAATGTAAAAGGTTTTATCAATAGACATTTTATCATAATGAATTTAAATGTATTGCTGTGTTTTAACCTGCTGGACTGCTATATGGTATTGCCTTTTTTTGACAGGCAAATAATTGTCCCATTGACCTCATCACTGCTACAGATCAGTTTGCAGACTTTGCAACATTTGCCCTTGTGCTTCTCTGCCTATAGGATTTAGACGTGCAATTCCTGATCTCCTGGGCTCCTGTCTACTGCAATTATTATACAGATAAATATCCATTTCGGTCTTTGTCTGAATTAATGAGAACTGTGACTTAGGGCAACTTAGTATGGAAGAATAACAACAGCTCAGACAATCTTGTCTGAAAGAGCATGCAATCGGATTTATTATAAGAAGAAGACATGTACAGAGTGACATGAGTCTTGACTTTTTTATTGTTTGTCTACAACAGATTTTAAATGTTGCAGAAAGCATCTATGCCCCAGACACAAGCACTCAGTGAATTAATAATACAGAGCACTATTTTACACCCATTTGTGATTTTGCACTTGTGTCCATGGCATTGTTAAATAAGACCCACGGTGTGTTTGAGAAGGGATAATGTTTATGTATTACATATTGTTATCGCCAACTTATATGTATAGCTGTATTCATACTGTTTGGCTATTGTTCTGTATCTAGAATGCCTAAGCCAAAGAATAGAATGCAACATCCCTCTATTAATATGCATAAAGGAATATGCCAACAAGTTCATCAGACTATGCATACATTATCGGATGAGACCAAGAACCTAATCACTCTCCATACATGGCAGACTTACTGTTACTTTTATATACAGTGAAAATTACATTTAATATGCTTGCCTCAATATTATATACTATGATGATGAAGTGCAATGATTTTTCTGTATTTTCCATATTAAATATTTATTTTCTTTTACTCTTTGTGAAGGTCTTGTAACACCTTTCGTAACACTCTGAGGCCTATTTATTAAAAGTCGTGACATTTATTAAAATATCTGAATAAAAAAGTACGAAAAGGAAATTATGCTAAATGATCCAAAGAAAACGAATGCCTCTAAAATCTCTAAAAATTTGAGTGTCATCGAACAATTACTAACGAAAAAAAAAATCCATAACTTCTAAAAGTCTGAATTAATTTAAAATGTTCCAATAGGATCAGAGCAACTGCTATTGACTTCTATAAGACCTCAACAACTGTTACCTGGCAAAGTTTAGTATTAGAGATTTTTGTGATTTTTACACTTAATAAATCTCAAAGTTGTAGAGCTTTTAAATATATTGGAATACCACAAATGTTTAGAGATCAATGGAAAAAAATGAAATTTGATTGTTAGTAAATGGGCCCCTTGTTCTATATAAATTTACAGTGGGTTGACAAAAGATATCCATTTGTTAGATTCTACCTTTCCCTTAACAAACTGTTCCAGGAGACTTGAAAGAAGTTTACAGACAAGGGACTATATTTTTGAGGATGGCTTCATTGAATCAGAACTGAGAAGACCTTTGTCAATTGCTGGGCAGCCCTGGCTTCTTGGTTTAATACATTAGTCAGTTAGGTTATCATTCTGGTTGCATATTTTTAGCTATCAGTATAAGGGACATCAGTGATGTTACAAAATGGACATCAACTTACTTTGTGACACAAGGAAAACTCATGTCATGCCTCTTGACATTATGAACTAAAAAGAGTATGGACACCCAGAACTTTGCAGTACTGTATATTCCCATTTTCTAGGTTTTGATACTCAACCAAGAATGGTGTACAAATTTTGTGGCATTTTAATAATCTGCCTATGTAGGGAACCTACAACTTGAAATGATAGTAACTGAAGTTCTCCTTGCTTATCATGGCTAGTCTTCTGCTTTTTTTATTTATTTTTATTATGCTTTAGATCTGATTAATAGATCAGCATTGCCTTGAGTGGAGTGATAGATCCGCTTCTGGGGGTACCATGGTATGAAATGCTGTGGTTGGATTTTTTACTTCCCTTATTTGTTTTTTTCCTTGTAATTTACAGTTCTCTTCTCTCCCACCTGGTAATCCAACATCGCTGCAGACAATTGAATGTCAAGGTTTTCAGCCAGTCTGTTCAATTGATGGTCAACAGATCTCTAAGGGACAACAAATGGACAGCCTCACCATGAAGCATCATTACACAGCTGTTTGTTTAAGCAGAAGGAAACAGCTACACGTTGCATGATTACTTTTAATAAGCAAGACCTGATCATAGGCCTTATGGTCTTGGGACTGAAACCCATAATGGCCCCACAAGGAGTAGA
The DNA here is from genome assembly GCA_038501925.1 of Xenopus petersii. Lineage (NCBI taxonomy): Eukaryota > Metazoa > Chordata > Amphibia > Anura > Pipidae > Xenopus > Xenopus petersii. Next base: position 39,948,478 of record CM076674.1, read on the forward strand.
CTTAACAAATTACTTTGATTCTCCCTTTCAGGTTTTGCAAATTTCTGCTCTAGCCCTCTGGGTGTATTGCCCCTTTGGCTTCTTTGTTCTAAGCATCCAGGCAATTAGCAATCTTTTCACATCCCCCTGTGCAAGCTGGGAACTCTGTGTCACTATACTGAAGAAGAGTCAAGTCCCACAAGTTTTCTTTGTCTTTGCACACTTCAGAGAACCTTCTGCTTCATTAGGCCCCCTAAAGACTATTGCACACTAGACACTGTGATCACCATTACAACACAATTAAATTGGCCACAGGTTGATTACACTGACAAGATTAAGCACCACGGTAGCCCTCTGAAAGTAATTGTTGTCCACAAACATTTATTTGCATGTTTTTGGGTGACCACCTGCAGATGGCTACACAAAATGCCTAGCACCTCATAGCTATAAAGCTAGGGGTACTCATTGAGATCCACTTATTTGGCAAGGTCAAATCAGGCTGATGTGATATTTGGCTTGGATGCCAACGATCAGATCATACAGCGGTCCTACAGAGACAATGTGGTCCTTGCATGACAGCAATAGATATAGAATAGATCTGCATGGTAATCATATATTCATATATACATTGTACAAACAGTTTAAAGGAGAACTAATGGTATAATTACTGGGGGTGATAAAATGTTAGCCCCCCCCCCCCGTAATCATATACAATATCCTGGGCTGGTGCTCCTGTTCTGAACTTAGATGCAAAAAAAGCTGGCTGGAAAAAGATCTTTTAATGATTTATAGGTTTAACATTTTGTTACTGTACTCAAAACAGTGAACACAACCCACGACTTCCTGATTTAAAGGATTCTTATATTTCTGCCACATTAGTTTAGATTCCATATACATAAATAAAGTTTTTAAGTTCTGTTCCAATAGGTAATATGGGATTAAACAATTTCATTTTGAGAACAACGTTTTCCTATTGAAATTCTTTGAACCGAGGAAGCCATTTCCTTGTAGTCATGTGACTCTTTTTATTTCCTTTTTGCCAAAAAAGAGAAGCCCTGTCTTGCTTTTTGGCAAGGATTTGGGTCAGAGTCACTGTCCCTCAAGTCAAAGCATTAAGATTTAACCTGTCTGCTCTTTGATATTAACTACACCAGTGCATGAAATGTTTTTAGTTGAATTAACAGTAAGGCTAGTGTCACACATGATCCGCCTTTTACCTTATTTTTAGAATACAAAATGTGACCAATTTGTTTTGTCAAAGTAAAGTTTATTAAAATAACTGTAAATAGCTAATCTAGTAGACACAAATCCCCATGGCCTAGGTTTGTGTTAGTCTGTGGTTTGTGCAAATGCAGTTTGTTGAGTACAGAAAGCTCTGTAACTCATAAAGACAAAATCAGAGGATGTGCATGATCGAGAATAATAGGAAATAGTAACATGAGACCTTTAAGTGGAGCAGTCGGGAGCTGATAATACAATTACCTTTCTCTGAGAGGGATTTGCCACCTGAAAATCCAAACCACTTCACTCCTATATGGCCCAGTATTCTTGTACATTATATTTTAGACTGCATCAAGAAGGGCCTTGCTGACCCTTTTTTATATTCCTTATACAGGGCTGTCCTCAGTGGTGGTGCTCCGGCAAAACACTTCATTCTGCAGTTCCCTATACTGAGCTACAACTTGAGCTTCCTCTGCTTCCAGCCATTTGGTGCATGCTGGGACTTGTAGTGATAACAGCTGGAGGCTCCAGGTTAAACATCCCTAATATGATGTGCTACTGACATCATATAATTTTACTGCACTCACTAACCTACATCTGTTGCCTTACTCAGTGTAAAATAATAGCTCAATGGCTGTGGTCCTCACTAAACTATTTTATGTTATAAAGCAGGAGTGCAGAGGGCAGATATGAATAAGTGCAAAGGATTTGTATTCTGTATGTATTGTAAGTATATGATCACACCTTCATAACCTCCCCATTTTATTAATTATAGGGGATATAAGATTTACTAAAAATTCAAAATGAGAATGAAGAATTCCCAATAGTTCCCTTCCCAATAGTTCCCTGAAAATACAGTTAACAAAATATTTAACAAATTGCCACATTTATCAAATCAGATGAATAAATTAATTCCTCAAAATGTAATGCCATTGTGTTCCATGGGGTGTTAGAGCTTGGCAGCAGAATTCTAATGCTCCTAAAAACTGTTAATCCCCAATAGGGAGAATATTGATTTGAACAAATTCTCTGATAAATCTATCACCATTTGACACCATTGCACTCAGAAAAATATCTGTCATGAATCAGCACCATAATCTTTAGTGGTGATCGCAACTTTTGCTAATAATTATTATATCGAAATATAATTGTAAATATTATAATCATTATAAATAAACTGACTTTACTTATATTGTTATTATTCTGAAGATGACATTACTATTGCAGTCCTCTTTATATTGGCTATCAAAACGGGGGTTGTGGGAGCACTCTAAAGGCTTTAAAGTATATATATATATATATAAGTATAATAAATGCTATTGCATAAGTACCCAAATAGGGGTTATTTTGTTACAAAGTTATGATCATAAAATTGATAAGCCACCATACCACGTCAAGGTAAACCCCGAATGGCGGTCCCTAACTTGTTTTATTTTTTATGTGCATTCTAGCATTACCTGTAATCAATGTCCATTGAACGCTGTTTTTTCACTGAGGGCTAAATCCTCCCCAGCCAGCAATCAGGCTTTTAAAGGAGAGATATTCCCAAAACAAACGCCCAATTTTAAAAGCATAGGATCACCACTAGTTTAAAGGGGGGGTATGGGGTGCTACAACCACTGAAGCTATGCCACAGCTTCCGGCTAAATATACAATATCAAAACGGGGGTTGTGGGAGCACTCTAAAGGCTTTAAAGTATATATATATATATAAGTATAATAAATGCTATTGCATAAGTACCCAAATAGGGGTTATTTTGTTACAAAGTTATGATCATAAAATTGATAAGCCACCATACCACGTCAAGGTAAACCCCGAATGGCGGTCCCTAACTTGTTTTATTTTTTATGTGCATTCTAGCATTACCTGTAATCAATGTTTATATTGGCAACATGTACTTATGCTCATAAATATACAATGTGTTCTATAATATATCATGTTTATTAATTAATTTACTTGTTATTTTATATCAAATTATGGGCCAGGTTCAATTGGTTGAGAAAAACGTATCTGATTAATTCAGGAGACTGATTGAATCTGGCTGTTGGCTGTATGATCAATATATCAACTTATTAACATAATTATGATTTTATAATAGTACAACAGACTAGTACTACTACTAATAATAATAATAATATGTTTTTATGAGGATTGCAAAAATAATATAACAGGATTATTAGCCCTTACTTTGTTATTACAATACAATTATAAGATCCATTATCACTAAACCCAGTATCCAGAAATTTCCTATTAATGGGAAGGACATCTCCCGTAGACTTAATTATAATCAAATAGTTCAATTTTTTTTAAAAAAATTACTTCCTTTTTCTCTGTAACAATAAAAGAGCACCTTGTATTTGATCCCAACTAAGATATAAGTAATCCTCCTTATAGGCAAAGCAATCCATTGGTAATGTTTTTTGTTTTTTGACAACATTGTGATTAATGGCTGAATATCATAAATATGTAAATGATTACATCATGGCTAACCCATAACTGCTCAGAAATACTAACACAAGGCTAAAATATTTTTTCACATACTGAGTACTTTCTGGCACCAATGGTTAAAAATAAATATTGTCTTATGATAGAAATTGTTAATCTAAGCAGAACCGAACTTGTGCTGATTGGACCAATTGGGCTCAATCAGGCCTCACCCCCGTAGGAGAACTGCACCATAGCAGTTCAATTAAGTAAGGCAGTTCAGAGCTTTTGATTCCTCTTTGGTTGCAGGTCTGAGTCTAACTGCATGAGCTCCCATGAGGGTAGGGAAGGGTGCCAAATAAACTCTAGTGTGCATAGGCTGAGAAGAGACCTAGTCAATAAAGGCAAGGTCCATACCAAACTGGACTAGACAACCAAAGGCAATACTGAAGAGGGTTAAACAGGCAGAGGTCAGGGCTGGCATCAAGCTACAGGTCCACGTCAAATAAGTCAGTTGTGGTAGTTATGCAATAAGGAAGAAGTATAAGCAGGAAGAGAACCTGGATCCAAAACAGCCAAGATCAGCAGACTAGGGTAAATTGATAATGCATGATGAGGACTTTATAGAAGGAAGAGGGGCCCATCTAAAGCTTCGGTCAGAAGCTAATGGCATCTCTCCCCGACCCAAACACTTGCCCTGAGTTTAACAGAAAGATGAGAGTATCTTAGTAAACTACATCACAAAAGTCTGAAGTTCAACTAAAGTCAAACCACAAGTATTTAAGCCTGATGATGAGGAATTAAACGGCAATAAGCAATCTGCTATGGATTATTTAGTAAGTGAAGTCTTGATGAAGGCAGAAGTTTTAAATACATTTTATCAGTGAGCAGCAAAGATAATTCTCAGTATAAGGCAGATGCAGCTCTACACTCTCCAAATCCTCCTTGTCATAAGCAGGATTAGAACAAATAATTTGGATAAAGTTGAAGTAAGAGATACTCTGTACAGCCCAAGATCACTACACTGTAAGTAGAGAAGCAGCCAGATAACTGAAACACCCCATTGCCTTTGGCACCATTCTGCAGGGATGGCTGATTTAAGAAACTGGGAATTCAGACTGATGGGTTTAACTACAGTAGGGAAATGTATCATATAAAACAAATCTTAGGAACATCACTGGAAAAAGAGTGGGGAAGAAATGATCATAAGTCAGCCAAGTTTATGGGAAGCAGAACATGTCACCCAAAGCTATATCATTTCTGCCAGCGGTTAGCAGGAATTAAGACACATGGAAGGATGTGTATATAATCGTGGATATGAGTGGGTTGGATTTTGCTCTAGATCACTATACTGCGCCACACAAGAAGCTGGTGTTTAATTTAATGGCTAAGTGTTTCCTACTTAACAGTTTGCATTAACTTCCATTTATTTTCTCTAAAGCTTGGTACATAGTGCCCTGTACATACCATACATGTCACTCTTATTACTTTATCTTACCTATATGTTTTGATAGAATGATGGCAGGCTGAGATAAGCTAAGCATTGACACAGATACCTACTTAACAATAGATATTATGCAAGGGATTGATTGAACTTGCTTTCTTTATTGCCAGTGTTTTAGAAGTATATTACAAGGAATCCTTTGGCAAATTGTATTTAATTGTTAACTTGTTAACATAGATGGGATCAAGGAAATCATTTATAAAAATGTGAATTATTTGATTAAAATTGAGTCTATGGGAGGTTGCCTTCCGTAATTCTGAGTTTCTGGATAACAGGTTTCTATATGGGCTTTGTTTCCCATGTATTAATCCTCTGAGGAGTAATACACTGACAGGAAACAAATAGACAAGGAGGTTTTTCAAAACACACAAATATTTCAAAACTTAAAAGTAGCAATGGCCTGCCAACTTGGCCAACATTGAGTTAAGTTGGCAACTTTACTGAACCATACCTTAGTTTATTTATAAGCAATCTTTGATTACCCCATTCTTTCTTTACTGAGTATAGAAACAAATAAAGGAGGGGGCACAGCATTAAAGGAACAGTAACACCAAAAAATGAAAGTGTTTTAAAGTAATGAAAATTTCATGTAGTGTTGCCCTGCACTGGTAAAACTGATCTGCCTGCTTCAGAAACACTACTATAGTTCATATACACAAGCTGCTGTGTAGCAATGGCGGAAATTGAAAAACGGCTATATGGCACAGGTTAACGAATGGATAACAGATAACACCATTAGACAGACAGAGCTTATCTTCTATCTGCTGTGTAACTTGAGCTTTTTCTCCTTTGAATGGCTGCCCCCATGGCTACACAGCAGCTTATTTATATAAACTATAGTAGTCTTTCTGAAGCAAACATAGCAGTTTTACCAGTGCAGGGCAACACTGCTCTATATTTTCATTACTTTAAAACACTTTTATTTTTTGATGTTACTGTTCCTTTAACATACGGTAGTTGAAAGATCATTATAACGCAGTGTATTCAGCTTCAAAGTAAATTACATTAAATTCCACCGAGTGTGCCTTTGTCACATACAGAAAAGCATTTTGTAGGAAAATATCTTACAATTTGCAGACTTTTATATGCAGGGACAAGAGTGATAGTTGAAGTGGTATTCTTGATAAGGAAACGTGTAAGTATCTCATTAGCAATGCATGGTTTCCCTTTCCCTATAGATAGTAAATGGTTTAAACTATCATGCTGAGAATTTCCTTTGATGATTCTAAAACCTTACACCAGGGAGTCCATAATGACAGTACTTGAAACAATCTTTGAACCACTTGACATTTTCTGGGTAGATTTATTTATTTTGTCCACTCAAGTCAAATTGGAAACCTTTATTCTTTCCTCTGGATCATTTAACTATACAGGTATGGGATACGTTATCCAGAAACCCATTATTCAGAAAGCTCTGACATACAGGAAGGCCATCTCCCATAGACTTTATTTTAATCAAATAATTAAATTTTTTTTAAAAAAATTATTGTACGTGATCCAAGGATATAATTAATTCTTATTGGAGACAAAAAATCATATTGGGTTTAATGTTTAAATGATTTTCTTCGGAGACAAGTATGAAGATCCAAATTACGGAAAGACCCCCTAATCCAGAAAACCCCAGGTCCCGAGCATTCTGGATAACAGGTCCCAATAGGATTCTGAGAGTTTAACATTTAAATTCTGAACATTTATTGGCTTTCAGAATAATTAGTTTACAATTCCTATTGTGGTTTACCATGAACCTGTGACATGATATTGTCTTTTCAAAGTCAACAATAGCAATAGCACCCCTAGAGTCCAAGAAATACATATATATATATATATTCCACTCTGATACCAGCACTCTTGATAACAGCAGTAAATGTGCCTGGGTGCAGAAACAGCAAAATAATCTCAATATCTCCGGAAGAATCTGCACTCACAGGACTTAAACCAAATAATATGTTTTATTCTAGAACTACAGTCTGACATTTCGGGCCAAAGACTTTGAGAAAGGCCTTGGCTTGGGCCGAAATGTCAGACTGTAGTTCTAAAATAAAACATATTCTTTATTTTTAATTCCTGGGAGTACGAATTCTTCTGGAGCCATGAATATCCTGTAAATTATATCCTTATAAACGGTGACTAGTAATGTCATCGGTTATAAACGGTGAGTAGTGATGTCATTTTTGTCACTTGACTCACTAAAATATATAATAAATGATAATTATTATATAAATAAAGTAGTATAATAAATAAAGTACCCCTTGTTGGACGTAACCTCGGAGTTCCATGACTTTTATACAAGCAATCGGCCTTCGGCCTCGTGCTTTCATATGGTCCTGGAACTTCTAGGTATATATATATCCTGATATTTTACAATAAAAGGTACTTTATTCACTATATATGTGTGTGTACAAGAGCCATGAATAGCCTGCAGATTATATCCTTATAAAGGGTGCTTAGTGATGTCATTGGTTATAATCGAAGTTTAGTGATATCATTTCTGTCACATGACTCACTGAAACTTGTGTATTATAATAAATAATATATTCCCTGCTGCTCGGAGTTCCATGACCTGTATAAATGGTCATGGAACTCCTCAGTAACTTATAATATCCATATATTTTATAAGAGGGGGTACTTAAAGGAATTGTTCAGTGTAAAAATAAAAACTGTGTAAATAGATAGGCTGTGCAAAATAAAAAATGTTTCTAATATAGTTAGTTAGCCAAAAATGTAATATATAACGGCTGGAGTGACTGGATGTGTAACATAATAGCCAGAACACTACTTTCTGCTTTTCAACTCTCTTGGTTTACACTGACTGGTTACCCTAGTTACCAGGCAGTAACCAATCAGAGACTTGAAGGGGGGCAACATGGGTCATATCTGTTGCTTTTGAATCTGAGCTGAATGCTGAGGATCAATTATAAACTCACTGAACAGTTATGTACCACGTGGCCCCCCTTCAAGTCACTGACTAACTCAGAGTTATAGAGCTGAAAAGCAGGAAGTAGTGTTCTGGCTATTATATTAGACATCCAGTCACTCCAGCCCTTATACATTACATTTTTGCCTAACTAACTATATTTAACTATATTAACTAACAATTTTCATTTTGCACAGCCTATCTATTTACAGCAAAATTTTAGGGATGGCATGCTGCCCCCACCACATCCTACGGAGCACTGGGGTCTCAAAGCTCCCCAGTGCTCCTGCAGCTCGCAGCTGCGCATGTGCAGTAGAGCGAAAAGCCGGACTTTAATGAAAAAGTCAGCTATTTCATTCTACTGCGCATGTGTCTGCCCTGGGAAATTTGAAGAAAGAAGAAGCAGGAAGAGGATCACTCTGTGGTGCTCGCTGGAAGAATCCTGGGCTGGTGCAGTTTTCTCCTGAAAAGTGCACTGGCCCAGGGTGTCAGGTAAGTAAATGCGATCAATTGTAAAAAATAAAAATGACTTTCCTTCTCCTTTAAAGCATGTATGTTCTGTTCAGATTTGTGAGAAATACACCACCCTTACATACCAAAGAGTTTGTGCTTGACCTTGCACCGTCACACCTCATTCCTTGCCAAAGTAGGAGTCTATAGGCAACAGATGAAACATATTTATCAGTAATATGATATATGTAGTTACAGTGTATGAACTGTGATCAAATGAAACATCTTTATAAATAGAGTATATTTACATTACTTAAAAAGCATCACAGCGCATCAGTTTTGGAAACTAAGCGTGTCAGTTATTGTATTGTGTCACGTGATGTAAGTATTGCATTGTAGGATATAAGGCCCCCCAAGCTAGTCACAGATTTTATGGCATCAGTGGGAATACAGTATTCAATAATTGACATGAAAGGGAATATGAACACCCAGGGTCGGATTGGGTGGGACACCTGCCCTGATGGGCCCCTGCCGACCCAGACTCTTTCCCCTAATCTGCCAAGCCCCAAAACAAAAATGTAGCGGTGAGCACCAGCATTCTCGCATGTGCAGAAGTTTGGAACTTGTCGGGTCCCCCGTGCTCCAGTCCGACTCTGTGAACACCCATCTCATGCCACTATAGGGCTTCTCACAACAACTCTACATGGGGAGCAATCCAGCCTCATAGTCTTGTGATGGAATTGAGGTTACCAGCTCATCACATACATCAGGGATCATGATCTTATCATTTAATCTCTTTAATAATCCATTCTTCACACACTAACTTCATGATACTAACTTTTAGGTTCTGTTAATTTTGTAGTTATTTATAGTACAGGTCTGGGACTTGTTATCCAGAATTCCCGGGAACCTGGGGTTTTCCGTATAAGGGATAATTTAGATCTATATGACTTAAAGGTGGCCATAGACGTTACAATTATGATCTCTCCAGGAAAGATTGTTCGTTTCAATACACACATGTAGGACTGAATCATCAGATATACAGGTAGAAACAATAGAATTCTACCTGTATCTGACGATTCATCACTAACAATGGCCGATGTTCGGGTGCCCGATCAAAAATTTCCAGCCAGCCCAATCGACAAGCCGTCCAATATCCAAGTCTTCTGCCGATATTGGTCGGCTCATCTCACAACATATACGCACCAAATATTGTACGAAAACATTTTTGTACGATATTATCAGTGTATCTATGGCCATCTTAAGTCTGTTGAAAAATCATTTAAACATTAAAAACCCCAAAAAGATTGTTTTGCCTCCAATTACAGTATATCTTATTTGGGCTCAAGTGCAAGGTACTGTTTTATTAGTACAAAGAAATTCTTTGATTAAAATGGACTTTATGGGAGATGGTCACCTTTAATTCGTAACTTTCTAGATAATGGGTATGTGGATAATGGATCCCATACCTGTTTGTGTTTCATATCATTTTGGAGAAACTTGTCACTGTGAAATTTGTTTTTAATACAGGTTCCCCCAATTCAGTTTTCCAGTATCCCACTAGGTTGCATGAGCATGTAGCCATTTGTTTAATTACAAAGTGTTCTAGTTAAATATACCCTACTGCGGTTTTTAAATATTTGTATTTCTAAAGCAGAAGGAAACTGTTCATTCATTTTTGTGGGCTCATTAAATTGCTGGCCAGAGCAAAGTGATCCCAGAGCAAGACTGACTGATTCACACTGTGGAGCATGGCATAACACTGAGGAATTAAACGGATACTCATTACATATATATATGATTATACAAAGGGTTGTGCTAGGCGATAAGCCTGGTATTCATTAATCTTTTATTGAGATTAAATTCTGCTGGGCATGTCAATAAGGCTCAACAAGTCCATGTTTTGGACAAAAATAGCAATATTTTGAATGCATGTATATTTTGACATACTCCTTATATTTTGTTTCATCCACAGATATGTGAAGCAGAGCAGTGCTATTTCAAGGACTCACATCAATGAGCTTAAGAAAATGCTGCATTTTCACTACCTGAGTCAGCCCCACAGGACACAGAGGGGCAAACCCCTAAGATGCGAAGTTGCGCCAGGCGCAACTTCGCCGCACTTTGCCGCACTTCGCCAGGCATATTTTCGCCAGCACTCCGCAAATTCACTAAAATCCGAAGTTGCGCACAGGGGTAGTGTTAGTTTGCGAAGTTGCACTAGCGTTAATTCGCCAAGCGAAGCAAAGTTTCGCTAGCGATGGTTAATTTGCATACAGCGCGAAATTCAAATTTCAATGGAGGAATACGTATCTGCACTACAAATGCCTAGAAAACCTTCAAATCAGCAAATATAAATTTTATTTTGCCCTACACATGTGCCCACTGTCTAGGTAAGTTGCCATGAGTCAGGAAATGTAGGGGGGAAGGAGGGGAGCCCCAAAAAATTTTTCGATCTTTTTCAGCCTATCACCCATCATGTAGAAAACACGCCAGCGTTTTTTGGGACTTAGAAAAAAATTTGACTTTTTTGGAAACAATCCCTATATACTCTATTGCGCTTCGCCTGGTCTGAGGTGGCGAAGGAAGTCTAGCGTAAAAGGTAGCGTTCAGTACACTGCGCAAGTTAGTGAATTTGCGTAGTTACATCGCTAGCGAAAATTCGCCTGGCGTAAGTGTGCGAAGTAACACTAGCGAATTTACGCCAGCGTTCGTTAGTGAATTTGCGAAGTACCGAAAATGCCAAACGCTAGCAAATTGACGCTAGCGTTCGGCGCTTAGTGAATTTGCGCCAGAGAACCTTACGGCTGCAACTTAATACGAGACAAGTCATAGTTTGTGTCCAGGCCAGAACTGCAGAAAGTAACAGAAGAACAAAATTAACTGGGACCAGGCTGTCCAATGAAGACGAGGATCCTCATCGTTATTCCATTTATTTATTTTTAAGAAAGCATATTTATTATTCTTTCTATTCATTAGGATTTATTTTCTGTTTAATATGCAGCAATGAATAAGTAGAAAGAGGAAAAAATATGGCCAAACACCGAAACAGACAAGTACTTTCACTTACTGTGCCCAAAGTTGCTTTTGTTTGCCTTGCCTGAACACCAGAACAATTTACCCCTTGAAGAGAGATGACGTCTGATCATAATCCAGCTCTACACATTGAAATTAATGATACGTAGAACATTTAGGGTCAGTACAAATATCAAGGCCAAGCAAGCACCTTGTGCTACTCAATAAGGGGGACCAGTGAGCTTGAGGGTGTGGAGCCACAATACAATACCAAAAACTTGCAGAGTGCCATTTATTTTGACCACCAAATTGAATTATAGTGACATCAATAGAGAATACCTCAAATCTTCTTTGGATTTAGTTTTTGGTGCTAATTTGATGGTAAAGACCTAAGAAGCTAGTTCATTGTCTGCACAGAACATATTTGCCACATGTGTATTTATGCATACAGGGCACATTTATAATATATAGTATCTCGAATTAATATTTACATACAAATACAACACACCAAAAGATAATGATAACTGAAAAGTTAACCACTTGTTATTAACAATCTGTGGTTAAAGGGATACTGTCATGCTCCATCAGACTGAAATCTGTTTCTCAAAAGAGCACAGATTTTTTATATATAAAATTTTGAAATCTGACATGGGGCTAGATATATTGTCAGTTTCCCAGCTGCCCCCAGTCATGCAAATTGTGCTCTGATAAACTTCAGTCACTCTTTACTGCTGTACAAGTTGGAGGGATAACATCCCCTCCCCCCATCAGCAGAACAATGGGAAGGTAACCACATAGAATCTCCCTAACACAAAATAACAGCTCCCTGGTAGATCTAAGAACAGCGCTCAATTGCAAGGGCTGCACCCCTCCCCTGGAACTCCCATGGTCTGTCTGACTTTCTCCCAACCTTTCTGCTTTCAAGAAATCTCTTAAAAAGCACTTCTTTCAAGAAAACCTACCCTCACTCTGCTTAAGTACCAAACGCAACACCACATACAGTACCACATTTCTCACCCACTTAATTTGATCTTGCCCACTCCCACACCTTGTGTATTACTCCCTTCCCTTTAGACTGTATGCCTATGCATAGGGCCTTCCTCACCTTTTTGTACCGGTATTGATTGTGATGTATGCAGCTCCATATGTCCTATGTATATAATTCATGTGATTTAGTTGTATAATCACATTTACATTACAGCGCTATGCAATATGTTGGCGCTATATAAACACATCTTAATAATAAATAATAATAGTAAAATCCAGGTCCCACTGGGACACATTCAGTTACATTGAGTAGGAGAAACAACAGCCTGCCAGAAAGCAGTTCCATCCTAAAGTGCTGCCTCTTTCTGAAAGCACAGGACCGAACAAAATTACCTGAGATGGTGCCTACACACCAATATTACAACTAAAAAAAAATACACTTGCTGGTTCGGGAATGAAATTTTATATTATAGAGTGAATTATTTGCAGTGTAAACAGTGTAATTTAGAAATAAAAACTATGACAGAATCCCATTATGTATGCAAGGATGTCGATGAAGAACTACCCAATAATAATTGTTTTGATTATCACAGTTGCTTAACCTGTGCAGGTACCTGCGGAGTCAACATTACGACACAGTCACAGAAGAGACGGTTATCGTAGTGCATCTATTTAGATATACATGTCTCTATTTATTGTTAAACACAGCATAGTGCAAGGCACAGTATGAAACTATAACAAGAACAAATCCTGCCGCTGCTACAGGAACACATTCGGTTATCATCTCAGCAGCAGTTCTGCATTCATTGCTGTTTCTGTCTGCAGTTTTGGAATGAGGATCTCTCAAGAAGAAAACAGTAATTAACATGTATAACCTATAAATACTCCTTATCAATGCAAACTGGGTTACATTTAAACTTCAGATCATGTGTGCAGAATAGGTACCATTGGGAGACTTTGGGGGATTCTTCCAGATCTGGTTAAAGGAACAGTAACACCAAAAAATGAAAGTGTTTTAAATTAATGAAAATATCATGCACTGGTAAAACTGATCTGTTTGATTTAGAAACGCTACTATAGTTCAAAAATTGTGCTATATGGCACAGGTTAAATAGTGGATAACAGATAACACCATTATGTTCTACAGAGCTTGTCTGCTGTGTAAACATAACCTTTTATTCATGGAATGGCTGCCTCCATTGCTACACAGCAGCTTATTTAGTTAAATAATAGTAGTGTTTCTGAAGCAAACACAGCAGTTTTACCAGTGCAGGGAAACACTGCATTATATTTTTATTACTTTAAAACACTTTCATTTTATGATGTTACCGTTTCTTTAAGGAAGTGTGAAAGTACTGCAAGGCTAATTATAGTTAAAAAGTAAAGCTGGCCATAGATGCAAAGATCCAATCGTACGAATCATCGTACAATCGGACTTTCCCATCTCCCGACCCGCCACTAACCATTCAGATCAAAGTCTTACCAGTCAGATTAGTTAAAGAACAGATCAGCAATGTTCTGCCCCTGACAGCAATCGTACGATATCTATGTCCAACCAAAGCTAGTGACAGTCTCCCACTGAAAATCGTACGATCGGCAATACACGCAGAGATATTATCGGCAGCCGACAGAAATTTTCTAACCTGTCTGATCGACCAAACGACCGATCTCCGCCGGACGAAAAATGTCGGGACTCTCCACACACGTTCCGAAAATCGTACGAATCCTCGATTCGTACTATCAGATCTTTGCATCTATGGCCAGCTTAAGAGAAGTGAGCCTCATTTGGACCCCCTTTATTAGTGTCTCTGAAGCAGTTTTGGCCAGAGCAGTTGCACTTATATTTTAGTTTATTTATACTTGTAGTGCTTCCACAACATCCTTTTGTATTTATGTAGTCATTCTTCAGGAAGGCATGCTAGACTTCCATCTCGTTGTAGCACCTCCAAGCCCATCCCTTTAAAGGAGAACTAAGAGATAGCCCCCATCCACTACCCTCCATTGTCCCCCCTCCCAGCTTCCTTCTCACACAGTCTATTACCATTATCTAAAAACTTGTCCCTGAATGTCAAACCCACCTATCCATGCAGAGTAGTGTATCGGAGCTCAGGGGGGCCATCTTTGGATTCCTTCAAAAATCGACCACCGACATTGAGCTTTTTCACACACATGCAGCTGGAGCCAGTCGGAAAGCTCCTTAAATTGCCGAAGGGAAGAAGAGGATCAGAAGATGCCAAAAGCGGCACCATGAGCTCTGCTGCACCACTCTGCATGGGTTGGTCAGTGTGACATTCAAGGATACTTTTTTAAATAAGGGACTATGCAGGAGGGAAGCAGGGAGGATGGCAAATGGAGGGTAGTGGATGGGAACTTTCAGTTTAGGGTGGTTTAGATCTCCTTTAATTTTGTTCTTTAAAATGGGCATTGTTTTTGGACATCTTTCTTATGAAATCGACTGTGGGAAAGCATCAGCCTGTGAGACCAATGCTTTGGCCAGTAGACACTTCTCCCAGTATAATACAATCAAGCAGGGTGGTACCAGACTATAAAATATGACAAGAGGGTATTCACAATAACAAGTTTATCTATGTGTAATGCATTTTCCATTTTTTATGTGTAGGGGTATGGTAAGACATTGTTAGGAAGGGACCTATTCCTGTATTCTGCCTTAAGCTATGCCCCCTGGAGTTCTCATGTGTCCAGTAGATGGCACTGTTCTATAGTATAAAGGTCTGGGTAAAATTGTGCTCAAGGTCCATTGCTTTAGCCCTTACCTGAGCAGGTAGGAAGGGAATGGGTAGTGGAACCTAGGTAGATCATGTCTAGTAAAGGATAAGCTCTGTAATACTATAATAGTTTACTCAAGGAGTGATAGACAGGTTATTTAGTTGAGCTGCCTGAGGCTCCGAAGCGGAGTGAGAGAGGGATTAAGATCCTGGGTACTAATTGCCCAAAAGTAGGAACAATGGGGCCCTCAATGTGGGCATATCAGGGAGAGATACACTCGTTTGGTGACATCTCCCTTTGTATGGCCAGCTTTAGGGATGTAGAGATTCCCCTGGGTTCCACTTAGGGGAAAGGCTAAAAGCTGGGTGTACCTTAATTTGCTGCTGTGTGTGTTCCCTTGCCTGAAGGGACTAAGCTCATCATTGGTGCTTGTGAGTATATGCTATCCTCTGTTGCTCTATGTACCTGTTAAGTTCTATGAACTCCTATGTGGATCAATCTGTTGAATAAACTATGTTCTCTGGTTAAGCATAAAGAACCACTGTTGCCCAATTAGCATAGCACTTTGTTACAGTCGCACTAAACCTTGCCTCCACACCATTGTGGGGGCTTAAACCCTGAGAGAAAGACCTAATCAGGAGCACATATATATATTAGGGTAAGCTCATAGTAGAGACAGTGCCACTCAATTTACTATAGTGCCACATATGTATATATTATGTATGTATATCTTTATTTGTAAAGCGCTGTTAAGGAGCCACAGTGCCATACAATGCATAAAAGTACAATATATAAAAGTACACACAGGGAGGACAAGTCAGACAATAAATACAATAAATATACACAGGGTGGCTCATATAAGGAAACAGTGCTTAAGTGCTATGTGTTAAGAGCCATAGTAGGAAGGAGGTCCCTGTAGAGCTTACAGTCTAAGTGGGCGGGACGCCAACATACAACCACAAATTGGAAGGGGAAAAGTGCATAAAGGACTGGACTAATATTCTAGTGCTTCAAAAGGTAGACTCAGTTTTTTTTAAAGAGATTGAGAGAGCACTCCCTACAGAGGAATTCAGGGATGGAATCCCAGAGGTAATGAACAGCAAGGTAGAAACGTTTGCGAGGAGAGGTGGCAGTGGATGTGGATCCCAGGAGACTGTGGAACATTTTGTTGACCCACTAACTGTTAAATAAACAGTGATTATTTAGGACCTTGACATGGCTATGTTGGCTGAGCAACTTCATTGCCATAAACATGTAATTGCATTTTTTTAAATGTATGCACAGCAGACAGAATAAATTATTATTAGTATAACAATTTCTTTTGTTAACTAAAACACCCAGTATCCTGCAGCCAACTGTTAATGATACAGATGTTTATCTTGTAATACAAATGTGTTGGTTGGTATTATTTTCATGATGACAGCCTAGCGCTACCACTTTAAACACTTGGTAATTCTTACAGATACATATGGGAATGTTTCAGCAGTTTAACTTTCCTTACTCCCCAAGCAATTTCTGTATATTTTCTTAGTATCAGAAGGCATGAAAAGTAACGGTGCCCCTTGCCCCATACTGGTGGAAAACAGCTGCAGAACTACAATAACATACCATGCATTTTGGAATGTTACATTTAGCTTTCCCACTGGGGAGTTGTTGGGACAGTAATGCTACAGTAAAAGGTTCTTACTTTTAAATGGCATGTTGAGGCAGCTAAAATTTCCAGTGGGTCCCTGAACTAAGAACTGAATCCTGGTCACCTCCTTATGACCTTGGGCAAGTCACTTAATCTCCCAGTGCCTAGGGGCAAGAATAGCTTTAGATTGTAAAATCTGTGTGTTGGGGTGGAGGCATTTGTACCAGCTGCAGTGTTCAGATAATACACCTCACATATGAGCTACTATTGGTCTGAGTTTGCCTGTTTGCCCATAGAGGAAAATTACATTTCAACAAAGAATTAGGGTAGAAATGCTGCACTTTAAACTTCTGTCCCAGCCCAAGGCAGTGAAGTTATTCCCCATCTTCTGTAATTAGCTGAGTGAGCTCTGGGACAGACAATAAACATTATAAATACAACTCAGTATTAAATTCATGATATGTCTGATTACTAGTCAATAAACATTTACATTACATAACAGCATCAAAACCATTACATTCACCATAAAGATTAATCAATAATCCCCCCCAGAAAAATTCAGATTACAAAACATATGGAGCCTCACTTTCTACTAATATTTTGATGAATTGTGATAACCCCAATGCTTAGCTTTTCAGCAGCAGTCCAGAGTACACTGAGCATGTGCAGTGTCACTGACACTTAAAGGGCATGTAAAGGCAAAAATATAAAATCCCATTTTTACTTTCTTTAATGAAAAAGAAATCTATCTCCAATATACTTTAATTAAAAGATGTCTACAGTTTTTATCATAAACCTGACTGTATGCAGTGCAATTCCCCCTTCTTTTACTGCTGTTGATAGGAATTGTCAGATGGTCCCCAACTGCTGTGCGGGTAAACGATCATACTTTCAAATGGCAGGGGAGCCCCCCCACCTTACTTCCCAGAACTCGAGCAGCATTGTTGGATTCCCTGTAGAGATTTGTATCCAGAGACGCAGTGCAGTCTCTATATTATGATTATTAATCAGCCTTGCTGTATTGGCTTCTATGGCAGATATTATTTGACTTGTGCTGTTTTGATAATTTATGACGATCCCTAAGCTTAACCTCCCAACTGAAGCCCAGACCACACTGAGCATGTGCGAGTCTTGATATTGCAGAAATGTCTAACAAAGTTACAAGATGACAGCCCCCTGCGCCAACTTTGAAAGCATAAATCATTTGTCTTATTAGGCTGCTGGTGCAGTAAGTTCATGTTTATATTTAGTATACATAATACAGCATTTCTAACATTATTCTATTTTAGACTTTAGTTTCCCTTTAAAAGATGGCCTAACAAGATCAGCTAGAAATGCTATGCACAGCTTTGAAGGCATAGGTAATTATTGTTACAGGGCTGCTACAATAAGCTCAGTATTTAAAATACAGTATTGTTAGCTAAATTCTTTTAGAAATGTGGGACATTGTTACACCTATTCCTAACTAATGAGTTGCAAACCAGGCATTGAATCACTGGCACTGTATTGTCCTTTATGTGAGAAGCTGATTTAAGGGCAGAAACAGGGTGGATGGAAACATGCTTTTTTGGGGAGGCTACCAATAGATGGTTTTTCGTGGAAGAGCTTATAGCTCTATACCTATATTTGCAAAGTTGATATATTTTGGGGAGACCATTATTCTCCACCTATTAGCAGAACATGTGTTCTGGCTGCTGTTCCTCCAGGCTAAGGAAGCAGAGTAGTTTTAACCTTCCAGTTTATTTAAATTATTTTTATTTTAGGCGTGTTTTCCCATAGGCCTGCGACTATGGGACAATGGGCAACCATGGAAAACGCATCGCCGCGTATGCTTTAGCGCAGGCGACTTTTCATTATAGCCTATGGGAATCATGCTGAGGCAGTTCGGGGAGATTGTTGCTCAGAAGACGAGGCGAATAGTCGCCAGGCGACAAAATATCCCCGAATCTCCTCATGTGAACTAACCCTAAGGGGCAGATTTACATAGGGTCGAATATCGAGGTTTAATTAACCCTTGATATTCGACTGCCGAATGTAAATCCTTCGACTTCGAATATCGAAGTCGAAGGATTTACCGCAAATAGTTAGATCGAATGAAAAATCGTTCAATGGAACGATTAAATCCTTCGAGGGGACCTTCTCCATAGGCTAACATTACACCTCGGTAGGTTTTAGGTGGCGAAGTAGGGGGTCAAAGTTTTTTTTAAAGAGACAGTACTTCGACTATCGAATGGTCGAATAGTCGAACGATTTTTACTTCGGAGTGGAAGTCGTAGTCGAAGGTCGAAGTAGCCAATTCGATGGTCGAAGTAGCCAAAAAAACTTTTGAAATGCGAAGTTTTTTTATTCTATTCCTTCACGCGAGCTAAGTAAATGGGCCCCTAATTGTTGTTTATCCTTGTTATTTTAAAATGGTAATGGTAAAATAGTCCAGCAGCAGGAATAGAATGAAATGCAGTCAGAAACCAATCTTGGGGTTCATCCATGAATTACACATGCTACTGTTCAAGCAAATAATAGAATCTGTGTCCCATGTTGCAGAACATATGGAAACTTTCTACTATATAAAGTACCATTAAAATTAAGATTTTTTTATATAGTGCAATAAATATTGTATTACTATACAGAATATATTGGATGTCCGGATTAAAAAAAAAAGAAAATGATTTTTTGTCCCCTGATATATTAGTTACCTTTTTAGCCCTATTTTAGAAGCTAGTAGACTATGATAAATTGCATACCAGGAAAACAGTATGAAACTTACCAAAAAATCAATTAATATTAATGTGTTTTTTTAAATCCAGTGCTTTAGCCCGAGTTTGTTTGCAGTTGAGAGATTCTGATGAATAACCCAGGCAGCGCAATGTCCCCAGAACTCAAACTGATAAAGAGAGCGACTCAGATAGAGAGCCTTTGCTTTCTAAAACATTTCCTTAATATATGGATTTTGTAGCAAAGTCCTAACTTTGAATGGTAACGGGTTCCATATACTAAATTCTGTTGCAGATAGAGAATGTTATTGTTCTATATTTCCCTGTCCCTTCAGCGAAACCCCAAAGGCAAGTTCTCTTCCTCACAGAATGTGGTTTGTATGCAAACATAGCGCTTCCCTCACTGGCTTGTCTGATAATGCCATCACTCAGCAAGAGCAATGATGGGGCCACTCGCAATCAATGGCACAACAGTCCTCGATCAATGAGATTATCAAATGAGAAGCATTGCTTACAAGTTTTACAGAAGGCAGCACCTTGTTTTACTGATTTTCACGAATCTAAAAATAAGAAACATTATTACAGAATTAATAATTAGCAACACTAGGGGTACGATGCAGCACAAGACATGTTTCATTGCCTTCTTCCATGCACAGTTCAGGGGCGTAACTATAGAGGAAGCAGACCCTGCGGCTGCAGGGGAGCCCAGAAGGTATAGGGGCCCCACGAGGCTCTTATTCATATACATATTCAATACAACTTGGTAAAACAGGTCAATCTCTAGACATTTTTGGGGCCTATAAAATTATTTGCTGTGGGGCCCAGTGATATTTAGTTACACCACTGGCACAGTTAGTAGAATTGGCTTTAGTGTGGTACAAACAGAGAGGCCTAGACCGCACGCAACAAAACAAAGGGTAAATAATTTCCATTGCGCCCCACACATGTTCTTCTGGTCTTCAGCCTATTGGCCCATATATGTGGCCTGCAAATGAGCCCGCCCAACTGATATCAGAGCACTGTATGGAGCACTAGTAAAGTCCCATCTAGAATATGCCGTACAGTTTTGGTCTCCAGTGCTCAAACAGGACATTATTGTATTAGAGAGGGTACAGAGAAGGGCAACTAAGCTGGTAAAAGGTATGGAAAATCTTAGCTATGAGGAAAGACTGGCCAAATTGGGGATGTTCACGCTGGAGAAGAGGCGCTTAAGGGGTGATATGATAACTATGTATAAATATATAAGGGGATCATATAATAATCTCTCTAATGCTTTATTTACCAGTAGGTCTTTCCAGCTGACACAAGGTCACCCATTCCGATGAGAAGACTGAATGTTCCGCCAAAATATTCAGAAGGGATTTTTTACAGTGAGAGCTGTGAGAATGTGGAATTCTCTCCCTGAATGGCAGATGTCCCTATACCAATTTGAAGATATTGTGGTTTGCGATGAAATTTGAGTTATTTTAATAATAAAGAAAACAAAATTGTGGATGGAGGTTTGGTCGAGCTTTGTTCCATAAAAAAAAAAATTACATAAATTCAGATTTTAGTAAATAACCCCTTCACTGTTTTTCCTCCCTAATTGTACAATTCTTTATTCTATTAAAGGAACAGTTCAGTGTACAAATAAAAACTGGATAAATAGAGAGGCTGTACAAAATAAGAAATGTTTCTAATATACAGTAGTTATTTAGTCAAAAATGTAATGTTTAAAGACTGGAGTGACTGCATGTCTAATATAATAGCCAGAACACTACTTCCTGCTTTTCAGCTCTCTAACTCTGAGTTAGTCAGTGACTTGAGGGGGGGGGGCACATGGGACATTATTGTTCAGAGAGTTTTCAATTGATCCTCAGTTCAAATTCAAAAGCAACAGTTATGACCCATGTGGCTCCCCCTAAAGTCTCTGATTGGTTATTGCTTGGTAACCAATCAGTGGAAAACAAGAGAGCTACATTTTTTACCTAACTATATTATATTATTTTGCACATACATGGCAAAATATAAATTTACCCAGTTTTTATTTTTATACTGAACAATTCCTTTAAAAGGTTGAACTTGATGAACTTGTGTCTTTTTTCAACCTAACTTACTATGAGACAATGAACTCTGAGATTTGTAGAAATGCACAGTGTTGTGTATCCTAGTAGTGCTATACAGGTATGGGACCTGTTGTCCAGAATGCTCGGGACCTGGGGGTTTCCAGATAAGAGATCTTTCGGTAATTTGGATCTCCATACCTTAAGTCTACTATAAAATCATTTAAACATGAAATAAACACAGTAGGATTATTTTACCTCCAATAAGGATTAATTATATCTTAGTTAGGATCAAATACAATGTACTATTTCATTAATAAAGAGAAAAAGGAAATCATTTTAAAAAATTCTAATTATTTGATTAAAATGGAGTCTATGGGAGGTGGCCTTCCCATAATTTGGAGTTTTCTGGATAACGGGTTTTTGGATGACAGACCCCATACCTGTATTAAAGTTTTAGTGCTATACAATCTATGTAGCACTAGGCAAAATGTTGCCTACAGCTAGGGGTTGCTGGAAATTGCTATCTAACAGCTATACACTGAAATATATGTATAAGAGATTCCCTGCAGGTGGAAGCTAGGAACTGTAATTCAGTAAGTTTGGATTTTCAATCATGAGGCCCCACACCTTTTAAGTAGTGATGGGCGAATAAATTTGCCAGGTGCAAATTTGCGGCAAATATCCACATTTTGCTGCCAGCGAATAAATTCGCAAAACTGCTGCAAAAATTTGCAGGTGTCAAAAAAAATTGGGCGCACGTCAGAATTATTCGGATGCCCATGGACTTTAATGCATTTGGACAAAATAGACGTGCATATAAAAATTGTCGCAGGCATCAAAATATTTTGATGCCCATTGACTTCAATGTGTTTCGCATATTCTTCGGCATATTGCGAATTTCGCAGTATATTCACTAATTTTTTGGCAAATCGTAACAGGACAAATTCGGCCATCACTACTTCTAAGCAAAGCACTGACAGGTCAAAGGAGGTGGCCTTTGATGAAACCTTTGTACTATGTAGTGCCTTTTAAAGAGCTCATCCGTGCAAGATTTTCATTATTATTGTGTAATATTATATAAATAGTTTTACAAGTGGATGTTATGATCAATTTATTTTGCATATTGTGTGCAAGTATTTATCCATGCCCAGTGTTGCGTCTGGATCACCGGCCTTTTACAACCTTTGCCTCATTGTTTGCACACCCACCCACAGCCTGTGGCACAATATGGGGGGGGGGCAAAGAGTAAATATTGACACTGAAACACTGAATTAAATACAGATGAACAGGAGAACGAGACACTAAATATGAAATGATTACAAGAGAGTGAATACCTCTTTTACTTGCTGTGTATAGGGTGCCGCTGTGCATATAACATGCAGACTGTATAAACACCCAACACCCATAAACACCCTCACATTTTGGTACAGGTATGGGACCCATTATCCAGAATGCTCGGGACATGGGGTTGTCCGGATAAGGGGTCTAAGGATAAGATCTCTGTACCTTAAATCTACTTAAAAATAATTTAAACTTTAAATAAACACAATAGGCTTGTTTTGCCATCAATAAGGATTAATTATATCTTAGTTGGGATCAAGTACAAGGTACTGTTGTATTATTATAGAGAAAAAAAATTGAATTATTTGAATATTATAGAGTCTATGGGAGACAACATTCCGTAATTGTGAACTTTCTGGATAACGGGTTTCCGGATAACGGATCCCATAACTGTATATGCTTATTATTCACCTTGCACAGAAATAAGCTAGTAGATAACTAATACCTATGCCCATGTAGGGACCCATAGGATTTAATATATCCTATGGCTTTAAATTATTATTATTATTAACATGTATTTATATAGCGCCAACATATTGCGCAGCACTGTAAAGTAAATGTGATTATACAACTACATCACACAAATTACATATATAGAATATATGGAGTAACAGACATCACAATCAATACAGGTACAAAAAGGTGAGGAAGGCCCTATGCATATGCATACAGTCTAAAGGGGAGGGAGTAATACACAAGGTGTGGGAGTGGGCAAGATCGAAGTAAGTGGGTGAGAAATGTGGTATTGTATGTGGTGTTGCGTTTGGTAGTTAAGCAGAGTGAGGGTAGGCTTCTCGAAAGAAGTGCGTTTTCAGAGATTTTTTGAAAGTAGAAAGGGTGGGAGAAAGTCGGACAGACCGTGGGAGAGCGTTCCAGAGGAGGGGTGCAGCCCTTGCAAAGTCTTGAATGCGAGCATGTGAGGAGGTTATGAGAGAAGAGTTGAGTAGGAGGTCAGTAGAGGAGCGTAGTAAGCGAGTGGGTGAGTATATAGAGATGAGTTCAGAGATGTAGGGTGGAGCAGAGTTGTGAAGTGCTTTGAAAGTCAGTGTCATTAATTTGAATTTGATTCTGAAAGGTAACGGAAGCCAGTGCAGGGATTGACAGAATGGCGAGGCAGAGGAGGAGCGGTTGCTGAGGTGTATGAGCCTCGCAGCAGTGTTCATTATGGACTGGAGAGGTGACAGTCTCTGGAGGGGGAGGCCAATTAAAAGCGAGTTACAGTAGTCTAGACGCGATATGATGAGAGAGTGAATAAGAATTTTGGCAGCGTCTTGGGTGATAAATGATCGTATTTTGGATATGTTCTTTAGGTGGAAGTGACATGATTTGATAAGTGACTGGATATGAGGAGTGAATGACAGGGCAGAATCTAGGATAACCCCAAGGCACCGGGCCTGGGGAGAGGGGGTGATAGTGGAATTGTTAACTATGATGGATACTTCGGGGATGCTACTGGTGTTGTTTGGAGGAAAGAGAACCATTTCAGTTTTGGAGAGGTTTAATTTAAGGTAGCGTTGCGACATCCAGGTAGAGATAGCGGACAGGCAGGAGGAGACGCGAGTTAGGAGTTCTGGGTTGAGATCAGGAGATGAGAGATAGATCTGAGTATCGTCAGCATAGAGGTGGTAGTGGAAACCGTACGAATTTATTAATTTGCCAAGGGAGGAAGCCCTTGTTTCCTTATGCTGCTGTTGCTGGGCCATCTACTATTGTATAGGATTCAGGCCATTAAAGATAGACATCCTATGGAAATATCTACTGCCTAACTACCCTCCAAAGTGCTGCATCAGTGTTGTCACTGTTGTGCTGTGTCTTTGCTCCTCCAAGTATATGTGCTGCAATACCTCTATGGATTTGTGAGTATAACCCTGTCAGTCAAATGTCTTGGACAATAAAAATTGTTCTGTTATTGTTGCAATGAACTCCTGATGCCCTTTTCTTTATTTGTTGCTGAATGAACTGGCAGTGGAGGTGGGATGTGGGATGTTGTAGTTGTAGCACTACACCGCTTCATGATTTACTTCCATATAGCGAAGGCCCCTCCTGTATTTTAGAGTCCAATGTACCCCGTGTTCTGAACCATTCTAGCTGGACAAAGTGGTATTAAAGCCAACAAGGGGTTCCACTCACATTGGCCATCAAATATTAATACATACTATACATACTATATATCCTGTAAAAGATCTGTGTATATGTCTGTGTATGCCAGTGATCCCCAACCAGTAGCTCGTGAGCAACATGTTGCTCTCCAACCCCTTGGATGTTGCTCTCAGTGTCCTCAAAGCAGATGCTTATTTTTGAATTCCAGGCTTGGAGGCAAGTTTTTGTTGCTTAAAAACCAGATGTACTGCCAAACAGAGTCTCCTGTAGGCTGTCAGTCCACATAGGGGGCTACCAAATAGCCAATCACAGCCCTTATTTGGCATCACCCAGGAACAATTTCCATGCTTGTGTTGCTCCCCCTCTCTTTTTAAATGTGAATGTTGCTCACGGGTGAAAAGGTTGGGGACCCCTGGTGTATGCTATGTGTAGGTTTTATGGAATACCAGTGATCTTGAGAATATGCAAATGTATTCAGTTGCATAAAATAAAGTTGAGACTGAATTATCCCTGTTGCATGCCTTTTCTGGGTCCCGTCTTCATATGCTGGAAGGTTACCCCACATACCTTTTTCTCACACTGTAATGTAAATTTCTGTATCAGCTAGATAGCATATCTTCTGCTTACTTTACCATAACATTTTTCAACTCTATTTTCATCAGCTAAAGGACAAGTAAACCTTGAGTCACCCTCACCACAGGTTGCCACTACTCATCTTTAAAAAGCACACCAGCCTAAAGTTGGGTCCACTTCCATCCTCTTCTAGCTTCCCCTGTACAACATCAACTGTACTACATGCAATTATGTGGTGGGTTAAGGACAGTATAACTTAAAGGCCCCTGCCGGAAGAGGACCACATTTACAAAAAAATATCTTCCTCTTCCAATGTGGTTATCACACCTTTATGTCTGATAGCTTGAAGGTCCCAGTTAGATATCAGCTGTCTTTTGTACCCATAAGCATGCCAATAAGCTGTCAATAAGTCAAAAAACTACTTTACAGTGTATCTCAGAAGTGATGTGTGTACACAATGGTGCCCTGTAACAGATTGTTGGAGGTAAGAACTTTTCACAGTACTGTACATGTTATTTATTCAGACTTCCTAGGCAATGAGAATAGCATATCTGAGTGAAATGAAATGGCCAATCTACACCTGTGTTCAACAAGTGATAAATAAATAAAAATTGTGCTAAAATGCCTTTTTTTTTCAGTTACAACATTAATTTTCAATTACAAAAATAAAAAACACATTGCTTCATTCAAAAGACAAAGATCATTATTTTGCCTTTACCCTTATTGCCTTCCTAGGGGTATCAAAGAGGTATTTTCCCCATTAGTCCCTCCTCTGCTGATGTCTATGTAGTAGCCAATTTATATTTTCTCTGGCCAAAGTTTCTCATCATCTTTGCATGATTGTACTGACTTTTCAATTTGCAGCCAAAACCTACACTGTAACATGCGCAACGTGGGAATTTGCTTGTAGGTATCACAAATTGCAACTGGGAAGACAGAAATTAAGAAAGAAATTACTATAAGGTTTCAGATGATGCATCAGGCGCTATAGACTGGCATTAGGCATTAGGCATAAGGCAGAGCGACAGGATTTCCAATAAAGGGGTTATTCACCATTGAGTTTACTTTGAGTATTATGTAGAGTGTGATATTCTGAGACAATTTGTAATTGGTTTTCATTTTGTATTATCTGTGGTTTTTGAGTTATTTAGCTTTTTATTCAGCAGCTCTCCAGTTTGCAGTTTCAGTAATCTGGTTGCTACGGTCCAAATTACCCTAGCAACCATGTATTGATTTGAATAAGAGAAAGGAATATGAATAGTTGAAGGCTTGTATAGAAAGAGGAGTAATGAAAAAAAATAAAAATAAATGTTTAGCCTTAAAGAATTTTGTTTTTGGATGGGGTCATTAGAAAGCTGGAAAGAATCAGAAGTTAAATGCAAATAATTCAAAAACTATAAAAATAAATAATTAAGACCAAATGAAAATTCACTTATAACATATTAAAAGTTAACTTAAAGATGACCCCCCCGCCAACACAAGTTCTTCATAATCCTCATGTAGAAAAAAATGGGTTTATAGATGTAGGCTGCCTTGTTAATGTTTGAGGGCAGTTCTTCCTGTGTGAACAAAGCATTTATTGGGTACAGCTTCCTTAAGTGGAAGGTGCCATATTGCTTACCATGCAGAAACATTCTGGCAATTCTGGGAACATGCATATTATATGTTTTGCATAGTCTGAAGCCATAGCTTATTTTCATTACTTAGCAAATCTCATTATCCAGCCTGCCCACCCAGGTATCTAACCCATATATCACGTTCTTTTTCAGGAGGGACCCGCTCTCTTGGTATTTGTGAGTGTTGTTTGTGGTCTATGATAAACATGAGATATTACTCCTTTGTATAGTCCCTCCTCTACTTAGTTGCAGCTATATGTATAAATTAAAGGGATACTGTCATGGGAAAAACATTTTTTTGCAAAATGAATCAGTTAATAGTGCTGCTCCAGCAGAATTCTGCACTGAAATCCATTTCTCAAAAGAGCAAACAGATTTTTATATATTCAATTTTGAAATCTGACATGGGGCTAGACATATTGTCAATTTCCCAGCTGCCCCATGTCATGTGACTTGTGCTCTGATAAACTTCAATCACTCTTTACTGCTATACTGCAAGTTGGAGTGATATCACCTATCACCCCCCTCCCTTCCCCCCCCAGCAGCCAAACCAAAGAACAATGGGAAGGTAACCAGATAGCAGCTCCCTAACACAAGATAACAGCTGCCTGGTAAATCTAAGAACAACACTCAAAAAAAACCCACTAAAAACCCATGTCTCACTGAGACTCCTTCAGTTACTTTGAGAAGGAAAAACAGCAGCCTGCCAGAAAGCATTTCTCTCCTAAAGTGCAGGCACAAGTCACATGACTAGGGGCAGCTGGGAAATTGACAAAATGTCTAGCCCCATATCAGATTTCAAAATTGAATATAAAAAAAATCTGTTTGCTCTTTTGAGAAATGGATTTCAGTGCAGAAGTCTGCTGGAGTAGCACTATTAACTGGTGTGTTTTGAAAAAAATGTTTTCAGATGACAGGATCCCTTAAAGGCAACCCTACAACCTCCACATAACATTCTGGAACAGCGCTCCCTGTGGGCACAAATATTACTGCTCCGAGTCCCGTCTGAAAATAAAGAACTTTCCTTAGTCCTACAAAATTAAGGATTCACACCTAGGTAAAATATTTGTTCTCTACTAGGTTGTATTCTCTCTCTATACATTTCTTTCCTCCCCCTCCCCAAAATTAGTTTGAAGTGAGATGTTGAGATCACAAAACAAGTTGATTTCTGCCTGATTTGGCCCCCGCGGAATGATCTGATTCATGGTGTGGAGTCTAGCAATCAGATCATACAGAAAGCGTAAGGTGACCTGTTGTCACGACCGGCACCCTATACCAGAACAAGTGCCAAGCACCCTGGAGCCCTCAGCTTACTTGGGTGCAACCTGGACTTAACGAGAGGTACAAGGCGAGATGTTCTGGCTGGCAAAGGAGCACAGCTGTTAGCAAAGTCTTTTGGGCCGAAGGTCACGGTACAAAAGGATTAGGCAGAAGGATGGTCAGACAGGCTGGGTAGAGGCAAGCGGATATCAGAATCGTCAGGCAGGCAAGGGTCAAACCGGGTAGTCAATAAAGGGGTTAAGCTGGAAGAGTTGTCGTAGGCAGGCAAGGGTCAGTATACAGAATGTAGTAGTCAGGGAACAGGCAGGAGTCAAAACCGGATAATCAGGACAAACAGATACAGGATCAGATGCACAAGGCTCAGAAAACCACTAGAAACCAAGTTCTATCACGGGCACTAGCTGGGGGTCAGAATGGGCCTTAAATACTGTCCAAGTTCACGCCAAAACGTGTGCATATTTGTGCCAATGAGCGCACAGGTGTGCCGCGCGCACCCTAAGAATCAATATGGCCAGGTCCGGACTGAGAATTAAAATAGGCCCTGGCATTTCAGTTACACAGAGGCCCAATCAGTCCACAGAGAGGCCCAAACAGTCCCCACCAGCCCACTAATTACTGACTTTCTATGGCACCTTACAGCAGCCCCTCTGGCATTTGCCAGAACCCACAGATTGCCAGTCCGGGCCTGAATATGTCGAATGGCGCCTAGGAAACACGCGGCGGGCGTCCCCGCCGGTGGAGCGGCGGGCGACCCTGCCACGCAGGTAATTTTATTACACCTGTTGGACTAGGACTACATCCTTGTCTTACGGAATATTACATTTATCGGATAGATACTGGATAGATATCTGATCAGATGGGTCCTCCTGAAGGGCCCTTAAATTGGCAAAATAGCTGTCAACTCTGTCTGGATGGACAATGACAGCAGCTTTTATCGGCTTTAGCCATGGGTTGGCCATCTGGTTGCCTCACTCACTGTTAGTAAGTGTAATTAAAGCTGGCCATGTGCAGGCTGATAACCTCCAAACCATGTTTGCAGGTTTAGGCCCATGTATGGTCCCCACCGATAAGCCTAGTCTACTGATATTTGTCTGAAAATTGGTATTGGATGAGGACTGTATATCAATACTGAAGTCGTCTTTTCTCGGCTGATCTCCATTGGAAACCCTTATGATCAGATTGTTGGCCCTGGGGTCAAATAATTGGATCAGCCTGATTTGGTCACCCAAACTAGCAGATCTCTCCATGTATGGGTTTTGCTATTGAGGGTAATGGCACATGGGACATTTTGTTACCTGTGATAAATCCTTGCTACTTCGGGCAACAAAACGTTCCTTGTTTCCTTCGCATTGTCCATCATTCAAATTGCCATTGATGAAACATATGCAGTGCATTTGTTTGAAGTTTCCCCATAAGAAAACTTCCGGGCAACTTTGCGTATATATTTCACTATTTGAATATTGGCTGATGGAACGGTTTTTCACCTGTGGAGATTTGCCAGAACCCTAAAGTTTCAGGAGGGTTGTAGGGCACACATTTTCATAGCAGATAGCAGATAAGATGTGATTTTAATGAGAATTAACATGGCTGTCTACAAATAAAAGCCTTTCTTATATTTTTTTTTCCCACCAAGATGTATATTCACAGCTGTGACAAATAGATAAAACCTCTGTATTTAAATAAAATATTTTCACTTTATATAGTGTTCCTGGCTCTTTAATAGAGTCAAATTGCAGGATAAGCCTAAGATGTTTTGCTGACACCTAGTGGATCAGAAAATAAATGCGAATTTACAAGTGATACATGTGGCTTTCAAGGTACAAACTCTGAGCGTATTCCAGGTCATGAATACTAATGGCTTTACTGTCTGTAGACTATGGGGATATAATCTATCTCAGCATTGCTAAACTAGAGAACTCAGGCAATTTGTAATAGTATTTTGTTATCATAATTAACATAGGAATAAAGAGCTAAACTCCACTTTTTCTTTTTTTCAACATTCTGTTTAAACTGGTGCAGAATCTTTATGACCAATAGAAAAGCACAATACATTTCCATCAATAACAGTGAAAGCAGAGATCAGCCAGCCAGGTCTGCGTGGCCACAACAACTGCATAACAGGAAAAAATGGTGGCTGCAATAATATTTCCAGGAGAGAGATCCAGAGACTCACATTCTACCCTACCCAGCAGCTGGGGGCTGGCACTATGTATAAAGGGGTTGCTATTTACCACTTGGTTCCCCCTTACAAAATATGGACCTGCAAAGCTGTAGGTAACACATGGGGGAGGGGAGGTCTATATATGAATTTCTTTTTTTAGCGTTCAATGTAATCTTTTTTCAAACTTTACCCATTGGGTGCCTGTGGCTGCACCTAGGACCAGCGTTGGCACACTAGCACTTCTGTATCACATGACTGGGGCAAATTAGTACCAACATTAGCAAATGAGCCCTATTAAAAACAATTATTAAATAATTATTGGGGCCACAGATTTCATATCCCAGATTTATGTACAGGGTTCTCAGGTTTCCTAAATTGCCGGTGATACTCTTTTCTCTAACTGCATGAAGTTGCATAGGGCAACAATTTCAGACTGTCAGGTAGCTAATTAACAATTTAGGGATTCATACCGGAAGATATATCTATATACTGTATTCCTGCTTTGCTTTAGAGTAACAGGGATGATGATCCCCCATTAACTCCTTCAGGGCTTATGCCTCAAAGCTCAGTTCCTTTACCATATGTGCAATAAGGCTAATAGCACAGAACATTGGGGTTTTATGGGACCCATTTGCTGGGGACATGCAAATATGGTGGGGTTTATTGGACTATGTCTTAATTTTTTTAAGAGAGACTAAAAGCAGCAATCCACAGACATCTGCTATATGGTGGACTGTAAAACAGTCCAATAAACATACTTTCCTTGTAATTGCTTGTGGGTGCTTGGTCAATTATTAAATCATATAGGCTTCCAAGATGGACCAGCACATTGTAGTTTAATGTGTATTAATAAAATAATGTGAAATAATAAAAATCATTCACAGCACTTAATAGCATTTAGCACATGGGGTTGTCTAGGCCCCTTTTGTTGGAGGCATGCAAATATGGTGGGGCTTATTAGAGAGACTAAAAACATCAATCCACAGGCATCTGCTATATGTTGGAGGATGATGGGAACTCTAGTTTAAAACAACTGGAATTCTCGCTTGTGCCTCATATCATCCCTCTGCTGTTTGTATAGGTATCTCATTGGCAGAGGCCTATAAAGATTTTAGCATGAATAGTACTCATATTGGATTTAAGCAGTGGTCTTAGCAGTATATATATACAGTATACAATATATATATATATATATATATATATATATATATATATATATATATACTGTATGCTATAATATAGCTTTATAATGGAGACAATATCTAGTATAGGTCAATCTAAAAAATGAAAAAATGAAAATCTTCATAGTCAATGGAGACAATATGTTCCTCTATATGAAGGCAGACCTTTCATATGCCATAATCATCACTATAGCGAAATCCTATGGGTTGCAATTTAGCAACAACTAGAGCATTACAGGTTGGATACTTGTGCATATAATTTTGTGCCAAGTATATCAGCACAATGCAATATATCAATATATCAATGAACAATATATTCATTACAAGTGTTCTGTGGGTTTTAAGGTATTTTCATATGTATTGCTATTAAAAGCAGTGTTTTGTCTGTCCCTTTCTATTCCCTGCCCTGGTGGTTGAGACTGCTGATACAATGAAAGACAAGGCAGCTGATTAACAAACCTGTCTCTGGGGAAATAAGACTTTTGCAACATTGTTTATAAAGTAACAACCAAGAGTTTTTACAAATAACTTTAAAAGCACTAAAAATGTTTAATACAGGTATATTGGAAAGTTGCTTAGAATTATGTCTTTTTTTAGGCAAATGTTTATTTTGGGGGTTCACTTGCCCTTTAAGGAACTCTTTAAGAAGACTGTTGCACCCTACTTTAAGGAAGTGGGCAGAAACCTTGCTTCTGAATCAGTAGTTTATGCACCAAGGTAGTGTCTGCAGCACAGAACAGAGAGGGTTGGGTGAATTCATATAGTATAACCCACCGCTCATTCTGCTAATTCTGAGTTCAGCTTCTCACATTCAAAACATCTGAAAAACCTACAGATTCTACTACTGATATTTGTAATCCAATCTGGATGTAATTTCATGCTCCATTAGGAACCATAAGGCTCTTACACATTTTTTCAAGATAATACCATATCTAGACATTTTTTCAGAACTTCTAGGGGCCTATTTATTAGGCTGCGAATAATGATAACATAGGAAAGGTTGTAAACAGTAGCATAAAATAAATGGTATAAATATATAAAGCCTTGTATTTCTGCTTACAAGAGATCAAATGCATAATGGAAATTATCAAAGGAAGTAAACCATGTGTTTTATATATAGTAGACAATAGGAAAAGTTCAATGCTACGCAGCTTTCTTTCCCAGGACTTGACACCATACTGCAATGCTTGCTTGCTAGTTAGACAGGTCACAGGTTTTTAATCACTACTTGATACATAGGTCACTTAATATACTGTACATTTTGTAGCCATTAACTCTGGAAGAAATTATAGAATAAGTAATTTTCAGGACATCTGTACACAATTTACCAAGCCACATTTTGCAATGTGCAAAGTGCAATTTATGGATGCTAATTGCTAATCTCCATGTTTTCCCTACAATTTAGTGTTTTTTCCACTCTTAATTGTAGGTCATTGCAGGTGCTAAGTTGCATCAGCCGCAAGTGCACCCAGCATATCTAAATAATTCTAATTGCATGTGTGGATTTTTGAGAATTTGATGGGAGATGTAATAATTTCTGGTGTGCACCATAAAAATTCCCATTCGCATGAGATTCTTTTGGTGGAAGACTTTTGTGCTTATTGACACAACCAGCTGTAGGTAGCCTGGAACTACCCCCATGTCTAGAATGGTGGTAATTCCAGGGTTTCCTTGTTATCAGAGACTGGGCAACAAATAGATATTTATTGCTACTATAAGTGCAAAGATACTGTCTGGATGCAAGTACATTCAATAAATGGTTTCAATACAAGAAACATTTGCATCTACTTGCAGTGGGAAATAAGACTTGTTGTATCTATATCTCCATCTGACCTGCAGTGAAACCCAGTGCTTGTCAGTGATCAAGTTACGTTGCACCAACAGTTAAAGGGAAATAATAACTAAATGCATTTTCTATTGCAATGTTTAGCACAGGCATGTCCAAAGTCAGGCCCGTGGGCCAATAGTGGCCGTTTTCAAATCTTCACTGGCCCTCAGCCTCCATCATGAAATGAAGAATAATGTGGCCCCCCCAGCACAGTGAATCAGGAATCGGGTACCGTAGCAGTAATATTTGGGCACATTAGTGAAATGATCTGCCACTTGATCTATACTGCTGCCTGTGCGCTGAAGGTGTTAGCAATAGATACGTACTGGTACGTAGTGGCACGCTGCTCTCGAATACTTTTTTAGGGCTGAAGGTGCAATGGACGTACTGACGTGCCAGTACAGTAAACTAAAGACGAATACGAGAGTGGTGCGTCAGTATGTGCTGTTACGTGTCTTTTGCTAACACCTTCAGCACACAGGCAGCAATGTAGACCAAGTGGCAGATCATTTCACTAATCATGTGCCCAAATATTACTGCTACAGCTACGCAATTTCTTGTTTAATTGAGGTGCGGAGAATAAGTCCATACAGACTCCACTTCTCCACTTCCTAAACACAGTATACGCGTCCATCTCCAGGAGTGAATGATCCTGATCTCAAGCTAGCTACATCAAAATGGATGTCAGGTTGAATGGTTGGCCCTCACATGTTTTCACCTCATTAAATCTGGCCCTCGTTGCAAAAAATTTGGACACCCCTGGTTTAGCACATTGCCACTATACATTAATTACAATTCAATTATTTTAATATTTCTAGATGTAACTCCTAATAAAAAACGTCAACTTTTCTCTGCACAGCTTGTCCTGACTACATGTAATATTAATACAATTAAGCAGCAGTCAGCTCTCCTCTAGCCAAGACTCCAACTCCAACAATTCACATTGTGTAAGTAAAAGAACTGTGAAGAAGGAGAAAATGTCCAAAGCTTTGTACTGGGCATTTCTCAGATTCCTGGAACATACCTGTTGTGGAATGCCACACAAGGTGTTGCTGGGGGTGGATGCAAATGATTGGATAATAAAAATATATTGTCCTCTTTGAATCTCCATTAGCAAATACAAAAATAAAACAAAGATTGAAGGTCTAATGACCCTTTAAATAGCATATTAAAGAATTGTTAGAAATCAAAGGAAAACAATATCTACCTAATTATACGGAGTGAAACATAATGTACTTGGCTACTGTGCAGTACACAACACTCTTTATGCCAGTATTACTATATTAAACTAAAGACAGAGTAACTGGAGTAATAAGGGAGACTTTCTAAATACTAAATAATGTCTACTCTGATCCCATCTGGCCAGCCTCAATTTTAGACTTGTCTTGCGAATAAACACAAATAAAAAGAATGAGCATAATATAACATTTGCTTTTTCATCGTGTTTATTTCTAAATGATGCCATAATCACACAGTGCCTTGATTATTAAGCGTATGAAATGTCATTGTACTACAAATACACATATTAATGTGTGTCTATAAACACTGTGTAATGTTGCATTAAGTAGTGTAAGGAGAGGGAGAGGAAGGATTTACTTTTTTAAAATATATATTTACCATGTAATGGGATGCTCACATTGCCTTAGTAATCAATTTTTATTTCTCATCTTTTTTTTAAATTATTTAAATTTTTTTGTTTGCAGCTCTCAGTTTTAAAATTTGCACTCTTATTTGATTTTTAAGGGTTAATTAGCCTAACAACCACGGAGCAAATTTGAACTCAAAATGGAAGCTGAATCTGATAAGAAAAAAAATAAATAAACAATAAAAAAGAAGAACAAAAACAATAAAGTGTTACAATCAGTGTTATTCTTTGGCTGCCAGGGTCAGTGACCCTGACAAGCAGACAACATGTTTAACTGCAGGCTGGAGAGAGACAGAATAGAAGGGCACATCATACTTAGTATGAATTCCCACATACAGCTGCTTTCCAACAACATGATCTGAGGTGTTACAGGTGGCTTCTTAACTTTTAATGTACATTAATATTTTGAAGAATACTTTTAATGCTAACTACTGAAGCTCAAATATGGGGCAGCCCCCTCATACAGGAACATAGGGGATCAGATAGGTAATGTAAAAGCATCTGTAAATACTTTTATGACAAAATTAGAGATAGTATTCAAATACAATGTTATCATAGATAGGTTTCATTTCTGGTGTCAGTATCTCTTTAAATGTGAACCAGCCATTTAAGTCTTCTATAAAATTATGTAAACATTAAATAAACCCAATAGGTTGGTTTTGCTTCTAACAAGCATTAATTATATCCTAGTTTGGATCAAGTACAAGCTACTGTTTTCTTATTATACATTAATGTAACTAATTACTGCACCCAGAACTCTCGCCACCCCCCTCTAGACGCAATAGACGGCCGATTTCCTTACCTCCGCACTGCGCGGGAGCTGTTGCACCACCTGCTCCCACGGTAGTTACCACACTGTTATTATATAGAAAATTAAATACATTTTAAAAGTTTGCATTATTTGAATAAAATGAATGAATAATTTGAATAAAATGCAGTCTATGTGAGACAGCCTTCTTTTAATTCGGAGCTTTCTGTATGATAACAGATCTCATACCCGTACTGCTTTTAACCCCACAATATAGCTAAATAACCCAGTTCAACCTGTTGCAGTAGGTGCTTTGTGCTGTATTTCTGCTTATCTGCCAGTGTATCGGTACAGCTAATTGACATGAGTTTTCTCTTTGCACAAAGTCACTCTGTGGTAAAATGGTTTATATACAGAGGAAACTGATGTTGCATGGTGGGGCTTATTATTTACAGTTTAAATGACATGCAATTCAGGGCTTTTCCTGGACCTGTGGCTCTGAGCTACTGTGAAGTGACTTATTCATTACAGCTGCGAGCCATTCTTACACCCTGTCAGCACCACAAGGCCAGAGAAGGGTGTGTTGCTACAGGCATTAATATGCAATTTCCCACAGCATCTCAGCCTTGGTTTATAATCCATACTGAGGGCCTACTCTTTCCCTCACCCCTGACCTGCTGACCTCTGGCTGGCCTCAGGACAGGTCTGACCTGGTCACAGGCTGACCCTGAGCCAATAAGATGCCCCTTATTAACATAAAACATGGACTGGCTGGCAGCTTGACAGATTATAACTGGGGCATTATTACAGGGGCTGCAGTGTAACATTAAATAAGTGGGGAATGCTGGTTTTGTAGTGTCCCCCAGGGCCAGTGCTTTATCTCACTTCTGAAGTCAATGTGCAGTACGAAGCACAGGTGCTTGGAAATCATCAAGTACCATCCATGGGGAACCCAAGCACTTTAAAATTAATCTGTCCACTTCTGTTTTATTGTCTATTTATCTATTTATCTATCTATCCAGCCATCCGTCCATCCATTCATATCATTCTATCTATTTATCTATCTATCATCTATCTATCTATCTATCTATCTATCTATCTATCCATCCATTTATCTATCTATTTATGCAGCTATATCTATCTATCTATCTATCTATCTATCTATCTATCTATCTATCTATCTATCATCTATCTATCTATCTATCTATCTATCTATCTATCATCTATCTATCTATCTATCTATCTATCTATCTATCATCATATATCCATCTATCTATCTATCTATCTATCTATCTATCTATCTATCTATCTATCTATCTATCTATCATCTATCTATCTATCTATCTATCTATCTCCACTGTTCTGCTCATCTATTTGTGTCTTTATTTATCATCTGTCTGTCTCTTGTTCTGTACATGTTCCTATTTGTTTGTATGTGTTAACACTATACAAATATATATATATATATATATATAACAGTCCACGGAAAAGCCAGCACTCTCGATAAATGGTTTAAATTGCCTGGGTGCAGTGTCCAAAATTTCAATGTACAAACAGCAAAAAGGGTCCGCACTCTCAGGTCTTAAAAATGTAAAAAAATTTTATTGTTAATGCCAGACTAACGTTTCGGCCTCCTCCGAGGCCTTTCTCAAAGTGTCTAGTAGATTACATGAATGCCTTAAATACAAGAGTTGGCGGGAACATAGACAAATTGGAACTGACGTGTTGTTGCATCATTGAAACGTAACAGCCATACAGATGCCTGCATATAAATGTGTTAAAAATACATAGCACATACACAAAAAGCATTTATATATCATTTAAACTTTTTAAACAATAAAACCAAAATATTGCTAAAAGCACAAACTAAAGTAACAGTTGCTAGTGTTCATTTCCTTATCTCAGAATAAGACAATGTTGCAAAAATGTTACACAAGATGCGTCAAAAATTGAGTTAAGTTGAAAGGCCTGCTCTGAAGTTCTGTCCATCTGTTATATTGATCTATATATCAAATATGTGTAAGTATAAAAACTACCTCACAATTAACGGTAAGTGGCAACCTGCAGAATAACATATGTTCCAGGATTCAACTAAGTGGGCCCCTGCTGCTAAATCCAAGTTCAGCCTCTGAGGGAGGGGCATTCAAATGTAATATCGCCCACCTGTATGGCCCGCTATAGTGCGTTAATTCATACCCCCGTACTGGATCCGTGACTTCTCCACTACGCTGACTCACTCATTCAAAGTAATCACTAAGTGTATGTGTCCCTATAACCCGTAAACCAATAATATATGTGAATATTGAAGGAATCCAAACCATGTATAATAACCCATAAATAAATAAATACACTCTCAGTTACCCATAGTTCAGTATTAAATGTTGTATGTTAACCACCCGGTTTCCCAAACCACTATATCTCACTTAAACACGTGCCCAGTAAGAAGTCTCCTCGAGTAACCATAATCAAATAAGTGTATCAAATAAGGGTCTATACTTATACACTTATTTGATTATGGTTACTCGAGGAGACTTCTTACTGGGCACGTGTTTAAGTGAGATATAGTGGTTTGGGAAACCGGGTGGTTAACATACAACATTTAATACTGAACTATGGGTAACTGAGAGTGTATTTATTTATTTATGGGTTATTATACATGGTTTGGATTCCTTCAATATTCACATATATTATTGGTTTACGGGTTATAGGGACACATACACTTAGTGATTACTTTGAATGAGTGAGTCAGCGTAGTGGAGAAGTCACGGATCCAGTACGGGGGTATGAATTAACGCACTATAGCGGGCCATACAGGTGGGCGATATTACATTTGAATGCCCCTCCCTCAGAGGCTGAACTTGGATTTAGCAGCAGGGGCCCACTTAGTTGAATCCTGGAACATATGTTATTCTGCAGGTTGCCACTTACCGTTAATTGTGAGGTAGTTTTTATACTTACACATATTTGATATATAGATCAATATAACAGATGGACAGAACTTCAGAGCAGGCCTTTCAACTTAACTCAATTTTTGACGCATCTTGTGTAACATTTTTGCAACATTGTCTTATTCTGAGATAAGGAAATGAACACTAGCAACTGTTACTTTAGTTTGTGCTTTTAGCAATATTTTGGTTTTATTGTTTAAAAAGTTTAAATGATATATAAATGCTTTTTGTGTATGTGCTATGTATTTTTAACACATTTATATGCAGGCATCTGTATGGCTGTTACGTTTCAATGATGCAACAACACGTCAGTTCCAATTTGTCTATGTTCCCGCCAACTCTTGTATTTAAGGCATTCATGTAATCTACTAGACACTTTGAGAAAGGCCTCGGAGGAGGCCGAAACGTTAGTCTGGCATTAACAATAAAATCTTTTTACATTTTTAAGACCTGAGAGTGCGGACCCTTTTTGCTGTTTGTACATTGAAATTTTGGACACTGCACCCAGACAATTTAAACCATTTATCGAGAGTGCTGGCTTTTCCGTGGACTGTTACTTGTACTTTTAGCCGCGCACCCGTGATACTTCTGATATATTAACAATTTAATTTATTGAATGTTTTTTCAAGATTGGCATCGCAAGATATACTGTTGGCTGACGCAGTGGACACATCCCCCAGAGGCCCGCAATGGTCTGGAGTGGAGACCGCTAACCTGCAACCTAGAAGGATGACTGTGGTTTTGGCGTTCGTATTAGACTCCATCTGCTTACTACCCACAACAAATAAAGAATGATAGACGGAGTGGCTCAGCATTGCTACCATAAGGATATATCTAGCCAATAAAGACAGCTACATACGACGGCGTTCCTTGAGATAGCGGAGGAGACTGGTGTCCGGAGAGGCTGGCCGCATGTGAGTTTGGCGCTCCAAGCCGGCAGGGTCCCGGTGTTTGAATGTTGATGCTCCTCGCGCGGTCACTCCTGCGGTTGCCTTCCGTGTCCCGAGTGCCTGTGCGGATTCACCAGACACCAGCGCTAATATTTCGCCCTTCAACTGCGGCGAATGTGGGTTTGACATGGAAAAGGTATATTTTAAACTTCCCGCGGTTGGCCCTGTATCTGCATCATATCACTGCATTGTGTGTACAAGTGAGAGATCGATCAGGATCGACGGTGATACGTGATTTGTCCTGCAGTGAAGGTAAAACTTTCTGTGGTGCTGTTTGTGAACGCAGGCATGCAGGGGCCGGTACGTGATGTCCCGAACTATTTATCCAAGAGATTGTGTATATGGGACTCTGAAATGCACACGCCCGACATGGTCTATAACCTCTCCACTAACACCTGCTGTCGATAGAATTGGCCCGATACTTTTGAACATTCAGTGGAAATTGGGCTATCCTGAGTTGGGAGACGATTAACAATTGAAGTGTGGCGTGAGATTGACTCTTTGAACACTTAAGTTATTATATATTTTATATATCGACCTAAGATTATATTATTTATATTTTTTGAATACTTTTTGAATTTTTTGTATTTTTTATATATATTTTTTATATATTTTTTGTTTTTTAGCCACGTGGGTTATATCTAATCTTTTGGGGTCTATACTTATACACTTATTTGATTATGGTTACTCGAGGAGACTTCTTACTGGGCACGTGTTTAAGTGAGATATAGTGGTTTGGGAAACCGGGTGGTTAACATACAACATTTAATACTGAACTATGGGTAACTGAGAGTGTATTTATTTATTTATGGGTTATTATACATGGTTTGGATTCCTTCAATATTCACATATATTATTGGTTTACGGGTTATAGGGACACATACACTTAGTGATTACTTTGAATGAGTGAGTCAGCGTAGTGGAGAAGTCACGGATCCAGTACGGGGGTATGAATTAACGCACTATAGCGGGCCATACAGGTGGGCGATATTACATTTGAATGCCCCTCCCTCAGAGGCTGAACTTGGATTTAGCAGCAGGGGCCCACTTAGTTGAATCCTGGAACATATGTTATTCTGCAGGTTGCCACTTACCGTTAATTGTGAGGTAGTTTTTATACTTACACATATTTGATATATAGATCAATATAACAGATGGACAGAACTTCAGAGCAGGCCTTTCAACTTAACTCAATTTTTGACGCATCTTGTGTAACATTTTTGCAACATTGTCTTATTCTGAGATAAGGAAATGAACACTAGCAACTGTTACTTTAGTTTGTGCTTTTAGCAATATTTTGGTTTTATTGTTTAAAAAGTTTAAATGATATATAAATGCTTTTTGTGTATGTGCTATGTATTTTTAACACATTTATATGCAGGCATCTGTATGGCTGTTACGTTTCAATGATGCAACAACACGTCAGTTCCAATTTGTCTATGTTCCCGCCAACTCTTGTATTTAAGGCATTCATGTAATCTACTAGACACTTTGAGAAAGGCCTCGGAGGAGGCCGAAACGTTAGTCTGGCATTAACAATAAAATTTTTTTACATTTTTAAGACCTGAGAGTGCGGACCCTTTTTGCTGTTTATATATATATATATATATATATATATATACCACAACTTTGAGAAAAACACTTTTACTAATGACGATGGTAAATGACTTTCAGCTTTAAATATAGATGCAGAATACAAATAGCAGTTCACATGTACAGTGCTCATAAAGACAAGTTTAACCAATGCATTATCTGTGATGATGGCCAGTGGCATAACTAGATGTCTCTAGGCACCACAGCAAATTGAATTTAGGGCCCCAAAACATTGTTAAGTTGACCTTTTATAACAAGATATATTTAATTTGCTCATTATTTAGGGCCTACATTTCCTGGTCCCCCTGCAGCCCCATAGTCTGCTTCCACATGGAGCGTTCTGCAACCACATGGTCTATATAGTTACACCCTTTGTTATGTTTTGGGTAGCCGAGGATGAGTAAAGTATAACGGTGCTTTATTAACAGAGTCTCATGCAGCCATTACACAACAGTCACTTTCACTTTAAAGCTGTCAGGAAGTATGCACATTATGTCTAAACACAGTGACATCTACAATAAGCAATAATATACATTATTCACATCACATAATCCTGGGTCCATGCAGGTACACCAAGGTACACCAAGTGGTGTAGTAAATTTAGATTGTCCTTGTTTCACTATTCCTGGTTTCTTAATTCTGACTAAAGATCCAGGCTGAAAGTGTACTTCTCTGGCACCACGTTTTCTGTCACCATAAGCCTTGCATTTGGCTTGTTGATGTTTCACAATGTCAGCAGTAGATGATTTTGTAGGCACAGTATTTTGTGGAAGTTTGAAGTCTGCAACATGTAACTTAGTGCGCATCTGTCTGACATGTAATAATTCAGCTGGAGATGATTGGGTTGTTGCATGGCGCATTGCTCTGTAGTTATGTAGGAACTCTGCTGTAAATACTTTCCAAGATTTCCCAATAAGATTTGCTCTCTGTAGTGCTTCTTTCAGACGTCTGTTGAATCGCTCGATTTCTCCATTTGCTTGTGGGTAAAACACTGAAGATTTCCTTTGCACAATATTCCTCTCACTCAGAAAGGATTCAAACTCAGATGAGACAAACTGTGGTCCGTTGTCTGATATGTTAGCACGTATAACAGGTACCCTAGATTTTATTAAGTCCACTGGTTCTAGGAGCGTATTTAACATATCTGCATGTTGCACACTGTAGCAATACCTACTGTATATATGTGTGTTTGTTACTGAGTTGTAAATCCTCAAATTCTCGGACGGGAAGAATCAAAGTCACGGAGGTAAGCCAATTTGGGTACTTGCTCAAGGTACTCCCCATCAGGTCTTTACTATTCAAAATGAGACCTGGCATTTCAGGTACATTCTCTATGGCATCTTACAGCAGTACCTCTAGTATTTGCCAGAATCTGCCTGCATTTCCATGGCCAAATGCCCCAACAATCAGCACAGAAGGAACTGAAGGGGAACCTTCCTGCAATTCCTCATATATATGGTTGTGTAGTTAATATATACAATTTTTTAAGGGGAAGTTAATGTCCCTTGGATTTTAAGTAGACTGTATCATTTAGGGTTAGAGTGGGGATCAGCTGTCCCTTATACATGAGGCAGGCCAGGGAATTACAGTCTTCCCCTGGGTAGGTGGTGGAGATTGTTCAATGAACAAGTTACTAACTACAGTAGGAAGATTTTTTCTCTCTGCAAGAATACTTGCAAAACAGGAGATAGTTACTGTCAAGGGAATTTTAAGGTCAGCATATTCTTTTCACCAAATGTATTGTACAGCTGCTGCAAACAATTCCCAGGATGCAGTTTAAAATGAGAACACTCAAAATTCATTTCTTCTCCAAAAAATATAGAAATCGAGCTAACTCTGCCTCCTCTCTGATGGCAACAGAAAAATTGGGTCAGTTTC
The DNA here is from genome assembly GCA_038501925.1 of Xenopus petersii. Lineage (NCBI taxonomy): Eukaryota > Metazoa > Chordata > Amphibia > Anura > Pipidae > Xenopus > Xenopus petersii. Next base: position 39,991,932 of record CM076674.1, read on the forward strand.
AGAAACTATATTTGGACAGCCACAATTAGGATTTTTTTTAAGGTAGCTAGCTTTCACTGAGAGGGCTGCTGACTTCTCACAGACGTGTCTCCCAGTGCTATGGTTTCTAGTGACATTTAGCTAACGAGGCACAAGAATGTTAAGTGATCTGTTCCACACCACAATCTGCTGAAAGTCTAGTCTGCAAAAATAGTTTGAAAGCTGCTATGTTCCAGTAACATATTGTATATGTAATCTAAATGTATTTTTATCTTTACATAGCGCTACTTATATACACACAGTATACAATACAGTTATAGTACAGACAGTGGCAACACACATTGCAATAAATAAATATACACAGTTACAAATTAAGTACCATCCGTTGAAATTCAGGGTAATAGAGGTCCCTGCCCTGTACAGCCCTGGATGGCAGGTTTTGTGTCTTACTATTTTGAGGCTGGTGTGTTGAGAAGTAAGCTTGACATTCAGATTACTACTATCAACTTGGCAGGGCAATGATTAGAACAGCTAAGGCTGGAAGAAGTTTGTATGTTCTCTCTGTGTTTCCTCTGGGGACCCTGGCTTGTTCTCACACTCAGTGATGGGCGAATTTGACCCGTTTCGCTGAAATATTTGTGAATTTCTTGTGAAATTTGTGAAACGTGAATTCTGACGCCTGTGTCAATTTTGACGCCCACATTATAGTCAAGGGGTGTCCGAATAATGTTGACAGTTTTTACGCCAGCGACTATTCTGACGTGTGTCCAATTTTTTTGCCATTGGCGAATTTTCGCCGGTGGCGAAACACGGAAATTTGCCACTAATTTGTGTCTGCCAAATTTATTCGACCATCACTACTCACACTTGTGTTTGAATGTGATGGGCACATTAGATTATAATCTACACTGGGACACGGACCAATGTTGTAAACATTAATATTCTTCAATTCATATTTTATAAAGAGGTTGTATACCTTTGGAGTAACTTTTTAGTTACAATAACTGAAAAATTGTAGCCACACAGAGCAATGGTGTTTTGTCTGCTGGTGTCATTGAACCCCATTTGAAAGCTGGAAAGAGTCAGAAAAAAAAGAAGGCAAATGATTAAAAAATTATAAAATAAATGAAAACATGAAGACCAGTTGAAAAGTTGCTTAGAATGGCCATTCTATAACAAACAAAGAGTTAACTTAAAGGTAAACAACCCCTTTAATATATTTGTCTGGAAAATTGCCAGGTGAAGGGAGGGTAGTCTCTGGAAACCCTCAAAATCCACAAGTAAACATATGTTTTATACAAGATTCATTTAAATCCTTTAGGTTTCAAAGGAATATGAAATGTAAAATACAGTAACAAATTTGGCACATCACTTATGTGATTCTGCTGTTGAATTGCTCTGAGGCCTTCAGGTTTATTCCAGCCTTCTCTCCTCCCTCCTCTCTAAAACTCATGCCCCAATGTCAACACCATTGTGTTGGGTGCAGGCACATGAGATGGATGTTTCAGTGACGATATTTGCCATCTGTGCCTGTACCCTGGCTGATGCAATTATTCTTGGTGGAGCCAAAGAAGGTATGGATTTTTGGCATAGGGGTTTTGCGTTGGGGCAAAATGTATCCACTAGTCAAAAAGCACTATGTCTGGCATTAGCCTTAGCAGTGACTCTTCTTTTCTCCTTTCAAAATAGCCTTGTTTTATACAGTTTTAGCATTGATCATATTCCACTTATAAGTCACACATTTACTAGTTTTAGATATAATATTCTTATAAATCGCTTACAATTGGGTATTGCCTTGCATCAGCACAACCTTATATGTTAGAGGTATAAATTAAGTCCTTGTTGAGTATGGGGACTGTGCAGGAATTAATGAATAATCGTGGGAAACAGGGAACATGACCAAGGACATAGGAATAGCCTTGAGGTCATGGTAAAGAGAAGACTCTTGCAGGCCAAGTACAGAGAGATAATAAGGGCAGAGAAAAAAGCATACCTTAATAATATAACACATTGATCAAGCAAAATGTGCATCAGGCATCTTCATGCCAAGGGGGACATATTTTTAAATTAATTTCTTGGCATTCTGAATTGAAGGTTGTTGTAAGAAGTCATATTTCATTCTGATAGGAGAAGACATCCATTTGGGGTAAGTATCCCAATGTAAAGCTGGCCATAGACGCAAAGATCCGATCGTACCAATCAACGTACGATCGGACTTTCCCATCTCCCGACCCTCCACTAACCATTCAGATCTAAGTCTTACCATTCCGATCAAATAAAGTAGTAAAAGAACAGATCAGCCAATGTTCTGTCCCTGACAGCAATTGTGCGATCGCATTGTTGCGTCTATGACCAGCTTTAGGCTCTAAGTAGACACCCCAAGTTAGCTGATTATTAACCAGATTAATACACTACTTTTTGGCATATGATATGATTGCTCTGCAGTTTTGCCTATTTCCCTATTTTAGTCTGGTCCCCTAAGCCTTTCAATTCTGAATTGATTTAGTAGATTGAAAAGAGGGGCCTGAAAAAGAAATTATAGCAACTATAGCAACAAGCACAATGATCCATATAAGAATCTGCAAAATAAAAACTGTTATCAGGGTAAGCCAATAATACATTTATGTAATATAATGATAAAAAGAATAACGTTGCAAAAAAACTAGGTGAAAATGTAATAGTATACTGAAAATAATTGCATACAACATGTAACATGATCATATAACTGAAGGATGATTTTTTTTTATTTGATATCATTTTAATGTTCAAATTCTAGTCACAAGTTCCATCAACCAGCAGCACAGTCATATGAAGTACTTGCACCTCCGCAAGCAAACTCATGACGAGCCTCCTGAGGCTGTACATTTATGTGACTGTCTAGCTGTGTCAGTGTAACTGTGGAAATGCTTCATGTATCTGTGTAAACTGTGTAAAATGCACAATGTCCCCCTCCCTCCTTAATGCCATGCTTGTGCTCTCTAAAAGTTGACTCTTGTACAAAGAACCTTGTCTTGTCTGAGTCTAAACAAATTACTCCGGTGTATAGATAATCTTTAGAGCTTGATCCTCTTACACCTCTTTGCCTTAAGACCCTGAAACTTCACCCATATCAGTCACATTTTGTGAAAAGGGAAAGTGGTTTGAAGTGGCTTGAGTGATTAAATCATTTGTTATTCAAAGTGCCTGAAGCACATCTCAGAACTGTATCAGCTCTAGCCATCAAGCCCTCCTGCCCGAGTACATTCAGCACCAGGCCCGGACTGGCAATCTGTGGGTTCTGGCAAATGCCAGAGGGGCTGCTATAATGTCCCATAGAAAGTCAATATTTAGTGGGCTGGTGGGGGCTGTTTGGGCCTCTATGTGGGCTGATTGGGCTTCTGTGTAGCTTAAATGCCAAGGCCTATTTTAATTCTCAGTCCGGACCTGTTCAGCACTTCATTAAGTTATTCTGTACCCGTTCATTTGTACCTGACCATAACTGTAGGGATCATAGATGGCAGCTACAGACTGGTGGTAGTAACAGCAGCAGGAACCATGGTTGGCCCCTTTTGATTGACTACAATAAATCACCCACTGTTTACTACAAGGGAAAAACAGTTTCCATTAAGTTGCAAGATATTAATCTCTCCTTTGAAATATTTCTTAAATATCTGAGTAGCAACAGCAGTACCCCAATGCAAAGTAACTTTTTCCCATATAATTAGGAAAATGCTTCTCAGCCCCAATATCAGCCCTTAACATAATCGAAGCTTGCACCTCTGCATAGAAGTGTTTGCTTCACTTTGTGTGTATAATCAGAGGAGAGATGTACTAACAAAACCTAATGAGCCTGGTGTTTCCATTTTTATAGGTGGCTTAATAATCAATCATGAACATTGTATTTCTTATGGTTCATAGACTGGAAGCTAAAATTCCCCTACCGTATCTTCCCCATAAATGACACTGGAAAGAGAATTCCAACCAGATTTCTATTGGATACTCATATTGTAGCACACTGCTATCTTTGTATTTCAATCTTTGTATCCAGAATGCTTGGGACCTAGAGTTTTCCGGATCTTTCTTAATCACAATATGTCAATTCTACTAGAAAATCATGTAAACATTAAATAAACCCAATAGGCTGCTTTTGCTTCCAATAAGGATTAATTATATCTTAGTTTGGATCAAGTACGAGGTACTGGTTTATTATTACAGAGAAATCGGTAATATTTTTTTTTCTTAAAATATGGATTATTTGGATAAAATGCAGTCTATGGGAGACAGCCTTTCTGTAATTTGGAGGTTTCTGGGTAATGGGTTTCCGGATAACGGATCCAATAGCTGAACCTAGAGAGGCCTGAGTTGGGGGTTTCAGTCATTTAATTTAATATTGAATACATAGATTATGGCTACACTTAGGGGCCAATTCATTAACTTCGAGTGAAGGATGCAAAGTAAAAAAACTTCGAATTTCGAAGTGTTTTTTGGCTACTTCGACCATCGAATCTGCTACTTCAACCTTCGACTACGACTTCGAATCGAATGATTCGAACTAAAAATCGTTTGACTATTCGACCATTCTGTACTGTCTCTTTAAGAAAAAACTTAGACCCCCTAGTTCGCCACCTAAAAGCTACCGAACCCAATGTTAGCCTATGGGGAAGGTCCCCATAGGCTTGGCTACGTTTTTTTGGTCGAAGGATAATCCTTTGATCATTGGATTGAAATCCTTTGAATAGATCGAACGATTATTCCTTCGATCATACGATCACAATATTTGTGCAAAATCCTTCGACTTCGAAGTCGAAGGATTTTTCATTCCCAGTCGAATATCGAGGGTTAATTAACCCTCGATATTCGACCCTTGATGAATTTGCCCCTTACAGTTGTGTGTTTGTGAATATTGTGTTTAAAATAAACCATATTTGTAAGGTCTTATATTGTGTGTGTTTTTATAAAAAATTGCAATAAGGCTAATGACTGGTTTAAATACAGGGCAGGGAAAAGCTAGGGAAAAGACTGGCTATCAGACTTGTAATGAAAACTGTGCATCAACTATGCCAAATGAATGAGCCTTCCATGTAGTAGGCTGCTGAAGAGTCAGCCATTAGCCTTTTATTTCTTTTGGACTGGGGACTGCAAGCCACATTGTGCTTTCTCTAGCTCCCCCAGAAAGTGGCAAGAGAAGAAACACATTAGATACATTGGGTTTAAAGAATAAACAATGTCATATTTCATGAAGCAGCTCAGGATATTTCCTAATTTGTCTTTTAAAGGGTGCCTACTCCAGAAACCCTATGGAACTCATTTACTTCCTCAGCAGTTACCAGGAGTCTTGCTTAGATGCAGCCAAGCTTTACAGTGTGGTTCCTAACCACACTAAGATGAATGTGTAATGAAAGCAATAAGGTTGGTTTCTCTATTTCACCAAATATCGTGGACCTTGGCTGGCAGCCACAGAGATCACTTTCTGAACCTGACTATTGAGGTGCACCCAGGGCTGCAAAATATTGCTCTTCACAAATCACTAGGCCTTCTTTTATGGTACTTATATAATCTTGGGTCTAGTTTTACTGTAAATTCCTGATCAAAAAATCAGCAAGCCTCAAAGTGAAATATTCTCCTGAATCTAGCCTTTTTATAACTGTAGCATTTGCAGGTCCTGTTCCAAAAAGTCTGATCCATAGCAGATTTCCCCATGTTTAGTTCAGAAGACAGGAAAGTTTGTGTTCAGCTAAAATAACCAGTGGAAAAATCATTCATAGACAAACATAAACCTGAAAATCAGGAATACTGATTGCTTTCTGGGAGAACTGTGGGTGGAATGAAAAATGGTGTTGCAGGTGTGTGAGAACGTCTTGAATCTATCAGTCTCTCCCCTGTTAAATCCACAACCTTAGACACAAATGTTCAACATATGTATAAAATGAAGATGAATACATAAGCGAATTCTTCTGTGCTTTTGCACTTATTTCATTCTCAGCTGACATGATGACAGAAGGGAATGTCACAAAACAATAGATATGTATACATACATATACCAAACATTTACATAGAGCTCATATAGTTTATTGTGCCGCAATTCTACAACAGGCATGAGCGGTGTTGCAGAAACTCTATTTTCTTTCTTCGGGAAATCTATTTACATTTTTATCACGGAGAAATGACAAGAAAAATACTGGGGCTCATTTATGAACAGGGTATACTGTCTTTATTTCTGGAGCTACTGCCATTTTGTTTCTCTGCTTAACGGGCAGTTTATGCAGCATGCTGTACTGGAGCATTAGAGAGTCGTAGATGTCTCCCATCTGAGGAAGGTGATGGCATAAATCAGTTATTTCTAGTATCTCTAGCTTGTTTTAAACAACAACAGCCTTGGCCTCTCTGCAGGTTGTGGGGAGTAGCAGTTTGACAAATTTAATGCCCTATTTAAAAAAAAATAATAATAATAATACAATAATAATAATATATATATTATAGTATTTAACATATACTAAAAATATATAATAATATACTATAAAATTATTTTATCTTATGCAATTTTAATGGTATATATCCCCCCTCCCATGGGTCACTCTAATGTTAGAGGAACATGGCAAATGTCCTCTCTGCCTTGCCCTAAAATAGACAATGCTAAAGGAGAGGGGGTTTACAGTTCCCTGGCTGGACAGGTGGACTTGTATATCTGTCCTGCTCGAGGCCAAATCTGCCTCACCACCACACGGACAAGGAAACTCTTAAGAAGAGTTAAGTTGGACTTGGAGTTTGCTTATCGCCCACAATCCTCTCTGCCTGATGTGTTTTGACATCTGTGTCCTGGTATTACAAACAGTGGAGAAAAATATTTGTGCAAGGTCGCATTCCTCAGTATGAACCCAAGTAAACTGGGCCTCCACGGCAGACACTGGGAAATGAATCCTGGCAGATTGGGGTGCTGCTGTGGTCCTGTGCAGGGCTAAGAAATGGCTACAATCTACCTGTTCACAGTGTTTGGGAGTTTCTGCATGTGGAAGTTGGCAGAGTAATTTTTATTGCTCAACGGTGAATAAAACGAATGAAACTCTGTTTAGGCAGGAGAAGGAAGTTGCTCAGCAGCACTCCAAACTGTTCATTTATATACACAACAGGAGCAGTGTTGAGAAGCATGAGCTCTCAGCTTACCCCAGTCAGAAATTCTGACAGACACACAGGCTACCCAGGCTTGGTGTTTATACAGACCAAATAACAGCAGCTTTCCCCTGGCTGAACACATGTGCTTTCCACTTTAACCCATGTGGTGCCTTTCAGCTACAGCTGATTCTGTTCAATTGTTATTTGTGATAAATATTCATGTAGACAAGCAAAATACCCAACTGTACAAGAGCTGTCTGCAGGCCCAATTTGTGCACTCTGGCAATAGCCAGAGGGGCTGATGTAACATGTCAACTATTTATTGAGCCTGGGGTTGCCACCTTTCTTCCCGACTAACTTCGGACAGGGAGGGGGGCCCTGATGTAGCGGGAGGCTGGGCCGTGGCCCGTGACTTACCGGGGTGGGACGTGATGTGGCGTAGCGGGGACGAGATGTGTTGCTGGGCCTATGATGTGGCAATCAGCAATTGGTCTATCGTCGTGTCAATCTCAGTGAATAAGATTTCCTGAGATTTTCCTAATTTGGAAAACAGGGCAGGTAGTTTTGACCCGGACAACCCATTAAAAAAACAGGCTGTCTGGGTCAAGACAGGTGGCTACCCTTATTGGGCATCTGTGTACTTGAAATGCCAGGTCCTATTTTGGCTCCCATTTCAGATCTGCAGTCTTGGACAGGCTGCCTGTAATAGGTTGCAATTTGGGGCCATCACCAGGTCTTGACTTCGATCAATGGCGTAACATGATTTTGTTTGCGGGGGGTGGGGGCGGTGTTCACACACCATCAACTTTAACTGTGTAAGTTTTAAACAACAAGAGAAAACAAATGCATGCAATGTTAGAGTTCGGTTTAGGACAGGGTTAAAATGATGTTTTACCTGAGCCTGAAAAAAAAAAACGTTGTGCCTTTGAAAAGGCTAATGCTGCGTCTTCTGTAACTTTGGCTCGGGGGAATGTGCATGAAAGTGTCTTTGAAGTGGGTGCTGGTGAGCGGGCAGTATCTGTGGCCAAGCACCGATCCTTTCTAGTAGTATTGGGTTTCAGAACACAAGCAGGAGGATTAAACAGCAGCTGAGCTCATATACTGTAACTCATTCACCTGTACTAATATGCCCCATTCATAAATAGCAGTGTTGGTGGTCACTTAGCATAAGAGTTGTGAACCTGTGTAGCAGGCCTGGTTCTGGCAAATGCCAGAGGGGCTGCTATAATGTGCCATAGAAAGTCAGTATTTAGTGGGCTGGTGGGGGCTGTTTGGGCCTCTGTGTGGGCTGATTGGGCCTCTGTGTACCTGAAATGCCAGGGCCTATTTTAATTCTCAGTCCGGACCTGCTGTGTAGTTAACCTGCGTAGTGCCATTAGATCCCAGGTTTATTCCATTTGTATATTATGTATATGTGTGTTTGTGTGAGAGCGAGAGAGAGAGAGAGAGAGAGAGAGAGAGAGAGAGAGAGAGAGAGAGTGATAGTGCTAGTTTTACTATACATTGCTTATGATGCACAGCACTCCATAAAATGACTCAGTTGCATTAGGAAGAGGGGATTTATTAAGTTGGCAGTGACACTAAAAAAGTAATTATGAACCCTAAGGCTGCCAGCAGCTCACTTATAAAGCACTAGTCAGCATTTTTAAGTCATACTGAGACTGCTCTTAGTACTAAGACTGGGTGCCCAGACACAGAAATAAAGGTACACAGCTTTGTATAAGAATATAAGGTGTATAGACTGCTGATGACACATTCCCACTGTAATGCTGAAGGTCAATGGAAATCCCTATATGTATTGACTCTGCATCTGCACCCTTCAGTATAATGATGTTAAGTGCTTATACAATGGTAGGAATCATCCCTCATGTCTAATGACACCTAATGCATTAAGATTGATAAAGTTTCACTCTATTTTATATAATTACCTTTGGTGTTACCTTTTGGTTTGAGCAGACAAAGGAATCCTGAGAGTTGCAGTTGCCTATTCCTGGTTTAAATGTGCACTTTTTTCAAAAGGATTTAGTTCTCTAGTAGATCTTAAATACTACCTATATCCAGATGATGAGACAGTCTGCTACAGTCTATTGCAGTGAGTGATTTATATGCTTGGACCATCAATCTGTTTTTCACAGCAAATGTTTGCAAAACAGATCAAATTGGTTTAAAAATATGTAACATTTATTACATAATACATGAAAAACCACATACCATGCATCCATGCATCCAGGGTATATATCCTTCCCTAATACTCCTGACGTATGTAACCCTTAGATTGTAAGCTCTAATGAACAGAGCCATGTTTACCTTCTGTAGCTGTCAGCACTTGTATGCTTAATGTATAAACCTATATATCCAATACATTGCCTCATATTATATGTGAGTAAAAAAGTGTATCTGACCATACTTTTGCTTAGAAGAGCAGAGAGCAACACATTCACTTTCAAGTCCAACTTTAGTTATTAATCAGAATAAAAATGTAGAATATAAGGAGTATTTGGCCACCTCTATCAGCCAAGCACACCACATCCTTACTTCTTAATCTCCAAACACCCACAAGAATTTACACAATAAACTGTTTTAAAACCAGCAATAATATTTAATGTTCTTTGGTTGGAGGGCTCGGTCTGAGATGCTTAAAATAACCTTATAAATCCAAAACGCTCTGAGAGCATGTTAGAGGGACTGGATTTTCCTTTTGCTCAATTTAAAGGCATAAGAAAATAAATGTATGTATAATGCATGCCTGATTACATTTAAATTGTAGTGAAATGCTATTCAGTTTATTCTGAAATCCAGAAACAAAACCACTAAAAGTATCAGAAGCTTTGAAGAATGTGAAAAAGCACTACCATTAGACGTGGTAAGGCCCTGTGCAAAAAAGAGGCCCAATATTTATATAGGATCTGACTGTTGCCTTTAAAGGGAAAATGTACCCTCCCCCATTTTGACATAAGTTCATTCAGTTGGGTTTATGTAGAAAATATAAGTAATAATAATAATAATAAGTATTTTATTTTTGCCCAGACATACCTGATTTCACAAATTGGTGGCTAAAAATTGCATATTTTATATACTGAATTTATTGCACCAACCTAAAGTTTCAGCTTGTCAATAGCAGCAATGATCCAGGACTTCAAACTTGTCACAGGAGGTCACCATCTTGGAAAGTGTCTGTGACACTCACATGCTCAGTGGGATCTGAGCAGCTGTTGAGAAGCTAAGCTTAGGGGTCATCACAAATTATCAAGAAGAAAATGAGGGTTGTCTGTAATGTAAGCTGATGTTGCAGGGCTGATTATTAGATAATGATGCTAATTGTACTGGTTTCTGTGCTGCCATGTATTGATTATCTGTATTAATGATCTTGATCAGCCTTATATTGTGACATTTCTATTCTATGTGTACTGTATATTCTATGTGTACTGTATATTGTCAGTGGGTCCCTAAGCTCAGTAAGTGATAGCAGCACAGAGCATGTGCAGTGAATCAGCAGAAAAGAACACTGGCTCATCTTTGGAGATCTTTAAGCTAAAGGGCTGTGGTCATGGGCGTCCACAGAGGGGGGCAAGAGGGGGCAGTGCCCCCCCCTGGGACTGTGCACATAAGTTTCCACCTGTTCGTGCATTGGCCCCAGCTTACTGTGGTTTCTGTCGCGATCCCTCGATTTTTCTTCTGTGCAGCAGAGTTTTCTTTTAGCTCCTTCCCTAGGTGCTCGCTCCCCCCTCCCTTGTCACGGTGCTGCCGGATCGTATTACTTCAGCTGTGACAGAGAGAGAGAGAGAGAGCAGCCAGGGAGCATCTGATTGGCCAGTAGCACAGATTGCAGCGCGGGAGAAAATGAAGGAAGGAAAGGCCTATCTAATGCAGTCTGCAGCCTTGTACTTGTGAGTTCTGGGGGTATTTATACATGTACTTGCCCCTGTGCCATCTGTTTGTGAGTTCTGGGGGTATTTATGTATGTACTTGCCCTTGTACCATCTGTTTGTGAGTTCTGGGGGTATTTATACATGTACTTGCCCCTGTGCCATCTGTTTGTGAGTTCTGCTGGTATTTATGTATGTACTTGCCCAGGTCCGGACTGAGAATTAAAATAGGCCCTGGCATTTCAGATACACAGAGGCCGAATCAGCCCACATAGAGGCCCAAACAGCCCCCATCAGCCCACTAAATACTGACTTTCTATGGGACCTTATAGCAGCCCCTCTGGCATTTGCCAGAACCCACAGATTGCCAGTCCGGGCCTGTACTTGCCCCTGTACCATCTGTTTGTGAGTTCTGGGGGTATTTATACATGTACTTGCCCCTGTGCCATCTGTTTGTGAGTTCTGGGGGTATTTATACATGTACTTGCCCCTGTACCATCTGTTTGTGAGTTCTGGGGGTATTTATGCATGTACTTGCCCCTGTGCCATCTGTTTGTGAGTTCTGGGGGTATTTATACAATTACTTGCCCCTGTGCCATCTGTTTGTGTGTTCTGCTGGTATTTATGTATGTACTTGCCCCTGTACCATCTGTTTGTGAGTTCTGGGGGTATTTATACATGTACTTGCCACTGTACCATACATGTACTTGCCACTTTGCCATCTTTGTGTGAACTAGGGTTGCCACTTGTCAGACAACCGGTATTTTGAAGGGTTGCCCGGGTCAAAACTTCCTGGATGGTTTTTCAAATTAGGGAAACTGTGCAGGATTCCCTTGACTGACCCGGCGATTGGCTGATCGCCGTGGCATAGCTCCACCCCCTGATGACAGTGACACACCCACCTATCTCACAGACAAATTTTCTGCGGACACCCATGGCTGTGGTTGCATTGGGCTAGTACAGAAGTCCAAAATCTAATGTACAACATTTTTAGCTACTGCTTTATTTCTCCTTTAAGGAATATTTCCCAAAAGTCCTGCCAAATTGGCATTAAAGTCAATCTGTTATGTTTCACCCTGATACTTACACATATCAACCAATAGATGAATTACATAGCAAAATTTATTACCGTATATACTCGCGTATAAGCCGAGTTTTTCAGCACTGAAAATGTGCTGAAAAAGACTACCTCGGCTTATACGCGAGTCTCAGTACCGAGTCTCTCCCCAGTGCCCAGTATCAGACAAGCCGCTCACCTTCCCTGCTCACCGTGTAAGCACTGCACTCACACAACAGCAACGGGACCCACAAATAAAACCCTCCTAGTAGGAGGAGCTTTGCAGCATCGCTTAACCTGCTGATGTGACGCCCCTGATAGGTACATCGCGCTCCCGGGAAGCATTCGATCGTGCATGCAGGCAGAGGAAGAACAGATTTGTACGGGTTGGGATGTAGGCTACCTACCATCCAGCTGTCCCAGGTTTTTCCGCTTTGCCTGACTCCTCTTACCGTAGATTTATCCAGGGCAGGTCTCTGCACTCCAGCCTCTCCTTCTGGTGACGTCACGAGCGCCATTATTGCGCGGCGGCTTCTGGGATCTCAGTTCGCTTAGGTGTTTAGGAGCAACGGGAGGCAGCCGGTTTGTGTGTGTGTGACACCCTCCTCTTCCGGCAATGGACGTCGACCGGCTCCAGGAGGCTTTGAAAGGTCAGACAGTTTCATGGCTATTGGGGCGAATGTGACACAAACTAGGCATCTAGTCTAGTGGGGCTTTTAACCTCTGGCTGATTAGGGATCATGGGAGATGTAGTTCAGTGTAGGCTTAATTCCTTTCTATGCGCTGAGCACTGACACATGCGCAAATGTCACATAAGCAGCCTAATTCACCTGAAACAGCACCTTCTATACTCGCTCGTGTCAGTGCTCAGCGCATAGAAAAGAATGTCCGGCAAGGAGCAAATACACGGTCAGTCTCTGACCCTGCAGGCAAAAGTGTAGTATAGGCTTATACACGAGTCAATACAGGATCCCAGTTTTCCTAGGTAAAATTAGGTACCTCGGCTTATACGCGGGTCGGCTTATACACGAGTATATACGGTACATATGGGAAGCCCAGTTGCGTTTGCGTCTGCATTATGCTTGGAAGAAGACCCCTGACTTGAGTATAGTTGGTATAGCATTGATATACATGTGTAAGCATGGCATAAAATGTGTTAGGGAACAGTGTTTATGGCAAAAGGCATCAGCTTATACAGTATATGGTCAACATTTAAGTGACACCTTCTGTTTATTGTTTTGCCCTCAAAACAGATGCTGGAGAGGTGCTGGCTCTAATGCTTCCTGCAGTTGTGCTGAACTGGTAGAAGATTTGTGCACTAAATATATTCTTTCCCCTGATAGCAAAATGCAACAAATTTGATGACTACATACACAATTACATTTTAATCAATCTTTTATCATGATGTTATGTCCACTGTAGGCAAACTTGAACTAGCCATACAGAAGTCAGTTTTGGATGCATTCTCACCCACTCTTGATCTGGGCACAGTGAGACAGCTATCAAAAGATCTCACTGGGCAAGAAGTGCATTGAGCAGGGGATGTGGTGCTCACCCCATGTGACTCAGCAAAAGGTAAGGTTATCAAATGCCCAAGTCTACCTGCTTTATCCTTGTGGCACAGATAATCATCCTGTTGACAAACTGATTTGCAGATGATTCCATGGAGAGATGTGCTAATTTAGATATTCTGTGGCATCCAGTTTTAGTAATGGCCTAAAACACCCACAAAAGCACAAAACCTGCAATGCTGTTATACAGCATAATTATTGGATGGCTTTGAGTTCATTTCATTATACACTATTCCTTCCATTGCGACTAATAGACTTGATATTTATCAAACTAGGCAGAACTTTTCCAAATCATTCATTCTTTGGCTTTTCTGATTTTGTTAAAAGAAGTGGAACTCTGTAAGGTATTTGGCTGCCATACCTCATTTATGCCATAATGCAATGAACTATGCATCTTTGTATGGGTTGTTCCAAGCCAAGGTTAAACTGGACTGTCCACTGTCTAATTGTAACCCATCTGCTAGTCTGCAAAATTCTCCACTCACCTTGTCCATTAAAGGGGTGGTTCACCTTTAAGTTAACTTTTAGTATGTTATAGAATGGCCAATTCTAACCAACTTTTCAATTGGTCTTCATTGTTTTTTTTATAATTGTTTTGTAATTATTTGCCTGCTGCTTCTGACTCTTTCCAGCTTTTAAATGGGGTCACTGACCCTATCTAAAAAAACAAATGTTCTGTAAGTTATTACTAATGCTACTTTTGCTACTTTTTCTATCTCCTCTTTCTATTCAGGGCCTTTCATATTCATATTCCAGTTTCTTATTCGAATCAAGGCAACCAGATCACTAAAATTGCAAACTGGAGTGCTCATGAATAAAAAGTGAAATAACTGAGAAACTGCAAATAATAAAAATGAAAAACAATTGCAAATTGTCTCAGAATATCACTCTCACTTTTATATAAAAAGATGAACAACCCCTTTAATGAGTCATTTGCAACCACTGCCGTTGGTTGGATCTCTTTTTAGTGGTGGACCAGCCGTGGCTCTCAAGGAACAGACTGCAGGTGTCCTGAAGACATACATTTTATTTCCACTAACTTCTACAATGTATTTGTAGAAATAAAACACACATCCTACTTTTCTCTCTGAAACTATTTTACTCTTTCACTCCTTCATCACCATTTTAACTCAAAGATCAAGCCCTTACTGCCTATGAAACCATGTCAGACCAATCAATATTTGCACAGTCCTTCAAAGGCATACAGGGACGTTTCATAACTTGTTTAAGGCATATTCTTTGCCCATACTTACCTATTCTATGTTGGTATGGTTGGCACACTTCATGACCCTTACCACTTATCCCTAGGGTACCACATCAGAGTTTAGCCATAAGTTGCACAAGGGGAGCGACTACAACACAGTCAAGACTCTGAGACTTAGTATATTGAAGTCTACATTTTAAATGTTCCACCTGCAGGGAATAAAAAGATGTGGTCAAGAGCATGTTTAAAGGAATAATCTGCATTGTCAAGAAAGAATAATGTAAATAGGAGGTCACCTTGGTTTGTTTGCACAATCAATAACAAAGAGACATAAAGTATAGGCAGCATTCAATGTGCCCTAGCTTAGCTCACCTTTCCTTGCTCTGCTCAGGCAGGTGCAGTCAAACAGGTCTTAATCCCCTCTCCCCCGCCTCTAATAACGTCTTAGAGGGTAAATATCATCCCAGCACGTCTGACATTAGCTACGCATACACCACTAATTCGCCGATCCTCTCCTTCAATAACCACATGTGCGGATGTTGGTGTGTGGAACTAACACTGACAGCAATAGAAAACTTCTGGATAAAGTGTTTTGTCTCCAGATGACCTTTTCATGAATGCAAAAATGCAAACTCTGTGTTTTTCACCTTTTCTGATTTAACAATCTCAAAGGAATCCTTAAAACATTCTATTTTGGCTTACTTTGTACAATATTGGTATTGTTCCAAATGGCGTGTTATGTAGAAAGCTGACAATGGAACGGGCTCAGTTATCTGATGATTAATATCATCCAAATCTGCTTAGGAAACTGTGATATTTTTAACTTCCTTAAAACAACAGTTTTTTCTTTCAAACCTCTATTCAGAATGTCAGTAAATCAAATGAAGTAACATTCCTAAAGTAATAGGTAATCTATCTATCTAACTATCTATGCTGTCTTAACTGGCTATATACTCTATGTCTAATAGTACAGTCCTATTTGTGGCCCTCACCTGCTCCAAGCAGCAATAATATCTCCACAGTAGAATGGATAAAGTTACAAGTTACATAGTATATGAGGTTGTTCCTTCTTTGTTATAAATCATATTATAAGGAAAAGGACTTCCAGTCAAGGGTCATCCCTAGCAGTCCCCAGTCAATCAGTTTTTGTACAAACATACAACTCATCATCATCTTATGTGTTAAGGTGGCCATACACAGGCAGATAAGTTGCTGACTCGGACTGAAGTAGCCAAATTGGCAGCTTATCTTTTGGGGAATTCTGATAGGCCTACCCAACAGATATCTGGCTGAAAATCAACTAGATATTGATTGGACAGGTTTAAACATTTAATCTGAGCAATGATCATATGGGCTTGTTGAGTCCATGCCCTGATGGTCTGTATTCCCTCATTTGGATCCGATCATATGGCCCCAAAGGCTGCCATACACGCTCCAATAAAAGCTGTTGACAGACAGAGTTGGCAGCTTATTGGCCCGTGTGTGGGGCCATCCGATTGGCTTCCCCGATTGATATCTGGCTAAAACTCAGGCAGATCTCGATCACCCAGGTTAGAAAATCCTGTTGGATCGCGGTCGCATCTGTGTGTCTATGCGGTCCCGCGATCCGACTGCCCATATCAGATCCATTATGATCCTAGGGCCCAAACGAGCAGATCTCTACATGTACGGCCACCTTAAGTCCATACAATCAGATCAGCCCAACATTGCCCACCTCAAGGTGGGCATATCTGGGGGATCTTTCAATGTATGGCCAGCTTTACATTTACTTGCTGTTTGTCAAAGCCCATATAGAGATATAATCAAAGTAGGTCTAGGATAATAGCAAAAGGTTAACCAGCCAGGGCTGGCCTTAGGCAGATAAGACCTACTCTATTTTGCAATGCACCAATTTTGCCCCCACACAATGGTTTACCTACCAGCAATTTCAGCTCCAGTGCAGAGTGCTTGTCCTGAGGGATGAGACTATTATGTCACTCCCCACATTAGTGATGCGTGGTTTGTAAATTCTTTAATCCATACCTACCCAACCTACAACAAACCTGGACGGACATTTGCCTAGCTGGTCAAATACCAGCCAGGGCTGGGGCCGGTAGTACAATATATTTGTAACCCCTATTTGTTCTGCCTCCAGCCTGCCCCTGATTTGCCCAATTCCACTCCAGTCTTCCCCTCCATTCCAATCATTACCTCTTTTAATCCCTTTTCTCCCTGATTCTGCCTCCCCTTTGGCTGCCAGCATCCCAGCTACACCCTCATTCGTGTCATAGCCCCACCCAATGTGGCCCCACAAACAGTGTCATAACCCACCCCTTCTCAGCCCTGCTCCATCTCCACATCATGGGCCAGTAAGGGGCCAACCCCAAATTTGCCAAACCTGTAATCTCATAGGTCCCTTGGGTTTTCTGCTGACCTCACCATATAAATAAAGAGCATGCATTTAAAAAGCCTCCCAAACAGGCGTGTAAAAATGAATAATAGTTTATTAGTTACTCATTACTTTACCTAAAGGAATATTATTTTTTCCAGCTGAAGGCTCAGAGCGGTGTACTTGGACCTCTTCCAGTACTTGGTGAGTTTTGTGAACTATATCTAGTATAGGTAATTCTAAAACAACTGGACTTGCTGAGTCATCCGAGCAGCTTCTTCAGTTCTGCTGCTCGGATACGTAGTGAAAGGTCTTGAATGATTACTTGGCAAGTCCAGTTGTTTTAGAATTACCTATTCTAGATATACCAAGTCCTGGATGAATGAAAATCTTTATACTCATTTTGTGAACTAGTTGTGTGACCTTTTTATTTCTTCAGAATTTCTGCTGGCCCCCACATCTCTACCCAACACTATATAAATTGTACCCTCTACTTCCTGGAGATGAGAGGTCTGAGAGATGACTGAGGATGGAGTCTGGCAGGGCTTTTGTAAAGGGGGTTGTCACTGTGTCTGTCATGCCAGCAAACAACCTAGTTTTGGGGGGCCCATCAATACGGTCCAAATTGGACCCCAGACTTGATAATAATGGCCCTGAATTTACCATTCAGGAATCCATTAGTACAGGGCTGTCCAACTGGTGGGCCACGGGCAGCAGACCCCCCTTCTGTGGCCCCCCACATGCTGTGTCTGCTTACCATATGTAAATTTTAAAAGGTAGCACTACAGAGATTAACTGGCCCCTGCATTGTTTAAACCTCAAATTCAGACTAATTCCCGGTATTGTTCACACCTGTGATCCCCCTGTATTGTTCACACTTGTGACACCTCTATTGTTTATATCCTAAAGCCCCTGTACTGTTCCATCTGAGACCCAGACTGAAACTGCCCACAATGTTCACCTGTTCACACTTTATACAAAATGCTAATGGGGCACCAGCACTGTGTCACTGTATGTAGTACATATTAGATTGATAGCTTTCCCTGTCTCCTGCTCTGTTCTGCCTTCCCTCCCTGTGTCTGCCATTCTCTGCTTGCCCAGTGCTGCTTGTGTGTGTCATTCTCTGCTTGCCCAGTGCTGCTTGTGTGTGCCATTCTCTGCTTGCCCAGTGCTGCTTGTGTGTGTCATTCTCTGCTTGCCCAGTGCTGCTTGTGTGTGTCATTCTCTGCTTGCCCAGTGCTGCTTGTTTGTGCCATTCTCTGCTTACTCAGTGCTGCTTGTGTGCCATTCTCTGCTTGCCCAGTGCTGCTTGTGTGTGTCATTCTCTGCTTGCCCTATGCTACCTGTGGGATGTAAGCCTGTTAGGGGTTTGTTCTTGGGGTTTGTTAGCATTTGGAAATTGTTGTTAAGGGCCACAGGGGAGGATGAGGCATATAGATTTAAGGGTATGTTTTAACATGACTTCAATTTTTTACATATGAATGATGAGGGATTTCCCTGCAGTGAGCACCAACCATTTGTTTTTTTGGTGTGCTACCACCATTAATGTGGATATGATCTTAAAAGTTCTTGTGGTAACATGGGTGTGGTTTACAGTGGTTGTGGTTTAAAATGGGGAGTGGCCAACACTGACTTCTATTATCAGCCCTCCACCACATAGGCCAATAAAATGTTGGCCCTCTGTACCACAGAAGTTGGACAGCAATGCTTTAGTACATCTGACCACTGTGCCGCTGTTTGTACTCTCTCCCCCGTAGTACATCATCATTCCCTTTTCCAAAGAACAGGACCCCTAGCTCTTTCACTACACTTCTAAGAGGGACCCTACATTTATCTTACTCTCCTAAGGTCATTTATAAATTCATATCTTTGTCTTGCAGTGAGGCAGGCAAATTGAAGTATAATAGAAAGCAATTAGCCATGAAATGATCTTCCAAGCAGTATGTAGGTATCCACGAGTCAGTGATGCCAGCAGAATGAATATGTTAGTACCGTTGATAGTCGTGTAGCATAAACACTCTTGCTTATAAAATAATTAACACAACTGACAGATAGCTTCTGGGGGTCTTTAATTCTGGGCTCACAGGTCCAGTGATAACCAGCTTTAGAGTATTGTTCTGTAGCCTTTACACCTGAGGTGTATATATATACTGTATATATATATAGCTATTGGATGTGTTGTATCCATTACCTCCAATTATAGCACCAAGCTTGTTTCTCTGGCCACTTATATACTAGTAAGTTAGTTACATCCAAACATAACACAGTTATTAGTACTGTGCCTATCAGTAGTTTTCTAAGGTTCTTTTTAAAAGAAATGCAGACCCTCTATATCGGAACAGTAACAGTGACTTATCGCACCATCCCAAGTACAACAGCAGATTCAATTGCACAGCATTTTAGACCTGGGATATGCCTGAATCACATTGTAAAGTACACAGGTTAAGCCTCCCAAACCTTACACATTCCTCCATATGTCTCCTGCTGCTGCCAGCCCCCACGGCATTCTTGGCCAGAGTCCTTCTCAGAGAAATGGGCCTTCCCTTGCTTGATTTTCATCGCCTAAGTGGATTTTAAACCACTTTTGATATAGCTTTTCAGAGATGAAATTCCAGGCGTGTAGATTTCACTGAGCCAAGAGTTTTGGTAAGGCTGTGAAGGGATTAGTGAAACTGGCAGACCCCCTACACAGTTTGAACAGCTGCATAGCAGCTTGGAACATATATATGTGTGCCCCATCACTAGCAGTTAACCCTGATCTTGCTTAGGAACTGACCAAGAGCTGAAGATTTTCTTATTGCAATGATGAATTCCAGATTTAAAGTAGAGAGCGATCAATGCAAGAACACAGGAGGCTCGAAAAGACATAAATCAGGGATGTACACAGCCTATCTACTCCAAAATTTCAGCTGTCTTTGGGATGCTGGGTAGTTCCAGTATAACGGCAACAGGCAGGCTAAAAACTGTACATCCCTAATTGAAATGTAAAAGTATGTAACAATTGGTAATAAAAATAAAAAGGTACATCTACATCTGAAAAAACAGAGGTAAAACCTTTCATTAAAGGTACTTAATGCAGCAGGTATGTGAGTAGGTAAGAGGTGGCAGCTAGCCGGTCACGGGCCCTTTTATATTGCCTTGAGTGCAAATTCTATTTTTTCATGTACTGATTTGTAATGGGACCTGGCCATAATTAAAACCTGCAGGCTTGTAACCCTAACTACAACTTCCTTTTGTGGTTTCTGAGTTATTTGCCTTTCTCTGCAGATTATTCACATCAGCAATACCGCAACATCTAGGAGGCAGATTCATGATCCAGATAAAGATCTTTTCTAATTTTTATTTCTGTTCAGGCCCTAAGCCATTTATTTTCCAGTCTGTCATTCAAACCACTGCCTTCTTGCTAGTAGGACCCTAACAATCAGATAGCACTTTCATTTACCAAGAGAATAAAAAGCAGAACCAACCAGGAAATATAGTTATAATACCATTGTCTATATCATCAGAATGTTTATTTAACATTCTCTTTTAGTTTTTACTTGTGGAGGTAAGAAGAAATTATGGTCGCAGAGCAAATTATTTGTATCTCCTTTCAGAGGTCATTTTTTCTCTTGTCTGGTTTTCTTATTATTTGTCCGCTAATGGCATCTTGCCGGTAAATGAAACAAAGAAAATTTGTCTATTTAAAAAAGAGAAATAGGCAGAGGGACCTTGGAATAATCTGGCGCAGTGGTGCATTTGTTTTGTTTGACTTGTGCACCCAGAGACTTGTAACATAGACAGAGGGAAGAGACATATAGTCAATGCAGGGGTAAGAAGTGCTTGACCATTATATCATTAGAGCAAAATAGGAATTTACTATGTATGTACCACTATCTCACCATGACACCAAACATTTCTTCATCTCTGTCAGTATATCATTCCATGCAAAGAACAGCCTTCATGGGTAATAAGTCTACTCTATCTCCACCCTGCTGTGGTAAGGATAGAGCCAATGAACCATGGGTCCCTTATGCATGTGTATCACAGTGTCCTGCTGAGAAAGAAAAGACCAAACATGGGCCTATATTCAGATAGTAATTGCAATTTTAGTAGTAGGAGCTGAGGCCACACAGGAGTGCTGAGCTGGCTGCACCTGACTGGCCTGTTTGTTTGATACAGAAATGCTGACTCCATTACTTAAAACACTGGAAAATGTGAAAATGGTGAGAAGATGGTTTAAATTTTTCATTGGCTCTTCCTGTGATTTTATAATGAGAAAACACCATCAATAATCAGAATCAGGCATAGTCAGTCAGTTGCTCTCCATTTGTTGTTGAACTGCAACTTCCAGCATTCCATGTATCCCTATGAAGGCCAAGACCAGGTACTTGCTGTCATTGCCAAAATAATAGCTTGCCAAAAAAACCTTATATATATATATATATATATATATATATATATATATATATATATATATATATATATATATATATATATATATATATATATATAGCAAAGTAGAAAAGCTCGCACTCGCAGGTCTTATCAAGGCAAAAAATGATGTTTATTTAATGAAAAACGACTAACGTTCCGGCTTGCACTCAAGCTTTTCTCAAAGTGAGTGATACAAACAAACATCAACCATTTAAACCCAAATGTGGCGGGAAGGAAGGGGTGGTGACGTCATAATGACGCAACGCTACAACGCAGACGTCCAGAGGCCGTATTCCAAGCCGGTAACGTCACGCTCCCTCACCTATTATTATTGATGAACAGTCCCAGGCTACAGCACTTTACTTCCAGCATTTACATGTTCTGCACGCGGACTCCACCGTATATATGCATTAGAAGATTTACTCTTCAGCTCAAAGGACGCTTTACTGTATTAGTGAACTGACACGGGTACTGCATAAACACTACGTATCATTATGCAACGTTGTTGCAAAGTAAACTTTGTTGCTGCCAGATAACGCTTTTATGTAACTAATATGTAACAGTCAGCATGGTTTATTGTATCCTTTCATGTATCACTTTGGTTTTTTATTTTTCATTGCACATGATTTAGTGTTAACACAGTGGAATTTCCCCATAATTTTAGACTGCACAGTGGAATTTCCCCACACACGTCATTATGACGTCACCACCCCTTCCTTCCCGCCACATTTGGGTTTAAATGGTTGATGTTTGTTTGTATCACTCACTTTGAGAAAGGCTTGAGTGCAAGCCGAAACGTTAGTCGTTTTTCATTAAATAAACATCATTTTTTGCCTTGATAAGACCTGCGAGTGCGAGCTTTTCTACTTTGCTATTCAACTTTTTGGGCGTTTGCACCCAGGCAACGATGACCTTCTGACGAGTTGTGCCGGCTTCCAACCTCTTCTATATATATATATATATATATACACATAGAGTATAATAATAGGTATGGAATGCTTAGGACCAGATAAGGTAGCTGTCATTTACAGACTATTTTTGAATATTTAGACATTAAATAAACCCAATTGGATTATTTACTAGTTACCATCAAGTACAAGCAACTGTTTTATTATCACAGTGCACCTCAAGCCATTATTGCATCCAAGACAGCTAAAGTATAGAGGTGTTTTCTTATATAAAATGAACTGAGTGCTGTTTTCATTACTGGTAAACGTGGCTTTCTATCTGTAATTAAACTACAACTCCCAGCAATGTCAACATCCATACATAAGGGGGTTATTTACTAAGGTGCATTCAGATTTCTTAACATTAGTAATAAATTTGGAATTTATGAAAGCCTTCCGATATGTTTGGAAAGTTTTCAGAAAGAATTCGTACTTTTTTGCATGATTTCACAAAAGTATCATGACCATCCTGGGTTGACTCAGAAAAGATCGTATTTTCTGTAAAGACATCGGAATTTATCAAATTCAATTCGGACTAATGAAAACTACGCTAGGTTTGAACTGTCGAGGACCATTGAGTCCTATGGGGGAGTTGAAATCACTATATTTTCGTGATTTTTTTGGAAAAGTACAATTTTTTTGTGAAACAATATGCGATTACATTGTCTGATTTATACTGAAAAATTCGGACCACAAATCCGAAAAAATCTTACGATTTCATCAGGAATATTAATAAATAACCTACAATTTGAGGGAAAAAAACAAAAAGATAAAATCCGGGTCATTCGGAATAATACATGAGATAATTCAGATTTTAGTAATAACCCATACCTCCCAACTGTCCAGTTTTTAGAGGGACAGTCCCTCTTTTGACAGCTCGACCTGCAGTCCCTCATTTGTACTAGAAAGTCCCATTTTTTACTCTGCACTGAACAGCCAGAAAAAGAAACAATGTTTATAACTTCATTGGATTTTGGCAGAGAGCCCAGAACAGCCACAACAGAAGATAATTTACATTTGTAACAATGCAAATATATCTAGATTTAGATAAGCAAATAAGTAATTGTAACAATATACGATAACAGGTCCCTTGGGAGAAGTTAGACTCACAGTTTAAAGGGCAATTCACCTTCATTAGCAAAACTGTAATAACTGAAAAAAACCACAGAAATATGTTCGAACTTTTATAACCTGCAAATGTTTTTAAAATGAACATGGAAATTAGGGGGTATGACCACAGAAATGGGTGTGGCCAAAAAAATTGCCACGCTACATGCTGCAACCTTTTGGTCCCTCTTTTAAATTCCAAAATGTTGGGAGGTATGAATAACCCCCTAAATGATAGCAGATCTATATGAGCAAAAGCCTCCAATGAGAAAAAGACTTAGCCTCATTAGAGAAAATTAGGGAAAACAGCATTGCCTTTTATAAAAAAAAAATGACTATGCTTTCCCGAGTAAATATATTCAGCTCTTCATAGCATACTTTGTTGATGATGCTCAGTTTTTGACAGTGTGTCTGGGTTGAGTGGGGAGAACCATCAACGCCGAGTGACATTTCTATAGCACTGCCTGCAAAATACTAATCATCGGAATCCTGCACCTCCCATCCCTAATTAAGCCAATTAGCAAGGGAATTCCATGAAGGCTGTCGGACTATAAATAGAAACCAGAGGTTGATGGATTTTATCTTGAGAAGTTTGAAACACATTACATATAACGCAGCTGTTCTGTGGTGGAGGACAGGGTTTTGGAGAAATCCAGATTCCTACTGCAATTTAGTATTTATATCAAAAACGTGATTTTTTTCTTCCATTTACATAATTTCTAGTTGTACAAATTAACAGCAGCCGTAGCAGTGTCCAGTGTTGGTTTGATGAGCAGAGCAAAGGACATACGTTTGTGCCCCAGCCTCAGAAGGGACTCTTAACCAAATATTTCCTTGGTGAAAGTTTAATTTTATAATGCATATTATTTCATTATGTTTTAATATTTACATAAGAAATATCTAACCTTTGGGAACAGCAACCTCCAACTACAACTTCCAGAGTCCCATAAGGCTGCAGGTCTTTCTTAGGTCTAAGCTCCAGCAGGTTCCATATTTCATAGTTATGTTGTGTTTTTGTCATAGATGCCTTATCTCCAGCTATCGTCTTAAATGAATTGTGTCATGATTTTTATGTTATAGTTTTTATTACTAAATTAAACTGTGTACACTGCAAGTAATTCATTCTATCATTTAAAAAAATTGTATTCTTGAACCAATAAATTTATTTTTTTATTTGTAATACTGATGTGTAGGCGTCCATGTCAGATCATCATGTGCTTTCACATAGAGCCAGCACTTCACAATGGAACTGCTTTCAGATAAGCTATTGTTTTTCTACTCAATGTAACTGAAGTCGTTGTGATTTGGGTTAGCCGGACTTGGCTTTTACTATTCATTTTTGTTCTTATATCTACCACTATGTGCAGCATGGAAGCATTTTTAGCAACGTAGTTGTCAGGGAGCTGTATTCTGGTTACCTTCCCATTGTATTGCTGATCAGCTGGTGGGGAGAAAGGGGGGGTTAGTGGTATCTGGGTTGGGTGAAACCTAACCCTCCCTTCACCAACCTACCCCCACCCGAGCCTCAACTTCCTGCTTACATTTCAAGGTCCCCGCCGACCTGCGCCGCAGATGACATCACAAAAGGGACGGGGCAGGAGGCTTGCGTCTTCAAAAAATCAAGCAGGAAGTCGGAATCCAGCAGTTCCGGGTGGCGGGGAGAGCAGAAAGAAGAGCTCAACCCGGATCCGCCCACCACCCACAAATGGAGGTGTGGGGTCAGCTTGAACCTGCCCAACCCACGGGAAAACCCGCCCATCACTAGAGGGAGTCATACTGTATTACTCTAACTTGCAGTGAAGCAGCAACTTAATTTTTCAGAGCACAAGTCACCTGGGAAACTAGCAACACATCTAGCCCCATGTCAGATTTCAAAATTAAATATAAAGAAATCTGTTTGCTGTTTTTCCATGACAGAATCACTTTAAGAGACATCAGCCTTCCTGTATTTTTTGGGAGTGTCCAATTTCCCTGCTCGAGAAGAGCAATGGGCATGATAGCAAAGTAATTGAGCATTACCAAGGCATGGCCAGAATCTTTCAGGAATTTATTCTGGGAAGGTTTAAGTTCTTGCCTTAATAAACAAGAAATGCCCTAGTACAAAGGTCCAGCATTGCCTATACACACAGCCACCATTAGCTTTACAATGCAATCTGAACCCTTGTGCAGTTGAGTAATGATTTTGTCACCTACGTACTAATTCTGAATATGGAGAATTCCGGTAGCGCATATGAGTGCATGATCTCTTTATATTCATTTGCACTGTATATACAGTATTTGCTTTGTCTTTCCATGTTTAGAAATTAAATACAGTCTGTGTCATGAATGCACTAATAAAACATTTTTCTAGTGAATCCCTTGGATTTGGTGGATAAAAAAGACACCCTGGTATTCATTCATGAGATGACGTTAAACTTTTTACAACAGGGGTACAAAAAATGGAGGGGTTTTTTTTAGGCAAAAGTTTTAAAGTATTTGTTTTTGGTAAAGTATTCAGTTCTATTTTGTTGTGTAACTAATTCTCTGATTGCCACTATTTTTTGAACTCCTTTTTCCGATGCACACTATTTTTGTCCTTAGAAGTCACACTTTATTGGAGGACCTATAAGACAATACCTCATGCCCTCCAGGTAAAGCCCGTAATGACGAGGAGTGCATAGTACAAAATATGCATACTCCTATCCTAATGTGTAAATTGTGATATTTTTCTGTACATTGCACTAATTAGCAGGGGTGCACCGAATTCGGTATTTAACATTTTTCAGAAGGGTTCACATTTGGCCAAGTCCAAGTGCCTGGCTGAACCAAATACGAATCCAAAAAACCATGTGACTTTTCATCACAAAAACAAGAAAGTCAGACATGTTTTACTCTTTTTACCCTTTTTTATCCGTTTCCCCCTTGTTTCCCTAGTTTTATATGGATATTAAGGTTCGGATTTGGTTCGGTATTCAGCGAATCTTTCACAAAAGGATGCAGCATTTAGCCGAATCCTTAAACAGTGGATTTGGTGCATCCTAACTAAATAGTCAATTAGGTCCTAGCATTACAATGTTTGATCCTACATAAAGAAGGAAAATCTTTTGAACTCAAGTTCTTAAAAAAGCTATTAACCGTGTATGGCTTTATTATAATCATTTATTTGTAAAGCACCTATGCAATAAATTGATGTAAATATTGAACATACAGATTATATGCAACAACACAACAATCTATAACCAATACAAGATGTAAGGAGAGCCCTGCACAAAATACTTTACAATTTAAAAAAGGTATCAAAGTGTCTAATCAGGTCCTTACCAGGAGTGTAAGAGAGCCTCACAGTTTGAGAAGTACTGGTTTAGAGATATCAAGTCCAACTCGGACATATTTGCTATTGCTGGGGGATCTGGTTTGCTAGGTGCTCTGGCCATCTGACATCTAATGCGGTCAATGGTTGAGCACTTGTGGGTTTATAGTACGTATACCTTTTCTGTAAATCCTTGATGGGGAAGCAGAAGAGTTTGGTCTTTCTACTCAGTTGGAAACATAAAACAAAAAAAAACTTGATAGCAATATTCAATCTTAATAATATAAGTTCTTAACTTTGTGGTGTCAATCTAGTATCTTCCATTTGTTCAAAATTGCCAAAATCCTCAACCAGCCCCCCTGGATGTAAATTCCTTGCCCTACCTTCTACTCCTTATAGAAAGAATTAGCTCATTTCAGACTTTGAAAATGAATGTACCTGAATTTCCTGTGACTTGACACAGAATAAAACCTATCAGGCTTATAGTTTGGTTGAAGGCCAAAGCTTCACTGCAATTATTCAAGTGCTACCCTTGTGTGAAGAGAATGCTTGTATACAGCTCATGGAGGCGACTGAGCATGTCTAGGTGGAAATGTCACCTAAAGTTCAGGTTGTCATGCATGAGAGGAGAAACCCCATCAATCCCAATCCAAAAAACCAAATGCTTAAATGACTGGGTTTATACTGAAGAACATCCGCTCTTACAGGGCAGCACTTAGTGATTTCTGTTTCCTCACAAATATACAGGTGAAGAAAAACAGATAAGAAAGATTTATAGTTGAATGCATAACAGAGAGAGAGGGGAGAAAATAAGCTAAATTGCAGTAAAAGGTCAGTATTTGCAAGCTGATTCATGTTGAAGTCTGATAATACAATGTGACTTCTGATTAATAAAGGACTTAAAAAATCACAACGTTTGCTTAAGGTCTATTAACCCACATTAACCAATCAAATATTTGCTTTCAAACAAGTGTAACCCATTGCTCTTTGATGATTGGCTTCTATGGAGTACAAAGACTAGACTAAGTGCAAACTTTGCACTTTCATTAGAGTTCACAAGACACAGGGATACCCCATTTACAGAAGTGGCAGTGCCTTAACAGTCAAAGGCCATTTTCAATGGAAAAACATAGGTTTTTTCCTTTAGGTTGCTATTTGTAATGTTTCAGCTACCTTAACTAGACACCAATTAGAACTCATCTCACCCACGGAGATGGACTATTGGACAGATGGACTAATTTATGCAAAAATGCACACGCCAGTCCAAGAAATTGACCTCTGCCAGTTTGGGCAGAACTTGGAGACCTATTTATCAACAGGCTCATTCTAGTGGTTTTGGAGGTTTTTGAAACCACGACTAAACTTACTTTCTCTGGAACTACAAATGTCATGAAATTTATTAAAATCCGAATAAAAAAAAGTACGAATGGAAAATAACACTGAACAATCTGAAAAAAATATGAATACCTCTAAAACCTCTCATAATTCGAGTTTCCTAGCAAAAACAAAATCCAAAAACCTCCAAATTGATTTAAAATGATTGACTTATATAGGACCTCAACAACTTTTACCTGGTGAAGTTTTGTATTAAAGGTTTTTGTGGTTTTTACACTTAATAAATATTGAACTTTTAGCTCTTTTTAAAAAAAAATATGAAAAACACAAATTTTTAGAGCTTCATGGAAAAAATGGAAATCCTATTGTTAGTAAATGGGCCCCTTGATCTCTCACAAGAGAACATGTGGTTTGATGCTTTTAAGTTTATGTGACTATAAGTCATGTTTTACAAATGACAACAATATTTAAGTTATAATAAAAGAAAAGGTTATCCTAGCTTTGTTATTGTTGTTATTTTTTAGTATAAATAGCTCCACCATTCCCAAGAGGAGAAGATATGGCTTATGAGAAAGAAGGACAAATACAGAAACATATAACAT
Organism: Xenopus petersii; assembly: GCA_038501925.1. Classification (NCBI taxonomy): domain Eukaryota; kingdom Metazoa; phylum Chordata; class Amphibia; order Anura; family Pipidae; genus Xenopus; species Xenopus petersii. The sequence continues at coordinate 40,020,762 of CM076674.1, forward strand.
CTACCAGCATTCAACAATAGCAATGAATATGAGAAACTGGTTTGGCCATGGGATAAAGATAGGAGAAAGAATATTTTGGGGGAATCCAGGAGAAAAAGAAGGGAAGGATAAAAAGACCATGCATTAGCAATATGGAAGACGAAAATTTGGAGCCAGAAGATATATGTCAACATCAAAGTCTATTTAGCAAAATTAGGCTGATTTACTAAGAAATGCAGTACATTGCAAACATAGCAACTAATCAGATCTTAGCATTCATTTTCTAACTTGTAGAAGACTGACAGAAACAGATAGCTTTCTTTTCATAACAGTTGGAACTTGGCACCTATGTTGGTAAATGAGCCTTCTTTCTCTTCTAGTTACTTATTCGGTGGGGTTTACTCTAGTCACTACTTTTATTTCTGGGTATCTTATTTACGAATGACTGTACTGAGAGGAATGGATATATTACAACCACTATCGACTTGGAAGTTTGCCAGAATGAGCAACATGAGACTGGTTTCACTACCCAGAAAGGTCAAGGAGGAACTGGCCCTAATATTTCTTCCCAAGGAATCCCATGACCAATCAGTTAAATCACTGCTCATTTGCTACTAGCATGTGTGGCCAAGATGCATAAATATCCAAAGCTGGCCCTCGGGCCAGTCAGTCAGATATGTCATGTGCCTTAAATTCCTGATTGCAAAACATTTCACCAGTCACTCCAGTTATCACTCAGCTCCTTGTTACATCAATATAGTCACTTATACCATCAGAGAACACATTTTCATTTGAGAGTACCGACCCTTTGAATTCTCATTGTCATATGTTCTGTTTTTTACATTTCTCACTATATACTAATAACATCCATTATTTCTGCTTATAGAGAAAAAAAGGATATGAATAAAGGGAACTGCAGTTCAAAACATCGAATGCACTTATAACATAAACACCAACATAACAATTGTATTGAAACAACTGTGATAGGATAGATAAGCGTTTGTCTTTTCTAGGGAAAGAATCTAGGGATCATATGGTAAGACCTAGGGATCATATGGTAAGACCTAGACTAATATTTAGTATGGTTCGGTTGACGTGTGTGATCATTGGTGTGTGAGTTGCCTCCAACTACACAACAATTTAATCAATGGAACTAGTAAACCAAGGCAAGTGATCCATTTAGGGGTTCATTAGTTCATGAGCCAACCTGAAAATGCATAGGCTGGCACTTCTGCATAGTCATCTTTAATTTAACCATCCATATGTTTGGCCACATTGCTTGCCAGTCAGATGGATTTCCCAAAAGTCTGGTTCTCACAATCAGTGGCATAACTACCGGGGGAGCAGGGGGTGCAATTGGACCCGCACCCCCGCAGGGCCCCCCCGGCAGATCGCGCACCACTGCAGCCGTCTGTAGTCAGCTGCAGCCACAAAGAAAAATGGTACGGAGGGGGGTGGGGTGGCCCGGCTGCACAGCCCGCACCAGGGCCCGCCCCCACCTAGTTATGGTACTGCTCACAATGCTTGAAGCAAGTTACCAGTTTTCTGACCAAAGATAATTTAGCATGTTTCCCTGGAAGTCTGAAATGTACCAAAAAGCTGTTGCTAGGCTCCGGCTCTATTTTAATCAGTTATGTGAATGATGCAAAACGGGTGCAATGACTCCTTTCATCTACATTGAATTGTGCCCAACAAATGCATGAAGTGATAGATAATAATGTTCACTGTGTAACTTGGATAACAGTGGTAATCTCTTTTCAAGTACATTAAACAAGAAGCAATGCATACTGTAATTGCTGAGTCTAATTTTGAAAATTAACAAACATTTTGTGCTGCAAAAAAAAAAAGCACACACACATTTTGGAAAATCAATTAATGTTAGTGAATACTGAACATTAAAAAGACTTTAAGGGATCTTAAGAATTCTGATGGGTCAATTATTCATTTGGCACACAACTGAGTCTTTGGCATACAGGATTTCTGTATTCAAAACACATTGTGCCAGCTGAATATGAACTTGCTCAATTATACTGGACCCTCACCACTGGCTCAGCAATTTTTTAATGATTCCCTATTCACTGGGAACACGACATACTAATTCCATAAGCGTTGTTATCTGTTGGAACACAGGCTGTATAATTTAGAGAATAATCTTATCCAATAGGACACAGGCTTCCAGATTTATAGTGTATCCTGATCTAATGGAAGATAGGCTTGCAGATTTATAAAGTGTCCTGATCATTGGAAAGCAGGTTTACTAATTAAGATTGTTCTCCAATGGAAGAGAGGTAAAGTGCATAGCAATCTAGTGGAACACAGATTGGTAATTTATTAAGTATCCTTATCAAATGGAACAATGGATCAGCAAATTATAGTGGATATAACATACATGAGAACAGAAACTTGTGTGCATGCCTATCATTGACAGATTTGTAGTGTTTCCTATTCAACTTTTATACATGTTTGCAGATTTATAATGTGCTATTACAGTGTTAATATGGCCAATGCAATGTAGACAAGAAACAATATAGAAAAACATGAATAAACTGCTGTAGTGCAACCCACAAAGCGGTCTGGTGGGGTCCAGACTGGTGTGAAATTCAATATATGCATTAAAAATAGATAATCTCTCAGATTGTTTAAGGATGGGGAGATAAGTAACTCCTAGTTATGGATTTGGCACACGCTTAATTATGTAAACTGCATTCTTATCTAGAATTTTGGAATACATATATGTCTCCTCTATTGAGTCTACTTAAGCAAAGACCTTTGGAGACAATAGAGAAAACTCATTTCCAATGGGTTGTTTCAGTGGGAAGAGCAAATGATCTTGGAAATATCAAGGGAATTGTACCTGAGTGAAGCTAAATTAAATTAGGTACGAAATATGAAGTGCATTAATTAACTATTGGTAGGCAGGCAAACGGTGTGTGACCAGGAATGACTGGATCTAACTCTTCTTGGCTTTGAGGGACACTAATGCTGTTAGCAGAAGGCCAACTGGGCACAATTCCAATGAGGGCAGTAGTTGAGTTGCGTTCATAGAGTTGAGTACGTCCTGTATCAGTAAAGTACATCCGACCAGGAAAGTTGAATTTATACTGTATGGAAGTCATCGACAATTGAACATTTTTAACCAGAAACCAAGAAAATGATTTACATAATAAAAAAAAAGGTAATGTAAAATTATGCTTTATGGTAGGTGTTTAATTGTACTAATTATTTCATTTCCCTTTAAGGTATGTCCATATTGGCAGGGCCAGCTTGTATGCAGTTTAATATCATGATCGCGCCTACATAAAACACAAGAAAACCTCTTTAGTAAATGGTAAGAATTACAATATCACATAACCATAATTAGTCGCATATGTCTTAAAGATACAAGCACACACTAGTTGATTGCAAATACTATACATGCATATATAGTATATTTCTGTAAGTTATATTTAGAATATTTCGGGGGTTATTTACTAAAACTCGAGTTAATCTGATTTTTTTTTATTAAAACAAAATCAACATAACTCCTATCCATGAATTTAACTCATTTATCAATAATTCTTCTCAAAAAACAAAACAGAAAAATTTGAGGTTTAATAAATGGGCAGTAGCAAGTAGTCAGCACAACGATTGTTGGATTCAATGAAGGCAGTGCACATCACTTCTATTGGAATCAACATAGGTAGAAGAATTTTATAACAGCACCACCGTATTTTTCTTATTTCTTAAAAGCCTTTAATTGTGCATAAGCGCGTCACAGCAACGTCTCAGGCCTTGCGGCCTTTTATCAAGCTTGATAAAAGGCCACAAGCTTGGTAAAAGGCCACAAGTCCTGAAACGTTGCTGTGATGCCCTTATGCACAATTAAAGGCTTTTAAGAAAAAAGAAAAATACGGTGGTGCTGTTTCAAAATTCTTCTACCTATGTTTAATAAATGGGCCCCTAAATATGGACATACTTTATTATTATTATACTACACTATAACCAGACATACCTTCAGCTGCTATTGGGAGTAAGGGCATGGACACACATGTAGTTTTCGGCACAGAAACACGGCGCGGTTTTTAAAAAAGTTGACCGCCACATAAATACTCTAACCTAATGTGCTATTGCCTAAGCTTGAGACTGCTTTAACATATTTACGCAGCGGTTGGCTTTTTTAAAAAAGCGTCCCACGTTTCCAAGTTGTGCTTCAATTGTAGCTGAAGAACTGCAGGTTAGATAAGACTGACAAAATGGGGCCCATTTAATCCTCAAATTTTGAATTGTTTAGAGGGAAAAAACCTTCAAATTTTTAGAGATTTATTATTATTATTATTATTTTTTATATATTTATTTATACCCCAAAGCTGCTTAAAATCCGAATCCAAAAATACTCCATCTCAAACCTGTTGAGGTCATGTAGAAGTCAATGTTCCTGAGAACCCATGACTAAGCACCCTGGATGGGTGTGAAACGCATAGGGTAGATGGAGATGCAGATTTTTAACTTTGTATAAACAAAATTATATTTTTTAATTGAATTTCTCTGGTCCTGTGGATCCGTTTGAGTACCAGTCAGCCCTGCTTTTTCTACACATTCTTTGCCATGCTGCTCCCTAAAGCTGGGGGTTTGGGGCTTGTGCACCCGGACCACTTTCACTATTTGGTGAATCATTTACATTCTATTCTGGAGCACCTCGTCTCTTCCTAACCATTGGAATGAAGATGTTTCTTGACATCACCATTTGTGCTGGTTTTCGTACGATAATCCGATAAATAGGAATTTTGCGGCGACGATTTGAAAAAGTCGAGTTTTTAGAGCGTCATATGATTCGAATTGACGCACAAATTTGTTGTGCCGTTTTTTCGCTTCTGACTTTTTCTAAAATAATTATTGATAAATGAGTTAAATGTGTGGATGGGAGCTAGGGCAACTATGTTTTAATAAAAAAAATAATATAAACTCAAGTTTTAGTAAGTAACCCCCAATGTGTTAGCCTCATTATCTTACTGTCAACATCTGTCTCCATTCTATCTGCTGCCCCCTTCCCTCCTATCTACCATCTCTGATTTGAGAGGCCCCATTGTGTGCATGGATGGTTGGCAGTCTCCTCTTGTTTGCCAAGTTCTTTGTTTCTTTGACAATAGGAGAATAAAAATTTTAGATCGGAAAGGCCCTAGAGGAGTTGATTTCATTCTGCACAAATTCATTATCCAGGTTGGGTTTCATTAGAGGTGGGGAAGCAATGGAGGAATTTCCTTTGAACGTGCAATGCTGCTTTAAGTTTAAGACAGCACACACATTACATGGCATCTTGTATTCATATTTCATTGCCATGAATTAACTGCCTCTCCACACCAAAGGTCTCCAACTCTCTCAAGGGCTCACTTGGGTTTCACAACAAGGGAGGGAGAGGGGAAGCTCATCAGATGTGACGAAGAGAGGAATATATATGGCCTCCAAGCCCTTCTGTAATAAATGCTTTGCATTTCCTTGCAGAAATTATTTATTAGAAGCTACTCAGTCTGTAGCTTAAGGATGATTTAAATGCTGTGAATCCCTCTGGCCTGTTGGACCAAGCAAGGGGGCTTCTCAAAATGTGCAGGGCTTGACGCCACTAGGAAACTTACCGTGACTGTCTTGGCTCATCTGAGGACAAGCCATAAAGCTGTCATAACGGCTTTAAATCACAGCAAGCCTATCGCACTGGATATCAGAGGAACATCTTGCCTCCACGTGCTTTAAGAATCATCTACACATTAACTAAATTCCACATCCCAGTATAAAAGCCCCAATGTAAACCTAGAATTGGCTCTAGACTTCACCAGTAATCAGGGGTTTTGAAAACTAGGGTGTGGCAATTCGGTATTTGCCAGCCATCAGTTATTTGTCAAAATAACACTAAATGAAATAACCTAATAAATAGTCCTGTCAACAAAATTGATAAAAAATAATTTTACAACTTTGTATTTGTGACACAATAAACATTTTATTTGGCATACAAAATAACGCCTTCATAACTGCAATTCAGAAAATGAACAAAATCTGTGTCTTGAAATTTCATTCACTACCTTTAAAAAAATGTTTTTACATTTTTAAATCCATAATAAAATAAATATCAAATAGAATATAACTTGCTTATTCGTACATTATAACTATATTAAACAGAATAATAATAATATGGCTTAAAAACAGGTGTGAGATCTCTTATTCAGAAACACGTTATCAAAAAACTTCCAAATTATAGACATGCCATCTGCCATAGAGTTCATATTAAGCAAATAATTCTAATTTTAAAAATGATTTCCCTTTTCTCTATAGCAGTACTGTCAAACTTCTATGGTACAGAGGGCTATAATTGAAGCCAGTGTAAGCCACTCCCTGTTTTTAGACCTCACCTACTTTAAAACACACCCATGTTATCACAAGACCATGTCCACATTAATAGCACACCAAAAAAAACACACAAATGGTTGGTGTTCACTGCAGGGATGTCACTCATATGTGATAGGTGTGGATAATACAGTACCCCAAGCATATGATTAAACACCTTAGAGGCCCCTAACAATAAATTTCAAATGCTAACAAACCCCTAGAACAAATACCAGGCTTTTGTTCTACAGGCAGAGCAGGGCACACACAGGGAGCATAGGGAAGGCAGTGTATGGCACACACATAGGGGCCAATTCATTAACTTCGAGTGAAGGATTCGAAATAAAAAAAACTAATTTCGAAGTGTTTTTTGGCCTACTTCGACCATCGAATGGGCTACTTCGACCTTCGACTATGACTACGACTTCGAATTGAAGGATTCGAACTAAAAATCGTTCGACTATTCAACCATTCGATAGTCGAAGTACTGTCTCTTTAAGAAAAAACTTCGACCCCCTAGTTCGCCACCTAAAAGCTACCGAAGTCAATGTTAGCCTATGGGGAAGGTCCCCATAGGCTTGGCTATCTTTTTTTGGTCGAAGGATAATCCTTCGATCGTTGGATTAAAATCCTTCGAATCATTCAATTTGAAGGATTTAATCGTTCGATCGAACGATTATTCCTTCGTTCGTTCGATCGCAGTTTTTGTGCAAAATCCTTCGACTTCGATATTTGAAGTCGAAGGATTTTCATTCCCAGTCAAATATTGAGGGTTAATTAACCCTCGATATTCGACCCTTGATGCATCTGCCCCATAGTATGGCACACCCAAGGACAATAGGGCAGGCAGAGTTTGGCACACCCAGGGAGTATAGGTTATGCAGAATATGGCACAACAGGGAGCATGGGGCAGGCAGAATATGGCACACACATGGAGCATAGGGCAGGCAGAGTATGGCACATACAGGGAGCATAGGGAATATAGAACAGAGCAGAAGACAGGGAAACCTATAAGGACCACTCTAAGATGTACTACATACAGTGACACAGTGCTGGTGCCCCATTAGTATTTTGTAGTGTGAACATGTGAACAATAAGATATGATGATCTAAATTACATAAATATCCCTTATCTGAAATCCCCAGGTCCCAAGCATTATGGTTAATAGGTCCCATACCCGGAGATTATTCCTAAATTAAATTATTTCTAACTAATATGGGACTGTATATTGTGCTTTGCTTTACTTATGGTATCCATTCTATAAACAAAAGTAATGGGATATACAGGCACTTTGTGGAAAGTTTCAGAGCCTTGTTCATTTGCTTTGTAACAGCTGAGGGAAATTGGGTGACTTACCAAATATTTAATCAGTGTGGGTAAAGCTGGCCATAGATGCAAAGATCCGATCGTACGAATCATCGTACGATCAGACTTTCCCATCTCCCGACCCGCCACTAACTATTCAGATCAAAGTCTTACCAGTCAGATTAGTTAAAGAACAGATCAGCAATGTTCTGCCCCTGACAGCAATCGTACGATATCTATGTCCAACCAAAGCTAGTGACAGTCTCCCACTGAAAATCGTACGATCGGCAATACACGCAGAGATATTATCGGCAGCCGACAGAAATTTTCTAACCTGTCCGATCGACCAAACGACCGACAAAAACAAAAAATGTTGGGACTCTCCACACACGGTCCGAAAATCGTACAAATCCTCGATTCGTGCGACCAGATCTTTGCGTCTATGGCCATCTTAACTTTCTTTCAAATCTTGACTTGACTAAAGATCCACCAAATTAAGTTTCTGTTCGGATTTGGCAAAATTAGTGAATGACTAAGGGACAGATTTATTAAGGATAGAGTTGTGTTTTCCACGAAAATGTAGTTTTTCAGGTTAAAAAACAAACTCAAATGTTTCGATATTTATTATACTCCAACCCTGGAAATAATTCGAATCTGAAAATAAACCATCTAAAACCTGTCGAGGTCATGAAGGAGTCAATGGCCATTTGAAGATGTTAACCATTTGAACCATTTGAAGATGTTAATTGTCTTCATGAGTTTTTTAGGAGGAGTTTTATTTCCATTCAAGTTTTTTCTTAAATAAGAAACCATTGAGTTGTGAGTTCAGAGTTAATTCGAGTTAATTCGAGGTATAAAAATAAATAACACCCTGAAATTAGATTTTTGGATGATGTAAGTTTTTTTTTATTTTGTTCAAATAGAATTATGCAAATTACAGTTTTCCTTTATAGATTTGATTTATTATTCTGCCTAATCTTTTGTGGAGGATTCTATAATATAAGTAACATCACCATGAAATGTAAGGCTCGCCCAAAATAACATGCGTGAAATCCAGCACATTAGGTTTGTAATCCATCCGTATTCTCAGGGATTGCAGTGTCCAATCTATATAGTCCTGGCTGTCCTCTTGGGTACAACTGGGGCACAAGCTAAGCAGGGGTAACAGACCCTAACTGGCACTGCATCCAGGGGCACTAACCTACTCTGCTCGGAGAATCGTTCTGACAAATGAACATTTTGGTTCTTATGAAGTTATTCCCTAAATCCCTAACTGGGCCAAAGATCTGTGATACATAAAGTTAAGGTCTATTGGAACAGGATCCTAAGGGACCTAAATTGCAAGGAGAGTAAAATCTTTCCCCCATTTGTCTGCTACTATACTTTTTTTGATAGCTTTACTTAACATTATACATTGCATTTACATAAGGATTGGTATATATATATATATATATATATATATATATATATATATATATATATATATATATATATATATACAGTATATATATATATATCAAGGCCCTAATGTGGGCCGAAACGTTGGACACTTGAGTGATGTTGAAATAAACACTTGTTTGATTGAAAACTTGGAGTGCTGGTCCATCTTATATATATATATATATATATATATATATATATATATACATATATATATATATATATATCAAAAGACACACTATGATGTGTAAGGGGTTCTGTAAAGGACAGCACTGCATACAGATACACATGGATTCAAATATGGCTCCCTATGCAGAACCCCTTACACCAATATGTTTACACCCATAAATAGGGTCTAACCATGTATGTATCCTTATTATCTACCTCTGTGCCACCTATTGAGCTCTGTTACCACACTAGGACCAAAACTCAATCTAAGATATATTTAGTTATCTGTGCAACATGTATGCTACATGGGGAGGGTTATTTACTAAAATCCGAATTTATCTAATGTTTTAAATAAAAAAAACACGACCAACAAGTACCATACCCAATTTTTTATTATTAAAAAAGCTTGATTTAATCGGTTCTGGTAAAAACTCTGTAAAATCGTAAAATTTTTTCAGAGTTTTTTCCCGAATATCTCTTTTTTCGTCCCAAAAATCCTGGATTTTTTCAGAAGTTTTCCTAAAAAGGTCGGATTTTCTGGCTAATTCCAGTGCAAACCCCAGAAACTTCAAAATAGGATAGGGACCTCTGTCATTGACTTATACACAACCTCGGCAGGTCTGAGATTTTTGCAGCTTTGGGCTTTAATAAATGTCTAAAAATTCAGTTTTTTACCCCCTAAGTGTTCCAAAGGTTTTCCATTTAGGAAAGCACCTTCTACAGCAGTGATCTCCAACCAGTAGCTCGTGAGCAACATGTTGCTCTCCAACCCCTTGGATGTTGCTCCCAGTGGTCTCAAAGCAGGAGCTTATTTTTGAATTCCAGGCTTGGAGGCAAGTTTTGGTTGTATAAAAGCCAGGTGCTCTGCCAAATAGATTCTCAATGTATGTTGACAATCCACATAGGGGCTACCAAATGGACAATCACAACACTTATTTGGCACCCCAAGAACATTTTTCATGCTAGTGTTGCTCCCCAACTCCTTTAACTTCTCAATGTTGCTCATGGGTTCAAAAGGTTGGGGATCCCTGTTATAAAGCATTGTTTTATTTTAAATATAACACTAGTAAACTAATATAATAGGTTTATTTGGTTTCAAATTTATATTGTGACACAACAGTATAAAGTTATAATATCAAAGAATAATATTTTTGACTTTTTTGCCAAAATATGATATCACTGCTCTTTGGGTAGATGTTGTTTTTTTTCCCAGTGAATGTATTTGTTCTAATATCGCAAAAAAGTCAAGCTCTCTTGTATGATAATATAAGGAAAGGGAATATTCTGTCTATGAGTACAGATGACAGCTTATCAACAGACAGCATGGGGTTCCTGACCTGCAGTTCTTGCAGCATTCTCTACATAGCTTCAGTAATACACCTAAATCCCTGTACTTCAGAATTAGCCTCTTGTGTTGCTAGTGTTTTATCCTACACCGCACACACAGCTGTACTTAAATCCTTGCAGCCTTACAGCAGTTGACCTAACAGTTCATTCTCGAGCCGAGGTATGGAACAGATACTGCCAATATCTACCCTTTGAGACCAAGAACACCGTTACATTTTAGAAAAACTATGACTAACAAAAAATCATGTACTTATGTCACGATCCTGGCACACTTTTGTATATAACGACAACTAAATAGAATGATTGTACGAGGGAGTTTGTGAGCACGTATAAGCTTAAGTCCAGCAAGATGGAATACAGAAGATTGCACTACAGAGAAAAGCAAATGCGCATGGCTTTGCAATCACTTTACAGTTGTTGGTGTTTTCCTACTTGCTCTCATTGGACTGGTTGCCAAAATGTCTTATATTTCCATATTTTTCCCCTATAATACCCACGTCATCAGGAGAATCCTATTGTCAAGCACACACGGTGGGAAGAATAGGCTTAGCAAGTAGCAAGAGGAAATAAGGTCCTGTACACAAATCCCAACAAAAATGGGTTTATAATCCCTGTGTGCCTGACACAGCATCACCATAGCTGTGTGTGTGTATAAAATACAAGAGTTCCTCTGCACTCAACCCATTATCAATATATTTAAGACATTTTGTGCTACTAAAAAATGCCTTACACTTTAAACAAAACAGGGATTGTTTGCCCATATATTGCAATATATTTAAGATGGCCAACTACGTAAAAGTCATACCATATCTGGCCAGTCCTATGCTCAATTTTCATCTGATTCATTAAGAATTCTATTGCTTCATTATACATTTTACAAAGGGACTAAGTTTTACCAGCAACCACTAATTGTTAAAACCATGGGGGGTGCAATGAGGCTGTGACCACAAGATACATATAGTCAAATACAAGAGTCCTCTGCACTCAACCCACTATCAATATATTTAAGAAATTGAGACATTTTGTGACGTCACCAAAATGTCTCAATATAATATGTCACCATACACTCCGGAATATATATGTAAAATGTCCAACATTTACCCCATTAGCTGTACCCCCAAAATCTTTCATCTGAAAACTAAAAAAAACCTGCATTGTCTATACAATCCTCATAGCTCTTCAGAAACAGGTCCGTGCAATAATGTCTCACCATACCTTTCCTTGGTTATACATGGACTGCGCACCACAGCACATTTTTCTATCTGTTGCTCTTGGAGCATGACAAGAGCTGTCATTGTTTGATGTTTTCCATTTCTCATCTCCATAACATTTACATAACAGATCCCATTTCTCAACCTAATACCAGCCAGGAATAGCGATCAAAGAGAACACTACACAGGAGAGTAAAGTAGGGGGAGGAATTTCCAAGCCTTCAGTGCTTGGCACTGCCAAAAGGGTTAAACTCAAGAGGATGTGAAACACACTAGGACATAAAAGGCAATTCGTGATGTGAAAAATTGTTTCTGCTATCAAAGCATTCATTGGCATGTTTGGTCGAAATACATATAAGAGTTTTAAAATCACTGATAATAGTTGTGACTCCTACAACAGAAGCATTGTAACACATACTGGAACAAGTATAGTAGTCTAAGATAGCATTGAATAGACTCACATTTTGTTAAATATATCTAGCCGTACTTGTCCATGCAGTAGTGAACATTTTAAACAGTACCTTCTTGGAACTGACAGAGGGAACGATATAATAGACCATGAATATGAAATAAAATACATACAGTTATGCCCAAAGTGAAGTATTTACAAAATATATTCTTTTGAGTTGCATTGCATGTCCATAAGAATAACAAGTGCCTAGAGAGGGTTAGTTCATCCCTGAAGATGATGAGGCTAAGACAACAGCCTATGGAAAGACAGGGCTAGTCAAACAAATTCTATCAGCCAAGGGGACACCCGAAAATGTATAGTTTGGACACAGTCAGAATATTTAGAAATCTATAAATTAAGTTATTGTAAAATGTATTCTAAGACCAGAAATAACCCTTCTGGGATGTTGTTAATGTGTCCAAAGAGATATGAAGACCAAGGTTTATTTTACTGGTAAAACATGTTAATCAAACAAATGCTGGGGCTCTTGGTTACCATAGGATGAGATTGTGATTGCCCAGTATGTCAGAGCATGAAGACCTCCCCACCAAAAGTGATAAAGCTTCTCCACCAGATGCTAAGTGAATGCATAAGGCTAGTCTCACAAATGTCAGGATGCAGAATTTGTCAAAGAAAACTTTACTGTCATCTCAGCAATATACGAATACACAGTGAGACGAGACGACGTTGTCAAATAGCTGACTGAGGGATATGGGGTCTGCCTGGTGGAAATAGTCTCTTTCTTGAAATAATTGTCCCTAAAAGCCTGTGAAATGCCTTGGAGGAGCAAAAAGGGCTCATTTATGGTGTAACTGAATGAATTAATGGGAACTCTGGAGTTACAAGAACTTTCAAGGTTTCCTAGCAGAGATGATGTCACGGTATTAGTCCAAAATGTGCCGGGCATTTGCCTGGTAGAGAGACAGTTTTTGTTAATACTTATGATGGGCTTCTCTGGCAGGTTCAGACTTTCTCCTCACATACCATTTGCCATTACCTTTGGATTTTTCAGATCTAATAATAGTCTACTCTTATCTGATAGCCATCTTATTTATAATGCTATATATTGCAGTTTTATTAGCTTTTTTTTTTTTTTTTGAAACATCTTACCATATTTCCAAGGCATCTATTTTTCGTCTCTTTGAATTACCCCCCCCCCCCATTTATAACTTGAAAAATGAATAGTGGTGAGCGCAGCTTTCCCATGTGCTATTATTTTATACAGGAACAGCCAGCTCTTTGCTGTAGCTCCCATCATTTCCAATGTCTCTCAGTTGATCCCCATGGCCTTCATTAAACAGAGAAACCATTTGGGGAGTCAGCAAAATTAAAAATTGCAATGCATAAATAAATACATGGTAAAATGTTGAATGACATTGAATGAAGTAACTGGCCATATTAAATAAGAAACCATCCATTTGTTAGCTGCTTTATGAAGTAGGGTAATATTTATCAAGGGTTGCAAGGATGATTCCGTTCATCAGAGGAAAACACTGCTACCTGTATAGAAGTTCTCCTCTTGTAAACTGGGACATTCAGTCCTTGCACCCTTAGATATGTATACTCCAGAATATCTTAATTTCCTCTTAAATGGTGGAAATGCCTGACTATAGCACTCTGTTTATAACAAGCTTTACATATGATATGCCTTTGTCATCAATGTATTGGCATTAAATACTAGAAGAAAAAATTGTGGCAGTTAATAGGTCATTTTTGTGTGTGCTGTGTACATAAACAGGGCATGTAGTGGCAACTAGAGAATGTTAAAAAGGTACTCTGTATGCTATTTTCTTTGAGGTGAGAAAGACCATAGGATGTGTTCAGAATGGCCCACGCAATTTGCAAAAAAAATGGGCTGTTGATTAAAGAGCAGCTAGTCTAGGGGCGCAAGTGCTTAGTAAATGAGAACCTTAGTGCTCCTCCACTTGTGCCCCCCAGGTCATGAATGGCCCCTCATACCTACTTCTCTCTTATCATTCTGGATAATAGGTCCCATACCTGTATAATAATGCTCAAGTATATACTGTTTTCATTTAATTTAGGACTAATGCAAATGGCACCACTTTGACAGGAAAGCTTATGTTTTTTTTTGTTTTGAAATATTTATTGAATTTTACAATAAAGCATTCAAGGCTTTTTAACAAGTCCAAAAGTGCAACATTGTTGAAGACAAAGTCAAATACATAATGATAAAAAATTATTGTTAAGTTGCAAGTTGTATAACAACAGCTTACATGTGTTTATATGAATGATGTAATCAATATGTTTTAATCTTTATTTAGGTTTTAATTGTCTTCTTCTTCTAAGAAAAAAAAAAAAAAAAAAATATATATATATATATATATATATATATATATATATATATATATATATATATATATATAGATAGATAGATAGATATATAGATATATATACAAACAATGGAGTTACGGGGGAACAGAAATTGTATATAATTAAAGGACACACCTCTGTAAACCCAATTGGATATATATATATATATCTGGCACCCAAAGAAGGAATGCCAAGAAGCTGACTGTACACAGAAGTTAAATGCTTTCCATGCAGGAGGAAAACTAAAAATGATATGCATCTGAATAAGCTGGCTGCTTAAACTGTGATGTACAGTAATACAGCTGACTGGCCAATAGGGCAATCTGTTGGTTATCCTTTCATATATATTGAAAGTAATTTGTGTTCCTTTCTACAATTTTCAGAGCCATCTATAATCCTGGCCATTTCTCCTTCAGCAGCCTCAACCCTATATTTAATTTCCCCTCTCTATCAGACCCTTCAGTGCACAGCTGCCCCTCTATGTCAGACTTCTAGAGCAGGATTAATCCTACTGCCCACTGCTCTAGCTGCCCCAACAGTCTCTTTTATTAGGATTCACCCCACCTCATCCCCTACTGTTGCTGAGTTATTTCGGAAATACAACTCCCAGCATATATGGACAGCTGAAGGTTTTATTTCTTGTAAAGGGATGCTGGAAACTGTAATTTGAAAACAATTCAGGGTCAGGTTCTAAAAAACCATATTTAATTGGCACCAGAGGAGAATAACCATGGGGAACATTTACTTCCCTAGCCATGACCTGGCTACCGATTGGCTGTCACAGCCCTGTGTTGCTAAATCTATAGACATGGCTCAATGGGTAGCACTGAGCCACTGTTGCCTGATCTGAGTTCATTTCCAGCCAGGCACTATCTACAAGGAGTTTGTATGTTCTCCCCCTGCCTGCATGGGTTTTTCTTCAAACACATACAGGCAGCTTAACTGACTCCTGGTAACATTGGCCCTACTGAGTGTGAATGTAATATGGATCTAAGTTCCACTGGGGCAGGGACTGATGTGAATAATATATAATGTCAGTAAAAAGTGCTGCAGAAATGTTTTGGATGCTATATAAATACCTGGAAATACATAAATAAAAAAGACAAATAAAGACTATATCTATATATTCTACAACTACTGAGCCATCCAGAAAGATATGAGTGTTCTTACATTTTGCAGCCAGCAGACTGTGATTAATAGTCTTCCCCACGGATATGACATGTGCTCTGAAACAAATTACAGCTCTTGCATAGCTGTTACTACCTTGAAAGAGGAAGATGATCATGAAAATATTGACCTGAAGACTGACCCTGGTAAGACTATAAAACCATTGAGGTTAAAAAGAATGACTTCCTTTAGATCAGTGAGATCAGATAGTCTAGCCCAGTCAAAACCATCATCCCAAGGAAGCCTTGTGCATGCAACGTCTTCTAGGTTGGTTACCAAGGCAAAGAGGCCTAGGCAGGGTCACTGGACAAACAGCTAACATATGTTTCATTGTGCTTGTGACCTACCATTGGTCTTGCATGTCCCAGTTCAAGGGGTAAGAGTTCATGAACCTGAGCAGTAGACAGAAGGTGCACTCAAGAGAATGACCTTTATCCTTTCCCTGCTCTCTAAATACCATCACTGTGCTAAACCAAATCTGTAGTTTATGGAAGACAAGAAGCACTTTAAGATGGTAGAACAATACAAGAACATTAACCTCTCCCCATGCAGCAGTGCAACCAAATTTATTTAGCAAAATAAAATTAAAAAGTAAGAAAAGAAGACCAGTCAACAAACGCTTCTACACTTTACATCTATTAAAATATTGTTGGGCAGTGCAAAATTATTCAGATTCTGTGTGCCACAGATTTCAAACAGGAAAAAATAAAGCAAGTTACCCAAACTCATAGGGGGTTGACACTAATTATATTACCAACACTGACCCTTTATTCAATGTATCAATCCATTGATATAAATATATACAGCCACCCATACAAAAAAATCTCTCTGGGACTCCATTCAATTATAGATCTTCCCAGAGGACACAACCAGGGCAACTATCAGAGGGTACAACATATGAATTCTGGAACCCTGAAAAGAAATATTTACAACTGTTCATCAAGACATAAGGGGCCCAAATATTCTACTCCTACAGAGCACCAAAGGGCAAAGTTGATTTCTGAGTGTGCCAAAAGGGCACTTCTTTTGATGAGAAGAAAGGAGATTTTTTTATTTCAAACATTAGGGGACATTACAGTGAGACAAGCGAAGTTTAGGAATGCAAGGGTGAGAAACCTTTTTAGCAAATCAAAAAATACAAGTTTTCTTATATTTATGTACATTGATTAAAGATGGGCCCAATTAAGCTTCTGAAATTTTAATGGCTGGAAAGGTATTCTTATCATCTGGGGCAGGATGGGAACGGCGATTTTGATTCCCGATCGACCAAAACATGAACGGTGGGAGTTATGATCTGAAACAGAAACAGAGGTATACTAATCACCAACAATAAAAGATAAATGCAATGACATATTCCACAAGATATATAGAGTATATATGTTTGTGTGCATGTTAAAAATACATTAACATCCAGATAACAATGGTACATACGTTAAACATATGCATATTTATTTACCTGATATCTAACAATACATGTGCACAACTGTCACTGCTTACTGTCATTGCCTGGTTCTATATAACCACAGGAACTTATAAACTCACCTGTATAACTAATTGCAAACATCAGCATGAATTCCTGCATAGCAAATGGAGTCACATTTTAAAAATCTTGTTTATAAAATGTTTGAGTGGCAGTGTATATCTATGTATCTATTACTTGTGCTGTCCATTGCTGTCCTTCTTGCCCTCTTAATTGTGTAGCTAGTAAGATAGCTGCCGTGTGTCTGAATGAGGTTTACTCTGCCTGTACTCAGTTCCCTCCAGGGACTTGGGGAATGATGGATGATGCTCAGCTCATCCCATCTGTCTCTCTTCTCTGTACAGATGTGACCTGTGCACAGGGCCTTGTCTGTGTTTCTATACAGGACTAGTAGTTTTGCATTAATACTCTTTACCTGTATATATGGAAAGCCTTTTAACAAAATTTACCCATGCATCTTAAAAACAAAAAACAAAAAAACACTACTTACAAAATGTTATAAAAGATGTTGTGGATTTATTATATAGTGATGGAAAAGCAGATATTTGGTATTATTTTATTTCATTTGTCATGTTTTTTAAGCAATTTTGATTGTGCTACATACTTCCTGCTGCATCTAAGGACAAACATAATGGGGCTATAGGAAGTCCATGTGGTTCAGAGAATCTAAGAGGCTAGTAGATCACCCAGTTGTATTGTCAGTTTCTCTAACCAAACCATCTGTGAGTTAGGGCCCCTAAAAAATACAGATTTAATTATGGTTATGCCCTAATGGTTTATTAGTGCTTACTGTCTGTATGTCTAGTGTAAACAGGATCCAACATTAGACCAGCTTTATTTACTTACATATGTGCCAAACTGCACCAATTCAATAGTTCCTAACAACAAATGAGCAATTAGCTTTGATCTGTCTACTAAAACGTGCATGGGCCTCTATGTGCATCATGGCTATTTTTATTTTGAAAATGGGTCATCAGCTGGTCTGGTTTTCCATTTATGGAGACCAGCAGTAAAGTTTCATCAGTGAACGACTTTTTTGTCTGAAAGTAAAATAAAATGTTGGATTGAGGTGTCCCCAAGAAACTAGACACTTCAGTTTTTTACAGCCTGAGCCACCGATCTTCTCTGAATACTTCCACCGATTACCTCTCCTCTCTAGAAAGTCCAAGCCCGTTGTTACAAAGCCAAATTTAAAGGATTTACTTTTTTACAGTACTTTCATATTCTAATGCATTTTAGTTGGAGCTTAGATTTTCGAGATTTTAAATATGATTTCCAGCATTTTAAGTCATAATTTTGCTCCATATTCCTAATAACCCTTGTTTTCCACTGTGAATGTGACATCTAAATTTTAATTTTTTTCTGGTTTGATGGAAAACATAAAATCAGTGTCTGACTGTATTGTTACACTTTTTTTTGCATCTAGAGATTTTGATCAGATTTTGCGGGACAGATTTTATCTGCTCTTGCAATGCAACTGCACACAAACCCATGCAACACCACTCAACAGCACAAGATTTAAGGATGCTATGAAATCTGATCCCCTTATAGCTAGAATCTAAAGTCAGATCAGATAGTCGGTCACTATCATATTTTATATTTTGACCCATGTCATATATTTTGTCAATCTGACACATCCTACAACATCTCCTGGGGAGTTTAGTTACATCCAAATTGGTGCATGATTTGGTGCATTCATTTCTGCTAACAACTCACTGGGACAGTGTTTCAGCACAATGGATAGCTTTTACTTGTTTGATAGCTGGGTTAATGTATTTTACTTACTTATAATTTTGCACATATGCACAGACAGAAAGATTGTAATCGTCTGTACAGAAGTGGTATCTAATGAACAATAGCACTATCTGCAGCAGAGCTTGTAAACATGGGAGAAGAGGTAATTCATAATTCAAATGTTTACTGAACACTTAAGCTGTAAGAGCTGGATTTACAAGAATCATTCTGAATTAGATGTGCTTATGTTTGAAGAAGAATTGGTAACTTAGTAAATGGAAGTTAGTTGGATTCTGCGCTACTATATGAAGCAGCGATCGCTCTGCAGCAGAAGCATCAGTATGATTTAGGTTTATGTGCCACGTGTCACTTTGCTAGGAGAGGTATAATACTGATATTTGTACTGAAAAGCTTTGCATAACCCTTATGGTACAGCTCATTTGGGTTTTTATTCACATATTTGCAAGTTGGACTTAACCACAAAAACATTGTTTCAGACATTTTTAATGTTAAAAGGGAAACAAATATTGAAGCTTTTTTTTTGTAAATGTCAGCTACAAATAAATGCACTACAGGTCTAGAGGAAGCCATTTGGGAAATAATTCAGGAATATTTACATTGCAGCTCTCCAGTTGTTGTTGGACTACAGCCTTGACTGATAATAAATAACATAAACTAATTTGTCCATTGTACTTTTGGCAACAATCTTTCTTCACACGACTCCTGTGATATTAAGATGGTCACATTCCCTCTGTGTCTTACCATAACAACACTGGTGTTGCCTGGAAGGGATCACTTGGTAATTCTCACTCTGGTGTTTCCAAATAAGATCACTATAGCTCACCAAGGCCTTTAATGTGGCTCCCAGTGGCCTCAACAGGGGCTCATTTTTGGATTTCTGACTTGAAGGAAAGTTTTAGAGACATAATGACCATGTATCCTGCCAAACAGACTCACATGTAGTCTGGTAGTCCACATAGTGGCTACCAAATAACCAATGATAACCCTTATTGAGCACCACAGCTACTTTTTTAATGTTTGTGTTGCTCCCCAACTTTTTTATATTTAAATGTGGTTCATGGGTAAATAAGGTTGGGGACCATGGCTCTAGAGTTCCTGAATGCAATAGGTAGCATATTTGCACAGAATGGGAAGTGGCTGCTGGTGAAAATGGCTTTCCTGAGGGGACAGGACCACTGTGATCTCAAAGATTCATGTGTTATGACTTAGAACAGAGGGAATCTTATATGTTGTGGATCCATGTCGAAGCAACAGTATTTTTTGATACAACCAGTACTGGTGCAGGTCTGGACAGTGAATCAAACTAGGCCTTGGCATTTCAAGGTATACAGAGGCCCAAACAGCCCCCACCAGCCCAATAAATGGTGACTGTCTATGACAGCTTATAACAGCCTGTCTTGTATTTGACAGAACCCACAAATTGCCAGTCCAGGCATGCCGTGATGTACTGCTAACCTTTATACCTGAGTTTCATGCCTAAACTGTAATTGTAGGCTAATATTCTCTATGATGGAGGTTCTTTTTCATATGTAAGCCACAGTCAAATGTTAAAAGAGTTGGGGTGCAACACAAGCATGAAAAAAGTTCTGGGGGGGTGCCAAAAAAGGGCTATGAGTGACTATTTGGAAGCCCCTATGTGGACTGACAGCCTACAGGGGGCTCTGTTTGGCAGTACATCTGTTTTTTATGCAACCAAAACTTGCTTCCAAGCCTGGAATTCAAAATATAGCATCTTCTTTGAGGCCACTGGAAGTAACATGTTGTGAGCAAGCCACTGGTTAGGGATCACTGCTCTATGACATCAAATCATCAATAATGTTGTGTACAGACACAGGCCTGAATTCATGAAAAGGCTACAAAGACCATGCCTAGCAGGCTCAAACACTCAAACATGTGTACAGATATTATGTTCATGGATATTTTGGTGAAATAATGTTTGCTTGTACCACAAAATAGTATATATATCACGGGTAGGGTATTTTGGAGTATTTGAGTATTAGAAATATTAGTTGTTTTTTGTACATATTTGGGGACTTGTATCAGTTGATACTCATAAGATGAATCTTTTGTTTGTGTCATTATTTATAAAAGGTATTCTAGATACAACTGCTGGAAAAAATTAATAGCATCACAATTCACACCTCAGTCGCACCTTACCTGAGAGTCTTTAGTTTTCAAAGTTAAAAAATTATATCTGAACTTATCATGCAATAGAATAGAATATGACCAGTGTAGACTTGGTTAATAAATAGCTTCAGTGCTTAAAATTGTCAACGGAGCCCCCAAAAGTCCTCACCCATAACAACCACAAATGTTGATTTTCTAGACCAGGCTTGGGCATCTCTGCTACTACTTTACTCTTGTAGTGACATGGTAAAAGGACTAATCTATAAAAAGTGTACCTCATCTGTCGTCCTTTGTGATAACGGGGTGAAAAAACCTAATTATAGGAGGGGGCAGGAGGGGGTTGAAGCAACCCAGTGATGATGAAAATTATGCATGGAAATGCTTATAGTAGTCTCATGTGACATACTGGTAGTTGGGGGCCCTACCAGTGTATCACATGGGACTATCTGGGGCACTACCCTGAGCCCTTAAATCAGGGGTCCTGAACCTTTTTAACCCGTGATCAACATTCAAATATAAAAAGAATTTGAGAGCAACATAAGCATGTTAAAGTTCCTAGAGATGCCAAATATGAGCTGTGATTGGCTATTGATAGCCCGTTGAGGACTGGCAGCCTACAGGAGACTCTGTTTGGCAGCACACATGGTTTTTATGTAACTAAAGCTGCAGTCAGAACAGGAATTGAAAAATAAGAACCTGACTGAGGCCACAGGGAGCAACATCCAATGGGTTGGTGAGCAACATGTTGCTTGCAAGACACTGGTTGGGGATCCCTTCCTTAGATAATGGTACAGTCTCCTGACAAAGCATCATAAAGTATTTCATCACACTGTTTTTTCTGTTATGGGTGGGCTGTCCCTTTTAAATGTAGAATAACATGTCTCCAACTCATAATGTAATTTGCCATTTTGAATATTTAACTAAAACCTGACATTGTTTGAACTGGCACATGCATATGTTCAATTGGGTTATATCTATAAATTATTTGAGCACTGTGCTTTAAAACCCCATCGATCAATGCTAATAGGAGGCAGTTACAGAGGAGTTTAATTCTGCCTTAGGAAAGGCTTCCATCATTAATAAGACGTATGTACCTAGACTACAGCTAGCATAGTTTGCAGTTTCCTGGCTAGGCCCACCCATTGCTAGGAAATCCCAAACTAAGGGCAGAGAAAGGTTGTTATATGTGTGAACCACATGTACTGTTCAAAGGGAAACTAACACCAACAGCTGAAAAGGGATAAAATAACACTGAACATCCTGTACACAGCTGGTGAGAAAGTAAATACTGCATTCTAAGGACCAGCAATAAAAAAAAAGAAGAATACATTGGGGAATCGCAACCCATTCACTTTAATGGCAAATGTGCCCTGGTATCATGAATCAGTTTCATGCATCAGAGAGAATTGGGGGTAGGGAGCTTTCTATCATATGGTGCCCCTATTTTAGTTTTTAAGAACCTATACTGATATGCTTGAATCGGTAAAAACTTTTAATCAGGGCAGAACTAATGTGTACCATCCAACCACCCTGTTCATGGCATTTCATTGAACAACTAGAGACTGAAGTTCACCTCTGATTTTTAATAAATGTCAGAGGGAATCATAAGCTTCTGAGTCTGTATGCACCACGACTTAAGTTTCAGTATGTATGGAACCTTCTCTTCCTTTCCAATCCCAGGTCTGTCCATAGCCAGCTCATGTTCCAGTACATTCATCAGTTATTGGCTGGAACATGTAAGAGGAGCATGGTTGAAACAGTGCCAAAAATTACTTTTTGTTGTAAATGAAATATGGTATTAGATTAAACTTCGATAATAACACGCATGACATTCTTGGAAAAGGGATCCGAAACACAAACCCAATCACATCAATAGATTGACAAGGCACAAGGTGGGGTCAGTTACGCTTTACCTTAAAGGCCCATTCACTACACTGTTGCATTGGGTGGACTTTTATAACGTAGCAATATAAGTGGAAAAGATAAGATAAATGGATGAGGAACCCCTCAATTTTAAAAATATTTAATTTGTTCAATTGAATGTGATTGGAGAAAGTGGTTAAATAAGTGATTAAAATTCCTAAAACTGCTATTCATTTCTGCAAACTAAAACCATATGATTCATTTGTAATGGGTACCATTTAAGTGCTGGAACACTAAGGGGCACCTTAATAGTGCAAGGGACCCTTACACTTAAGGCCTGCCTTGATATACAACTCAATCTAGCCGGTGCTACTACTTGCTCGTCAAGGTAAACAGGAGGAGAGCATCTGGTTTGTTTTCAGTTGAGTTGTCTATTTTCCTTGTTTTGGGTGTTTAGAGCACCTCCTACTCATCAACTTATCTTACTGTTTTTGTAATCATTCTTTGCTAAAGTAGCTATGAAGTCAAAAAGATGGATAAAAGCAGGTGTTCTGAACTGTTTGCCGTTTCAATATTAGATTCTGGGGAGACCCCTCACTGTTTAGGGCTAATAACAAAATGCATGATTATGAGAAGTGCTTCCTCAACATGTTGTAAACTTATATTAATATTGTTTTTTACAAAGTCAAGTACTCTTCATGGCACTCGAAAAAATGTTAGACATTTGTCATATTCAAACCATTATAGCACTCCCCCCTCCATCAAATATAACACTTTTGCACAGCAGCGTCCTATAGTTATTTCAATTCATTGATAAGTGAATTTCACGCTATCCTGTAGAATGGTTTTCTGTTGAAAGTTGCATCTTTCCAGTGTACAAGTGCTGCAGATTTCAGTCAGGTTAATTCTCTGGGTTGTTTACTTTATGTATGTAAAGAGAGCCTATAGGTAGAGATTAACTTGGAAAGAAGAGTAAAAAATGTGTCAGTCTGTCCAGTGATACTATCATTAGTGGATCTTCACCAACAGAGAAAATGATATGTTTGTAAGTGAAATTCTCTCTTTCTGACCCCCAGATTTGAACCCTTAATCCAATAATTGTCTATTAAGTCTGTGGGAGTCAATGTGGAAACATGGCTACAATGTTGCATCCCAAAATAATTAGTTGCAGGTTTAAGCTACAAAGCTAAATGGGAACCAGCACAGTAACAATCATGTCATATAAAAATATGGCCTAGGTAATAACTTAGATCTGCCTCTTTCTTGTTGAATATGACCTTTGATGGTAAATGTAATTGTGACTTATAAACAACAAAAATCAATCGGAATAGTAAATTGTTTGCATGGGACCATTACAGAGTACAGTGATGCACACTTGCATGACAATGGAGGGTTTAGGGGCAATAATGTCATTCCTTGACCATTCGTTCCCGGCAGAGAAAAGGTGTTGAGGCCCTGGGTGGGGGAGGGAGATACCAGTGACAAATGAGGCTATACGCCAAGTCCCCTAATAAAACTAACTTTGCATATTACGTGAGCCTGCCATTTCATCTCATTTGCATAAATCACAGATCCATTCCGCTGAGCTTTGCATTTTGATGCAGTTATGGATGAGATGGAAAATGTACAAAGACAATGATTCTATGAGCAGCTTTCCATGCCTGCTATTCCTGCAGCTTTTTATCTTCTTCCATTTAGATGTTATCTTATTTTTATCTCCAATTTTCCAATATCATCCATTTTCCTTTGCTGTTCTGTATCATCAGTTCTTTTCCTATGTGCCTCAATCAAATATTCACTTTTTCTATATTCATGCCACTTTGTCGCTTCCTTTCCCTCTCTGAATAATCTTTTACATTGTATTCACACCGATTCCCATTTATTTCTGCTTTTAGCTCATGTTTTGGATCCTCTAATATTATGTACAGAATTTTTGCTCTTCATCCAAACATAAACCATTTGCAATATTTTCTCTCTCCGTTATCCAAATCGTCATTCCCTTCATATGTATAATCTCCTTTCACCTCTTGTTGCTAAGGTTTCCTTATATCACAACCTCATTTTCTTATTACACGTTAGTGTGTATAGAATGGATTGCAAGCTGTTTGGCTGGGCATCATTTTCACATATATTGTAAATTGATTCTGCACTCAACGGGCATATATTTTATAATAGCTTTTTCATAAGGTAAATATTAGGGATGCACCGAATCCACTATTTTGGATTCGGCCGAACCCCAGAATCCTTCATGAAGGATTCGGCCGAATACCGAACCAAATCTGAATTTGCATATGCAAATTAGGGGTGGGAAGGGAAAACATTTTTTACTTCCCTGTTTT
Source organism: Xenopus petersii (assembly GCA_038501925.1). Lineage (NCBI taxonomy): Eukaryota > Metazoa > Chordata > Amphibia > Anura > Pipidae > Xenopus > Xenopus petersii. Next base: position 40,046,076 of record CM076674.1, read on the forward strand.
GTGACAAAAAGTCATGTGATTTCTCTTCCCGACCTTAATTTTCATATGCAAATTAGGATTCGGATTTGGTTCGGCTGGACAGAAGCATTCTGCCGAATGCGAATCCTGCTGAAAAAGGCCGAATCCCGAACTGAATCCTGGATTCGGTGCATCCCCTAGTAAATATTCTATATACCTATCTTTTATAGGTTCTGGGGAGTTTATGAACAGGCAAATTCCACATGTATACCAATATATAATTGCCTGGCTCTTAACTATTTGTCGCCCCTACAGCATTTCAAAATGTTGCTCAGTTATTGGAACTGTAATGCAGTCGCCCAAATGGTCAATTTGGCCAGAGGATAGGTTGCCAGGGTGTCCTGAAAGCTTACACTTAAAAAAGTGGCTGGGCCCCATCATCATAATTTTGGGCTTAGTTTTGGGTTAGTATACATTAAAATGGCACTGTATTTTTCCTGCCATGTCTTCTAGGGGCATTATGGATGGAATTGTAATTTCATTTATCCTACCATGTGTTCTAAATTAAATAGGTACTGTATCTATATTGTCATGGATTCTGGGGTATTATACAACTGACATTGCATTTATTAAGCCAAGTGTTCTTTGGTATTATGCATGGAATTAGGCCCAAAACCCAACAAGCATCACCCTCTGTTTATTCATGAGGCTCCTATGATGCTATTATTCTCATGGCTCAGTCTTCCATTAGTGCAAGCATAGTGGGAAAAGCCAAATTTAGAGTTTGAAAGCTGCCAATGATTTCCATGAAATTTCTGTAAAATGCTGTGGAATATGTAGGCGCTATAAGTAAAGGATAATAATAACAATTTAGTAATAAGAAATCCATCACAGACAAGTAAAGAATTCAAGTTCCATTACAACACTAATAATTGAATTTATATTGAAGAGAAAATAAATCACAGTGACTATTTCCATTGCAATAAAGCTGTAGCGTGTGCCACGTGAATTATTTTGTTCAACATTTAGTTGCAGAGACTGAAACCTCACATGAATGCCCAGGGTGCACTAACCATAAATCTATTTACTTCTTTTACTAGTATCCATATTTCCTAGCACTGTAAAAGGGGATGAAGGGAAATAAAGCGAGGATTCAATCACTGCACGTAACCAACCAATTGGGCCTCATATCATTAAAAACAGCATTAAAGTAAACTTCTACTTTAACATAAGAATCTAGCAGCACCAATTTCGTTTTTGACATGCATATGATTGTATTACTTTGTTTGCAGAATGGAAATCCCAAAGCCCTCAATGTATTGTACACTTATTTGAATCAGTGAAAAGGGAAACCAAATGGTCAAGTTTAAATATATACTTTAATTTTCACCATTTTCACCATTTTCACACAGACTGTGTTAAATGAGCCCCCAGTCAGCCAAAACATACTTTCTGGGATTCTTCCAGCACATCCCTTCTCTTCTGCCTTTAGGGTTTAGTGCACATGAGTGTCTTGCATTAGCAATCTACCCATAGAGTAACATAGTAGAGGAGATTGAAAACAGACACATGTCCATCATGATCAACCTTTTTGTCTAAATGAAACCTACTTCTACTATTTGATTCAGAGGAAGGCAAAAAAGACCCTTTTGCAGCCTCTTCAGTTTGTCTCAGAGGGGGTAAAAATTCCTTTCTGATTCCCAAAAATAAGGAAAATCGTTTTTAGGGAAATTAAATAAGGTTACGGGATCTGTTATCTGAAATGCTTAGGCCCTGGGATTTTCCAGAAAATGGATCATTCTGTAATTTGGATCTCCATGCCAAAAGTCTGCTGCAAAATATTTAAATATTATATAAACCCTACAGGACTGTTTTGTCACCAACATGGATATATGCAGCATACAGTAGCTACCATCAAGTACAAGGTCCTATTTTTAGAATTACAGAGAAAAAAGAAAAACAATTTTTAAAAATATTAATTATTTGCTTAAAATAGCTCTATGGGATATGGTCTTCCTGTAATTCAGAGCTTTCTGGAAAACAGATTTGCGGATAAGGGATCCCATACCTGTAAACATTTAACAGTATTATCTTCATATTTCATAAATTACTTTAAGGAAACAATATTAGTGCACGGATACCATTCTTATTGATTTAAAAGCTTCCTAGATCAAAGTGCATATTTAAACATCTGGAGTTAGACTGGAGTTTAAAATATCCAGGAATGTTCTCAAATGTTTAACTTATGCATTTATCTCATTTCACTTTCATCTATTCTGGCTGTTACTATTATTGTAGCTCTCAAATCTTCACATTTTTATGGACTTCCATAAAATGTTCTGAAAACACATAAATTCTCTGTTAATATTCCCTATATTCCAGTAACATTGAAATGTTCCTGTTTAGCTAGTTAACAGATGCCCGGGTCTTTTGTTTTTTATACTGCCTACACTAACCCAGACAAAAAGTGAGGCTGCTAATGGTCACATAGAATGAAAAAAAGATGAAGCATAAAACAACTATAGAACAGTTACAGGAGCACTTAATCCGGGATTCGGTTTGAGATTCACCAGAATTCCAGCACTTTTTGATTGTGATTAAAATGCAACATGGTTTTGAGTAAATGCGTCATAATATATTGTCAGTGTTGCTGAAAGTTTAATAAGCAGTGAAGGTTCTGATTTAGTTTGGTATTTGGCTTATTTGCTCAATTTTAAGTATTTGCCAAAAAATATCCATAGAAATTTCCCACCAAGAGGGGATTGAATCAGCTCCATTAGCTCATAGGTCACCTGGGCCCCCTTGATGGTGGGTCCTGCTGTAGAAGGTGGCCCCAATGAAAAAAAATTCCTCACACATGCATGGTCATGCTATTGATTTGCTCTGGTCAAGCCCACCCACAGCCGTCACCCCCTACAAATTGCTCCTCTACTTCTCTTTGACCACCTGGCCTTGGGCCGTCTAACTGTCATACATGCTAACTCACGTGATGGCACCCCTGAATTCATCAATAATTATCATGAAACATCTAATTCCAATTAATCCATAACAATGTTGCAAATTATTATGATAAATATCAAATCCAACTGAATAAGATCTGAATCAGTACAAGTCAAAAGAACTTATTCTGAATCAATCTAATTCTAATCGATAAGCTAGAAATGCCCTTCTGCACTTCCAGGAAAGTGCATTAAATCAATATTGATAATGATCGCAGGCACTGGAAAAAACAATGGAAGATTCTCCAGTTCATTGAATGGGATTGAGCCTCTATTAACAATTAAGCTGAGTTAGTTTAACTAGAGTTAACAGCCTCCTCCCTCTCACCCTTTGTTGTGACTGTTTTAGCTTACATATAAGCAGAACTTCACTATGCGGGGGGTTTACCTGTATACTGGTAATCTAATTATCTACCTAGGAACGAAACATGGAGTAGATTCAACTTCCCTGTTTAGCGCAAGACATAATATATTTTTCTCGATTAAAACAGTATGCACAAAATGTGATCAGAGCAAGCCCTATTCAGGGTTGGACTGGGGGGCCCAGGGCCCCCCCTACTGACCCCCTACTGCGAACCGAGCCGCACAGTGCGCATGCATGAACGGTGCTGTGGGGCTCTGCAAATTGTTTTTTTTTTGTAGATCCAGGAGATCACGAGATGGGGGTCTGGCCCGACCCTGGCCATATTTATTGAACACATGTTGAATAAGGGGTATAAAGCCCCACTAATTGTAGAAAGGGACAAAGGGGATCATTTATCGTGCTGTTTAAAAAGTTGTGTGAAGCATTAACAGTGATGTTGTTCAGAGCAACAAATCAGCAATTAGATTTCAACAGTTAGGAAACAAAAGCAAAGATCTGATTGCAACATCACCGGTAATGTTTCACTCCACTTTTTACACAGCATGATAAATAGACCCCAAAAGTCCATTTTTAGTTGCTTTACTAAACAAAGAGGAAGTTAAATTACATTGTCTTCATTAGTACAATGTAGACAGTGTTGGTTGTAACTGGTCTTATTTTTAGTTTTTTTTTTTAATTACGTTTTTGTACTGAAATTTCAAGGTTGGAATAATTAAAAGAAAACTATCTGTTTCCAGGTTGCTGGGTTCAATGACAAATAACAGTGTCAAGTTTCAATTAAAAAAACGAAAAAATACAAAAAAAACGTATTCTTTACTTCCCCTTTAAACAACAAGAAGTATGAGTCATGGAAAATGCAATCCCCAGACAATAAGGCTAGTGCATCTTTGTACTAGAAGCTGCTCATTCATTTCAACTAAGGATAGATAAAGATAAATGCTTATGGGAATAAATTACAGGCCTATTTTGAATGCATTAATCTTACAGAATCAGAACAGAAGCTGGAATGGAGAGGCCCAGATTGTCCCAAACAGCTACAGACTGTACCCTGCAATTGTGGTGCAAACATTAGTATTCAGAATACCAACTACATACCTCCATGCGCCGTACATCAGCCAGGCCACTTCATCTTTTTCCTTTCCTTATAGAAACGTTATTGCATGATATTGCAATGCCGAAACTATGCAATAAAATGCAATCAACTTCATATAAGAAAAAATCCTGATGCACTCTGGTCAATGTTCAGAGCCACCATCTGCACTTAATCAGACCAAGACTGCAAGTAGCACTACACTCGGGGGATAAATACAACAGAATTGTATTTATACTTAACTACTTGCATTCATCGCTATGATCCCTTGGAGCACACCAGTAGCACACCCAAGCAAAAGAAGATGCTGTAAACCACCACGGACATTTCACTACGTTAGAAGCAGTTCTTTACTTTGAAGAAGAAATCTATTTACTTGCATACAAGTTACTTAGATATCACCCTAAACCTACAATGAACATTGATTCCCTTTACATGTGGTTCCTGTAGTGGACAACAGATGCCTTTGTGATATTCTTTATTTATATAGCACCAACATATCCCACAGTGACTATACATCATTCACATCAGTGCCTCATTCATATACAACGTCAATTTTAACAGGAGCCATTTATACTTTCTTGTATAGGAAAAAAATATTTAGATGGGAAGCTTTGCCTATGGAGACTTTAATTCATCCAGGTTATGATAGACAGAATCTAGTAGGTAGAAATCTAAAGCATTTGGACTTCCTTAAAAACATTTCCCCAATTTTTATAGCACTAAAGTCCTTAAAGCAATTCTAAGAGACTTTTGAACTCAGTCAAAACAGTAGAGTATTTTTTTTTAAGGTGCATTTCATTGTTCTCACCAGTTCCGGGCCAGTCCGTCTGAACACCATAGACCAGTGATCCCCAACCAGTAGCTCGTGAGCAACATGTTGCTCCCCAAACCCTTGGATGTTGCTCTCAGTGACCTCAAAGCAGGAGCTTATTTTTGTATTCCAGGCTTGGAAGCAAGATTTGGTTGTATAAAAACCATGTGTACTGCCAAATTGAGTCTCCTGTAGGCTGCTAGTCCATATAGGGGCTACCAATAGTCAATCACAGCACTTATTTGACTCCATCCAGGAACAGTTTTCATGCTTGTGTTGCTCCCCAACTCTTTTTACATCCAAATGTTGCTCACGGGTGAAAAAGGTTGGGGATCCCTGCCATAGACAAACAGGCAGGGCAAGTCACCCCCTCTCCCTGGTGCACGTGCCACTTTTGCCTATCCTTTTCTCTCATTAGTTTCTTACTGTTATTCCCCACTATGATGTGCTGTCTAAAATGTAGCATTATTTACACCAATAAACATAACACTTGTTAAAAGTAAATTTCTGTACTATTCATTTTGTTTTATTCAAGGCTTCCTCAGACAAATTTATAATCTCAATAAAATCTGTTCTCTGGTGCAAATTACACAGTGACCCATCCTTAATCCATTGGTTGGAGTCACAGCCCATGGAAAGGGCTAGACCCATAAAAGGGTTCTCAAGGTTCAAGTATACTCCACGTTTTTGGTGCTGTGAAATGATGGCACTGAACAAACACATTGCTTGGAGCCATGGCAATTCAATGGGACTGCTGGCAACCCCAAAGAGCTTAAAAGAGAAGGAAAGCTAAAGGAGCAGTTTATTGTTAATAGATTAGCCACAATAGTGCAAGCTAGAACACTATATTTATAATGCAGAATGCTTTACCATACCTGAGTAAACAGCTCTAGAAGCTCTCTGTTTGTTTAGGATAGTAGCTGCCATATTAGCCTGGTGTGACATCACTTCCTGCCGGAGTCTTTCCCTGCTCACTCATAGCTCAGATTACACTTGAAGAGTTTGTTGCAAGGTGTTAGATTAATAGGTGTTAGATTAATAGGCTCTTTTTGTTATTTAACTGTTTTAAGATTCATAGGCTTTAAGGATTCCCAAAGCTCAGGCCCAAGTAGACCTACATTTTTTTTTCAAACCACAAGCATATTACATTCCTCATTAGAAGATGAGCAGTGTAACAATCACAAAAACGAATAATACACATACAGTGTACATTCCTTGGCCCCATGTTTTACAGGATATTTTGTAAAACATGGAGGTTATAGCCTATACAAAATGTATCCAGAGGTAACAATGAGGATCACCATACAGGGTTAAACTTGACCGGTGTATGGTGGAATAGAACTACTTCACTCTTTTTGTGTATTATTTTCTTGCATTAATCTTGACCATCTTAGTAGCAATTGGTGTGATCTGTAAATTACCTAATTGGTCAAAATATTAATGTACATAAAAAGTTACCAATAGGGCATGCTGATTATTTTTCAATGATAAAACTGCTTTTGTAATTGTAAGTAATTGTTACTAAACCTGATTGTTTTGCCAACCTATCACTTCTCAACCTGTCAGAGTTTTTAACGCAAATGGACTACATCTGCACTATGGCAGCCCCCTCACAGTGGAACATGGGGATTAGATAGTTACTCTGGCAAATGGATGTATTGCGGATTTTACTGAGCGTTAACTCTTTCGCCAGGCTTGCTTTCGCCAGCTCAGAACAGTCGAAGTGCACTGGAGTACATTTCCCTCAATCTTCTGTTACTTACATCATATTTTTATAATGGAAAAGGCTGCTAAGTCCAAAAAACGCTGGCGTCTTTTCCTTTTTTCAGAGTGATAGCCTGCAAAAGTCCTTAAAAATTTTTTTGGGTAACCGGGTTCCCCCATACATTTTGTTAAATTGAACATTAACTATACAGTGGGCTCATGTGTAGGGCATTATAACAACTCTATTTTCTTTATTAAGGTTCCCTGGACTTGTGTAATTTAATGTATTTGCTGCAACATATACGTCCATTCAACTTTAAATTAAATAAATGCTAGTGCATCTTCATGGATGTGGCAGTGAGTTATACAAAAAAGTAATAAATAAAGACTATTGCGATAGGGGAAAAAACCTTTCTGGTGTCAGTATCTCTATGAAGGCTCTATAGGGTGTAGAATTAACACAGTATGGTGTAGAAGGCATAAACAAATGTAAAGAAAAATAATACAATTTATCCAGAAATGTATAGAGTCCATCAGAGATGAATATGGGTAGAATTGGTGGATACAACTACAGTATGTGTGAATGAGAAAAACTATAAGGTAACATTAGGTAGCACCACTCAACACAAAGAGAGAAGGTTAAATAGAACTACAAACGGATGTGGCAGCGAATTATACAAAAAAATTAAAGAATAGTCCTCCCTTAAGGAACTGCGGACAAAGACATGCAAATTGCTCCTCAGGTGTCTCTTCAGCTATCTATGCATCCAGAGCTGCCAGTATAATATTCCACAAAGGAATAGCCATGTAACCCATGTTTTAGTCTTATGATGTCACCAGTATAACGATATAAAGCAAATCTCATAATACATGAATGTACTTGATGAAGAAAATGCCAGCAGCCCACCAAAAATTTGAAGTAGTGTAAGGTCATTTAGACCCAAAAGATCCAGAAAAAAGGCAAAGTTTCGGGCCACCCAGGCCCTTTATAAAGCCTGACATGAATATTCTTGATGACCATGCTGTTTGGTTACTCACCAAGTCCTATCAATTACCCATATTATTTTATGTTATACTGGTGACATCATAAGACTAAAACATGGGTTACATAGCTATTCCTTTGTGGAATATTATACTGGCAGCTCTGGATGCATAGATAGCTGAAGAGACACCTGAGGAGCAATTTGCATGTCTTTGTCCGCAGTTCCTTAAGGGAGGACTATTCTTTAATTTTTGAGGCAGCTCATCTGTTCTAAGAACGCTTTAGCTGTCAACGGTTAAAAACCGTAGTTCTGGAATTTGCATATTCATTTGCAGAGACAGCTTGGATGTTAATTGTAAACATGTAACGAGCCACGGTACAGATTGCAGACCGACCCGCCACTGCCAGCTCTGCGCTTTCATCTGTGATCAGGTTTTATTTCAGCTCCACATTAACCCTTCCTTGGCAAAGCGCTTGCCTAGCAGCACAGACGCCCCAGTTAAACCCGACTATGTAAAAGAAGAGCAGAGCATTCATGGTTTCACCTGCTTAAGAGGCATCCACAGAGCACTGCTTCATTAATTATACTGATTTTATTCTTAGACAGGGCTGACAAGATCCAGTGGCCAAATGAATGAGATTTTGAAGTCCCTCTAATAAAATGACATTTTAATGGAAGCACTCTGACTTCAAAAGAATGAGGATTCATTGAAGTCTATGAGATAGCTGGGATAAAGTGACAAGGCTCTGTGGCGTCTCATTTCCAATAAAAAAATGATCAATATTCTATAACCGTGGTATATACATGCATACTGGCATCACACATAAAGGGATGTATGTACAGACAGTCAATACATCATGATTATTAACCCTTTTGGTGTTAGAAAAAAATGTCTGTCATGTATGTGTCGTCGACTTGAATATATCTAAATAAGAGCCGAAAATGAATTTAATTCCACAACAAAAAGCTGCTGGTTGTAATTGCATTTGGTCCTTTGCCCGGGTTCAGTCCTGATGAATTAGTGTAAGGCTGAGCATAGGAGATATGCGTTCCTTTCCAGTAGTGAAAGGGTTAGCGACTTCAGAGTATTTTTGCAAAATATCAAAGAACAGAGCATTAGAGTCTCTTCTGGCAAGGAAGGGGAATAGCTGCTTGTGACCTGCGTTTCACCCCGTACCTATGAAATTCAGTGCACACTCCTTCTGTAGAGACATTGCTTCCAAACGAGTCAGAGAGGAGGTGAGATGCATGCTAAGCAAGACCTCTGAAAGCAGCTGCCAGACACTCTGCGCTCTGTGTTACTGGCACATCCCAGAATTCTCTTTTATTTTCATATCAAGTACTTGGAATGCAGGCTGAATTACATTTATTTAGGGTCTTTGTTTACACAGAGAGTAGCTGCACATTAAACTCCCATATCGCACCTCTCCAAACATGTATTGCTCTGCCAAGTCTTTCATTAATAAAGAGACATTTAATAGTGTGGGCCGTATTGGTGTATGTCTTCCTCCAGCAACCATTTTTCACACAGGCTCTGCATCATAGCTCTTCTTCAGTCTTGACTTGGAGGCATCATATTTAGAGTCCTTAAACCCCACCCCACCTTGTAACCATCAGCAATCTGTGTAGTAATTACTGTTTGTTTTTACCCTTAAAAACCCTGTCAGAAAATTAGACAGAACAAGAATAATGAACAGTAGCAAATAAAACAATTCTTTTGTTTGATTTTTTTTGTGATAGACTTATATCCCTTAAACTGCTAGCTGGTTGCCACGGTCACTGATGATCAAAGCACCAGGAAGTAGTCATGGCCACAGATATTGGCACCTTTGCACTGTATTCAATAAAGAGAATTGTTGAAAATAATGCCATAGTATTCACGTGTTTCTATTGTTTTTTAGTAAAACACCACACAAAAAAATATTAACTGTTATCTAATTCCACGCAGAGAGCCTAAAATGCACTATGAAAAATGATTTGCACATTTTAGAAGTAAAAAGTATTTGGATGTCAAGCAGGTGATTCTCCTTTAATTTATAAGTGAACTTACCTGTAATGAATTGCAGGTGTCTGCAACATAAGAAGCACACATTCATGGACAATGGCAAGTCTATCTCCAGAGACCTTAATGCTCGTGTCCAAGTTTTAAAATGTTATCAAGAAGATTAAGGGATGTGGAACTGTTGTCAATCTCCTTCGATGTGGATGCAAGATAAATGATTATCAAAGCTAGCGGAGGATTGTTTGCATTGTAGTGAAAGAACCGTGAGCAACTGCAAGACACATTCAAGCTGACGTTCAGACACAAAGTACAACAGGTTTAAGTAACCAACTCAGTGAAAAGGGGGATTTATTGCAGGAGACCCCTCTGCTGACAGAGAAGCTTAACAATGAAAAAGTCTTCAAGAAAAAAAAAACATCCTTACTGAGGAGGTATTTTGGGGGTGCCTTGAGTCTCTGCATGATATCATAAAATTAGGAGATTGCCAAGGCATTTAGGAGCACAATATACTGAACCCAGAAAACTGGGACTCAGTTGCAAATCATGGGTATTCCTGCCGGACAATCATTCCTTCACATCTAGAAGGACTGGAGCAGTTTACAAAATAAAAGAGTGGCCCAAACTGTCAGAAGAAATTTGTAGAAAGGCAATTTGTGCCTATAGGAAGTGCTTGATTTCAATTATTCTTTCCAAAGGTTGTGTTACCAAATATTAAGTCTAGGGTGTCAATAATAACTCAAGCAAATATACCATTGTGCTATACTGGGTCTGCAGAACAACTTTAGTTCTTTATGGACTGCCATTACACCAGTGGTTTTTAGGATTGCCTCCTAATCCTTGGATTGCCCACATTGTGTGCATTCCAAGATTATATTTTCCTCTAGCAGACAAGAGGGCATTGGGACCAGCAAAATATCAAACCTAGAGGCAATGAAATATAAATCTACCATGAAACTCTTTTCACATAAACGATTAATAAGTAAGGGCTTCTCTTTGAAGTTTGTGGCTATGCACAACTGCCAGCTCCAGGTTTCAAGGATTTTATATCTACCATTTTGGTGCAATTGATGCTTCCCCAGCAGCACTCATTTTTACCTGTTTATTTGTATTCTCCCTTCATTCTATCATCTCAATTCTGTTTCTTTATTTTTCACACTTCATTTTTTCTTTAGTATATTTTCAGCATACATTTTCTTTTCCCCTAAGTGGCAGAAAGAAGTGGAAATTGAAACCTGAACACAAAATAAGTTAATACAAAACAGCATAGCTAGCTATCAAAAACTTTGATCAGATATATAATAACGTCTCATTGGGGTATATTTATTAAAGAGTAAAGCTAGAGATCACCACAGTCCACTAGAGTGAAATACCGCGCCTCTCAATTAATTTCTATGGGATTTTTAAAGGCGTATTTATCGAAGGATGAAAGTTCATCATTTGATAAATACACGTATAAAATCCCATAGAAATTAATGGAGAGAGGCGGTATTTTACACTAGTGGACTGTGGCAATCTCTAACTTCACTCTTTGATAAATATACCCAATGGAATTTTGACATTTTTTCATACCAAATTCAGTGCAACCAGAAAGATATCAAATTTGCAAATTTTCAGTGTTGCTGAAGCCACCCATAGGCTCAGCTTAAGAAGCATGCTGGGGGTTGAAGTCCAAGTACACCGAATGTTGTCCATTTGGCATCTTGAAACCGAAATCTAGAGTGATTTTTCTAAAATCATTTCATCTCTTTTCAGCACTTTCACAGATCTGATGAAAATACAGCCAAGTGACAATGATGCAGCTCTAATACGGGCAGAAAATGAAGGCTCTTGCATTAGATTCTGTATGACTCAAAAAACAATAGGAATTCAGTAGACTGGCAAATACTTGTAAGTGGCAACTGGGTATTTACAAATCTTTTTTGACAAACATTAACTTCTATTTTTACATTTAATTTTCAATTACTTGCAAGGACTTTGGTGAAATGAGCGAAATCTCATTTAACAAAGTCAGTTACAAGTGTAATTTTCATGCATCAGTGATTTTGTTCTTCCAGTAACTTCAGATGCACTGATCTGCAACCTAATAGTTATATTTGGGATTATTCTGTTACCATAAATATAGTCTTGCAACACATTTTACAGGCAGCGTTGCTCTGATTCCCAAGGTGACAACTTCCTTCCAAACATGCTATTTATATTGATTTAGTAAAGAATCTGTCAAATGAAATGATAGGAGGAGGATGCTTTCCTTTTATTGTATATTTCATAAATGACAAACAAATAATTTCAAATAAGTTATGAGCACAGGCTAAACTTACACTCAAGCTGCAATCCTCCAGATCTGCGGTAGCCTGCCGTGTAAAGGTTCAATAAGGCATTTTGTATGCTTAGAAGATTCCACAGCTAATCAATGTCTGTGTTGTCAGGTACCCAACACACATTTATAGGAAAAGATAAAGGCAGTACCAATTCTATAAACAGACTTAAATATTCCCTATTATTCGATCAGGCTAGAAGTAAACGACCACATAGACAACAACCAACTAGACAATATGTGTGATTACAGTGATAAAAATTATATCAGGGCAGATTTATCAAAACTTGTGAATTTGAAAATCTTTAATGCTATTTATGAAAAACTCAAACACAGTGAAAACACATTGGGGTAAATTTATCAAAGAGTGAAGTTCCGCCACTAGAGTGAAATTCCGCAGCTCTCAATTCATTTCTATGGGATTTTGAAAGGCGTATTTATCAATGGGTGAAAGTTCACCCTTTGATAAATACGCCTATAAAAATCCTATAGAAATGAATGGAGAGTGGCGGAATTTCACTCTAGTGGCAGAACTTCACTCTTCGATAAATATACCCCATTCTATCCTTCATTATCAATGAGTGGGCCAGATTTTTGATTCATCTTAAAAACACAGTGAAGAAAAATTCAATTTTCTACCAATTAGTCATTACTTGCAATCAACACACCAAACTCCGGGTTTGTCTTCCTGCTCTGCATTTGAGACACTCAAAGGGTTTAATGTCTTTGTTACTGATGCAAACTAATATCATTCTTCCATACTGTATAAAAACTTGGGAACAGGAATTACGCCAAACCTTGGATCCAAAGGCGTGGGAGAGGATGTGGGAAGGTACAAACAAATGTACAAATCAAATAGAAACTTCCTATAAAATACTTACCCATTGGTATTTGACTCCTATGCGTCTACATAGGATATTTCCATCTCAATGTAAGGCCTGCTTCAGAAACTGCTGGGGGAAGGAACGATGGCTCACATATGGTGGCAATGTTCCCTAGTGCAAAGGTACTGGTCAAGGGTTTTTGCAATGATTGACTCTATCACCCATATACATTTTCAAAAGGATCCCTGGGTTGCCCTGTTTAATCAATGGATACCTAACATTAATAGTAAATCCAGAAAACGAATAACATTTATATTTACAGCAGCTAAACAGTTGATTGCTAAATCGTGGCGGACACCATTCCTTTCGATCCAGAAACGAAAAGCCCGAATAACAGAAATAATGATAAATGAAATATTGACTTCTCTTCTTTCAGGAACACACAATAAATTCCTACAAATATGGCAACCCTGGTCAACTACTCAAGGACTAGATGTGTCCTCTCTCTTAACCTAAGATCCATAACCACTACATAAGTGTGACATACTAATAGAGTACATAATATTGACATGTGGAGTCTTGATGAAGGAATACCTAACTTATACATATTACGGCTGTTGATCTAAGAAAGATTCTTATTCTGAGTAAGGACTATTAGCTAACAACTGTTCCTTTGTTGACTAATGTTATATAAATAAACAGAGAACATCAAACATAAGAAAAGAAATGTGGGCAAACCAGTTTAGTTTAAAGTTAATTTATTATGTTTAACATATATAAAATTAAAAATACAATAGTCATACAGTACTTGTGTCTCCTTCTCACAAACATATTATATATACTATATATAACTGACTAATGTATGTTTAAAGATGAAAGAATGTAGCTATTGTACATTACTGTATTGTGAAATAAGAGAAAACCTCAATAAAAAGATATTTTAAAAAACAAACCACAGTGAAAACAGATTCTACCCTTCTTTATCAATGCCAGATTTTTGATTCATCTTAAAAAATGGAATTGAAAAATGGCTTGAATTTTGTAAATACGAGTTCCATCGACTTCTACTTCAACTTGAAGTTTTAGTTTGCAATTTTTAAATTGAGTTTACACGTTTTGTGTGCTCAATAAAGTTCCCATATACATGATTTCTTCCACCAACCAACTGCAGAGTAAAAATGCGATTGGTTGCTGCATGGCAATTACAATATAATTGAAGTAAACATCTGCAAGATGTTTGCTTGATGTTAAAAGGGTAATTCACCTTGAAATTAACTTCTGCAATTGGTCTTTATTTTTTATTCTGTCTTTGGAATGATGTAACTTTTTGTTCTGCAGCTCTTCATTTTGTAATTTAAACTAACTAGTTACTCAGATCCCACTTACCCTAATAACCAGGCAGCAGTTGAATGGCATTTTGGAATATGAATAATAGAAAGTCTAAACATAACAGATAAAATAATAATAACATTACCCATTTCGGATGTACAGTATCTTCCTTCTGGTTGATGGTGTTAATTAAAAGGCAATTTGATGCATTAAAATTTAAAAAGTTCAGGTTTTCTAACACTGTCTGGGCAGTCATTTCTATATATTTGGGCCCATATAGCTATAGGGACTCTGAAACAAAAATGAAGCTTTTCATCAGTCTCCTGTAAAATGTGGGTCAGAATAAAATCCTGCACCTGGGCAGTGTGGTAATGATCATGGGGGGAAAGGGGTGCAAGTGCACCAAGGCACAGCAGAAGCTCCATAGTTTACTGGGTTTATATAATTGCAATATACGACTACATAAAGTTGATGGTTGTACTTAATCCAAATAATTAAAATTTAAATTCGACAAATACATTGGACTCTATACGTACTCTTCGTTGATTGAAAATTTGTCAACATCTATTAAGAACAGTCAGGAATATATTATAAAAAGCCTCTAGCTGCCTCATGCACATACCAAAGGAGATGAAGAAATGTCCTTGGTCATGGAAAGCAGCTTTGGATCTTCTTCCACAGAATGAGCAGCATGGGTATAACAAAAATATGACTGGGATATCAATATTTAAAGCATTACAATAATCTTTTTTCCAACATCTTCCATTGTTGAAAAATTATCCAGAATTGTATCCCATGCTTCAGAATATGTCACAAAAAAAACACTCCTTGGGTTAGATCATTGCCCCCAGTTTGTATTGGCCTAACAATAAAATAAAATGTGGTACTGGAGGAGCATAAGAGATGGGTATAAACAACAACAATTTCAATAGGCATTGTGTTCACTGCACCTGTATCATTACTTGATCTTAACAAAACAAATTAATTAAAATGGGGATATATCTCCATAATTAATAAGAAATACAAAATATAACATACGTGTGCAAGAGAATAATGAGCATGTGTTACAAGGAACAAATTGTATTTGTTTGATTTTCATGCTTACATTTTAGTTTTTTTTGCATAAAACATCACTTCATACATACTGTATATACAAACATATAAACATCTTATATAACAGTATAAACCTTGCACCATGCAGTTGAGTTCTATAAGGATAAGTAACTTTTATTTCGAGATTACAATCTATATTCTCCTTTCTGTGACCCTCCGATAAAAAAGGAATTAAGCCATTATTATGAAAGCGGTTATTAGATTTAGAACTGCCTTGTTTGATGTGGGCATTTGAGCAAGCAACAAAGCACTTTAGTCTGCGGACTGCAGTCTGCGGAATGTACATCATGTGTAAAGTACTAGCGTGGTTGCTTGAGGTGTTAAGGAAATTGTACATAGACAATAGATTCTAGAGGGTTAAGTCAATTCCTGGTGGATCTGTGGCAGATTATGAAGCAGTGAATTAAGTTAGCAGGGGTTGCTGATTGCTTCTGACCAGCACAAGGCACCATAGGCCATCCATCATGTCTCCTGACAGCACTCTGACTGGCAGAAATAGCAGTGCAGCAGCACTTAGGCTGTCTGCAACATTACTTCTCACATCATACTATTAAGCAATAAGATGTACAGTTCCTTCCAACAGACAAAAAGCCAGGTTTGTTAACAACAAAGGCACCTGATTTCTTTGTGAGAGCAAAAGGAGACCAAGCAATAGCATCAGAGACAACCTTTTATTGTATATCCCGTGGCTCGGCCTTCCTTTGCTGGCCTTAATTCATTTCATTTCAACAAGGTGAACTCTGTCACTGCAGGAGAAATATCTTGTGTTCTGGACAGTGATCATGTACTGAACTGGTGCTCCAGAAATCAGTATTGCTATATAGTCCATATGCTGAATATGATTAGGATGGCATCAGCACTTGAAATGTGTCAGATATGCTCCCATACCACTTGGTTTTGATTTGCCTTTACCTGGATATTATTTAAATCTTCAGGATCATTGACTGGAAAATATATTTACATGCACACATCTTGTAGCTATCTTAACCCCAGAGAACTGAGGTTGGGGGTACTATAAGTATACGTGCCCCAAATTTCTGAGTAGGTCCATTTGGTTTGTAAATGACCTAAGTCTCTATCTAGAACCCCTATTCTCTTCAGGTCCACTGATCCCATTATAAGTATAAATGCCCCAAATTTCTGAGTAGGTCCATTTGGTTTGTAAATGACGCAAGTCTTTATCTAGAACCCCTATTCTCTTCAGGTCCACTAATCCCATTTATTAATTGCCAGTGGGATATGCTGAAGTTGGGTCCTAAATTGTAAAAGCAAAAACAACAACAAACAGTTCTGGAGAATGACAGCCTTTCTTACAGCCATTTAAAGTCCTCAGTCTTTTCAAGATGCCTTTTCTGATCCTTGTCTATTATACTGGTGTGTAAAAATATATTAAATTGTTGGTTATGTAAGATTTTTGGAGCATGTGCAACAGCTGTTTCTTTCTGCATGGTATAGATATCAAGATATATTAATCCTTAAAACACCATACATAGGATATACTATCTCATCCTCTGTCTCAATATACAGTCTCCAGTTAGAATTTCGGTTTTTGGCCTATATTATTATTATAATAATAATAAAACATTAATAATGAACTGTTTTGCTTTCACACTTAATCAAGCATGAATAAGGCTTAATGCACATACCATATTTTCTCCTTAGTATAAAAAAGCTTAATCAGCCCCCTCTGTCCATTATGCGAGCACATTGACAGGTCTGGAACTGCCTTTCACTACACAGTAGTTTTCTGGGTGAAATCCGCTCTGTATGAACAGTGACTGTTTTAGCTGTTTAGATAAGCAAAAGTCTGTTCTACAAGAGGTTATCTGTGCATGGGTAATTTAATTATCTAACAGGCTGCGCACACCCACTAATTATTGAACTGCTTCTTTAAGAGTGGCTACCCATGCCTCACTTACTAAGGTGCCCAACATGTCAGTATGTCTTCAAAATGCATACTCATTATTTGCAAAGCATTTATTAAAGCTTAAGTGAAGCCAGCAGCTCATATATGAATTCCCTTAAGAGAAAACACTACATAGCAGGCATTCATTATTTATCATACTTCCCCCTTGAAGACTCTTAAACAGTATGACTTGGTTCTGTGGCAGCACCTTGTTAGCTCTGTTGAATATTCATGTGGATGCAAAGTTACCTTCAAGAGATCCCGCTGCTCTGCACATTGGATATGCTGTGCAAAAGACAAAAAGCTAAAGAATTAAGCAGCAGGAAGACAAAAGTAAAAGGAAGCACTGTGACTTGAAGATTTTTATTTACATTCTTCCTATAAACATTCTAAACAACAGAAGCTAAATCTCACTGGAAATCTAATGGAATGAGTAAATCAACTGTCAAAAAAAAATGGAAAAAGATAATAATGCCTACGACATAAAGACAACTGTAATATTTTGATCTGCTTCAATTCATTTCATTTGTATCTCCCTAAGAGATGTATATATATCACTGCTTGAAGAGAATGTTACTGACAATCAGTTGTACATCAAACATCAATCTAATTTCTTCTTTTTAAAGATGTAACGGGTCGTTTACAAATGCAGCCGCAAGTGCAGGTGCTCTAAAATATACAAAATGGAGAGTGCATCTTGATACCATTCTTTAAGGTGCTTGCATCCAGGCATGTGCCTGTACTTCCACATGGTTTTAAGCTTGTCCATCCTGCCTCTTCTGATGAATAATGGGTAACAGCACCTATTGACACTGGAGGACTCTGGACCTGGCAGTAGATATATGGTGGGACATTCACTAAGAATCGTAGTTGCGCTGCTTCGCCAGGCGTATTTTTGCCTGCGCTCCGCAAATTCACTAAAATCCGAAGTTGCGCTCAGGGGTAGCGTAAGGTTGCGAAGTTGCGCTAGCGTTAATTCGCCAAGCAAAGCGAAGTTACGCTAGCGATGGTTAATTTGCATCCGGCGCCAAATTCAAGTTACAATGGAGGTATATGTAGCAGAACTGCACAAGCCTGGGAAACCTTCAAAACAGTAAATACATTTTTCATTTTGCCCTACACATGTGCCCACTGTATAGTTAAGTTGCCATGAGTAAGGAAATGTAGGGGGGAAGGAGGGGAGCCCCAAAAAAAACTCGATCTTTTTCAGCCTATCACCCATAATAAAGAAGAAATGCGAGCGTTTTTTGGGACTTAGAAAACTTTTTAACTTTTTTTGAAGCAATCCCTATCTACTCTATTGCGCTTCGCTTGGTCTGAGGTGGCGAAGGAAGTCTGGCGTAATAGGTAGCGTTCAGAACAATGTGCGCGTTAGTGAATTTGCATAGTTATATCCGTTGCGCAAATTCGCCAGGCGTAAGGGTGCGAAGTAACACTAGCGAAGTTACGCCAGCGTCCGTTAGTGAATTGGCGAAGTAACGAAAATGCCCAACGATGGAGAATTCAGGCTAGCGTTAAGCGCTTAGTGAATTTGCCCCATAATATTTCCCAAGCAGGCTGTGTCAATAGCCACAACAAACTTGCACCAAGTAAATCAGTTCAAACACTGTTTTGAATATGTGCTCTGGAAGTGACAAAGGATTGAGAAAAACTGCATTATGGGTAAAAAAAAAAAAAACAACATGGTGATTTGAACTTTTGTTCATAAATAACCCCTTTAGTCACAGCACTATATTATCAGCAAGTGCAGCACTCCTGCATTACTGCTCAAAAGGTTCTGTGTGCTAAAAGAGCATCATACTTGCTTTCATAGGTCTGAAACGTTGGTTTTTACATACCATGCCTTAGTCCCTCTTGGGACCAAAACGTTGATTTTTACATACCATGTCTTAATACAAGTTTTTTGGACACAAGACCCTTGTTGCTGGCATTTTTTGTTTTTTATATAGTTATAGATTACTTTAATTTCGTTAAGTACAATGGAAATATTAAAATTTTACCCTTTTTGGTCCTGACCACATGACCAAATTAAGTCATGTCTCTCTTTCATGGCCCCAAAATGGCTTATTGGTAAATTACTTTCATGCAATGAAGACATGGCATGAGGGCGTTAGGAGGCAATAAGGGAATTTTAGGATTATGAACAATAAAAATGGATTTCTTTGAAAGACAACATACAAACCAGAGTCATAAACAGCTTTATTAAATCAAGTTTTTATTCTACAGGTTGATATATTAATCTAGTAATATTTTAAAAAAAAAGGAAAACAAATGGTAGAGTAGCAGTAGTGTGATTATAAAAATAAAGAAAACATTACGGCACAAATAACTAGACACATTCCTTCTCTACATATTTCTGTTATAAATCAATGGAAAATGTTGTCTTGGCTAAGACAAGAACAGCAGGTAATAATGGCAGCAGCAAATATATTGCAGCTCTCTTTAGGCCTGTGGTGCACAGGGAGTCCACTCAGTCAGCATTTTCAGAGAGTGAAGGAGGACTCCATGTTCCACAGGCATTAACATGAGTGAAGGCAAATATACAGTGGAAACGTGTTCGATTAACATAAGACATTTTAAATATTTTGCTATTTGAAGGAACATGCATTGGAACTAACACTACATACAAATATGGTATATTTACCCTATGATCATTTTAATGGATGATTAAGAGTGATCTACACCATCTCATTACTATTCTGTCTTACTTGGTCCTTATTAAAATGCAACCAAATAGATATACACTTTACCTATAACAGGCATTAAACATTTTAATTTTCCAAGTCAAACACTGTAGGTCTTTTTTTTATAACTTAAAATCTTGGTCCTGTTGGCAAGCAGAAAACAAATCTAAGCTGGCAATTTTTCCTCCTGTTAATTAGGAGGGAATAGTTTACATAAGCAATGAGACAAGATGGGCTGCTTTATGAACGCTATAAAGCAGTCTGTGCATGCCCCTTGCCTCGCTGCACCTTCCAGACATACATTAGAACTTGTAATGAGCCGTTCACCTTGTCTTATTACCAGCAAGTTCTCCACTGTAAGCACCAGGTTCTAAAGAAGAACACGCTAACAGCTTAGCATATGGCAGTAGAGATGACAGCACCTGCTACCCTAGAGTGAGTCTCTCCCATCACACAGTGGTTGTTACTGTAGCAGCAGAGTGGTTACTGCTGTAAATAGCTACCTATCAGCAAGTTAATCATAACCCTTAGAATACGATGGTCTTTCGTGGACAACGAGTAAAAAACATAAAGCAGCCAAGGTAGTCTTACATATATTTCTATGTAAAGTTTGTAGAGGATACCGTTGTAAGGAGAAAATGTCAGCTTATTTGGGAAAAAAAATGCTGGCCATTAAAAAATAACTGCATGTCAAAAAGCCAATTGCTCCTCCACCAGACAGATGCGAAGTCTTGCCTGTGCAGCCTTCTCTTAAAGGTAAGATTTTTTTTTATTTTTTTGAAGAAATATACAGTACCTGTAAATTCTATCCTGTTTTGTTGATGTTGCTCTATTTCTCTTTTCACATAGAGCAATACTGTTAGAATATGACCTGTAACATGAATAGTTGGAAGTTTTCATGAATGCGCACCAGCAAACATTTTGCTTTTGCAATGGCCAGACCCATTACTGCTGTATTTTTCAAAGGTCAGTGTGGAGACCAGAACCACACACCTTTCCAGAATGTACAGAGAAAGAAGTAACTTTGCTGCCACAATAGCAATTGTGAGATAATGATTTCACCATGGTTAATACATCCTCTCTGTCACTCGACAGATATGCTCTTTATAACAGAATACACCCTGGAATACTGTACAAAAGCTAAATTCAAAAAATTGGTCTAACTCATTTGTGGCTTTCAGGATTCATAGATGTTTTGGTGTTCATGGATACATATACGTATTTTCACCTCAATTCACAGACGATTTCCCCCCAGACATATACAAAATCTAAATAACACATCAAATAACAATATACCTACATATCCATCTAGCATGGAATGAAAGTCATAACTGGTTACAACCCCCATACAACCCCATCAGTTGTATTCCCTTAGCAAGTGAGGGAATACAGGGTTATGGAAGATAGCTTATAGAACAAGTTGATCCAGGGACTGGTCTGATTGCCATCTTGGAATCAGGAAGGATTTTTTTGTAGAGGTTTCAAATGTTTTTTTTTTTGCCTTCCTCTGGATCAACTAGCAGGTAGGCAGGTTATATACAGACTTAAATCAACCATAATTTATACTGGCCAGGTGGCAACCCTAGTTGTACATGAAAGAAAAGTCTTTAATTCTATATGTAAATGAAGCCAAATTCAAAGTGTGCTCATGAAAGCCATCTGTAATGTTTGGCATGTTTGTAGTTATTTGGCCTAACAATACGTGTAAACTATCAGCCAGTCAGTAAAGATAAAACTCCGAGTTCCAGCAACTGGCCCCTAACTATGCCTTCCCAGCCTTTGTTAGCCTGTGGGTTCCTGGGAGAAGGATGCATTATTCCTTTTACAGTAACATCAATTCCTTCTACCATTAGGGCTTTTCTTGCACGTTGCTCAGAGAACTTTCCAACTCCAATAACCAATTTTACTCCAAGTACCCTAACAGCTTGGCAAAGGGCTTCATCACATATCTCCAGCAAGGTGTCCCGCTGTGCCTTAGGAAGGTCTGTTGGGGTCAGATTCTTGCCTGAATGGTTCATGAAGATAAGAGGACAGTGGTTGTGTACAAAGCAATGCTTGAAAAAAGTCTCAGGTTGACCACACAGTGACTTGAACAAACTCCAGAATCGAGCACCACTCACTTCACTCTGAGGACATTCAAACCCACGTATTCGCCTTTTTGGATGCTCTACTTCTGGCTTTGATACAGGCCCTTCAATCTGCAACCAGTCACGTACATGATTAACCTCCCCAAAGGGAACCTATTTGATGAAAAAATAAAAAAAAGAGACGGATAGAAAGGGAGCAAAAAAAGAGCAATAAACAATACTGGTATCCCGAATACTTGGGGCTGTCCGAGATTTTCTAGATAACCGATCTTTCCATAATTTGTCTACCAAAAAATAATTTAAAACCAATAGGATTAATTATATATTAGTTGGGAGGTACAAGGTACTGTTTTATTATTTCAGAAAAAAATGAAATTAGCTTTCTGGATAATGGATCCCATTCCTGTACAGGTATGGGATCCATTATCGTGAAACGGGTTATTTAGAGAGCCCCGAATTAAGGAATGGCCACCTTCCATAGACTCCATTTTATCCAAATAATACAAATTTTAAAAAATGATTTCCTTTTTCTCTGTAATAATGAAACAGGGCCTTGTAGTTGATCCAAACTAAGATATCATTAATCCTTATTGGAAGCAAAACAATCCTATTGGGTTTATTTAATGTTTAAAGAAATTTCTAGTAGACTTAAGGTATGAAGATCCAAATTATGGGAAGATCTGTTATCCGGAAGACCCAAGGTCCCCAGCATTCTGAATGACAGGTCCCATACCCGTATACGCAAATAAATAAACATTCTCTGGCATCCAAGACTAGCGAAATCATTTAGGCTTTAATTTAACCGGCGCCTGTGTTTGTCTGGGAAATTATAACTCCATTTCTGTTTTATCATTTTAGAAAACAAAAGAACAAAAACCAGAATAGCTGGATAGTCCCAGGTTAATTACAGCACAGATAGCAGAGTAAGGGTCGTATATTTTAAGCAAGGTTTAAACTATACAGTCATGCAAGTGTTTTTCTCGGCTCGATGGAGTTTGGCATAGCCTTATATTATCAGAGACTGTTATGAAGCAGTAGGTCCTAGAGGTGTAACCAATTATCACAGCCAGCTAGGCTGTCTGACCTTTTCCTGCAGTGTCACTCCTATTTCCAGTCAGCTTCTCCATCTGCCATTACGTTTTTTCCTAATTGTTCCAAGCTACAGGCGCTTATTCAGGGATAGTATATTAATAAACCTGAGCTATGGAATGCTGATTGACTTATCATTCGGCAGAGCAGTTCACTATAGGTTTATAGTAGGCACTGTTTAATAGAGCAAACAACAGCTGATTTATTACAGGAATAAAACAAATGAACAAGATAAGTTAATGGTACAAAATTCAGTACATACATTGAAAGAAAAAATATGTATGCTAACAGGAGGTTAAAGTAACAGTAACACCAAAAAATACAATTGTTTTAATGGAATGACAATTTCATGTACTGTTGCCCAGCCCTGGCAAAACGGGTAGTATAGACTACTATAGTTCATATTAACAAGCTGCTGTGTAGTAATGGGGGCAGCCATTCAAGCACAGGTTACACACTAGATAACAGATAAATTCTGAAGAATCCCATTGTATACTACAGAGCTCACCAGTTATCTGCTGTGTATCCTGTGCCTTTTCTCCTTTTTCAGTTAGTAATGGCTGCCCCCATGGCTACGCAGCAGCTTGTTTATATAAACTATTGTAGAGTATCTAAAGCAAATAAACCCTTTTTACCAGGGCAGTGCAACAGAACATTATATTGACATTACAATAAAAAGACTTTCATTTTTTGGTGTTACGGTTTCTTTAAATTAACTTTACAACAAGACATAATATAGCCTAAAATGAATCAATGCAATTCACTTTAACATAGGATCTATCTTACCCCTGTTTGTGCCATGCCAAATGGCCCTGGGTTCATACCCAAAAACAAGACCTCCTTTTTGGACTTGCAGTATGTCTGCACATAATTCTCATGAGGTGCCCACGCATACACCAAAGGATTGTACACATATTGTACGGGGTCCTGGAAAACCAAATTTGACAGCTTCAAGTTCAGTTCCAGTTCCACTTTCAGGAAACTGTCGGCTGGACTCTCAGTAGAAGAAGTGATGTCGGGTATATCAGAACAAAATGCAGAAAGAATTGATCCATTTTTTTCATCTTTGCTAAACTCTATTTGAGAAATCAAAGCGGGATCATTATTTTTCAGATACATTACAGAGGAAATAATGATAAAACAGAGTAAGCAGGTATTATCTGTGCATTTAGGCAAGCTGTTTGTCATATGTGCAAGAAAAAAAAAAAGTGGTGGGCTGGGAGAAAATTCAACTGACAGGGGAAAAAATAAATAAAAACATCATATTAGAGCAGTTTTTGGAGAAGCTAATAGGACTTTGTATTCTAATGCAGCCCATACGATGAAGACCATAGGGAAGCCAGGCAGTGAGGAAAACATGCTGGTAAGGCAATTGCAAAAAACAAAGGCACAGGATGAACACTAAATTTTGTCTTCCTCCACTTCCCCTTTCAGTTTTAAATGGGTGGTCACTGGTGTAGGCAGTCAAAAAGCTACAATTTCATTGTTAGTTTTTAAGACACCTCTTAACTCTCCTATTCCATTCTCTCATTTAAACCTCTGCCTGGTTGTTATTGTAAACGAAACCCTTGTTACAAGATAGCTGGTTTAAGGAGACATTGTTTTGCCACATACTCCTGCATTTGTGAAACAGCAACCTTCTACTTTCAGGTAATCAGCAATGGACACATTAGATACTTTAAACATTTTAAAACTTTTGCTTTGGGAAAAAAAAAAACCCCAACCAAGTATTTTAAAAATATGTAATAGGGTTTTCAATATATCTAAACATACAGTGGTGTGCAAAACTATTTGCCCCCTTCCTGATTTCTTATTCTTTTGCATGTTTGTCACACTTAAAATGTTTCTGCTCATCAAAAACCGTTAACTATTAGTCAAAGATAACATAATTGAACACAAAATGCAGTTTTTAAATGAAGGTTTACGTTATTAAGGGAGAAACAAATCTCCAAATCTACATGGGCCTGTGTGAAAAAGTGATTGCCCCCCTTGTTAAAAAATAACTTAACTGTGGTTTATCACACCTGAGTTCAATTTCAAAGGTTATAAAGCCATTTCTAAAGCTTTGGGACTCCAGCGAACCACAGTGAGAGCCATTATCCACAAATGGCAAAAACATGGAACAGTGGTGAACCTTCCCAGGAGTGGCCGGCCGACCAAAATTACCCCAAGAGCGCAGAGACAACTCACCCGAGAGGCCACAAAAGACCCCAGGACAACAGCTAAAGAACTGCAGGCCTCACTTGCCTCAATTAAGGTCAGTGTTCACGACTCTACCATAAGTAAGAGACTGGGCAAAACCGGCCTGCATGGCAGATTTCCAAGGCGCAAACCACTTTTAAGCAAAAAGAACATTAAGGCTCATCTCAATTTTGCTAAAAAACATCTCAATGATTGCCAAGACTTTTGGGAAAATACCTTGTGGACCGACGAGACAAAAGTTGAACTTTTTGGAAGGTGCGCGTTCCGTTACATCTGGCGTAAAAGTAACACAGCATTTCAGAAAAAGAACATCATACCAACAGTAAAATATGGTGGTGGTAGTGTGATGGTCTGGGGTTGTTTTGCTGCTTCAGGACCTGGAAGACTTGCTGTGATAGATGGAACCATGAATTCTACTGTCTACCAAAAAATCCTGAAGGAGAATGTTCGTCAATTCAAGCTGAAGCGATCTTGGGTGCTGCAGCAGGACAATGACCCAAAACACACCAGCAAATCCACCTCTGAATGGCTGAAGAAAAACAAAATGAAGACTTTGGAGTGGCCTAGTCAAAGTCCTGATCTGAATCCTATTGAGATGTTGTGGCATGACCTTAAAAAGGCGGTTCATGCTAGAAAACTCTCAAATAAAGCTGAATTACAACAATTCTGCAAAGATGAGTGGGCCAAAATTCCTCCAGAGCGCTGTAAAAGACTCGTTGCAAGTTATCGCAAACGCTTGATTGCAGTTATTGCTGCTAAGGGTGGCCCAACCAGTTATTAGGTTCAGGGGGCAATTACTTTTTCACACATGAAAATGTAGATTTGGATTTCTTTTCTCCCTAAATAATAAGAACCCTCATTTAAAAACTGCATTTTATGTTTACTTGTGTTATCTTTGACTAATAGTTAAATGTGTTTGATGATCAGAAACATTTTGTGTGACAAACATGCAAAAGAATAAGAAATCAGGAAGGGGGCAAATAGTTTTGCACACAACTGTACATAGTATCAGCAAAAAACTCACCTGCTATTTGAGAGTTTAGATATCCGGCCTATGCTAACAAGGGCACAATTGTTGTATACAAATTGAAAAGGCTATGGACACTGGCTTTTCACCAAGTTACAATAGCATTTTTATGGGAAATATGTACAATAAATTCACTAGAAAATGCAATGGAGATCATTAAGTAAAACCAGGGGTGCTTCTGCCATGAGATATGGTGAAAACTTTGCCCCTGGCATTTTACCAGGGGCAGCAACAACTCAACCTTGGTAATAATGTTATTTCAGAACATAAGAATAATTTAGAAATCATTTAGGTATATAGTTTGTACCTGTATACATGACAATGGAATGCATGCATAATGTGTGTAGTACACAGTGTGTTGTAATCATTTGTATTTGTTGTTTATGAAAGGTTACCTTGCTAGCGAAATAGTTCGATTTTCAGTAAGTCTACTTTAAGGGCAATAATACACAGGTTGCTTTGTTGTAGGCATTAAAGTGTGGATGACAAAATGGCAAAAATGGCTCGCCATTGGCTGCAATGTAAATGGTGGTGCATGTTTGTTATTTCCCATAGAGTGCAAGCATACTGAAATTTGGTCAGACTGCAACTTGGTACTCCCAATAAAACTGCTTAGACCTGCTGACACTACTACAGTGGGTGAGCTACTGCTTCTTGCAGCTGATGCAAACTGGATGGCAACTATCTGAGCATGCCTAACCTACACGTTTAAGGAAGCATGCGTAGTGTGTGATCCAATACATATGACCTTTTGACTCACACCCTGGACACTTATGTGAATGGGGTCTAAAAGCTGCACACTACAACAGTAAAGCTTTAAAAGCTTTTTGCAGATCATGTAGCATTATCGACAAGTTAAACAATTAAAGTCTGTAACTTGCTGGAGTCTGAATAAAGCAGGCCAAGTGTGGGCCATTCCACTTTTATTCAAAATACTGTTAAACATCCATTCTTGATGGCAGCACACTATATTTAAAATTTCACACAGATACATACGACAACCAAAAACTACTATTAAACATATTCAATAACTTTATATTTAAAAAAATATTAAGTTTTTTTTGGCCAATCTGGCCACTGGCACAACCCCCACCCTCACCAAAGCAAGAAGTCCTCCACCTGATTGGTACTTTCACAACTATACAGTTTTCCTGGGGACCTCTCATATAGCAAATAAAAAATTCACATTCAAAGACTGGGCAAGAAATGGGCCAATGTTCCCTTAAAAATAGGGAAGTATTAAAAGCATTGTGAGGGCAACATCAAGACATGCTACATAAAAATCAGTAGTTTTAGTAAGAAGTTCCTGTTGAGAACATGGATGCTCTATTATACTGAACACTCTTCCATATTAAAGCAGATAGCAAGAAATGTAGTATTTTATAAACAGAACATACTGCACCATCCTAAGAATTCAGCATCTCTATAACATTATGGGCTCACCATCTTTGATTTTGTTAGGAGTGTCAGTGACACCGCACATGATCAGTGTGTTCTGAACAGCTGTTGACAAGCTACACTTAGGGGTCGTCATAAATCATCAAGTAGAAAAAGAAGTTTGAGGTAGCTAATGCTACAGGGCTGTTTATTAAATTGCAATTCAAACTGCACTAGTTTCTGAGCTACCATGTAATGAGAACCTAATTAATTACTAATCGGCCTCATAGCATAACTTTCAGATTCTATGTAACAGTATTTTGCAAATTGGTCCCTAAGCGCAGGTAACGAACAGCAGCATTGAGGATGCAGTTTGGATCTGAAGAAAAGGAGGGGCACAAATCTTCACTGTTAACAAGCTAGGACACCTAAGGCAGATACAGAATCCCAAAACATAATGTGCAGCATTTCTAGCCGACTTCTTTATTAAAGAGGTGCTTCACCTTTTTAAAGTTAACTGTTAGTATGTTACAGAACGGCTAATTTTAAGCAACTAATCATTGGTCTTCATGTGTTCTTTTATATAGTTTTTGAATTATTTGCCTATTTGCGCACACCCTTAAACCAAAATTGTGGGATGCTAATCCATAGGAGACTCCCCAAAAGGGATTACAAATAATGGATTGCACACCCAATTCCAAAAATAATGAATTTATTACAAAAAAGCGAAAACAAGAAAAAATTACAAAAATATACAAAAATTATATAAAGAGGTGACCTCAATGCGTTTTGACCTTAAAGGAGAAGGAAAACCCCTGGCCGCAAAAATCCCTCCCCTGTGTTGCCCCCCCCCTCACTCCTCCACCCTGGCCTACCTGTCCCCCCAGGCAAATGTCCCTAACTTGTTACTCGCCTCTCTGCGCAGGTCCTGTCCACGGAGCTCACAGGCGCCATCTTCTCCCAAGCGGTCTTCTTCCTGCTTTGACCAGCGTTTTTGGCGCATGCGCAGTAGGAGCATTTACTGGGTACGGATCTACTGCGCATGCGCCGAATGTCTCGAAGTTTTCCGATTTCACTTTGTGACATTCTGCGCATGCGCAGTAGATCCGTACCCAGTAAATGCTCCTACTGCGCATGCGCCAAAAACACCTGTCAAAGCAGGAAGAAGACGGCTTGGGAGAAGATGGCGCCTGTGAACTCTGTGGACAGGACCTGCGCAGAGAGGTAACAAGTTAGGGGCATTTGCCCGGCGGGACAGGTAGGCCAGGGGGGGGAGGAGGGCAACACAGGGGAGGGTTTTTGCGCCCAGGGAATTTCCTTCTCCTTTAAGGGTCTTCCTCAGGGGCACAAATAGACAAAAAAAAAGAAGAAAAGAAGAAGGAAAAAAGGCAGACTGCCTTTTTACTTTTTGTCTATTTGTTCCCCTGAGGAAGACCCTTAAGGTTTAAACGCATTGGGCTCACCTCTTTATATAATTTTTGTATATTTTTTTTATAATTTTTTCTTGTTTTTCCTTTTTTGTAATAAATTCATTATTTTTGGAATTGGGTGTGCAATCCATTATTTGTAATATTTCTTTCCAGTTTTCAAACAGGGGTCACTGTCCCCATCTAAAAAACAAATGCTCTATAAAGCTACAAATGTAGTCAGTTACATTCTATTACTCATCTTTCTCTTCAGTGCCTCTCCTATTCATATTCCACGCTCTTATTAAAATCAATGCATGGTTGCTAGAGTAATTTGGATCCTAGCAACCTTATTGCTGAAATTGCAACCTGGAGAGCTGCTGAATAAAATAACTCAAAAACCAATATTAATAAAAAAAAAAAAAATGAAACACAATTGCAATCCATCTTAAAATATCATTCTCTACATCATACTAAAAGTTTATTTAAAGGTGAACAACAATTTAAGCTTTAGTTCTCCTTTAAATCACAGGGACTGGAAGTTGTTGAGGCCAGTCCCTGTGACTGTAGGTATATTGCCCCTGAGGAAGCCAAAATAAGTAGCAAGTAAAATGCAGAGTGGTCCCCACATGCGTAAAATAAATGCATAACCGTAAAGCAACACAGCATTTACTCTTTGCTTTCCACTTATTTACTAAATAATGCTACAAGCTAAATAATGCACTGGACAAATGTCTAATAAAACTGTACATCGTTTAACGCCTCTTGAAACCCCAAGGAAGCCACAAGCAAGCTGTTATTCTTCACAGCAGAACAATGGACATACCTGCCGGCACGCAAGCTTCCGCAGCCATTTCTAGCGTTCCGGGACATGTCCGTCACGTGACTTCCGTTCGTCTTGTTCCTCTTCCGGGTTGTTTCTATGCCGATACTTCGTGAAGTTTTCTGTGCGAGCAGAATTAGAGATCTTAGAAGCAGGCAGTTATGAGAAAGTTCAAGCCTGCCTTCTATTTTGTTTTCTGTGCGAGGAGGTGGTAGGGGGAGAGAGGGAGAGCCATTTGAAGCAAGCAGGCAGGTACCGGACAGCTCAAGTTCTCTGTGTGAGGAGACAGGAGAGGCGGGGAGGGAGAGAAACTGCAAGTTGAAGATTAGGCTCCTCCTAGTTTATGACTTACTCCCTTTGACAGACAGTCGGGTACATGATCTTCAATTGGATTTATTTAGAGAAACAGAACTTTCAGGAGAAAATGGTCAACGTGACCTATAGGTAGGTTTGGCTGTAGATTCATATTTAAATAACCTCTTTGGAGCCAGTATGTGGTAGTGCCAATAATAATGGAGATTAAAATGTGCCATATCCCTGAAAGCTGTAGTAACATCATACTCACCAAACATGCCTTGTCAGACAGACCTGACTATTACACTGTGGAGACTGGGGGGATTATATTTATGAATGGAACATTCTATTCAGTACAAATGTATGTTCCATTTACTATTAGGGTTGGCAGGTAAAAATGATGCTTGATGCCAATGTCATTAATAGGAAAAAAACTGTAAGAATATAAGAAGGCAGGTATTTTTTTTCTAGAAAAGGCTATTTACTATCCTTTGTTGCACAAAAAACTTCAAAAAAGTCTTAAGTAGAGTTGCCACCTGGCCGTTATTTTACCGACTTGGCCGGTAAAATTAAAGGTTGATCCCAATGTTAATAATAGGGAAACAAGATAAATATATAGGAAGGCCTGTATTTTTTTCCAGAAAAGGTGGCAACCCTAGTCAGCATTGCTCCCACTCCTGCAGAGCACAGAAAGTTCTCTTCGACCTCAAAGCTCCATTTCCAAATTCAGGTCAGTGGAGAACTCGAAAATTGAGCATCAAGAGGAAAAAAAAAGACAAAAATATATATATAGTGTAGCGTTCTTAAAAAAAAATTGCATACTTTGTGCCATAAACATTTTCATACAGTGTCAGAGTAAAGGGTCCCAAGCCCAATTTTAAGAAACCAAGTGTAGTGAATAAATGCCCTTAAAAGTGCTACGGATTCATCCAAAAGGGTTTAAAGTGATTGCACGAGGAAACATTCCTTGTAATAAATTTAGCCCTAGGGAAAGTAGAAGTATGATCTAAATAAGGTATGCTGGGTAGAGGTCTAAGGCCTCTAGAGAGGTTTTTTTTCAGTATTCCCCTGCAGTGGGTCTTTTATGTGTTCCACTGCAGGGGAAGAAACTCTCCTCTGTAAGAGCCCTTAGCAGGTCTAGTAAACATTTAAGGCTAATCTACAGAATCAGTCTGAATGTTTTGTTTGGCAGCATACCCAAAAACTGTTCATAGAGCAATTGTGAATAATGAGTCTTTTATTCAGTATGAAGCCAGAGCTGGGACCTAATAAAAATGGTCATGATGATGAACCAAAGATAACAACTGATAACACGCTTCTGTTCTTTTTTCCAGGCAACAATATTGCATCACAATTAGTGGTATCCTGCTTATTAAATAAATAACACCTGCTTATTAAATAAATAACACCACCCTACTCAGCAGCATATTGGAGTAATGCCCTGTGGCTTACTCTTCACAAACATGTCTCCAATTTTACACTGTGTTGTAACATGAATTTTAATTCCATAGAATCAAAACATACAGGCAGTTTTGTTGGTTCCTGGTGAAATTAACACTAGTGTGTGTAAGGGGCGTGTACTGTATGGCACTTGAGACATGGACTGATGTGAATGGTAACAGTCTCTATAAATATGTAGTACTATATTAATAAAGTATAATAATTCTAATCAAATTCTATCAAATGCGCTATTTCTTTGATTTGATCGATTCGAATTCGGCCGAATAAGGACCTATTGGATCGAAAACGGACCTATTTGACCCAAAAAAACCTTAGACTTAATTTTGGTTGGTTTTTTTGAAATCAAAGTTTTTTCAATTCGAAATTCGACCCTTGATAAATCTGCCTCTATGTGTACTGTATATTGTGAGTGGGTCCCTAAGCTCAGTAAGTGACAGCAGCACAGAGCATGTGCAGTGAATCAGTAGAAAAGAAGATGGGGAGCTACTGGGGCATCTTTGGAGACATAGATCTTTACTGCTAAAGGGCTGTGATTGCCTTGGGCTGGTACAGAAGCCCAAAACATAATGTTCTACATTTCTAGCCTACTTCTTCATTTAGGCTTTAGTTCTCTTTATCAACTCCCTCCTTTCCCTAGTAATCCCTGACATTTAGGGTCCCATAAGCAAAGCAATCATTAGAACTTTCCTGTTTCAAGTGCAGGGGGTTCTAATTTTATAAACAAATCTTGTTTATTTCTGTTGCTGTGCATGTACATTAGTATTATAGTATAATCAACCATAGTACCAGTAATAAAATACTAAAATGCGAGTGCCATGCCGGAGGCAATTTTTCATTCTAGCAGGCGGAAGACGGCGAAGCAGTTCGGGGAGATTAGGCTCTCCAAAGAAGGGGCGATTAGTCGCCGGGCGACTAAATCTCCCCAAATCTCCCAGTGTGACCTTACCCTTAAGGGTCTGGCCACATGAGCAGATTCTGGGAGATTAGTCATCTGCCCTACGCCGGCTAAAATGAAAATCGCCTGAGGCAATGCACACGTGGCGTTTAGTTTGCCGACGTTACCCGAAGTTTCCTGATGAGGCAACTTCGGGTGACTTTGGAAAATGAATCGCTACATGTGCATTGCCGCAGGCGATTTTCATTTTAGCTGGCGGAGGGCAGGGTAAAGGCAGTTCAGGGAGATTGTTGCCCAGAAGAAGAGGAGATTTGTAGCTGGGGCGACTAATCTCCCCGACTCTGCTCGTGTGGCCAGACCCTAAAGCTGGCCATAGACGCAAAGATCTGATCATATGAATCAAGGATTTGTACGATTTTCGGACCGCATGTGGAGAGTCCCGTCATTTTTAGTCCAGCGGAGAATGGTCATTTGGTCTGTTGTGCCGGTGATTCTTTCCTTCTCAATTGCTGTGGAGGTTGCCAACACCTCCTACATCGAGCACCAGGTGTCACGGAACTTGGACGGCCAGGGTGTGCGAAGTGATTCCTTCCTTTTCTCCATTTGGTCGATTAGACAGGTTAAAAGATTTCTGTCGGCTGCCGATAATATGTCTGCATGTATTGCCCATCATACGATTTTCAGAGGGAGACTGTCACTAGCTTTTGTCGGATATAACTTTGGTACGATTGCTGTCAGGGGCAGAACATCGGCTCATCTGTTCTTTTGTACTTTATTTGATCAGAATGGTTAGTGGCAGGTCGGGAGATGGGGAAGTCCGATCGTACGATGATTCGTACGATCGGATCTTTGCATCTATGGCCAGCTTTAAGGCTGTAAACAATGTATTTTTCCCCCCAAAAGGCATCACTTAAAGTATCAGAGGAATAAGCAGAAGTTGCTGTCCACTCACTGAAGTGTGCATGGACACTACACTAATCTCCTAAAGGACTGTGAATTTCAAAGTTTACATATCACCCCTGTGACGCTGTCATTCTCATCTGCAGGGTTTACAGAACCTCTGCACTAGACCAATCTGTTCCAGAAGATAACATGTTTATTTTGTGATAGGGAGGTTAACTGGCATATCTGCCAGTGACACTGGGAGGGCTAGGAGACATCCGAGACAAGGGAGACTGGTAGCCACTCGATATCTGTCAAATGAGCAGATAAGCAGTGAAGTGTTAAAAGAGATCTTATGCTTTGATTCCTTTACACCTGCCCTGTTCAGGACTTCCAGACATTTCATTCCTCAGATTATTTTAACAGAAGTACATGGACTGGCAGCTTTTTGTAATTCTGGGATGTTAGTAAAACATTGCTTGTTTTAACTGAGAGTAATGAATGGCACAATAAAGCCGCGTCCTATGCAAAGAAGTTTTATTCTAGCACATTTTGAAGATGGAATAATTCCAGCGAATATTATAAAATAGCAGCAAAACACAAAAATGTTGCTTATGTGGGTGTTTCCTCTTGCGTATCAAGGATACTAATATTTTATTGCAAAATAGCTGCTAGTAAACTTCACAATTAGACATATAAGGGTTCATAAATGTTAATATACTTAAGCTTTTATGCATGATGAAATGATGAAGAGATGTAAATCTCAAAGGCTTGCACTTTTAACTGAAACCAGCCAATGAATAGTATGCCCTTAAGACAGAGACCTGTATTTTTTTTAAAATTGCAAGATTTATGAATTTAATGGGTTTAAATGTATTGCAACTTAAATCCAGTTAGCTGAATCATGGACAGATATTATTTTGTTATGGCAGCCTTTTTGAACATTGTATGCTCCTGTGGCTTTATAATCTCATCTCCTTTTATGGAATGGTATGGAAACTAGGGATTCTCCAAATCTTCAGTTTGGTGAATCCCTAGCAATTGTTACAGGATTCAGATTCAGCCAAATCCTAAAGGTCCCCATAGACGTAAAGATTTCTCTTGCCGAACAAATGATTTTAGCGAAGTCTGACCAATCCTTCGAAATTATCGTGTGGTTAGTGGGATTCGAACGATCGAACATCTTACGATTTTTTGGCCAGGTTATAAAATCTTTGTTGGTCCCAGTGTAATCTATGTTTGCAGGGCCAAGCAGGCAGCTACCCTTTGTTTTCCTGGCAAATTGGTCTTTTTAGTTGATGGACAATTCATACGATCATACGATTGTTCCGAGATAATCGTGGTCTCACGATGACGATTGGATCTTTTAAAAATCTCAACATCTATGGCCAGCATAAATGTTCAGCACTAAAGCCAAACCCTTAAAGGGGTGGTTCACCTTTAAATTTACTTTTAATATATTATTAGAATAGCCAATTCTAAGCAACTTTTTAATTAGTCATCATAATTTAATTTTGCTTTCTAATTATTTGCCTTTTTCGGCTGACTCCATCTTTCAAATGGGGGTCACTAACCCCATCTAATAACAAGTGTTATGACAAGCTACAAATATTTGCAAATTGTCTCAGAATATCACTTTCTACATCATACTAAACATTAAATCAAAGGTGAACAACCCCTTTAAAGTCATGTGACTATATATCTCTGGACAGCCACAATTTTATTCTTTCAAATTTATAATTTCTTCCCATAACATGTAAATATGCACATTAGAGTTCAGTTCACACATTTGTTTGAATATTTTGTAGATGATTTGCCCAACTCGAATTGATGTTGCTGTAACTTGATATTCTCAAGTTGACTTGATATTCTCTATGACTTTTGTTTAGTGCGACAAAGCTGCCCTTCCATATGTAAAGCACATTATATTGTTCCTAGAAATAATACACTGAAAATGTATCATGACCTCTGTAGAAACAAGTTATTGGTTTATGCACTTACTGCATTCTTAATTTACAGGATATCCATGGCTCTTGTGTATTATATATTGAATAAAGTACTCTCTCTTGTAAAATATAAGGATATTGTAAGTTACCGAGGAGTTTTATGACCATATAAAAACACGAGGCTGAAGGTAACTTCTAATATCCTCATATTTTGCAACTGGGGGTTCTTTATTTATTATAATACACAAGTTTCATTGAGTCATGTGAAATTATATCACTACTACCGTTTATAACTGATGACATCAGTACTCACCGTTTATAAGGATATAATTTGCAAGATATTCATGGCTTTTGTGTATTATAAGGATATAATACACAAAAGCTATGAATATCTTGTAAATTATATCTTTATAAATGGTGAGTTCTGATGTTCACATGACTCGCATGACTCACTGAAATTTGTGTATTTTAATAAATAAAGTACCCCCAGTTGTAAAATATGAGGATATTACAAGTTACCGAGTAGTTCCATGACCTGTATAAAAACACTCGGCCTTTGGCCTCGAGTTTTTATATGGTCATGACTGTAACTTATAATATCCTTATAATTTACAAGAGGGGGGTACTTTATTCACTATATAATAAGTTACCGAGGAGTTTCATGACCATATAAAACATACGGGTCATGGAACTCAGAGGTAACTTATAATATCCTCATATTTTGCAACAGGGGTACTTTATTATAATACACAAGTTTCAGTGAGTCATGTGAAATTATATCACTACTACCATTTATAACTGATGACATCAGTACTCACCGTTTATAAGGATATAATTTCCAAGATATTCAGTTGTCCTGTCATTGCAGGGCCACAATGGAAAAGAAAATTGGCATACATGAAAGGACAAGCGACTCAGCGATTGGTGTATCAAGGCGTGACCAAGGTGAATTACAACAGGAACAAAGCTGCCTTGATTTCCTTAAAATTTAAAAATGTTGAGGTCAGGGGAATAACTACAGAGGAAGCAAAAAATTTAAAGTGGAATAGTTAAATATACATTGCATTTTGCTGAAGGGGTTATGAAATTTTAAAAGGGCCGAATACAGATCCCCCTCCCCCACCGCAATACTTACACACACTGTTTCTATAGATGCAAAAACCCTGCATTGTGCATAGAGCGCCATCTATTGATCACCTGTAAATCTGGTATGTGAAACCTAGTACTGTGCTTGTCTGCATTCCCTTTTGGAGAGTCTGGCTCTAATAATGAAGCAGTCACTATTGCATGAGAATGACCTAAATTTCTCGACACAGCAAGTCTAATGGTTCACAGATAAGAATGTGTGATTCCATAAAACACAGCAAAAACATTGATAATATTTTAGTAAATAAAAAAAATAATATATATAAATGTTTTATGGGAAGAGAGAAAATGGTTAATGGTTATCAGGATATTACCATAATCCTTGACTATATATATATATATATATATATATATATATGTGCACATATTAATAACAATATATACACAGTATAGCCAGGACTTGTAGAGTAGCTTGTGCCATTATTTATTTTGATGTTAGTGAGTGTGTGTATGTGTGACACTATGAAGTAGCTAGATCTTGGCAAGTTTGTATTTGCAGGTGTGGGAGGCTTGCACTGCTGCTTTCCCTGAATCACCCGCTGCCCAGAGCATCCTCCCAGCTCTCTGTGAAGTGTGAAATCTGCCCATCTCCTTCTGCTCATGATTTCAAGTGCTAATGCATGGTCTCTGCTCGACTCCCTCCTTGGGTCCCGCCCTATGCATTAAGCACCATGTGATGGCGATTAGGGAGGGATTGTGGCATTGTGCCAACACAGGATGGAATCCGATAGATCAGTGAGATGAAAGAGACTCTGCCTGAGACGACAGAAGATTGTATGTGTATCTGTCCCCAGCCATTCATCTTTGCTGCCCTCTCATATGGAGCCTGTCTCTGATTCTCCCCACTTTTACCAGTGTCTGCATGCCCAAAGCACTCTCAGAACCCACGAGACATTCCCAAGGGATAGAAAGCTAAATTCACGGAAACAGAGGAGCTGTTCAAGAGGGCTGTAACTGGGATAAGTGTGACAACTTAAATGTAGAAGATGAGATAAAAAAAACAAAACAATAGTAAGTAATACTGACAGGTAGCAAAATGCACATCTGCCTTGATCTAAAGCTGTGGAATTAGATATGCAAATCATATTCTGCTATGCAAATGTGCTCAATATGCATCTCCCCTGGAGTTACTCCCTGCAAAGCTGCAATAGGTCAGAAAAGATTAAACGGTTTATCATCATTATCAAGCCAAAGATTATGATTTAAAGATCGTAATATTAACCTGTCCATTGCCAGATGTATTGCCTGAGCTCACGCAATTGTTGGAAATGAACGCTGACAATGACCCTGCTTTTATTTTTCTCCGAAAATGAGCTACAGGTCAGTACTGAATGCTCCACAAAAGAATGTGAGATCAAGGGTTTTTAGTTTGAGTCAAGATCTTGGAAAAATTGCTGGGATTCAATCAAATCCCGAATTTTGGGAAATCCCTGAAGAATATATGTGTTTGAATTCATGTGAAAGATTAATACAGTAAGCCTTTTTCAGATGCTAATTGCCATGTTCAAAATGTAGTTTGCATCTGATTCATTGGGCACAAGTTGGGTTCTCCAAGTGACAAAACCTGCTATGGCTACTTCCAAATCCAATGTGAGATCTCCATTGGATCCATTATGGAGCACCTACACTTGTGAGTGCATTCATAAATTACCCTTTTGGTTTTAAAAGCTTTAACTAGAGAAAGATTTGCCTCTGTGTAGAAGATTTGTCAGAGGTGATCTTCAGCCAAAAACCTTTGGCATTATTATCTATTATATTGTCTTATTATTGGCATTCCTGGTTCTGACACCTTAAGATAACGTAGCATAGGTCAGCTGATAAACAGAACTTGAGAAGAGCTGACATCTGATACATTGTTTCAAAAATTACAGCCAGAGAACAGAAATGGGGTTAATAATCATTGGTTTCAATTGGAACTATATTTACAAATAACTATAAAACTACTGACCAATATTATTGAATCTTATTTGGAAAGTAGCTTGAGTGCCAGAGACTGATGGCAGCCCTACATATTCCATTGTCTACCTAAGGTACCTCTAGATATTTAAGGGAAATTATTTAAAGGGAAATTACACCCCATTTATAAGCTTATAATTAAGCTTTATTATCATACTTTAAATAGCGTCAACTTCATTTAACACTTTACAGAGACTGCCCCTGCTCTTGTGGGGCTTACAGTCCAAGGTCCTTGCTGTTGAACCCACACTAGGGTCTATTTCATCAGTAGACAACTAGCCCTGCTTGTAGGAGCAATTCAGAGTAGTCAGATGAAAACTACAAACAAATAGGGAGTACATAAAAAGTCCATGCAAATAGCACCCTTGTAAGGATCAGACCCAAAACCCCAGTGGTACAAGGCAGCAATTCTAACCTCTGCTAGCTTTAAGTTCACTTATTTATTCTGTATATTAGTTATTATTCATGTAAGCAAGAGCAGCAATGGTTGCTGTGATGAGTACATCTCATCCAATGGCTCTAATAAAACAGAGCCCTCTGGTGGCCAACAAAAAATTCTTTAGTTTGTTATAATACCTCGTAAGATGCTGTGCACGAGAGACAAGGTGAGCATGAGCATTTAAGTCTGCGTTTTAGAATGCAGACAGTTTTTTAAGTGAAACAGTTTGCATTTTTGTGCAATTGTATTGTGCTCATAATACAATACAATAGAAAAATTCACTTTTTGGTATTTAAATAAAATGCATTCAGTCAAGGGAATGCATAATGGAAAGCTTTTATATAAGGGCTCCATGATACTTATTTGCATTGTAATTATATTTACTTACCTTTATCGAGTTATTACTAAGCAAAACCTGATCAATTAAAAAGTTTGTGTAAACAAGATATTTATGTATAAACGTCTGTGAATTCCCACAGTGAATTTTGTATGGCATGCTTTGTAACCACAACTGTAATCAGGCCAAAACCCTGTGTCAGCCAAATTTCCATTATCCACCTGTTAATTTTGCCATAGTAATCAATTTTTCTTATGAGCGGCATGTATACCTTGAGAGTAGATGTAAATGTAAAATGACTGAAAAGTGTATGGCTTAATGTAACCATTCACGGGGCGATAAAAGTTTTTGACGGCAGCTTATAGGCCTGTATATGGAGCCTTCCTTTAAGTTTCTCCGACTGATATTTGGCCGAAAATCGGGAGATATCAATCAGAGAACTTTAAAATATAGTTGAATCAAGGACCATTTTAGCTTGTTGATGCAGTCTTTGCTCCGACCACCTATATCTCCTTTGTTGCAATCTTGATTGTTGGGCCCTAGGGCTGAATGATCTGACAGCCCAATGTCGCCAACCTCATGGTTGGCATATTGGGGAAAGATCTGTGTGTTTAGCGACCTCGCCAAATGAGTGGATTTTCAAGTGTATGGCCAGTTTAACACAGGTAAGCTGTGTATAATTAGCGTTTGACTTCTTGAGTACAATTGGGAATTGGGGCCTATAAAAATTGCCTATCTCTCAATTTTTTTTATAGTGGATCAGATCCCTGAAATGTGTTTCATGTCTCATATACAGAATGAAATACATGTATTTAATGGATATTCCAGACTATACATGTCCCCCTAACCTCTAAAAGGTAAAATACAGTGCACTGCACTGATAACCAATTCCCAGGCATTAAATTGCAGAGCATTGCTCTGCTAATCTTTAGTCATTGACTGCAACATAGAGAACCCCTCACCAAAGCTACAGAGAAAGATGGAATGATGGATTGGGTTTAAGTGAAGAAAATTGGGGAAGAATTGAAGAAATGTAGACAGTAGATAGAAAGATACAGAGGGAGAGATGAGTGCAATCAGAAAAAGGAGGAAAACAGAAGAGATGTGAGGAGGAAAGCAGAGGAGGGGGGCAAGTGCTGCAGGGAGAGCGGAGAAGAGATGGATAGCTTTGTCCTGCAGATGAACCCGCCCGGCAACACGGAGGAAGTTATGAAGGATTCATCAGTCAACACACGTCCCTGTGCTTCCCTGAGGTGCTGCTCCCCTACCTTCAAATCTCATTTATATCGCAGAGGGTGGAGGGAACAGATCCGCTGCTTAGTCTACCCCTGGACACTGTCACAAGTTTAGGGGCACACTGTACCCTTTCTTCACCTTGATTCTTAAGGTTTCTATGTTTTTAAGGCCACGGATGAAATCATTCACTTGTTTCCTTGCCCATTTGGGTAGCTTTTATACCAAGCTTTGCCTTAATGTACAGTGTAAAGGATTTATTATTATATATTAAACACAAACATGACATTAATAAAAAATCTGTTTGCCAGAAATGCAAACAACAGTGAGATGCACTTGCTCTCTAAAAAAGAAGCATATGTATCATGTGCTTTTTATATTTGTTAATTATTCATCTTGTTTCATAGAGTTATTACAGTCTGTCTCAATAACACCTAAAGGCATGCAAAATGTATTTGTGTAAGTGCAGTTTCCTGGGGCGAAAGGTTGAGGATTGCAAACTGACTTTTGATTTCATAACGTTGCCAGAGCGATGGCGCAATCTTTTAATTAACTTATTGGGATGCTTTGTGGCCTTTGGATGTTTCTGTGGTCCCTTGTCAATATAATTTCTAGTCCCTATTGTGCTTTGGGGGGCAGTATACTCCAATAGTCTGAAATGGCTAGGAAGTCTGAACGCAGTCTTAGGGAATGAAGCAAGGTATGTAAATTGTCCTGAGCCCAAATATTAGAAATAACGACTAAAAACCCATGGATGTTTTTTATTATTCAGGAGTGTATTTTCATGTAAGCCTACTCAGCAATCATGCATAGTCTGTAAAATATCACACGGGAATAGGAAATGTGTAAGTTAAATAGAAGAAGAAGGAAAAAGCAAGGAGAAATTAACAGGATACATTTTTTTATTTAAGACATCATATTATCAATGAGCCCTAAAATAACTGTCATAATGCAATTATTTACTCTCTTTGTTTTTCCTCGGTAGCATTAATATGAATAAACTTGGGTCACCCCCCGTTGAGATTTCTGCTGTGTCTCAGCGCCGGCTTCTATCTGTCAGGAAAAGTGGTAGTTAGCTGCAGGAGATTCCCATGAGACTTTCTGTTATTGGGGTGAAGCCAAACCCTATTTCTGTGTCTTCGACATCCACGTTTTTGTAAAATGCACTTGATTTGGCTACCTGCCCTCATAGAAATCTATTTGCAGTACTAATTATTCTCTTACATTTATCCTTCAGAGAATGTTGATATCCCTTTGCTTTTTAATGTGACATTGTGAGCGTACCTCTCTGCGTTATTATTGTCTATTTATTTGCCTGAGGACACCCTCCCTTCTTGTTGCTGGTCTTTTTCTCTGCTCCTCCTGTAAGTTGGTTTCCTATTCTCCAAATTACTTTATTTGTGCTTCACCTTCGTCTTCTTTTTCTGACGTTTTCCCAGTTCTTTCTTGTGCTCCCCAGATTCCATTTCCTTAGATTCCCTGCTCCCCTTGCCCTGGTGTCCCCTCTTGCTGTACGCGCCCATGATTTTCCTCAGTGGAGAGGAACAGGTCTCTCTGCGTTGAGGCCATGACTGAACTCTTGAACCGACGGAAGATAAGTGAGTGGAAAAGGGACCCATCACTCCTACTTCTATCTTCTCCTCATTTGTCTTTTTCTTTGCCCCTGGAGGGGTTTATTCCTGCAGTGAGGATGAGAGGGGAGGGGGAATGAGTAAGGAACAAGTGTTGTGGTTCTCATACAATGCTGTGAGCATCTGTGGAGAAGCTTTATCTGCAGGGGTTAATTAGAGATATAATTATGTACCCTAAAAGACAAGGGGTTAGTTATGCTTTTTTCTTTGAGCCCTATTTCTTCTGTCTTCTCTTCTCTTTTTAACTTACTTTCATATGATTATTTTGCACTGATAACATCAGTAGTAGGTGGAGGTACAATGAATTTGAGGTGTTAAGTGCCACCAAGTTACAGTGCTCATTATCAGGGAATATGGTACAAGTAGCCTACTGCTTATCAAAGCTTTTCTGCAATGTTGAAATTGGTTAGGATACTTAAATTAAGTGGAAATGGCTTTGCTTTGTTGCCTTGTTTTTCTCCTGCATCTTAATATTTAATTTTAATATAGAGAGAGGGCTATGTTTATTATAATTAAATGCTGCATATCAGGGTGCACCTGTACAGTTATACGGCTAAAATTATTTTCCTGTGGACTAGTAAAGTCATTATCCTATTTCAGTTTTCTCTCTGTTTTTTTTTTTTCTTTTAACGTATGGTGACAAACTGCAATGTTCATATTATATATATGTTCTGGAGTACAAATGCAAAAACTTGGTGTGACGTGTGCCGTTGTTTATTGTTTAATCTTTTTGTTGCTTTGTCTCATGTTTATTTTAACTTCCATCTAAACATATCCCCTTGTTTGGCTGTGATAGTGTAAATGATCCAAGTTCAGTGATCCTTGATGGTCGGGAAAGGCGTAGCTCAGTAATGCAAACAAAAATAACAGCTCTCTCCCCTGCAGAGCTTACAACTTGAAGTTAGTTATTACACCTAAGCTGTGATAAGCAGGCAGCCAGACATGAGGATCGTTCAGCTTTAGTCATACACTTCTACAGAGTACAATGTAAGCAAAAAACCCTTCAATGACCTTATGCAAATATTTCTTCTAGTGACCCAATTAAACAACCTCTGTATAGCTACTGTATAAGACAATATACTTTCTGAAAATCCCTTGCTGATGGCCATTTTGTAACATTACATTGAAGGTAGAATCTCTGCAACTATTTGGATTTCAGCGATTTATTAACTGCCCTGATACTATTTTTTATTTGCTATTATAAATATTCCCTGTGTTGATTTAAATACATTTGTTCTAAAGTGAGAATTCTTACT
Source organism: Xenopus petersii (assembly GCA_038501925.1). Taxonomy (NCBI): domain Eukaryota; kingdom Metazoa; phylum Chordata; class Amphibia; order Anura; family Pipidae; genus Xenopus; species Xenopus petersii. The sequence continues at coordinate 40,089,647 of CM076674.1, forward strand.
GTGTTTCATAGGACACAGGGATTTGTAATGTTTATTATTTCATATGATATCTAAATCTGTAATCCAGCAGTTTTTGGCAAACTACAACTCCCAGAAACCCTAGAAATGTTTTAGCTGTACAAGGATGTTGGATGTTCAGGTTCAAAAAGAACAGAATTATAACATGGACATTACTGATATAAATTATAAACCGACTCCCAAAGTCGTCTCGGCTGGTATAATTTTACCCTGGGATCTTTCTCGAACTGTATATATGTATGTACCTGTATATATACTGGCAAAATATGAAGGAGACAAATTCCAAGTTTAGAAATTGTTACCCAATATAACAATTAATTATTTGTTTAGTATAAGCAATTATTTGTCATGCTTATCTTTTCAGAGTGTGTTTTTTTAACAGAGTGATAGCGCTGATAGTTTTTGATGTATATTTCATAATAAAAAGATAGTTATAAGAATATTGTGGAATTTAGCAAAAGATTTTGAAACTGCAGAATTTAAAATAATTTATTTTATTTTTTTTTAAAAAGAAATACCTGCTTTTTACTTTGTGGTGTAACTTTATTTTAGGTTTTAGGACTTGCCCGCTTCCATTATTGCACACTTTCCATATATGAACATACTGTATGTCTGTACTCATCCCCTTAGACAGAAAGAAATGAACGTTCCTACTGCAGGTATGAAACAGACAAGGCACTATGGATTTACTCTGTTCTGGAAGTATGAGATGAATTACATGCTTATACATTGCAGCAGTCATCTGGATCGCATACATCGGATGCTTAACGATTTTGTGGTGGGGTTTCTCATAAAACACTTCTTGATAGTCATTTTCTAAGCAAATCTCCTTCCCATTTTCTTTTACAAGTTGAAACCATTTAAATATGACAGTTTTAAAACTGTTACACGTTGACGTTGATTTATTTTACGGCTGTGACATTGTTTTTAATATTTTTTGTAACCAAATTATTATTATACTTTACTATTAGTAATTTAGCACTTTGAACTCTATGTCTTAAGTCCCCCAGTGCCCCAATTCAGAGCCCAATTATAATGGTGAATATATGGCAAAAATGGTCTCTGTTTTATTTCTGACTGTTTGGTTCTGTTTCCTGTGATTTTCCAAACATTTTCCTGATTCGTGGTGTGTTCTTTTAATTCTGCTATAAATATTTCCTCTTCTTATATTGTTGCGTCTCACTGACTCCTGAAATTAGTGCTGAACACAGAAAAGACTTACAATGAACACAAGCGAGTACTGGTTTTAGTTTTCCGTGATCCATTTTTATTTCATTTGTTCTACCTTGTAGAATATGTTGATATTACAGGTAATAGTAAAAAAAATTGGTTGAAACACATGGATTTTCTAAAATGGCAAGCATTATTTACAATTATAACATTTTTAAAAATGTGTCCATTATTGCTATAAATTAAGGGGGGTTATTTATTAAGGTTGAGTTGTGTTTTCTAAAAACATTCACGTTCTTCGAGGTTAGTTTTACTAAGAAACTTGAATTTCTCGAGATTTATTATGCCCCGAAGCTGCTAAAAGTTAGATTCTGAAAATATTCCAGCTAAAACCTGTCAAATTCATGTACAAGTCATTGGCAGAAGATGTTTTTTGCCTTCCTGATTTTCCAGTGTTTTACACTGGTTTTTGCTCAAAAGCTCCAAAAATTTAAGGTATTCGAGGCTTTTTAGCTTAAAAACGTACTAAATTTGAGGCATTTGAGTTCTTTCTTACATTCAGATTTTTCATAAATAAGCAAACATTCGAGTTTGTTTAAATTGTAAGTTTATTCGAGGAAGAAACAAACCTCAGAAACTCGACCTTTAATTAATAACCTCCACTTAAAGTTGCCTTCAAGGTATTTTGTTATTACTCTACTTCATTATCCCTTGCACCTACTATTGCCTATCCAGTTATACCACAATCAACTATGAACAGGGTAGAATTGCCAGCTTTATTCATCAGTCATATTTATTACTTTTTTAAAGTCTATTTTCCTTTTTCATATAAATTCAGACTCCCCCCCCCCTATATGTATTTGTGCTATATTAAAGCTGTTCTTTCTCTAAATGATTAATAGGTAAGTTAGAAGAAGACATTTGGGTTAATTAAAAATAAAATCAATTAAAAATCTAAAATTCATTAACTAAAATAAACTAACAAAAACTTGGACTGTTTGTAAAAATAAGAATTAAAATACACGAAAAGCACATGAAATGTTTCGTACAATTTTCATGTATAATTATTTAAACTTGAATATAAAAAATGTTACATAACAATAAAATCCACTATTAAGAATCCACTATTAATAGAATGAACCACTAGTGCTGCTGTTTTCCCAGACAGAGTGATGTGCCGTATTGTTTGAGCACGCGTGAGATTTCAGCAGAAAGTTCAAACAGACCCAATATCTTTGTCATTACCTAATGCCAGTTTTCCCCTGTGAAATGACATTTGCATGCCTTAGCCATATACGTCTATTTTTGCAAGCTTTTAAACAGTCTCATGTTATAGTTTTGCGTAAGCTATTTATATCAGGTCCTTCTAAGAATCTGTTGTTTGATTTTCAGTTTTCAAGTATTAAATGTCTTAGGAACCATTTGTAATTGCAGGTAAAGTTGCTGTACCTGTTAGCCAGAACAAATGTTATAGGGAAACCCTTTTGAAATAAAAAAATAACAAAAGTGGTATAAAGGTGGTGCCTTTATTGGCTAACTAATATAATCATAGCAAGATTCCAGAACATTCTAGTTCCTTTTTCAAGCTGATTACTATGAAGCTGTGGTGTTCTCTGGTATATATACAACATTCAGCTCATACAGGTTTGCATAACAAGTAAACATTTCCTAAAAAAAGTGTATTTTTTTAGATTTAAGTTATAAGAATGTTAGAGTTGTTAGAATATTATTTGAATGGTAAATTGTATGAATTAAAAACCATCAAGGAATTAATGCAATTTACCATTAAGCACTGGTAATTTCTAAGCAGCAGTTAAAGGGAATTGGCATTGACATTATTGTGTTTGGTGAGGTTAGATATTAATTTGTGTTGTTTTTATGATGGTTTTAATATATTTTTCCTCCACTTGACTACTCCAAAGGATTAGCAGAGTATGATACGGCAGTGCCCAGCATTCAGCGTAAGAAATCCAATTAACGTGAAGCTTATAGTGTAGCGGTCACAAGCAGAAAATGAAAATCCTCTGCCGCCTTGCTACAGACACCGGGCCAATTAGGGATGTTAGGAGATTTGCCACTTACAAGCTGTCAAGCTCCCAGTGAGATTCTGCACTTTTTGACCTGTAGGATTAAAGCTCTATTGAAGTTGTGCATGATCCTTGTCAGTAAAAGGAGTTCAACTACACAGATATTGCAACTGAATTTCTCAGATTCCAAATCCCCCCCTTTTTCTTTTAAACTTAAGCAGGGATGTTAAACTTGTAGCCCTTTAGCTATTGTGATCTGCAGCTCCCAGCACCTACACAAAGCTGTTACACTTCAACTAACAGGTTGTCAAGAACAAGCATTTTTGTTAACAATTTGTGACCATTTTTCTGATCATTTTTTTGTTTTGGTTTGCGTCATTTCCTTAGAATTGCATATCCAGTGAGGCAAGTTTGCTTTGAGATCATCGAATCATTACTGGGAAGCATGTTGTATACAGCTGACACTGCTTGGCGTTGAGTTAACTGTATGGTTGCCGCAGACGGGAGCACGTTCTTGCACTTTATTAACCCCTTTTATTTTCAAGAAAATAAAAAGAGGGGAAAAAAAACCCAGCGGAAGCATTAGCATCTTTCCTATAAATGATATCCGTATGATTTCCTTAACCCTTGCCTTGCCTGGGACTACATTCTGCGAGTGACGGTGCATGTCAGGTCTCTGCACCTCTCCCATGAATTCTTCCCCAGCGCTGACCTCTGACCCTGGCCACGGGTTCATCTGGAGGTCAGAAGGAATGATCGAGACCTAATAGACAAGAGATGGAAGCGTTCCCAATAAACAAGCAAACAGATTAAGGACAATGAGAACAAATTTCTTAAACTAGGGAAATGGAGAACGTGAATTATGGTGAGTTCAGGCAGACGAGTACAAGGATATTGAAGTAAATACTAGGTAACCGATAGTGTTTTTTAAATGGTGAGCCCACTAAAATAACATCTAATGATCAACATTGACGATTAGCATGTAGTTAATTAGATCCATAATGGAAAAAGACTAATATCACTGCGACAAACAGCTACTATAACCTGTCAAAGAACAGAGTTAAGGATTTTATTGGTATTGGCTCAGACTGGTTTTAGATAGTCCTTGACTATAATGTCGAATTACCAACAGATGTAGGGGAAATACTGTACTTTGTACACCTATAGCTAGATCATTCTTGGTCTATGTAATCCACCTGAACTAAGCAATCATATGTTTCTAGTGTGGTATAATCACTACTGACTATTGAATAGGTCTCATAATTGGTTGATTTATAATAAGCATTATGATATTTTGGTTTCAAATAAGAAGAGCAGGTGCATATGTACCCAGTATTGCTTCCAGATTTCCTTGTTCCACTATGATCCTAAATGTGTTGCTTCCATTTTCTCAAGTAATGCCGAACAGAAATGCGTCGGCGGAATAAAAAGTCAACTCCAATCTATCTATGATTTTGGTATATTTTCATTATTTTATCTGCAACCTTTTTCTTAATAATTCATAGATTAAAAGTAATAGATAAGAATATATTGTAATCAGCTTCCAGGGTTCCAACTGGAAGTCGTAAAATCGTAGAATAATATTGTTTTACATCATGATAGGTTTGATATCGTGTGTGGCATCTTCCCACTGTAGATGTTGTGCATTGCGTCCACAGGCGGTTTTATTGCATCAGAGATTGTGATTTTTATAAGAATAGATTTGAGTAATCCGTGAATGTAAAAATTCCAATCAGAAGAGACTTCAGTTTTACCATTTGTATTTCAATATATTTAAAGATAAATAGAATGCATTGACAGTCTCCATATGTCAGCCATGGTGCCCCATAGAAGTAGACTAAATATACATCTCCCCTATGCAGCACTGTGCCCAGATCATGTCCTATGGAGTGGGCATGACTCTTCCTACATTTGTCTGCATTTTATTGTCGCCATTATTGTTAAGCTTTTATAAAGTGCCAATGTATTCTCTTGCTCTGTAGTAGGCATGTCAGACTGAGTGGGTAAAGGGCAGCAAGGAATAGCTGCATACAGAGCGGTAAAGAAATACTATAGTATATAAGGGGATATTTTTTACTTTGTTGATTATGGACTAAATTATATGAACAACCCCAACTGTATTTTTGGGCTTTAAAGAATGTAAACAAATATTTGAGACAGGACAGTGTAAATCTTTAGGGGCCATGTGTAATTAAAAGTAGTGTATGAAGGCCACAATGAAGAAAAGCTAGGGACACATGCAGCTACCAACACCAGTTTGGTGTAACTGCTTCATATAATGTATTGTAGAGGCATTCAAAGAATCCATTTCCACAGAAATAGTGAAGAAGACCCAGCCTCTAAAAATGTACATGCTAATATGCCTCTCACTACACATTCAGATCATATGCCTATAGCATTGGAAGATTACTTTCTCATTGAAGGAATTTAGGTAAAATATAAATCTGGCATTTGTATTGACAGTTTAAAGCACTGGCCACAGTTTTACCCACCGATCACCCTAGAATGGACTCATCTCAGACTAGAGCTGACATGTTGCTCTCACAAAGTTTAGCAAGATGTGCAGCGTTCCCTGCTACTGAAATAGATTATTGAGACTGCAAAACAGATGTAATTTCTCTCGCATAAATCCAACGTGATGATGCTTTATAAAGTAAAATAATCGTTGGTTATGTTTGTCTTGGCACCTGTGAATGGGTTTGTATAAATATACACATACTGCCAGTTGTATGTTATACTATCCTCGATCACTAATAGCAAAACTAGCACATCTGGTGATGATGTGGCCCTTGCATTATGTGTGCTTTTTATTTGGCTAGTATGAAAAGGGTTAATGTGTTTTTTCAATTCTGATACCCCCCTCTACTGTTCAAGCAGGAGAATGCACAGGATCAGAATACTTGAGATGCTTATGTTTAGAATGAAATTCAGTGGGGCAGATTCACTAAAGGGCAAAGTGGCCATCGCTAGCGACAATTCGCCAGAAATCTCATCCGCAGGGGCATCGCCAATTCACTAACAAGCGTAGAGGACAATTCGCTAGCGAACGAGAATGTCGATATCGTTCGTTCACACCCTATTGCCAGGCGTCGTTCCACTCTGGCGAACGGTCGGGACTCCACAAATTCACTATTTTACTGAAAGTTACCTCTTTCTCCAGCGTTTACCGCGCCATCTCAGACCAGGCCAACTGATAAAATGAAGCTTCCTCAATCTTATGTCAGTGACATCATATCCTGTATGCTGGAAATGCATTCAAGTTAAAAAAAAAAGTTAAAAAACGATGGCGACTTTTCTTTTTTTAAAGCGGGATTACCTTCAAAAGTCCAAACCATTAAAGATGTATGTGTGAGGAATTTTTCAAAACAAAAGCACTTTACCCCTTTGTTAAAATTTGAGATCAGTGAATAGTGCTCACCATGTTCCATGTTTTGATCAGCAAAAGTATTTCTGGCTCAATATTTGTCTGTGTGCTAAAGGCCCAAAATTGCTCAGATGCAATATGATTTCTGACATATTGGGGAATCTATTGCCCCAGTGAATGTAACAGCCCACGTATGGCCAGTCATTGGCTAATCCGAATGTTTGGTCATCTGCAAAAGGGCAAGGAATGAATGATTTGGCACCACATTTACAAGGCAAAAGTTATTCTTTTATAGGGCAATAAAGGACCAGACCTGCCTGTGCGTTGCCAGGCTAAGATTTTGGATGGTGTCAGACAATTGGTAGAATATGAGACCCAATACCTTTCTTATATGACTTTACTGACAATGTGATATCAAACTATAACTGTTAAAGCTAGTTGTTGTTTGGTTAGTTTAAATACAACACATTTTTTTTTTTAAAACTTATGTGAACTAACAAAAAACATATCCATCAAAGACAAAAACATAGAGACAGTTTAATGAATATTTTGGATCCTTAATAGAAACAAATAATATACTATGTTGCCTGGTGTAAGTAATATGAGCATTTTAACGTCTAATTTGTTAAATATACCCACCCCAGTCTACATGGGCACAGTTTGGAAATTCAGATGACTAATAATTCAGGCTATCACTTTTCTAAGGAGCACAAATAAAACAGGAATGTTTATACTGCTTGTCAGTGTGATTATTCTAATCTAATTTAAATATAAGTATACTGTTTTGTCACTTGTAAAATATGAAAGAACTTGGCAGTGTTAATAAAACACATCAATAAATGCAGTAGAAATACTGTAAGAATAAGTTCAGGCTGTGATCATTTTGTCATTTGCTCATACCTCTAATATTATCTGGCCTCATGCTTGTTAGTGGTCACATGAGTTAAAAAATCATTGTGTGCAAAATGAGTTATAAGCCTCATTGCAGTGTGCAAAGTGCAGTTTTCGACGCAAAACTAAATTTTTTTCTCCACAATGATTTTTCTCCCAGACTTCCAGTTTCATTGCGAGATCACACCAAGTTGCATTCACCACAATATGGAGGGATAGCAATTTGCACCAAATAAATTACCCCCAAATGTTGAAGGATTCCACACAACAAAGACCCGCAATTGTATATTTTTTTTTTCTCTCTGTTTATGCTGCTTCCAGGGAATGACATTTTGCTTTGTACATTACTATCACAATGAAGCAATATAAATAAAGCATTTACCAAGCAATCTGTGCATGCAAAAACGCCGCTGATATTTTTGGAGGATGCTCTACCTCTTGATTTGTGTATCCTGTAACTGAAATTTTCTATATGTAAAATTTTGGGATTTTACTTTAATGTATGTCTGTGCTGGGAAGCCTGGAAGTAATATCAGCTTACAGGAGGGGGTCTGGGGTAGTGATGTTATAGCGTGGGGTTCTTCTGATGTCACACGGGGCAGGGAATAGGCAGATTAGGGGAATGTGCAGGAATGCACAGGGTATTTCAAATTTACCAACAAACACATTGGGGTAAATTTATCAAAGAATGAAGTTCCGCCACTAGAGTGAAATTCCGCAGCTCTCCATTCATTTCTATGGGATTTTGAAAGGCATATTTATCAATGGGTGAAAGTGAAATTTCACCCTTTGATAAATACGCCTTTAAAAACCCAATAGAAATGAATGGGAAGTGGCGAAATTTCACTCTAGTGGCGGAACTTCACTATTAACTTCACTCTTTGATAAATATACCCCATTGCCGGTAAATTTGTAATACTGTCTCTAACTAGTGATTTAGTTAATGAAGACTTTACAGGGAATTAGGGTTTCCTTGTCCATTTAGAATTAAAAGTGTATAACATTTTTGCAGGAATAAAATAATTGAGCTAAAATATCCCTGCACCACTTTTGAATGACCACAATTCCTTATTTAGTTCAGAGAGGAGCAAAGAGGGCAGAAAGAAGTAAACACGGCATATACCTGTACATGTTACTAAGAATAGTTAGTGACAGATTCCATATGTTTTGAGTCTGCACCAGATTAAAAAAGCAGTGCAGATTGCACCACTCAGTGATGCAAGTAACCCCATGCTAAACATCTGCACTGAGAAAATTGGGGCTAAAAATGTAATGTAGACAAGAATAACCTGGTGATCTTTGCAGGTTTTTGACACACAATGATTACAGATGTCACTGAAACATTTGCTGCAATGGGAAGAGCAAAGAATTGGTACAATTTGGTAGAGAACAAAGACATCGGGGCGAATTTACTAACCTCCGAAAATTTGCCAGCGACGGCATTGCTCACATACTGTAGCAACAATTCACCAGGCGTAGAATTGGCAGGACAAAGCTAATTCACTAAAATGCAAATTTGCGTCCAGGGCGCCGAACGCTGGCAAATTGCGTTAGTGTTACTGCGGCAAGCAAAACTAAGTTGCGCTAGCGTTGCCTCATTTGCAAGTTAAAGTTCAATGGACGTATATGTTGCAGCAAATACATTACACTACACAAACCCAGGAAAATACATTACACTACACAAACCCAGGAAAATCTACTCTATTGCACTTCGCCTGGTCTGAGGTGGCGAAGGCAAGTCTGGCGCAAGAGGTAACGTTCAGTAAAATCCGAATCTTAGTGAATTTGCATAGTTACACCCATTCTCCAGAGCGCAAATTCGCCTGGCGTTAGGGAGCGAAGTACCGCTAGAGTCTATCTTCTTCGCTAGCGAAGTTACACCAGCAACCGTTAGTAAATCAGCGAAGTTCTCAAATGACGTCAAGCTGTTGAATTTTACTCCAGCCCTTTAGTAAATTTGCCCCATCATCTCACCACACCTGTGACTGCCCTGCTCTCCATATCTGCCAAATATCTTTGCCACTGAACACTCCCAGGTTCCCTAGAATCCATTCAACCATGCTCTGACATGTCTTAATAACTTGTAATTCAACTATTAATGTAATTATAACCATACACCCCCGGCATTCTATTAACTGTACATATATTATCTCTAAGCATCTGCAGTTCAATTTTCAATGCAGGTGTTTAAAAACTAAAGTACTGAAATTTTGAGGTTGATATGCTCTTTGAATATTCACTAATCCATGCACAGTGGGAGAATTAATTGTATACATCCATGAACACAAACTAATCTCTATAGTAGCAGAATCTAAGCACTGCAAAGTTTTATTGGTGTTGTCATGAACATTTAGGGGGTTATTTACTAAACTCCAGTTTGGCTTTCTGGGACAAAATTCGAAATTTTCAGGGTTTTTTTTTTTTTTTTAAACATTTTTTCGAGATTTATTAAAGCCAGGTGCAGCAAAAAACCTGAATCCAAACATCTGCCATCTCAGATCTGCTGGGGTAGTTTATAAGTCAGTGGCAGAGGTCCCTATCTTATTTTGAAGCTTCTGTGGTCTGCACTGGAATTAGCCTGAAAATCCAACCTTTTTGGACAAAAATCTGAAAAATTTGTGCTTTTCGGGTAAAAGAAATCTAGGAGTTTTTACCCGAACCAATTAAATCAAGCTTTTTTAATAATAAATAAGATAAAATCAGATATTAGAGTTTGGTCATGTTCTTTTACTTAAATAATAAATTCTGACTTTAGTAAAAACTCTCCCCAGCTCAGCTCCTACACCCTGAACTATTGAGTCTAGGTGCACCTGGCCCCGGAGTACGGGCTAATTCTCAGACTGTGATTTTCAGCAGGCCCCTCAAAAAGCACGTTAAAATCACTTTCTGTCTGAGAATGCATTACATAAAATATAAATATTTTTAGACTCATGAATTTTGGAAATTGTGTTTTGATGCCAGGACTGTGTTTGGGAAATGAGAAATGTTTATCTTGCTTACCCCATTGAATGCGTTCTTTACAGACCTTTAATGGATGCTGTTGAGATTATGCTTAAGGAGGACAGCAATATGGAAGCTTAGTGTATAAATTCAAAGCGGCAGAAAAATAATTTTCTGTACACATGAAATGCTCTTTTGCTCTGCTGTATGGTCTTTTTAGTAAAGAGTAAATGGGTGATAAATGTTGGGTTATAATTGTCCAAGAACTCTACACAACAGATCCAACCCAATCAGTGTTGTTTAGAATTAAATAAACTCCCACTACACAGTAATGGTCCAGGGTCTAATAAATTCAGACATGGCACAGAATCTGAATAGGCGTGATTAGGCACATGCAAAGATGCAAACATATGTAGATAGTTTACGACAGTATGTGAATACAAACAGCAACTGGGAAACTAGAGAAATGCTTGTATAAATGCCTCATTTCTCATTCTTTTTCTGCTCTGCTGATCAGACAAAAGATGAATTAAATGTCCTCATTAGCAACATATTGAGTGGTGAAGTGGATACAAGTGCTGCTTCATCAAAGAGCCGTCGACCAGGGTAAAGAGAGTGTCCAGCGAGTGTGTGCTCTTACACAGACAAGAAATGGAAAGAGTGATAAATAAGCAGCCATGAGGCTCGGTTAATATTTAATCTTTGTTCTCTGTGTATTTTCTTGTAGGCCATTCAGTGATATCTGCCCATACCTGGGTGTGGAGTGCAGCACTTTTGGCCTATAGGGATCACTGATTTTGGTTGGCTAAATGTGACGGATCAATAGTAGTAATCCAAAAAGCTCTGAATTACGGAAAGGCGTCTCCCATAGACTCAATTTTATCCAAATAATCCAAATTTTCAAAAATGATTACCCTTTTCGCTGTAATAATAAAAGAGTACCTGGTACTTGATCCCAACTAAGATACCCTTATTGGAAGCAAAACCAGCCTATTGGGTTTATTGAATGTTAAGGATTTTCTTGTAGACTTAAGGTACGAAGATCCAAATTACAGAAAGATCCGGAAAACCCCAGGTCCCAAGCATTCTGGATAGTATTTTGAAAAATGTGGTATTTTGGCACTGTATACCTTCTACACTCAAGATTGGATAATGAAAGTCCTTCAAACTGGATCCTTGCTGTTTTTCAATCAGGTCTGATATACCTTATGTTGCCCCTTTTCTGGTTGCCCTTATTTGCTGCTTGATGCATCAGTAACCCATGAAAAACTGTTAGAAGTTGTGTGTACTGTGTAAAAGCCTCCTTTATAGCCTCAGACCTTCTTAGAAGCCTGTTCAGTTCATTGCTCTAGTCTTTAGTGCAGCGTTTGCGTGTGGAAAGTACACACATATCATCTGAATTTAAGTCTCATGTCAGGCCTGTTTCCCTGGCCTACCAGTTTGTAACCTATGGAGTGTGACAAAGAGGACAATTAACACAACCGGAGTAATGAATTAAATCTGAAATTGGTAGATGTTCCTAGAAGTCAGATGGCCAGTGATTATTTGCCATTTGTAACAAATCAGATGCAGCTTAACAATAGGAAAAAAGAAAACATTATTTTGCATACAACTTGCAGCCTGCAGCTCTGAGTGGAAGTTAATGAACTGTTACCCATTTTTTTGCAATATTAAGTCACTGTTAACTGTGTTTTCAGTCAGTTCTCTCTATGGGACATATTCTATAACACTGAAGCAGCGCGGTATTAGCATACTCTTTATTGCAATGCTTACATTAAAGGGAAATAACTAGATGTTATTGCAATCCAATTTATTGGAACTGTTCAAACCCATTTGCAAAATGTTGATCGTTTACACATCCTGCACAACTGGCACAAGACATCATTAATGGGCAATGCTGTGGGCATGCGTGCTAAAATACAACCAATCTTTTTCCCATTCAAAATCTGCTTATCTATTGGCAGTAAAACAGAAGGGGCATTTACTTATCAGCAGCAGCGACTGTTCATAGTCCATTTTTTGGATGATGTATGCCATCTTTGTTTACCCACAATGTAGCTTTTTTACTCAGAATTCCGGCATCAATGCAATAAATGGGATGACGCATTTGCAAGCGCATAACCCTGCGAATTGGGTGCAAGGTATGTCTACCGTCTTCAGTGTTTCTATCACGTTAATAGCGTTAGCATCCAGTCCACTGGACGCAGTTCTGGTCCAACTACTTCTGCATCCCGTTTTTTGATGTCTGGAATTAGTAACACTTGTGGCAGCTCCAGGGTCGTTCCACATTTTATTAATTGGAAGAGGCGGGACTGGCACAATTCTGCTCAAGAATTTCAAGAAGCACTCGCACACCCTAATCATTTAGATAGAGAACACCTGGTGCACAGCAAAAAGAAGGAATCGGCCACCTCCATCGGCCACCTCTGCATGCTGCAATAAATACCTAGCAAGGTTTTTCCTGCTTGAAATATCCTGTGTGCCAGTGAAGTTTCTGTTCTACAATTCTGCTCAATGCAGCTATACAGAAGCGCAAGGAGTGTGTTGCAAATACAAATACAGGTATGAGATCCGTTACCTGGAAGCCCATAATCCAGAAAGCTCCGAATTAAGGAAAGGCCATCTCTCTAGTGATGAGCGAATCTTTCACGTTTTGCCAAAAAATGTGTGAAAATGATAAAAAAATTGCTGAATGGTGGAAGTCAAAGGGCGTCTTTTTTTTTACGTGAGCATCAATTTTTCTCTCTCCAAATGCATTAAAGTCAAGGCCATTTTTTCTTGTGGCAACTCTGCGACTTTTGTGCCCAAATGCATTAAAGTCAATGGGCATTTTTCTTATGGCGACTTTTTTGTCCAAATGCATTAAAGTCAATGAAGGCTACATTGGAAGCATCAAGGTTTCCAGCCTGTAACAGCCACCTTTCAGAAGAAGCACCCAGCTACCCAGATGCTTGATGATCCTTCACTCCTACAATATCTGGCAAGTTTAATGTAAATAATAAGGAAGAAAAGGGCAGAAAGGGATGTAGACGAACTAGGGGCAGATGTATCAAGGATTTTAATCCATCGATCGAAGGATTATCCTTCGATCACAAAAACCTTGGAAAGCCTATGGGGACCTTCCCCATAGGCTAACATTGGCCTCGGTAGGTTTTAGGTGGCGAACTAGGGGGTCGAAGAAATTTTTAACGAGACAGTACTTTGATTATCGAATGGCCGAATATTTGAACGATTTTTAGTTCGAATCGTTTGATTCGAAGGTCGAAGGTCGAAGTAGCCAATTCGATGGTCGAAGTAGCCAAAAAAAACATTCGAAAATCGATTTTTTTTCCTCTATTCCTTCATTCGAGCTTAGTGAATGGGCCCCTTAAAGTTGGGTAGAAAAAGATATGAACAAAGCAGTCAAATTATAGGAGCAGGCTTGTAGCTGGGGTCAAGGGAAACAGGTTGGAGCAGAAAGTTAACAGGAGCTGAAAGTCAAAGGACCAAACGTACAGGGGTGCTTCGCCAATGATGCAAGTTGTCGCCTCAGGTGGCAGCGCCCCACAAGGTACCAGGGGCAGCAAAAATGCTGCTCCTGGTACTTTAAGAGCGTATTTCCGGGGGAGGGGGGCAGCAGCAACTGCTGCTGCCTCAGGCGGCAGAGGGGCCAGGATCGCCCCTGCAAACGAACAATCACAAAAAGAAGCAGGCTTTGTTAGGTAGCCTAGGGAATAAAAAGTAAGGGTGATGCTCAGCAGCAGGAATAGACAGGAACATCATCATCACAAGAAAGGAATCACAGCTAGAGAACTTTTATATTTAGCATGCCCATAACAACTCATATATTCTTGAAAATAAAAATTCTAAACTGCATGTGCAATATGACAGGGAGAAACAACATTGCTATTGTCCTCTGTGAAATCTCACAGCAATTTCGGCAAACAAAGGAGAAGTAACAAATATGTAAAGATAATTGAGATTTTTCATTATTTTTCGAATTAAATAAAGTAAATTATGTTCGATGATAATGCACTTTACACAATATTGAAAATATTTAATAGCTTTTATGGCTCCTTATTCAGACAAATGTATTTCTGTGTTACAAATAAGTAGATTTGGCCAAATATATCTAGCACATTGATGTACAGACTGTTGCTGCTGTGCCAGAACATGTCCTACTTGATTAATATTATTTAAGCAGTTCTTTCCCTTTGATAAACATTATTTAAGCAGTGTATACAATGGAGTTTTTGAGCATGTCTGTTGCTAAACGCACCCTGTACTTTTACTGTGAGCTCATGCAACTGGATCTCAAGGAATGTGGCATTATGTGATTATTTAATTAAATTAGCTCAATTATTTTATTGTAGAGTAAGAACTGCAAGGCTTAAAAACACTTCTTTGGATGAATCTTGCTATATGTATGTATATTTCTCAAGGAGAAAAATCATAAACGTGGCAAATATGAAAATGTGTCTTTATGGGAAATCTACATAAACTGCCTATTTGGAAGCTACATTACAAATACAAACAATACAAGTTACATTTTATTTCCTTTCACTGTTTTCCCTTGTCTAGAGAACAGTTATGGGAAATACAAAAGAGAACTATATGATGATCGTTTATAGGTGAATATGTGCAGTTTGTGCTATTGTTCAGAACAATTTGTCTCTTTTCCTGCAGGTTATTCTCTTATTGAAAATGCCTAATACGTCTCTGGGACCTTATATACAAAATGCCTGGGAACAGGGTTTTTTTTGGATAATTTGGAACTCCATACCTTATGTCTGCTGTAGTAAAAAAAATATTTAAATACAAAATAATCCCAATAGGATTGTTTTTACACCCACAAAGATAAATTATATCTTAGTTAGGATCCAGTGCAAGGTACTGTTTTCTTACTACAGAGAAAAAGGTAATCATTTAGAATTCAGAAATTAGAATTATTTAATAAAAGCCTTGCTGTAATTTAGAGCTTTCTGGATAGTGGGTTTCAAGAAACTGGATCCCATACGTGTACGTAGATGTTCCCCTTAAAGAGGTTGTTCACCTTTAAATTATAATTTAAATTATATTTCAGTATGATGTAGAGAGTGTTATTTGCAATTGGTTTTCATTTTTTTATTACTTGTGGTTTTTGAATTATTTATCTTTTTATTCAGCAGTTCTTCAGTTTGCAATTTCAGCTGGTTGCTAGGGTCCAAATTACCCTAGCCACCATGCACCGATTTGAATGAGAGACTGGAATATGAATAGGAGAGGCCTCAACAGAAAGATGAGTGATAAAAAGTAGCAATAACAATACATTTGTAGCCTTACATAGCATTTATTTTTAGATGGGGCCATTTGAAAGCTGGAAAGAGTCAGCAAATAATTGAAAAACTATCTATACAAAAGAAAAAATGAAGGCCAGTAGAGTTTTAGTGCAGATCAGGGGCAAGATGAGGTACTTGGCTTGGTCTGATCTGATTGGTTATGAGTTTTTGACAAAAATATCCTGATTTTTACAGTGGAAATGTTTGGATGTACGCATTAGCCTTTTTATTACCATAAGAAATTTTGGCTTTGCATTGAAAACATAAGCTTGTGTAACTAGTGTTTACATCTGTAGTTTGTCACCGCTCCAAAACCTTGCTGCAACTAAGTCACAGCTACAAAGTCACTATTGAGAATCCAAGGTCACCAAAGATCAGTTTTGAAGATTGTAACCAGCAAAATGTACTGAACAGTATCATAAATTCTACATGTGGAAAAGCTGTTTAGGAAGAAATATCATATTATGCGTCTCTCTTTAAAGTTGAAGAATGCATGTAACTGATTTGAACGATGAGATTATTGCTAGAAAGGATAATCCAGTTTTCCATTTTTCCCCTTAGTGTGAGTTTATTGGGTTTAATTTACAAATTCCAAAAAAGTCATGCAAGACAGCAGCAAGCACAGACTGGACCATCTCCCAGCCCTGCCACAGCTGCAGACATCCTTCTAATTTTTTATTTAAAGTAAACTCTGTGTTAGTGGACCACAAAGTCGGTGATCAAACAAATGTACCAAAGTCAGCAGAAGACTTGGTAGTCCAGATGGATGAGGAGAATGTGCAGCTTTATCTTCTCTTCCAGCATCGAGAGAGGACCCTGGTAGATAACTAGGGAGGGTCCCCATCTGGGAAGCACAAGGAAGAGACCTCATCTGGGGTGAAACCTCTAACAGAACAAGCCTTAGATTAGTTCCAGCTCTGAGTAATCTTCATGCTTTTAGTATGCTATGAACAGTCTTAAATTGAGCCGAAATCTTCTCAGACAAGAAAAGAGTTTGCCTTGGCATTCTTATTAGTGGGGAAACTACTATATATTTATGTCAATAGCACTTATTTGATCTCATCACTTAAGCTTCATCGAACTTGGAGGATTACAAAACATAGCTGGTAATTACTCATTATCATCTTTTTGCCTTTGACATGTCAATGTAATTGCATCTTAATTGCTCACTGGTTATGTAACAAATGAAAAAAAATGGCACAGCAGTGTTCAAGTTCACATTTGAGTGTGTAATCACGCAGTGCTGCAGGGCACAAATATAACTCTGAGATAGATACCTTTGTGCATGGTTGATAGATTGAGATAGGGTGAAATTGCTTTCAAATGGCAAAAAGACATGGGTAGAGTTGACTCGCAGGAGCAGTGATGTGCAGACCCTCCACTGTTTCTGTATCAGTTCATTTGGGAGCAGAAGCAGTGGTGTGGAGACCCTAAACTGTTTCTGTATCAGTTCATTTGGTCTGAGAAGATTTCAGCTCAAATTAAGACAGTTCATTGCATTAAACTGATACAGAAACAGTGGCACACAACATCACTACCAAAGAGGCATGGAAGGAACACCATATCAAATGCAAGAGAGGCAAAGGAGGCACATCATATCAACTGCAATATATGGAGAGGAGGCACACCATATCAACTGCAACAGATAAAGAAGGCACATCTTATCAACTGCAATATATGGAGAGGAGGCACACCATATCAACTGCAATAGAGGCAGAGAAGAAGGCACACCATATCAACTGCAATAGAGGCAGAGAAGAAGGCACACCATATCAACTGCAACAAATGCAGAGGAGGCACACCATATCAACTGCGACAGATAAAGAAGGCACATCATATCAACTGCAACAGAGGCAGATGTGGAGGCACACCATATCAACTGCAACAGAGAAAGGAGGCACACCATATCAGCTGCAACAGAGGCAGAGGAGGCTGCACTCCATATCAAGTGCGACAGATAAAGGAGGCACTCCATATCAAATGCAACAGAGGCAGAGGAGTAGAATAACCATATCAACTTCAGCTGCGACAGAGAAAGGAGGCACACTATATTAAATGCGACAGATAAAAGATGCACATCATATCCACTGTGACAGATAAAGGAGGCACATAATATCAACTGCAATATATGGAGAGGATGCACACTATATCAACTGCAACAGATAAAGGAGGCACACCATATCAACTGCAACAGAGGCAGAGGAGGCACATCATATCAACTGTTATACAGAGACAGGGACCAAGTACAACATCAAATGCTACTGAGACAAAGGAGGGTCAACACATTAGATGTTACAGAGACAGAGTCACACCATATCAACTGCTCAAGCAAAAGGGGAGACCACAACATCAACTGCTATAGAAGCAGTAGGGCAACAAGGATTGTTACACAGCCAAAATGCATTTATGCTTAATGTAATTTAGTCTGCCAAGTCTCCACTCATATTTCTGCACAAGCATCTCATTGTCATATGAGGAAGTTGGAAGTTATGCTAGTAAAACATGATTCTGCTTCTGTTATGCTTGTAATTTGATGCTATATGTGGCATCATACAACAGCACAGGAAATTTCCTTTCTCGTCTTATCTCTTTTGGTAAAAAAAAGCATTGCACTGAATAACCAATTAATATGTCACACTGGTACTTAATCAGTGCCCTGAGTGCAAATATAGATTTTAGGCTCTTATATGTATGTAACAAGAAATATATACAATTCTCATATTTTTAAAAAAGATGTAGGCATTCATATCTATATCTTTGGCAATTTATTTCTATTAAACATGAACTTTTTCTGGGCAAACATGGTACTTGCTGCCCCCTGGTGGTTAAATAATCTTTTAATACTAGGGATGTCTTGTCGGTGAAATCCAGCTACCTGTATGGGTGGGTATTCATGGTCATGTATATTGCTACATTATAGCTGCATTATGCATGTAAAAAGTAGTTCATAATGCTATGTACTGCCAGTGACTTTCCAAATCCATCTAGATTATGAAAGCTACGAATTACCAGGAAGTTCATCTCCCAGAGACTCCATTTTAATCAAATAATTCACATTTTTGAAAATGATTTCCTTTTTCTCTGTAATTTTATTAAATTGATTTAAAATATTACCTTGAACTTGATCTCAAATAAGATATAAGTAATCCTTGTTGGAGGTAAAACAATCTTATTTCGTTTATTTCATTTTGAAATGATTGTTTAGTACAGGTATGGGACCTGCTATCCAGAATGCTCTGGATCTGGGGGTTTCCAGATAACGGATCTTTTCATAATTTGGATCTCCCTACCATAAAGGAACTGGAACATCAAAAAATGAAATTGTTTTAAAGTAATAAAAATATAATGCAGTGTTGCCGTGCACTAGTAAAACGGCTTTGTTTTCTTCAGAAACACTACTATTGTTTATATAAATAAGCTGCAGTGTAGCAATGGGGGCAGCCATTCATAGGAGAAAAGATTCGGGTTACAAAGCAGATAAGCTCTGTAGAACACAATGGTGTTATCTGTTATTCACTATTTAACCTGTGCCATATAGTCTTTTTTTTCAATTTCCGCCATTGCTACACAGCAGCTTGTTTATATGAACTATAATAATGTTTCTGAAGCAAACACATCAGTTTTACCAGTGCAGTACAACACTGCATGATATTTTCATAAATCTTATACACTTTCATTTTTGGTGTTACTGATCCTTTAAGTCTACTAGAAAATCATGTAAACATTAAATAAACCTAATAGGCTAGTTTTGCTTCCAATAAAGATTAATTAAATCTTAAGATCAAGTACAAGGACCTGTATTATTATTACAGAGAAAAAGGAAATCATTTTTAAAAACTTGGATTATTTGGCTAAAATGGAGTCTATGGGAGAAAGCCTTTCTATAATTCAGAGCTTTCTGGATAACGGGTTTCTGGAAAATGGATCCCACAATTACCGGTATATTGATTTATTTATTAACAAAACAAGTACTGATTGTAGGTGATTTATTTTTAACACATTTCTCTTACTGCAGTGTATGGATCAGATCCTTTTTCTTTATCAGTTGTATCCATCCACTTCCATTGAAGCTCATCTGTATTGCATGGTGCCTGACGTTGCTTGTCTGCATTAGGTTATTATTATTATATATTATATTATAAACACATAACATATAGTTCTCTGACAGCTCTGAACTCTTCACATGTGTCGACCAGGACCAAACATTATGCACCAACGGATCATTTTAGCTAAGCTTTCAGCAAAACCAAATTGTGCAGCAAATGAGCTTCATTTCTCAACAGGATACCTAAATAATTATAATTCACAGCATTTGACTACCAGCCTGTATGTTAGTGATTTCACCTTTTGTACAGCACTGTGGATCATGTTGGAGCCTTTATATACTATATATATTTAGCAATAATACATTGTACTGCTGCATGAAGTATTATTAGGTATGCCTAGCTGTTAAAGTATTCATACCTGCACTAAGCATATTCAGAGTAATTCGTTTTCCCCCCCAATACAGTTAAAAGTATGGAGACATAAATTTAACAGCAAAGTAATGGTTGTTCCCTTGAACAAAATTCAGTGGTTTGTTAACTGTGCACTACCTGGTGTGTGATTATTCCCTAGATGGCAATAGCTGTTACCATTCTCTAATGGAAAAGATACTGAACAGCGTTCACTAGACTTCTTATTAGCATAATTTTCTTTTATTTTATGCTCTTGGCTGTGTCAAATGCAAGAAGCATATGAATCGGGTTTCTGACATTTAATGCAGGGTTTTATTCTGCCCTGGTGGTGCCTTTTTGTTGGGGATCGAAACAAATACAGAGGACTGACTGCGTTCCTAGAGAAAGAAAAGGGACTGAATTTGCTGGAGATTCCTCTCAGCCCAATATTGTTTTGTATATTAAAGGGCATTTATTGTTCACATTAAAGAGGTTGTTCGCCTTCAAACAACTATTTGTTTTCTGGTAGATCACCAGAAATAATGACTTTTTCCAATTTCTATGTATCACCATTTTTCTAATATTGAAGTGTACAGTGTCATTTTTCACCTTCTAAAGCAGCTCTGGGAGGGGGGGTCGCCGACCCTGTAAACTGTTTTAAATTGATACATTTAGTTAATACATTTCTTATCTTTGTCCTTTCTGAGCAGAATCCCTAGGTTTCATTACAGGCAGCTGTTAGAATGAATACAATACTTGCTAATACTCCAGACATGCTGCTGAGGAAATCTACTAAATGTATCAACTAAATGTTGCAAAATTGTAACAATTAAGATTTACTGAATTACTGAGCTGCCAGACTCAAACAACAGAGACTGGGACATCCAACTTTAAACTTAGATTTTGGAAAAACAGTAAAAAATAATGCAAAGTAATTGAAAAAAGTCTTTATTTATGGGCCCAATCTGAAAACAACTAAACTGAAAAAAGTGTTTGAAAGGTGAACAACCCCTTTAAATGAAAAATTGCAGGTCTATATGATAGTGAAAGCTGGTGTGATTAATTTAAACTATGCAGTCTCCCAAAGACCCCTAATATGTATTTGCCAGGAACCGACCCCTGGAGCGGCAACAGCTGAGAAGGAGCTGTTGTCTAACAGCACGAAATACACTGGAGTCAAGAGAATGTGCGCATAACACAGCTCATGTAATCTATGTTGCTATCCAGATTCATTTATTAAGGTATATGGCAGCAGTCTGTCAAAATCATATATTGACTAGTCTTGTCTGGTCTAGTTTAAGCTATAGATGATATACAGGGCAATACTGCCTGCCAACTTCGCAGCTGCTGTTAAATGAAGGCCTTACTGAAAGGGGTGGTTCACCTTTAAGTTAACTTTTATTATGTTATACAATGGTCAATTCTAAGCAGTTCGCCTCCACTATTTATTCTCTATAGTTTTTAAATTATTTGCCTTCTTCTGACTCTTTCCAGCTTTCAAATGGGGGTTCACTGACTCCATCTAAAAAACCAAATGCTACATTGTATCTCTGTTCATGAATTTACCTAAGTGTAGCTAAATCTCCCTATACGATAGTTAATATACTGTAGAAGCTGCCCGTGTTCCCACTTGCATACAGGTTGTGTATAATTGTGCAGTACACTGGATGCTCTGCCCTTCACCCATCTGTTCTGCACTTGGCATGCGGAATTGGGAGAAGCTTCAATATCAGCTACATGCATTGCTGGCATAGCTTGTGTTGTATTTGAATTGTCGTGCATGTGTCTGTGTAACACTAGTCTCCATGGCTCCACATGTGTACAGCTAGTAATGGCATGTTGCACAAATTTCTCTTCAGTGACACCAAACACCTGCAGAAAATCGCCAGTGGCACAAAATGCCGAGCTCAAAACCAGATGTAAATTCTCTTGCAAGCGTTTCCAGGCAACCCAAATACACGCAGCCGGAGATGGTATTTCAGTTTCTCTGGCAATTCCCTCTACGTGACATCACAGACGTACATAAAATACCCCGTTGTCAAGGTAATGCAAGGTTTGTATGAACAAAGGCAAGTGACACGAAATGCCTTCTTTCAAAATCCACTCATAGCAAAGTGCCTGAAAATGACTGCCCAATGCATAGAGAACTATGGGATTTTATTTTATTAACTATGGGATTGATTCCCAGATACTACACACTGCTCCGCTTCCCTTAAACTGGCCATAGACGTACAGATTATTAGCCTATGTCAGACAAATGAACTTCTTCCGACCTGCAACTAGCCATTCAGATTAATATAAATTAGTAAAGAGAACAAATCACACGATACTCAGGCCATTAATTGACAGACAACAATAATATGAAAGTTATGTCCAACAAATACTAGTGACAGTCTCCCACTAATATCGTCAGATAGGCAATACATGGAGAGATATTATTGTTAGCCCATGTCAAGCAACTAGGGTTGCCTGATGAAGGGAGCTTAAATCCCCCCGAAATGTTGATACAGTGGTGTATTTGAAATAAATTTGAACATACTTCATATAAATAGTGTGTGTGCGTGGATCCTTAAATGAGATTGCTGTTGCGGAGTGGCCTTGCCGGGTTGACGGATGTCCAGCGCCACCATTGCAGTGAGGTAAATGCCAGGAGTGCGGTGGATCAATCAAAACTTTGAATTATAGGCAACTAGGGTTGGCAACTGTCTTGTTTTGCCCCGATCTTGGGAGGGCTGTCCAGGTCAAAACTAATTTGGAAAACCGTCAGGATTCCGTTAGATTGACCCGGTGATCGACAGCATTGTCGCTCCGCCCCACCACATAATTGGCCCGCCCCTCTCCCAGAGTTCTCAGTGGTGAAAAGTTGGCAACTCTACTCCCCACACTTTCGAAAATCATACAAACCTTTGTTTCATACGATGGTATCTTCTTCTCAGCAAAGGCCTTTAGGCAGGTCTCAGGTTTCTGAAATACACAAAATAGAGATTCCCCTTATATAAAAATCTTTTATATTTATCTTGGTTGCGTTTGATCTACATTTTACAGCACTGTGTAAAATTGTGGCAAATACAGATATTTAGTGATGTTATTGTTAGACTGTGGGAGCCATTTGACCTCATCCACATAGAATTTATCATTTCTCCCCTTGTTCTGGTTTCCTCCCTCGTTCCAGCAATTTACAGGCCTAGTTAAATTGTGGACCCAAGTGTATGTGTGACAGATTGTAAGCTCCTTTGGGGCAGCAACTGAATGTAAATGAGGATTAATCTCTGTAAAGTGCTGCAAGCTGGCACTATATATTATGAGCGTTAGTGTAATATATAGTGCCATAATATATATATTATCATTATCCAGGGGTTACAGAAACCACTGTTCAGTCATAGACATTGGTCAATGAAATAATAATGCAAACAGGCAGAGTGGTAGCGGCCTATGATTAATATGTCCAAATGTAAATAGTTACACCCATCATATGGGGCCTGGACGTGGGTATGGTGGCTTAGGAGTTGTATAGAAATTGGTATCTAAAATCTAAATTTTTTTAAACTGTATGCACTTGCACAGGGATGTCCTTGTCCTGGATATTTGAACATACTGTGGGACCACCCTTGCATCATAGGGTGCACCTTAAATGTCTCTGTAAAGCTTGGCCATATTTCTATAATACAGATTACGTTTTATAATAAATACACTAAAAGTTACATTTACATTGAACTTCCCCTTGAACTGCACACACAGAGAAATACAGATAGAATTAGATTGTGGTTGTTTACTCAGCCCCCAGAATCTGGTGCCATATCGATGGACAGAAGCTTAATTTGACCTCACAAAAATGTTGTGAAGTAAATATCACTTAAACCAATATATGTTATTATGGTTTCAATATATTTGAAACGGCATCTATATTTTCTAATATACAGTGGCAGGACCTTGAAGAAAGTCTGTATTCAACTTCCAATCTGCTATGGCCGTCCCTCCAGTATCCACAGAGTGATTTCCACTGTGTATATTATATGGGTCATCTCAATTCCCCTTTGGTCACCTCTCTGGTCTCTGTCGGTCTCTAGCCTTTCGTTAAACTGCAATTTATTCTTCTCCTCTGATCTTTAACAATAAACTGATGTTTAGTGTCTTCATAACACTTTATTGCTCTGTAAAATTTAACTGGTTTCCATTATCTGGCCACGTGGGATGAACTCATGGGCGGGGGCTCCATGTGGGTCTGCACAGTGTCCAGAGGAGTTTCTTGGCTGTACAGAGGGGGCAGAAGGATATAGGAATTCCCACTGTGAAGAGACTTATAAAAAGAGAGACATTTAGAAGTCAATTAATTTTGTGGGTAATTTAAGAGGATGGCTATGTCAATCTTTATTAAGTTGCGCCTCCAGAATCACTTAAGTTGAGGAAAAAGGTTAAATTATAGCATCAGCTGTGCAGCTGCTGCATGTTCTTATTTCGCTCCATCAAAGGTCTGTTTCCAACTTTTACATTTTACATTTATCAAAAAATCCCCTAAACTCCCATAGATTCGACCAACTGAAATTTATTTAAAAAATGTAATTTTTAAAACTTGGATGAATTAAATCGACCCGAAAACTTGAATGTCAGGAAGGCTGCAAACAACTCCAAATTGATCCCTGTTGTAGAGTTATGTGCGGGTCCATTTTTTGGGACCCGTACCCGACCCATACCCGCAACCTGTAATCCGCAATTCGCATTCTTACCCACTTGGAACCGCTACCCGATCCTACCCGCGACCTGCTAATCATCAAGAATCTGGAAGTGCTGTCATTGTAAACCGGAAGTGAAATCATCGGAAGTAGACGTGATCAGAAAAAGAGGAGTAAAACAGGAAGTGCTGTCATTGTAAACCGGAAGTGACATCATCGGAAGTTGCCGTGACCAGAAAAAAGGAGTAAATGTCGCTATTGAGAAGACCCGTGGCCCGACCCACGTCTTTACCCACACCCAGAACTTCTCCCCTCAACCCGCAAGGTACCGCAGGTTTTTTGCAGGTACCCGACCCTCTGCAGGACTCTACCCTGGACCTCTCCCATTGACTCAAACAGCAATTTGACAGGTTTTAGGTGGGAATAGCTGAATACACGAATTCTTATAGGGCCAGAGTATGATAAATCTCAAAAATCGAATTCGAATAACTCCCTAGTCAAATTTGACAGTTTTGACCATAAAAAATTTGAATTTTCAATTCGACCCTTGATAAATCTGCCCCTTAGTGAATCTGCTGTCCATAGTAAAAGAGCTGATTATATTTTACAGCCTATGGATCTCAACAGATAGGAGTAGCGCCCCGTCTGTATTATTACACAACCTTATTAGCAAGTAAACTGATAAAAGGGTGATCAAGTGACAAAAGGTAGGATTTACACCATTTATTTCATAGCAAAAAATTTCCTAGCTCGTTTAGACCCCAATATGTGTAAAGTCTTTGTCTGGGGACAATCCACGTACCAAAGCAGTCATTTTTATACGCGACTCTTTTGTCCAAATGCATTAAAGTCAATGGGCGTCCAAATAATGTTGACATGAGACAATTGTGGCGAGCTAAAAAAAATTTTTGTCGCATCGGATTTCGCAGCAGTTTCGCAAAAACATTTGCCGTCAGTGGAAATTTGCCACGAATTCATGCCTGCAGAATAAATTTGCCTATCATTACTTATAACCACCTAGTTGGATGCTTTAAGAAGCATGTGTCTGCAAAGATCCAGGTGACAATATTAAGAAGCAAGTGTTGCTGCTGAACTTCATGTGCTTTACTACTGTTTCAAACTCTGGCAACATACCTAATTTATTCATGTAATGGCTGCAGGGGTATTCCCAATGTGACAGAGCGTGAGAGGAGGAGAAATATGTAAGTCTCGGTTTATGTGAACTGTGTACATGCCTGGATTAAATAATACAACCCATGTTCCCCCTGAAAGGAAAGTCCATTTGGCAACATTCATAAATATTTAGATAGTCATCCTAAAGACTGTAACCCCTAGCAGGCAGGATCTCTTACCCTTCAGCCTCATTGTATGTGAATGCATTGGCATTGATTTCGTGTTGCTCGCTATCCCAAGTGTACAGCCCCACGGAACGCGTTTGTGTTGCCTTTATAAATAAAGGATGATCATAATTTATTTAAAGGTTTATATGCCATAATGGAAACTCGTGCACTGTTTTAACTGGCTGAGAGGGAACAGTCCTTCTTTTGGAAACACTACCTACTGTTTTAATATTTATGTTTTTAATGTTTTTAGCAGCCTAAAGTCATACATGGTGGCATTATGGGAAAAACCCTTATCCAAAAAAACCTTAGGTCGATCCGTATCATTGATCTTATACCTGTACGGTTTTAAAAACCATCCATGTGTAGTCTAATCGCTGCTACATGTATTGCTATTTTTAAAGGAGAAGTAAAGCTACCGAAACCGTTTATTGGCAATATATTAGCCACAATAGTGCAATCTGGAACACTATATTTATTCTGTAGAATGCTTTACCATACCTGAGTAAACAGATATAGAAGCTCTCTGTTTGTTTAGGATAGCAGCTGCCATATTAGCTTGATGTAACAACACTTCCCGCTCACTCATAGCTCTGGGCTCAGATTACAGCAGATAAGGGAGGGGAGGAGGGAGAGCAGAGCAAACTGAGCATGCTCAAGCCCTAGCCCTGGAGGATTA
The DNA here is from genome assembly GCA_038501925.1 of Xenopus petersii. Classification (NCBI taxonomy): domain Eukaryota; kingdom Metazoa; phylum Chordata; class Amphibia; order Anura; family Pipidae; genus Xenopus; species Xenopus petersii. The sequence goes on from CM076674.1 coordinate 40,116,479, forward strand.
AGCTGAAAACAGGAAGTCTGATACAGAAGCCCATGTGTACACAATAGAAGGAAAGAAATGCTGTTTTTCTTTTAACAGAGGACTCAGATTAGCATTGCTTTGAGGGTTTACTTGTATATTTATATAGACCTTTCTGATAAAGCTTACTTAATTAGCCTTTCCTTCTCCTTTAAGGATAGAGGCAGGGCTGGGGATGCCACGCATAAAAGCAGCAAGAGACAAAAGGGTGGACTGTTCATTATCAGTAACTGATTAAAAAAAATACATTCCTTTGGCAAGTTTTTGTTGGTAGTTATGGCTTTATACTTCAATATTTATTGCAATAAATAAACTTAAATGAGCCCAGCAGGGTATATACAGTACAGCAGGGCCACTTTAGCGTTCATTAGGTGCCATACGTAGCCCCTCTGGCTGCACATGGAACTTCATGTATGCAACTGGTTCAAAGCCCACATTGTACATACCTGGCTTTGTGTGTTGTGAAAGCAGGTGTGTGTGTTGTTGTGGAAGATATTCAGTTTTCCCCGCAGGATAGGAAAAAAGGAGGAGGTAAACTTCTCTCTTCTGAGCCATAAAGTAATTAAGTGACTTTCTGCTGCCTCCGTCCCCTTTCATCTCTCCGTCTCTTGCCTCTTCCTTCCTCCTTCCCTTTCATCTCTGCAGCCCCCTTCCCAACTGATCACCTTAACCCTCTTGTAGTGGGTTTGCCTGTGAATTGTTGCTATTGTGGCGAGGGAAAGAATGGCTTATTCTAAGCAACTTTTCAGTTGGCTTTCATTTTGTTCCATTGTAATTTCTGAATTATTTGTTTTCTTCTTCTGACTTGTTCCAGCTTTCAAATCTGAAAAAAACAAATGCTCTTTAATGCTACAAATGTATTGTTATTGGTACTTTTTACTAGTCATCTTTCTATTCAGGCATCTCCTATTCACATTCCAGCAACCAGATTGCCGAAATTGCATACTGGAGAGCTGCTGAATAAAAAGCTAAATAACTCAAAAACCACAAATAATAAAAAACGAAAACCAATTGCAAATTGACTCAGAATATCACTCTCAACATCATACTAAAAGTTAACTTGAAGGTGAACAACCCCTGTAACTCGAATTTCAGACAAAGTCACCTTTGTGAACTCTTCCCCCAGGGGTGCCATAAATTTAAATTCCCGTGTCTGGCTGCCATGCTGTCACGTAGTTAGAGTGTTACCCTTGGACACTGCCAGTGTAGTTATGTAGGGATACCCTGTATAGGTTTGTTTCTGAAAGCCAATTCAGAGCTAGGTGCAAGCCTTTGCTTTCAGATATGGGTACAATGAAGCCATTGTCCAACATAGATGGCACTGTTTTGTGCAAGGACAAGGGAGGCTTCTAACATTTGTTCTTAGGCTTCTGGCTTGCTCCGTGGCTAGCAGTGGTCAGTTGAATGCTCTGCGTTCCTTAGGCCCCAGGCTTTCTGCAGAAGGCATTTTTATGGCTTCCTCTATTTCCCTTTGGCATTATACAACCCTGTTTTCTATTCACAGTCCCTTCTGGCACCATCTGGGAGGGCAGTTTAGATTTTATTGCTTTCCTGGATATGTCTGGGGGATAATGGGGGGAAGGGATCATAGCAGACAGGAAAAGTAGCCAGTAGCCCAGGGTGGACAGGCGTTTTTGGGAAAAAGGCACATTTGCATTTTCAGGCTTCTCCACAAGGGAGCAGGACACAGATAAATGCAATAAATAGCACGGCTATCATTATTGCTCCCACTTCTACTATAGCATTTGACTGATGCCTTCTGAAATGATTTCTAGCCTTGGCCCTCATTTACCTGTGCAAGATTAAAATGGCAGCCAATGTTTGTTTTCTTCTTGATATTTTACAGCTTGGCACAAGTGCTTGGTGTACCCAGCTCATTCGGTTCTCAAACACCAGTATAAAATTTGAAATGTAATTTCCCAGTCGGACCTCTCAGAGATTGCGGGCCCAAGGCAGCTCTATCTCTGCCCAAAAAAACCCATTTCTATCAATGAGGTCTCATAGCTGTAGTTCAACAACATCCAGAAAGGCACAGGCTCATCATACCTCTTATGTGACATATCTGACAGATAATTTGGGAGGTGTCCAGCCTGTAACCTTCCAGTTGTTTTGATCTACAGCTACTAGTATCTGGCCATAGTTGAACCATTAACTCTCATCTCATTGCCTTTGCTGAATTCTTCATCATTGTCTTCGCATGCATTAGTAAAGACTTGTGACTGAGTGTCAAATTGCTCATTGCATTATGCCCCCTGCTGTACAATTGTGGAACTGCTGCTCTCCTATTGCTCCATTGCACTCCAAGACTTATTGGCCTTATACAACCCTGTGTTCTATTTGACTACAATCTCACCATTCAGTACATGTGCAGAGGCAGAAAATATTAATTTTACTCTCATTTTTGAGATGTAGCATGTATGTAAAATAATAACCCCCTTTCCATATGTTGCCTGTGAGGCTGCAAAGGTCCAGCACCCCATAGGCCTAAACTGCAGTCTGCACAGTAGTATCTGGGAAAGAGGTGCATTTTATTGTCAATAAAATAAATAATATCTGATGTTTCTTTATGAAAATACCTATGACAGATCCTCCTGTGGCTCTCTTCTCATTTCCTCCACTGATTCCTTCAACATTGTTTTTGTGGTTAGTCGCTGAATTCCAAATTGACCATCCCATAATGCCTCCTGCTGGGCAATTGTGAAACTTTTACTCTCTCACTCAATTGTGGGAATGGGTATTTTTGTATTCACACATTTAAATTCACTTTTCTTCAAAACAAGAACAAAGAGCCACCGATTGCATACCCTTTACAGCAATATTTTTCTGTTGGCTCTGCTTCTAATGTATAAACAGAGGAAACCACCCAATGGATAATATAGCTGCTGATATTTGATTGATAGAGCCTCTATTCTGCCACTCATAAGCCGGGCACATCCTAATGATGATGAAATAAAAACAGCACAACCACTTTGTTTATCATCCCAGACCTTTTCCTGCAGCAAGGGGATTAATTATAGCATCCATATTCCAGGCTCATTAACATTTTGCTGGTGTTTATTTTAACCGGCAGTAAAATGATAATATTGCCCTCCAACCATGCATATTTGTGTCTTTAGAATAAAATCATTTTTTCCCTTTGTGATGCCCATGAGGCACTAATAACCTGTTTAATTGTATGCGCACTATTTCTATTACTGGGATTAGGGAAGTGGAGCCACAATTGCAACAATGAACATCAAAAAGCAATTAGGTGAAATAAAACCCAAGGATACCAAATAAATAACATTTCTATCCTATTTCTTTAATCACTGTTTACTCTGCGGCTAAAAGATTTCAGAGAAGATAGGCGTGTGGGGCAATACATTGTGGCTATAAGATTCCATACAAGATTAATATTCGGTGGCTAAAAGACTGCATACAACACTGGCATGTGGCACAATATTCTACAGCTAATTCACTGCATCCAAGATTGGCACATGGTGCAATACTCTGCATTTTAAGCGACGAAGTGCAGGCGTCACGTTGGAATTTGGATGTGCTGAATCTAAGGTAAGTAATAGGAATGTCGGACTTTGTCGCAGCGTGCATCCAACACAACTGTCGGACTGTACGTAGCAGCGTTCGCATCCGACAGTCGTGTGTCGCGTGCTGCGACAACATCCGACATTCCTATTACTTACATTAGATTCGGCGCATTGTGACGCTGCGCGGCCTCACGTCGGAACGGAATGTATCGGATTCCAAACGCCCGTGTAGTTCTACCCTAATACCTGCTTCAGCAGAAAACAAAAAGGTGACATTTTTATTCTGTGCATTTATTTGGCACCTCACTGGTGAGAAGGCCTGGACTGAGAATTAAAAAAGGCCCTGGCATTTCAGGTACACAGGCCCAATCAGCCCACAAAGAGGCCCAAACAGACCCCGCCAGCCCACTAAATACTGACTTTCTATGGGACCTTATAGCAGCCCCTCTGGCATTTGCCAGAACCCACAGATTGCCAGTCCGGGCCTGCGTGAGGTGCAAGAGTCAGATTCCCACAATGCTTTGCATGCTTCTGCACTGCCTGTTAATAGAAATAGAACATAGAAAAAAACAACCTTCAGATACTTTCTTAAACATCACCTATACACATTAATTACACTGGAAATGTGTAATGAATGTGTTGTTGTTTTTTTTACCTAAGGCAAATTTTATTTTTTGGATTCACTTTCCTATAATGGTATGGCCATATGATTGTTTTGTGCAGTCTCACTAGAAGTACAGCTGGACACAGACAGCACTTTCATACATATTACTGTATATCACTTAAACCGTTCCTTTGGGCAAATGGACCATATCCAAAAGTTATTGCCTTACTGGGGGACTGTGCACTTTAGGGCAGGGGTAAATATGTTTAGAAGGGTTTAAATCTCTGTTATTGCTTTACACATAATAAACCTCTGTCCTTTCCCCTTTAGATGCACTGTGTGTACCCAGGAATGCGTTCCTAGCTGCTGGATGAGCTTTGCAGGTACAGTATTATTATTTTTACATTGTAAGCTCTATGGTGTATGGACTTCCTTTTGTGTATGTTAACAATACCCACTTTTTATGTAATTGCATATATATTCATTTATTTGCTACTTTGTTCCCACCCTTTTGTGCTTTTTTGAATTGTGAGAAAATGTTCAGCTCTGCATATGCAAGCAAGTGCTGTATAAATAAGAATATACATTCAGCTAAAAGCTTTATGTGTGTAATGATATAGATAACAAAAAAACAACAAGGAGGGTTTATCAGGTATAACAAGTGCATAGAGCAAATTCACACCTTTATATTTATATTATATATGCTGCGGTTACTATTGCTCAGGACCAGCTGGCTATTGGTGGAAGTCTGCTTCAATAAAACATACCTACCAATGGCTGCCCCTTCATGGTTTCTCCCATCATGCACTTGTACTGGATTGTTCACCTTCAAACAACTAGTTGTTTTCAGATAGATCACCAGAAATAATGACTTTTTCTAATTACTTTCTGTTTTCTATGTGTCACTGTTTTTGTAATATTGGAGTGTAATTTTTCACCTTCTGAAGCAGCTCTGGAAGGGGGGGTCGCCGACCCTGTAAACTGCTCTAAATTGATACATTTAGTTGATACATTTCTTATATTTGTCCCTGCTGAGCAGAATCCCTGAGTTTCCGTAAAGGACAGCTCTTAGAATTGATACAATAGTTGCTAATACTCCAGAGATTCTACTGAGAAATGTATCAACTTAATGTTCCAAAATTGTAACAGTTTAGAGTCTGCGCCTGAATTACTGAGCTGCCAGATTCAAACACCAGAGACAAGGACATTTAACTTTAAACTTCGATTTTGGAAAAACAGTAAAAAATAAATAATGGAGAGTAATTGAAAAAAGTCTTTATATCTGGGGAACAATCTGAAAACTACTGAACTGAAAAAAAGTGTTTTGAAGGTGAACAACCCCCTTTAAAGGATTGGTTCACCATTAAGTTAAATTTTAGTACGTTATATACTAGTCAATTCTAAAAAAAGGTTTCAGTTGGTATTCATTATTTATATTTTAGAGTTTTTTTTAATTGTTTCCCTTTTTTTCCAGCCTCTTTCCAGCTTACACACTGACCCTATCTAAAAACAAATGCTCTGTAAAGCTACTAATATATTTTTATTGCTACTGTTTATTACTCATCTTTCTCCTATTCATATTCCAGTCTCTTATTTAAATCAATGCATGGTTGCTAGGGGAATTTGGACCCTAGCAACTAGATTGCATACATTGCAACCTGGAGAAAAAAAAGCTAAATAACTCAAAAATCACAAATAATAAAAACTGAAAAACCAACTCTACATCCTGCTAAAAGTTAACTCAAAGGTAAACAACCCCTTTAAAAAAAGAAGCTTTATCGGTAGGAGGAATGCTGCCGCCTAGTGGTCACTGCATAATACCATCCTTTAAGTGTTTGTACAAGTGCATATTATTATTTTTTCAAGTGTTAACATATTCTGCAGAAGTGAATAAAAGTAATAGGAAAAAAAGAGTTAGACCAGATGATGACCCGCTAAATCCTTATTTGTTTAGGAGAGAAGTAGAATTCTAGAAAATAAAAGTAATATGAATTCCCTGAGTAGACTCGTCTGTGACCATAATGCTGTTTACAGTGCAGCATACAATTAGTTATGTCGTTTAAGAATAAATAAAAATTATCATGTTATGTTTTATGCTGACATAGTGTTATGCAGTGCTTTAGTTGTCCTTTAAAAGTACAGGTATGGGACCTGTTATCCAGAATGCTCGGGACCTGGGGTTTTCCGGATAACAGATCTTTCTGTAATTTGGATCTTCATACTTTAAACCTGCTAGAAGATCATGTAACATTATCTTACAGTAACCAAATAGGCTGGTTTTGCTTCCACAAAGGATCAATTATATCTTAGTTTGGATCGAATACAGGGTACTGTTTTTATTATACCGAGAAAAATGAAATCATTTTTACAAATTAGGATTATTTCATTATAATGGAGTCTATGGGAGATGGCCATTCTGTAATTCAGCTTTCTGGATAATGGGTTTCCAGATAACAGATCCCATAGCTGTACTCTATAGAAGTAATCCTTGCTTATTAAACTGTGTTGTTCCACGTGAGCTCTTTCAATCCATATTCGTTCACAGAGTATGGTAGTACTGCAAAAAATTGTTTAAATTAGCATCTGAATCCTTAACACCTATTAAATCTCTACAGTCAGTAGTGGAAACTAGAAAAGCATTTGAATCCGGCCCTTCCCTGACTATTTCTTATTGTGCTGTCCTCTTCATAAACATAGTGGAAGAGCTTCCCAGGAAATGCCAATATAAAAAATGTAAAAATCCACACTGCAGAAATACTTGATAAAGGAGAAGGAAAGGTTAAAACTAAGTAAGCCTTATCAGAAAGGTCCACCTATATATACCAGTAAACTATCAATCCTCTGTCAAAAGAAACACAGCATTTCTTTCCTTCTATTGTGTACACATGGGCTTCTGTATCAGACTTCCTGTTTTCAGCTTAAACCTCCTTGCCCCGGGCATGAGCATGATCAGTTTGCTTCTCTCCCCCTCCCCTTCTCTGCAGTAATCTGAGCCCAGAGCTATAAGTGAGCAGGGAGAGACTGTCACACCAAGCTAATACTGCAGCTGCTATCCTAAACAAACAGAGAGCTTCTAGAGCTTTTTACTCAGGTATGGTAAAACATTCTACAGAATAAATATAGCATTCTAGCTTGCACTATTGCAGTAAAATGAGACAATACAATGCCTCAGTAGCTTTCCTTCTCCTTTAAGACAAATAATACAGAAAGAAAATGTGAGCTTCCCATTTAAGGAATGTTAGTTTAATTCCTCCACCCCAGCTCAAGTTATATACACCCATAAATTATCCCTGTTACCAACACGGTAGCGCAGCAAAGACCCATCTCAATTGTAGGTAGCAGCCTTTGTATCAAAGGAACCATAAGAGTCTATTTGCTGTGTCGGCAATACTTTCAGTTCAGACTGCAGGTTTCTCCAGGGCAGAGAATCAATGTGGCAATGAAGTTCTCTCCAGAGAGCTGCAAACAGTCCAGTGTCATATACAGAAATGTAATCACTTTACACAGCACTCAAGGAATAATGGGCAATCGTACAATCCTTGCACTGCTTTACTGCAGCAAATTGAGTTGTAGCTGATGATATCCAGAAGAATAGAGATAGAGTCATAAAAGAGAATGCTACTATTTATATAAGTTAACACTTCCAGGAAACAATGAGGTCTGGGCTTGGGAATTCCTATTCATAACATTCCTTTTTTTCCTCATATTCTTTCCTTTAAACAGAGCTGTAAAGGGAAAAATACTAAAAATGGCTTTACTTTACTGGGGCTTGAAATAAAAAAGTTATTGCAACAGTTTTTGCTTCCAAGGGGGAACCTGTTTGCTTTCTGGCAAACTACAAAATCCCTCTCTTAATAACCTTCATGATGTTCAAGTTTCTTCAGGGGGTTTTGCCCGAAAACTTGATCAATTTGAGCAATTAGAGTTTTTTTTTGCCGCAGCTCAAACTCGCTGAATCATGTTTTTTCCATTCGAGTTTTTTCTTAAATAAGAAATCATTGGAGTTGTGAGTTCATTAAGGGCTAGTCCACTCGAGGAGATTCAGGGAGATTTTGTCGCCAGGCGACTAATCGCTTCTTCTTTTGAGCGACTAAGTTGAGTTGCCTGAGGCAACTTCGGGTGACTATAGAAAACGCATCGCCGCGTGTGCATTAGCGCAGGCCACTTTTCATTGTAGCCTATGGGGAAAAACACTGAGGCAGTTCGGGGAGATAGTCGCTCAAAAGACGAGGCGATTGGTCACCAGGCGACAAAATCTCCCCGAATCTCCTCGTGTGGCCTTACCTTTAAAGTATAAAAAAAACTCTAAAATTAGACCTTTGATAAATAACCCTCTTAAGCAAAAAAAAAATTATAATTTTTTTCTTTCCACAAACAGGTTTTGGACAAAAAAGAAAGCTTGACAGTCTTTTTCAAAAACTGGCTTGTGGCTTATAGCATAATAGTGTATTTACATAAACCCCTAATTGTGTCTTTGTTGGTGTAATGTGGCAGAATTTTGCTGGATATAAATATATTTTCTCCATACAATTATAATGGGGAAAATACGGCAAAAAAATAGCAGTAGGACAGTAATGTTCAGTACAGGAGATATTGAGATGCTACAGTGTCTGCTGTATCTTTTTAATGGTAACCAGCCGGAACCTAGAGAAACTACGGTTGCAGGACACAGATGGGATCCATTATCCGGAATTACGGAAAGGACATCTCCAATAGAATCCATTTTATCCAAATAATCAATATTTAAATTTTTTTTTCCTCTGTGATAATAAAACAGTAGCTTGTACTTAATCCCAACTAAGATATAATTAACCCCTATTAGAGGCAAAACCAGCCTATTGGGTTTATTTAATGTTTACATGATTTTCTAGTAGACTTAAAGGAGAAAAAAACTCTTTACCAAAAAAAATCCTACCCCCCACACAGGGCCACCATTACAAATCATGGGGGCCCCGTACAACAAAATTTTCAGGACCCCCTGGGATACTTGTCATGGAAAAACATGTTTTTTCCAAAATACATCAGTTTGTAGTGCTGCTCCAGCAGAATTCTGTACTGAAATCCATTTCTCAAAAGAGCAAACAGATTTTTTTATATTCAATTTTGAAATCTGCACTTTAGAAAGAGCCGGGCCCCCCTTGAGAGCGCCGAAGCTTTGTGGCCATTTTTGAAGTCCCGAACAGGCAAAATGCGAACTCCCGAAAGTGCCGAAAAGCCGAACAGCCGAAGTCCAGAAGCGGCGAAAAGACCCAAAGCCACGAAAACAGCCGAAGCCGAACTCCTGAAGCGGCGAAAAGACCCGAAGCCACGGAAATAACCGAAGCCAAAGTCCTGAAGCGGCGAAAAGGCCCAAAGTCACGAAAGGAGGCGGAGTTGAAGTCCTGAAGCCACGAGTTCAATTCTACGGAACACCAATTTGTGTTTCTTTTATTTTAAATCCTCTGGCCACCTATGTATTATTTTAATATTCTATAGGCCCCTGCCACCAATGTTTTTTTAAATAATATTTTTTAGGCCCCAATTTTTTTTTTTAACTTATAAGGGGGGCCCTGGCGCAAATGTTTTTTTTAAAAATATTTGTTGGGGCCCCAATTTTTTTAACTTGTAATGGGGCCCTGGCGCCAATGTTTTTTTTAAAAAAATATTTTTTTGGGGCCCTAATTTTTTTAACTTGTAATGGGGCCCTGGCACCAATGCTTTTTTAAAAAATATTTTTTGGGTCTCCAATTTTTTTAACTTGTAAGGGGGGTCCTGGCACCAATGCTTTTTTTTTTTAAAAAAAAAAAAAACTTTTATGGGGGGCCCTGGCGCCAATGTTTTTTTTTTAACTTATAAGGGGGCGCTGACCATCAATAGCTTTTTATAATTTGTGTGTGGGTGGAGGTTACTTTTTTAGCACTGATGTCTGGGTGGTCTTTTAACTGTGTTGTAGAGTGGGCGGGATCTGGGGTGGGGCTTGGGTGCTAGGGTGGACAAGGCCCAGGGGGCCCCGAAAATTTTGTTGTACAGGGCCCCCATGATTTGTAATGGCGACCCTGTGTGGGGGGTAGGGGTTTTTAGGTAAAGGGTTTTTTTCTCCTTTAAGTCTACTAGAAAATAATTTAAACATTAAATAAACCCAATAGACTAGTTTTGCCTTCAATAAGGATTAATTATATCTTAGTACAAGGTACTGTTTTATTACAAAAAAAAGGAAAAATAAGAAAAAAAATGTATTATAATGGAGTCTATGGGAGGCTGCCTTCCTGTGATTCAGGACTTTCTGGATAATGGATATTGTAACTGTATACTTATATGTCTAAATATATATTTATGTGTGCCATAAAGGAGTCTGATGACACAATAAAAGAATGGGCACAAGCGTTATAATTAACAAGTATCTATAGAGCCCCTACATATTGTGCAGTGCTGTACAACAGGCTGATCCTTAATGGATGTAGTGCTGCAGCCACAAGAGAAATGTTCTTATTAGAAAGGCTGGAAGAGAGTGCAGAGATTTGCACAAATACCTCAGGGGTTTGCTTGTATAAGTATCCCTACAGCTGCAAAGGGAAATGACCAGACAACAGGGAATCTGCCATTTGCCAAACGCTTTACTTCTAAACAACGAGAGATTAGTTCTGAGCGCTTAAAAGAAGAACTTGGTTGTTTTCACATGACCCCCACCGCCATATAAGCTGAATTTAGACCAGTTTAGCAGACAGGGCTTTGGTAAACAAAGTGCAGAGATCCATCCTTACCATTGACACATATTCCCAATGACTGCTTTAGGGTCAGCTTAGAGCAGAGCAATTGGCAGTCTGGGAGAGTGATATATGGACATGTGTGTCTGTGTTTCTCTGTACATGTGTCTGTCTGTTTGTCTGCATGTCTGCGTCTCTCCCCATGGATCTGTTTATTTGTATATGGGCTTTCTGCAATGCCTTGCCCTCAGACGCCCATAAATCCAGCCAGTTTTGCAGGTGTAATTGCAGAAGCCAAGGGTCAGCATTAGAGACATTCCACCAATGTTAACCCATAACTCCTCAAACAGACAGCAACATTCCCCGCCACCTACTGCCCCTCCCCTGCTTTCTAGCCTTGGACTACCCCCATAGAAATGCTCTTTGGCCTTCCTAGCAGTGAATCTTTCATAATGGGCAATGTTCTGTCTAGCCCCACCTCAGTGTGGTATCTACTGACCCCTGCTCTGCAAGACTATGTGCCCAAGCAGTGTAGTAGCCTTACTAGATGCAATAACACGTATCAGCCAATCCCTATGGGTTTTATATAAACTTCCTTTTTATAAGGAGGTTTGATCAAATCACTTAAGCCTTGATGGTCCTACTTTTTTTATGACATACGCATACACTCCGTTATATATACACATTTCTAATATATATACAAAAATCTAACATCATTACTGAGAAATATCCCAAATTGCATTTTTGTTTTACAAGTCAAAATTTGCCCCAGTAAGCTGATTCCGAGTTAGAAAATCTTTTTAAAAAAAATTGAATTCAAGTTTTTGCAGCAATTCAAGAAAAATAAAAAATTTGAGTTTTCAAGATGCATCAATGGAAAAACTCCAATAAAAATATTCAGCAACTAATATCTGGCAAGCTCCTGTAGAAGTCAATTGGAGGTGTATTTTTAACTTTTTCAAGCTATTTTTGAAAAGTAGAATTTTTATAAAATGAATTGGACAATCGAATTTTTATTATTTTTTTTTCCAATGAGATGCTAGCTTTCGGAAAAAAAAATTGCAACAGGAAAAACCTTGTTCATGTTAAGTCACGATTTTATTCATTAACGTGATTTCGAAAAAACTTGAATTTGGTTATTAATACATTGGTTTCTCTGTATGAAAGTTCAGATGCTGTGAAATATTCTAAGTTAGACTCTCAGGCTTGGAAAAGTGAAATTTCCTGCCGCCATAAAAGAATAAAAAGAGACCTAGGGGGTTATTTACTAAACTCCGAAAAATTTGTGATTTTTTTTTATAAAATCTGTCTAAACCCTAACCCTAAAAATGACGAATTTTTCGGAATTTATTAAACCCCAAGAAAGGAAAAGTCAGAATCTGAAAATCTGGCATCTCAGACCTGTCGAGGTTGCATATAAATCAATAGGAAAAGTCCCAATGATTTTTTAATGTGCGCTGGGTTTATGGCAATACCCCGAAGTTTTCAGAGTTTTTGGACAAAATTCGCAGTTTTCAGGTGAAAAATCCCAAAAAAATAGTGAAAATCAGATTTTTCACAATGTTTTCCCGCAAACAAAATTTTTCGGGAAAGTGTATTAATAAATAAGCCCAAAAAACCCGTGCGGAGTTTTTTTCAGAAAATATTGAGATGAATTCGGACTTTAATAAATAACCCCATAAGGGGCTGATCAACGTTCAAATTTTGGGCGATGTTTGGCTTCTTAAGTTTTTTTGTGCTAAAATTCACAAACTTGAATTATAACTTCAATTCAAGTATTTATTTAAGCTAAAAAAAAGCTTGAAAAACTTGAATGTAAATCTTCAGCATCTGAAAGCTTGCAAGGTCATGTAGAAGTCAATGGGGCCTGTCCTAGAAAAAATGTCAATTATTTATTCAAGTTTTTCAATTTTTTTGAGCTTGCAAACTCACATTCAATTTTTTTCTCCTAGAATTTCACATTTTGATTTTTTAATAAATAAACAAACATTAAAGTTTTTTTAAATGGGAATTTGAAGTAGAAAAAAAACTCTAAAATTACACAAATTGAATTTTGATAAAATAGGCCTCTAACGTGGTCATACATGGTACGATTTTATTCTTATATTTTATATACTATAAATTATATTCATTTTTGCAGATTGATCTGAATTGGTGGGACGGGTTTGGTCATTTTAGTCTTTTCCACTGAGAAATAACACAGTTGTATTAAAGGGGTGGTTCACTTTTGAGTTAACTTTTTATAGCATGGCCAAGTAACTAGTGATCGGCGGATAACATTTATGGCGAAATTCCGGGTTTCATCACAAGCGAATTTATTCGCGAAACTGCAGCGACAATTTGCCGGCGGAAAATCCGCGTCAAAAAGAAAATTGGCGCGCGTTAAAGTTATTTGGACGCCCATTGCATTTGGACCAAATAGTCGCGCTTATAAAAACTGTCCTTTGCTTTAAAATTATTTTGACACATTTCGCGAATTACTACAAGTAACTTTTCAACTGGTTCTCATTATTTATTTTTTATTGTTTTTTTTTTTTTACTTATTTGCCTTCATCTTCTGACTCTTTACAGCTTTCAAATGGGGGGTCACTGACCTCATCTAAAAGCAAATTCTCTGTAATGCTAAAATTTATTGTTACTACTTTGTAATTACTCACCTTTCTATTCAGGCCTCTCCTATTCAAATTCCAGTCTCTTATTCAAATCAATGCATGGCTGCTGAAATTGCAATTTGGAAAGCTCCTGAATAAAAAGTCAAAAAACAGAAATAATAAAAAATGAAAACCAGTTACAAATTTTCTCAGAATCCGGTTATCCGGAATCCCATTAACTCGGAAAGTTCCGAATTACGGAAAGGCTGTCTCCCATAGATTCCATTTGATCCAAATAATCCAAATTTTCAAAAATGATTTCCTTTTAATAATAAAACAGTAGCTTGTACTTGATCCAAACTAAGATATGATTAATCCTTATTGGAATTGGATTTATTTAATAGGGGAAAAAAAAAATTTGGAAGCTCAAACAAAAATCCCTTTCCGTGGATTGAACTTTGAGCAAGTTCAGGAATTTTTTCCTTTGCAATTTTTATTCCCGAAGACCCACATGGCCAAACCAGTGAGCAAAGCAACTTTTTCTGTAAAGGTCATACTGAACATAATTACACATGCTGCATGCCCGTAGAGTTCAATAGCATCAATTACTATGGCAAGCCCTACAGGTCCTTCTAGTGGTGCAAGGTTTAAGACCTTTTTTTCTTCCTCTCTCTCTTTAATTATTATGACCGGTGGATCATTCATCAGCAATTTGAAATGTCCTGCTCTCATCCTCCAGGTGTGAAGACTTCAGGCTACAGGTGTGTGTGTCTGGCTCTCCTTCCTCTCTTCTTATACAGTTACACAAAGAGCCCTGATTGCACGCTATTTACTTTATGAGACTTTACACCTTAAGAGTGATTCTATAATCACATTCAACTCCCACATCATTCTCAGGTCTTCTGCTGCTCAGTATGGCCATTGTCATACGTGAAATGTGAACTCCAGCACTAAAATAGAATCTTCCTTAGATTTGGTGGAGGCTTATATGTCTGTTGTGTGATGTCTATTAGCTGAGGTCATTGGCCAAAAATGTTGATTTTGACCTACCAGTAGATCTAGAACTAATAAAGACTAGAAAAAGAGTGATTAATTTAATTAGCAACATGTGATAATTATTATGTAGTTTGTCCTTAGAATTAACTTTTATTATGATATAGATGCATTTTTTAATTATTTAATAATATATACAGTATATAAATATATATATATATATATATATATATATATATATATATATATATAAACATAAAAAGGCGCCAAACAACAGCTTGTGACGTCATCAGAGCTTGGATGCGTCACTAATTATTGGTGCATAAAACAGTTTTACTCAACAAGCAGCTATTTCTATGTAAGTGGATATTTGAGTGCATATGTGACTTACTCTGCGGCCATGTAGGTGCTCTTATAATACTCAAACAGTGCTGTGATGCTGCCCATATGTTGTGGTGCTGTTTTAAAATCATATCGCCACTTACCCAGAGAGAACCGTGGATAGCAGAGAGAAAGGAGCGCTGACTCTGTCGCCTCTGAAGACAGATTGTTACTGGCACTGTGTATTGCACCTGAGGAAGGCTCTAGTATTAGAGCCGAAACGTCGTAATAAAATTTTCCTTTTTTTCATCTTTACAAGCCCTGTGAGTGCGTTTTTTTTCAAGATTGCTTTGTACTGACTATTTATAACCTGCACCCAGGCAGTCGGCCTTGATTATGTGAGTGCTCCAGCCTGACGAGTTTTATATATATATATATATATATATATATATATATATATATATATATATATATATTTATAATGATTCAAAAAAGTACCTGCACTCGTATGCTGTTCAATGTTGGGTTCTCGGTCGGTATATATATATATATATATATATATATATATATATATATATATACACATATTATGTTAATATTTTATATTAAATGATATTATGGGGGTTATTTATCAAGGTCCGAATGTATCTCAGTATTTCAAAGTTAGAAATCCGAGCAATTCCTGAATGGACCTTATCTATGAAGAAATAAGGCTGAAAAAATAGGGTCGAGCAAACTTCGGAGCTTCCCACGAAATTCTGAATTGTTTGATTTTTTCGGCGTTTTAAGAGTTTTTTTTCGCAGGAACCCGGAAATCATCGGATATCAGCACGAACATCAGCACAGACACTGGAACCTTCTCCAATGACTTATATAGGACCTCGAGAGCTTTGAGATGCTGGGGTTTCGGATTCTGAGTTTTTAGACAATCGGGAAAAATTCATTTTTTTGGGGGGGGGGTTTTTTTTGCTCCGAAAACTACGAATTATTCAAGGTTCGGATACCGTAGCAACCACAGGAAGATGAATGGGAGAAGACTATGTCTATGAAGATTTTCATCCAGGTCATGATATACATACTATACATTACTTCTACTGCACATCTAGTAGAATTAAGTCTACAGCAACTGTTGTTAGATAATGAGAGCGGACCTTAATGAAAAGTTATAAAAAAATGAACATTACTGTCTGGCCATAGTCTGACCAGTGCAGCTCCAGTGGAGGATTTTAGTAGGATAAAATCTGTATGTACCCCACCCCCATATGGTAATGTGTAGTAATCTCTGGTTTAAGTGCTGTTGTGTGTGATAGAGACGTTAGACTGTAAGCTCCTCAAGGGCAGGGACATATGTGAAGATGTATCATTTCTGAAAAGTATTGATACATATGTTAATGTTATATAAATGAACATGATATATCACAAAACGATAGAAGTGATATCCTATGTAGTCTGTGTTCTTTTCATTGAGAGCCTAGGTACTTTCTGTATGTATAAGAGAGTTTTCAAAGACTATATATACAGTATATATATATATGATAGAAATGTATATAAGTATAGATATAGATACACACACATGTACGTATGTACCTATATACAAACACCCTTATATTGTTGGCACTGATCTTATTTCGGGGTGCCTGTGCTTTTGTCTCTGTAGGCAGGAATTCGTTTATCAGTAGTAAAGAGGGTGGCAGACAATGTCAGTTTGGCTGAAGCCTCCTTGGATTTATTTGGAGAGCAAAGAGTGGGCGGACCCAGGCTACAATACAATTATTATTTACTATACATTTAATGAGCACTTCTTTTTGCTCAAATTAATAAATAATAATATAAAATTGTGCAGTAAATTGGTGAGTTATGGACAAAAGACCCAAGGATTAAATTCCAGTTCCCCCTCTGTCTGTGTAATCGGCACTTGCACAAGGATTTGTGGTGTGAGGTTATTCAGCATTGGGGCAGGGACAGAACAGGTTTACCTTAAAAAAGAAATAACGGTGATTCCTCGCAACCCATGTCAGCTTGTTGTACCACATTAGTGGCTTCATTCCGTGCCCCCAAACCTGCCAGCAATAATCAAACACACACATTTTTTCTTTATCTCAGATAAATGTCCTTCTTTTACTGCCATGGGAAAAACATTTTTTTCAAAATGCATCAGTTAGTGCAGAATTCTGCACTGAAACCCTTTTCTCAAAAGAGCAAACAGATTTTTTTATATTCAAATTTGAAATCTGACATGGGGCTAGACATATTGTCAATTTCCCAGCTGCCCCAAGTCGTGTGACTTGTGCTCTGATAAACTTCAGTCACTTTTTACTGCTGTACTGCAAGTTGGGGTGATATCACCCCCTCCTCCCCCAGCAGTCTATCAACAGAACAATGGGAAGGTAACCAGATAACAGCTCCCTAAAACAAGATAACAGCTGCCTGGTAGATCTACGAACAGCACTCAATAGTAAAATCCAGGTCCCACTGAGACACATTCAGTTACATTGAGTAGGAGAAACAACAGCCTGCCAGAAAGCAGTTCCATCTTAAAGCACATGTACACAATTTCATGAACAAGTAGAAAGAATTTATAGGAATAGAGAAATATAATCGTTTATATGAGTGCACTTGTTTGTGTTCTTCTTGTGTTACTAATTTATGCCTTGACCCATCCCTAACCCAACTCCGCTTTCATAATCCCTGTATTTACTCCTCTGATCCTGCTGAGAACAGGGCCCTAGTGATGCAGTGCCTTCCAGGTGCTAAAAAATCCTTCAGAGGGGCCCTGCCTGCTTGCACGGTTCTGCGTGAATATTTAAAGAAAAAGAGCTGCTTGTGTGGGGGGGATTTTTACAGCAGTAAAGAGTCAGAGCACAAATCACACGACTGGGGGCACCTGGGAAACTGACAATAAGTCTAGCCCCATGTCAGATTTCAAAATTAAATATAAAAAAAAAATCTGCTCTTTTGCAAAAGGGATTTTAGTGCAGAAGTCTGCTGAAGCAGCACTATTAACTGATGCATTTTGAAAAAAAATATGTTTTCCAATGACAGTATCCCTACAAAAGTGAGCTCAGGGCAACTAAACAGAAGTGCAAGGAGGGGCTTTGGACACAAGGATCTTAAATGAATAGCATTTTTTCATGCAGAGGTTAAAGCCGTTTTGTGCAAGTGCACTAGCTGGGGCTGGTACAGAACTTGCAGGGTTTAGCTAATATATGAATAAGAAGCATTTCCTTCCCTGTACTACGGATTATTGAGTGATAGCTAGGGTTGCTACCTGCCCGGTATGATATCGGCCTGGCCGGTAAAAATTAAGCTTCATCCCAATGTTATTAATAGGGAAAATGCATTAAAATATAAGAAAAGGTGACAACCCTAGTGATAGTTCAGGCTGAGTGGAATATACATGTATATGCCTGCGGTGGGTCCCGGTATAAGCACACGCTGCAGGGCAGAGCCGGATTGACATGTGCATGTTACAAGTTCAGAATCCTTTAAACTGAAACCTTTTGTTCTGTTTGTCTCCTATGCGCTTCCGCTGCCGCCTCCTGTATCCACCCCCTGCCATTATATACACACACCTGCACTGCTGGTGTTCTTCCCTACAGGCATACGCTGTCCTTCCAAAAGCCATTTGTCCTGGTAAGCCTTGGGCAGGGGCAGCACCCTTACATGGAGTCAGAAGTAAGCAGAGATGAAGGGGGGCTCCACTCACTGCACCTAATGATGAACAGCGATGAGGGTGGGATATAAAACTGAACATGTCATGCTAGGAACACAAACAATCCCAGTACCTACTACTGTTAAATAATTCAAGTCATTTTCTCTGTCTTGCACTGTGTAATCGGGCAGCTTACAGTGTTACAATAATATGTCATATTCCAAATGGCTGGAATCACATCTGGAGCACAAACATCATAATAGAAAGTGCTGTATTGTAACTCTGAATTCTGGCCTTTACTTAATGGATACCTTGTGTTGATGTCAGGAGGGTGACCCCTTGTGGAGGATTTCATATCTGCAGTGCAATAACTATAAACCTACTTATGCCATCCTTCATTGTATTTCTGTAATGGGTTACTCTTCTCATTGATTGTGCTCATGCCAAACACCATCCCACTAACCCAGGCTCTAACACAGCCCTAATCCTACTGGGTCAGTTTATTGGGGGTAATTTTTGTTCAATCATGATGGTCAGTGGAGTTTGCACAAAGTTTAAAACGTACAGACCAGCCTGCCCGTGTTATGTTGTTCTGCCTTGTTATTGCTGGCTATGTGCGTAAATGGAGAATTGTTTGGTGTTGTTGGGCAGTTGGGGTACCAGAAATGTGTTTATATTCTACAGCATTTGTTTTATTGCCCTCAAGTCCTACCCCTGTATTCTCCATGAAGGTTATTGTGGCTATAGAATAATTCAAAGGAAATTAAACTCTATAGCTCTCAGCAGCCCCCAATAACCATGCCTTCTGGAGATAATCATTGTCTGACATCAGCGATATATGGAAAATATGCTGTTTTATCTGTATTTTCCTGTGCCCTATGTAGGAAATTGTATAATATATGACCATATATATAAAAGTGAGGCAAGTCTAAGGGAACTTCTTATATGCCCATATTTTACAAGAAGAGGACCTTACTTTCTATAAACACAAATATCAGTGAATCATTTGACACTAAACACCAAATATTTATATTACATGTTATTCATGGCTCTTGAGTATTATAGGAAAATACTTGGTCTGTTTCTATAAGTTTAGCTAAATACCTCAAGCTAGCATGCACATCATAAACCCGTTGCAGGGCAAATTATTAAGCAATATATTTGCCTTGCAGTGACCATGAATTAAAACCCTTTATATTTCAGAATTCTGGCCATAAAGAAGAAGTTTAGCAGTAAGGGAACAGACTGCTGGGAGGGACTGAGGGGCCCTAAGTGGTACATAATTTCAGCCCCTCATTACATCTTCCCAGTGTTACCCGGAGCCCTAAAATGATTTTGCCGTAGGGCCAGGTAATACCTATTCACACCGCTGTATTTCTTTATTGTCGCTTCAAGTCCTGAGAAGTGTATTTACTGTAGAATTGAAAGAACTGAAAACCTTTGCTGCCATTTGATTCTGCAGGCATTCACCGAGGAAATTATACCCCCTGCTGTTTGTCCAAGGTAATGCTACAAAGTGTTGCAGGGGTTAAGCCTGTCACGATGCTTAGAAAGTCAGGAGTGAAAAATTCAGAAGATGCAGAGTTAAAAAGTTAAAATTAATAACAATGTGACAGGTTTACACCATGGATGCTGAGAGGTGTAGTCAACACCTAACGAGAAATAAAGTTTGCATATCCCTGACCAATTCTCAGTACAGAGGCATAGACATGGGAACTCTTATTTTGTGTAGCATTAAACATATTGTTACTGTCTGTCCAACAGAAAATGACATTCAGGTGGGGTTAAGAGCAGAGGAAATAAATGAACGGATGAGACCTGAAGGACCTGAAAACAAAGGGGTAAATCACATTGAGGTTCACGTTGCCATCAAAAATCCACTTTTTTCTCACGGGTTCTTTACAAGGGAAATATTTGGAGTCACTTGGGACACACTGAACTGTTTTCACAACCCTGGCAATGACGGGAACCCCGACAATTCTGCCACCTGGGCCCCCTGAGGCTGCCCTGCTGACATTTGGAGAACTGGCATTTTAGTAACCAAAATAGTGTAGCAGGGAGTCAAAAAAGGGCAATATAATCTTTATTCTTTCCAATATTTTAACTTTTGAAATTCAGTATACAAAAACTTTCTGATATCCTGTTAGTCAAAAGAAAGCCTATTCTATAGCAGAGCTGTGCAACAGTGGTCCCATGGCCCAAACTGACATCTACTACTTTTTTACCCGTCACTGGTTGCAGGCTGCTCATGGCTTGAATGCTAATATAGAGGATGCAATACAGATATATGACAGCGAAATGGGGAACCATACCAAGACAGTAAATTCAGTAGAGATTTAAAAAACAATAAAGCATAACCAATTACTGTGTGACTCTTGTATCTGAACTCACATAGCAGCAATATCAGCTTGTTCTGTATTAGAGGTTGATCAACCAAACAGCATGTAGGGGAGAAAAAATATTAGATGGATAACAGAGAAAAGGCAAAAGATTGGTAGTAGAATGAAATATAGAGAATAGAAGAAATAGATGGGAGAAACAGAGATAAAAGTAAGGGTGAAAAAGGGAGAGATAAAATGAGTGGGATGGGGAAGGGTTAAAAAGAACAGAAAGGCCAGATAAACTGAAGAGAGAATACTGCATAAAAGGGAAAAAAAAGATAAAAGGCAGGAAGAAGCAAAATGGGTCTTTGGAGAGAAAGGGAATCAGGGGGAAAATGGGGAAAATCAAGAAAGAGAAATGGAAACCGAAACAAAAGAAGAGAGAAAACTAGAAGAAAAAAAGAAGAATAGAAATGCAGAGTAATGAACAAGGGGCAGAGAGTGGAAGGTGCATACAAATGGTGAAATGGGAAATCAGGAGGGAACAGGGAGAGAAATAATGGAAAAGATCAAAACTGAAATAAGGAGAAGTAGTATATGAATAGAGATAGCAGTGAGAAATGGAGAAAAAGATGGGGGGGAGTAAAGACGAGAAAGACGTAAGAGAATGATAGAAATGGTAAATAAAATAAAAAACATGAGGAAACCACGGAGACAGCCATACAAACATAAGACATATAAGTGCAGCTGTGGATACATCTGTTGTACCAGAATATATTTAAAGTATATATAAAGCAGGGACCACGTATCTTATCACATATATATATATATATATAGTCCAAAAAAAATGGTGCACACTAGGAACCTTTGTAAAGATAAAAAATCTAAATTTTATTTAATACATGTTTAAAAGCAGGTCAACGTTTCGGTCTTTTCCTAAGACCTTTATCAAGACCCATGTATATATATATATATGTTGGTCCTGAACAAATATTGGGGTCATTCTGTATGTGGATATCACATATTAAGTTGTGGCTTAAAAAGGGGGCATCGTTGTGCTGATGTAAAAAAAAGCATCACTATGAGTGTAGTTCAGTGCTATGCAGGACAGAAAAGTATTCACCCAAAAGCGGCCTTCATGCTCAGCCCCCACCCACTCGTTTGCGCTCCCCTAGGGAAACAAGACCAGAGCTTATGGCTTAAGTTGTTATTCAGTTACTCAGTTCAGGCCTGGGCAATGCAGCCTTAAGAATAGTATGTAAATAGCAAGCACATATACATATCCTAACTAGCTCTATTCAGAGCTGAACTTTGTCTACGGGAGTCTATTAGCTACAAAGCTTATTCTCTGTTTCTATGGTTTGCGGCTCAGTGATTAAAAGGAACTCATGCGTATTGGAAAGCAGCCCTCAGTAAGTGAGAATTTAATGCCTTCACTAAGCGAGGCTGCACTGGTCACGACAAAGTGAAATAAGAGCTGGGCAGAGCAATGTCATGGCTTCTGGAACCAGATGAACCCAAATGAACCTGGAGTGAAACTGTATCAGCGGCAGTTGCTTCAATGCCAGGACAGTTCACAAAGAAATGCCAGGGGCTGAGAATAAATACAGTAAATACAGAAAGCTCTGGGTATTGAGGCACTGAATGCTGAGGCCTCGTGCTTCTACACGGGTCATAGAACCACTTAGTGACTTATATGATATCCTCATGTTTTACAACAGGGGGTACATTATTTTATAATACACAATATGAAACAGGGCCAACATTCCGGGCCCTTTATCAAGCCAGGCTTTATAAAGCTCCCAGGAGGGCCTGAAACATTGCCCCTGTTTTGTTTGTATATGGGCTAAATAAATCACAAAATATTTCTTCACCAACTACAGTGTGCTACTGGATTTCTACTGTATCCACCAGTTGACCCGAAGCAGTTGAGGGTCTTCCAGTATTAGCACCTGAGACCCATACAGGTATATCTGAAGAAGGCTGGGCTCTCCAAACTACTAATAAGATACAGTAATAACTGATGACCTCACTATGCACCGTTTCTATTTATAAATATTATGATGACTATATTGGGCAGTGGTTATTCTGTGTATCAGCAGTTACTGGCCCTGCATGGGTTGATCTATGTTTTTGTACTGGATGGAGATGGACACAACAACATGGAGAAAAAGGCTTGCGGATCTAGGTGGGAAAGGTCTACTTGGGAAGAGGAGCAAATAGTTCAAGGTGCTTAAAGACATATGGACTTTTTTTTGCAGACCAGAAACTGATCAGTGGAGCAGAAATAGGGGCAGTGATTATGGAGACGTTATTAAGAAGTTAGGGCAGAATTCGATCAAATACAGTTGGAGAGCCTTCGTCAGGAAGAGCAGCTAGCGGCCAGACGTAGAAGGAAAACACCAGACATATTACAGGGCCTTCCGAGGTCTGGGTACGTGAAACTTGGCAGCTTCTCCCTGATTCCGAAAATGCATATTGCATCCCATAACAGTGGATGAGGTCATGAAAATTAATTGGGAATGTCAGCAGAGATGTAATGATAAAGCAGAAAAAGCTGAATTATGGCTCCTCATTATGCTTCTAAAGAGCAGTTAATAATCGCTGTGACTCCCACTGCCAACGTCAGAAACACCCATAACTCAACTATTTCTCCCTTTTGATTCCAGTGTAAGCGTGAGTGATCTCTGCCTATAAGCCATTGAACACATATCCGCCTGTAGCAATGAGATATAGTGTGAAGCACTTTACACGCAGCATAACAAAGATATGCCATTAAAGTGCCCACCAATGTGCTGCCGGATAAAGCACAGAGAACACCTGTGGCTTCCGTGATGAATTCCCATTCAGTTGATGAATAAAAGTAGTTATACCCGGATTTAACCTTTTTGCAACATTACACAGTTCATTTAAAGGAATTGATTTTGGCTTGCATCTTGGGCTGAAGAACAGTTGCATATTTGTTATGGATTTTCTAAGTTTCAATTTGCCTTGAGTTTCATGGTGGAGGAGGTAACATAGAAGACCCCCATACCATTTACTCATTTGTGGCCATTGCAGGGGTAGTTTACATTTTAATTAACTTTTAGTGTGATATAGATAATCTGAGACAATTTTTTTGTTTTATTTGTTAGCCTTCTGTTCAGCAGCTCTCCAGTTTGGTTTCCAAGGTCTAGTTTATTATAGCAGGACAGGTCCTTCTATAACACATTAAAAGTTAGCTTAAATGGGAACTACCTCTGCTTCAGGGCAATACCCAATATGACCCAAGAGGACTGGGAGGAAGCAACGGATAATTGTTATAATTTTCTAATTCCACTAGGCACAAATTTTACAGATATTGGATAAATTATACCAATTTCCTGCATATACTGTCCCCCAAAATTGGCCTCCTGGGCAGTGGTATAACTATAGAGGAAGAAGACCCTGCAGTTGCAGGGGGAACAGGGGGGCCCGGACTGCGGGGTCGGCTTCCTCTATAGCTAAAAAGAAACCCCGCCCCTCACCAGCCGATCTCTTACCTTTGTTGGGAAAGGGGGCACAAGTCGGGCAGGGAGTGGGAGGAGGCGGGGCAAAGTGGGCGGGAGGGTTGGGAGGATGGAGATCAGAGTGCCCTGGGCCCCTCTGAATATTATTTTGCTGGTGGGCCTGGCACACTCTAGTTACGCCACTGCTCCTGTGTATTCTGTTTGATGTTATCATGATACATTACTGGTACCAATCCCTCCTATTTTATGGCAGGAAAGATAATGTTATGGACAGGATGAGTGTGACCCTATTTAATATCTCCTCCTGGCTGCATCTGGTTAACAATGCAATACTACTTTTTATGGTTACCTCAAAGGTCAAGGGGGTCAAGACTAAATTTGAGCCTATCTGGACCACATGACTGGATCTGTACTGTAACAATACTGTAACAATATTGTATAATTCTCTTTGTATCTTTTTCAAGATAATGTGTCTCTACTTTTTGTCCCTGCTCATTCACATGTATTATTTATTGACCTCTCCTATTATGATCTATCTTGGAAATGGCTGTTTATTTGTTTCTAATGCAATAAAATCAAAATTTCACCTTTACAAAAAAGAACTACCCCATTAAATATAATATGTAAATATAATGATATAAATTGTATTGCCTACCGACATAGTATTCCTTCTCTGCATGAAGCTGCCACTGTCCCATAAAGAGAAATAGCCACTGCATCATCTGCTAATAACAACTGGGATACTGTTGCAGACAATGGAGATAAAAAAACAATATGGCCGATCCATCTAATATGTTTCAGTGCAGATATACAGACATAGAATGTGATGAGCAGCCTGTACCACACGGTATAAATAACCAGTAAAGTCAGTTCAGAAAAACTGGACTGGGATTCAGAATAGGCCCTGGCATTCCTAGTACACAGAGGCCAAAATAGCCCTCACCAGCCCACTTAATAGTCACTTTCTATGGCATCTTACAGCAGCCCATCTGGCATTTGCCAGAACCCATAGATTGCCAGTCCAATCAGATGGATGGATTATGTTTTATGTCCCTGGCTAAATTATACATTGATTACCAGTCTCAGAGTCTCAGAGAGTCCCTAATATCAGGACATCCAATAGAGACCTCAGAAAGCTTAGTTTTGTGGAAGACACTCCCAAGAAAATCCACAGTGGGTTGACATCTCTGCAAATCTGGCTTTCATGGACGATAACCAGTAGTGCAGTAGGGGCTCTGTGATTATCAGGCACATGAGGGTTTTTTAATAGTAAATTTTAAGTATTTTGGGCTCTTAGTCCCATGAGGCCCAATTGCATTGAAGCAGGGGCCCCGCCATAAAAGATTTTTGATGATAGCCTGTACTTTAAAGGGGTAGTTCACTTTTACATTAACTTTTAGTATGTTATAGAATGGCTAATTCTAAGCAACTTTTTAATTGGTCTTCATTTTTTCGTTTTCTTATAGTTTTTTTTAATTATTTGCCTTTTTCTTCTGACTCCTTCCAGCTTTCAAATGGGGATCACTGACCCCATCTAAAAACCAATGCTCTGTAAAGCTACACATTTATTTATTGCTACTTTTTACTATTCATCTTTCTATACAGGCCTCTCCTATTGATATTCCAGTCTCTTATTCAAATCAGTGCATGGCTGCTAGGGTCATTTGGACCTTAGACACCAGATTACTGAAATTGCAAACTGAAGAGCTGCTGAATAAAAAGCCAAGTAACCGACAAAACATAAATAATTTAAAAAAGAAAAAGGAAACAAATTGCAAATTGTCTCAGAATATCGCTCTCTATATCAAACTAAAAGTTAACTCGAAGGAAACTTAAGGAAAATATATTCCAGAAATGTTATTTTTTTATTTTTTCTGTAGAGTACAGTATGAAATGGAACTACATTTCCCAGTATTCTCAGCCAGTCAACAGAGCAAACTTGGAGTAGTATTTACTGGGGATGGCTCTGGGTGAATGCACAGCAATGCCACTTCTGCTGACTCGTGAATTTTTGCATCTTTATTAATTCTATACATTAGCAGACAAATAGGGCATAAACGATCCATACTTGTACATTAGTCTATAAGCTCTTGTGAGAGTTGTTCTCCAGCCCCTGCTAAAGTGCAGTTTCTATCACCAAAATGTAGTTCACCAGATGGGCAGGTTTAATCAGACAGTCTGGGCCAGAGCTCAGGGTGTCGGGATGCTTTCTCTGCTCACATTATTGCAGATGAGTAGCGTTGTGTTTAGTCATTCTGCTTCTTTAATTAAAAAAACAAACAAATGTAATTACTGTAAATAGAACAAAAAATAATAAACACACATATGAACCATTGTGTAACTGAGTGATGAGCTATTATCTGCTAATTACTAATGCTAGAATATATATATATATATATTTTAATTAACCCTTGTTATAAAGCAGATGTATATATATATATATATATATATATATATATATATCTGTATATACTAAACACAGACACATTCATATATATATTTATATCTCCAAACTATTTTTAAGTCGGAATATTTAAAATGTTTAACCCTTTATTTGACAGAATTGTGAGGCTGAAGATAAAGGATCATTTTCCTGCACATTTAGCAGAATAAAGAGAATGAAGAGGAATGTACGGTTGGGAGGTAGGTGTGCTTGGCATGAGGAAAGACTAATGTGGCTAGCTAAAGAGAATGGAACGAGCCTGGCACTCATACCCCTTGCATGTGTCCGGGCCCCTGGCCGTGTCAGGTTGGGAAGTAAAGGGAGAGATGCAGGAGAAGGAGAACATAGAGAAAGACAGTAATTGGGGGGGAGGGAAAAAGCCATAAACAGACAGAGGGGAAGAGCGAGAATATGGAGGCTAATAAAAATTCAGAAGCCTGTTGTCTCATGCTGTGTGCACCTGTCTGAGAGCAGGAAAATGCCTTTGTCTCCCTCCTCCTTCTGCCTTCTTAATGGTGTTATACAGAGCAGTGCAGAGCCTGCAGCCCCCCACAAACCGAACTAATCTGGTCAGAGGAGGACACAGGGGGTATATTTGGTGCCCCCCCACAGCCTCAGGTGGGGCCTCTAGGAAATAAAATATCCTTGGGTTGAGCTAAAGTTACACAGTATTTATTATTATGCTAATCATTAGCTTACTAATATGTGGCTCTGCCCAACGCAGTAGATGGGGGGTGCGATTTGAAGTACAATAATTGGCTGTTCTGTATAAGCTGTGCTTATCTGATATACTTATTAAATGTAACCTTGTTACCTCTGCCCTTCATCTCTGGGATCCTAGTTTTGATCCCAGCCAGGACAACATCTGCACGGGGTTTGTATTTTCTTCCCATGTCTGTTGGGTGCTTCAGGTTCTTCCTATGCTCCAAAAACATACATAATGACTAAAAGCTCTCCTGGGACAGGGACGGATTTATAATCTCTTAAAGTGCACTACACGTCGGCAATGTAAAGTTAATAATAATAATAATGGCCGACAGTTGGGGCCTGACTATATATTGGACTGCAAAACCCAAGATGTGTTTGACCTCTGTTCCGTTATTTTCATTACTATTGTGTAAGCATGCTGCGGCCCTCCAGCTGCTCTTGAACAAAGTATCCCACTGATAGCATCTGGCTGACAGTCCTACTGAAATGACAGCTGAAAGATTGCAGGTGCAAATCTCTGACTAATTCAAAAAAAAATTCCAAAGAAAGGGATGCATCGTTACTACTTAGCCTTTAACATACTGGGCAAGTACTCCCATGTTCCAAACACACGAGTAGACAGCACAACACAGTTTGCTTATCACTTGAGCAGAGCATTTCCCACCCTCCAAGCACAGTTTTTATAACGTTCACATATCTTCAGCCCTGGGGGAGGAATATGAAGACTATAACCCCCTGAAATATGATCTCCGGAAGGTTTTTCCATAATCCATAAACAAAAATGAGAGGAACTCCCACAGTCCTCTTAAATAATGGAGATCTCCAGCTTGGATGTGGCAGATGTTTCTGCATCTCCAAAAGTAGAGTATCGTAAACAGGCGTCTCCCTGCTTAACCAATATTTCCTATTTTCTTGGTGTATTTACTGGGGAGATTTCCTGATTTTACTATGCCCAGAGAACCTCTGATGAGTGATTCATGCCACAGAAATGATGGGCTGGGTAAGGATGAAGAGAGAAGTAAAAATGTTATCAAATTAATACGGTACTTCCTGTTTTGTAACTAATTTGGAAGCAACTCACATTACATAGTAACATATTTAAATTGGGTTCAAAAAAGTCCATCAAGTTCAACCCTTCCAAATGAAAACCCAGCAATCACACACACACCCCTCCCTACTTTCACATAAATTATATATACCCATACCTATACTAACTATAGGCTAACTACCCCCCCCCCCCGGGGTAATGCCCCATACTCGCCTCTCGTGGCAGATTCTTTCAGCGGAGTTCCACGCATCCATCTTCTGCGTCCTCTGTGCAGTTGGAGCAGTTTGCCCGTTTGCGACAACTGCGCATGTGCGGAATTACACGTAAATTGCCGATCTACCAGTCAGCTTACCGAGGACACGAAAGATGGATGCGTGGAACTCCACTGGAAGAATCTGCGACGAGGGCTAACTATGGAGTATGGTGCATTTCCTCAGGGGGGTAGTTAGTCTGGGGGGAGGAGGAAGGGGGGTCTACGTGGGGTGGGGGTACAGGGTTTTTTGCAAAAGGCTTTCCTTCTCCTTTAAAGGCATTAACAGAATCAGCCATCACCCAGCAGTGCATTCCAAAACCTCACTGACCTCATTATGAAGACCCACCTACGTTGCTTCAAAAGAAAGTTCTTTTCTTCTAGTCTAAAGGGGTGGCCTCTGGTACGGTGATCCACTTTATGGGTAAAAAGGTCCCCTGCTATTTGTCTATAATGTCCTCTAATGTACTTGTAAAGTGTAATCATGTCCCCTCACAAGCACCTTTTATTTCAGAGAAAACAACCCCAACCGTGACAGTCTCCCCTTATAATTTAAGTCTTCCGTCCCTCTAACCAATTTAGTTGCACTTAGTCTCTGCACTCTCTCCAGCTCATTTATATCCCTGGACTGGAGTCCAAAACTGCACTGCATACTCCAGATGAGTATAGGAATCAAATGTTGGTAAAGACTTTCCTTCCGTTCTCTATGTATTGGGTTCATTGTATTGGGAGTCGCCAGGCTTCCTTATCTTCATAAGTCAAATTATATCACTCTGGAGAACCTATGCTTTTCCAAACAGGTAATCTTTTAATGAATTGCACTATATGTTTCGGATCATGTTGATCCTTCCTCGGGTGCCAGTGAACACTAGTACCTGAGAAAGGATCAACATGATCCGAAACATGTAGTGCAATTCAATAAAAGATTACCTGTTTGGAAAAGCATTGGTTCTCCAGAGTGATTTAATTAGATTTATACTCCAGATGAGGCCTTACCAGGGACCTATAAAGAGGCATAATTATGTTTTCATCCCTTGAGTTAATGCCCTTTTTTATGCAAGACAGAACTTTATTTGCTTTAGTAGCCACAGAATGACACTGCCCAGAATTAGACAACTTGTTACCTACAAAAATCCCTCGATCCTTCTCATTTCAGGAAACTCCCAACACACTGCCATTTAGTGTATAACTTGCATTTTTATTATTTTTGCCTAACCTTGCATTTATCAACATTGCACTTCATTTTCCAGTTTGCTGCCCAGTTTCCCAATTTATGACGTTATTGGGATGTGCAAATAGGGGAGTTCATAGCAGCAGTTGCAAGTACAG
The DNA here is from genome assembly GCA_038501925.1 of Xenopus petersii. Lineage (NCBI taxonomy): Eukaryota > Metazoa > Chordata > Amphibia > Anura > Pipidae > Xenopus > Xenopus petersii. Next base: position 40,146,452 of record CM076674.1, read on the forward strand.
TAGGAACAGTAGGACATCAGATATCAGGCGGCCACAGTAGGGCCACAATAAAGCTTTATGTTAGTGCTGCCCATCCTGCTGGCCTACAGCTGTTGTTAAAGTCTAGTACATCAACAACTAATGGCTCATAAGTTGGACACGTCTACTGTATATAAATTCCCCCTGTCATTTATGACATGTTATTATCTCCTTTGGATAAATAAACAGACCATAATATGGAACATAAAAGAGCTATCTGTTGCTTGTTTCACCCATTACCACATTTATTGCCCTGCTTATCACATACTGCCTTGTCCCATGCTCATAATACACTGCTGTGTAGCGACTACGTGTTTATGGGGGCATGTGAGCCAGTATCAGGTTGGCTTTATGCGTGCGATTCCAGGAGCCTCCAGATACTTCACATTCAGCTGTGAATCCTTTTATGAACTGACAACATGGCGTCTCAGGTTCCACAACCCTGTCTCCAGTCACCTTAACCCTTCAGTGAGTGTGGCTAAGTATTCTATATATTTGCACAATGAGTAATGGGATGCAGGCCATTGGAACATGACTGGGATTCACTGATTACACAGTTTAATAGAGTGTGGATGGGGGATCTATCATCTGAATGTCTGAGATCTGGGGATTTTTGGATATGGGATCTTTCTGTAATATTTAGGGATGCACTGAATCCAGGATTCGGTTCGGGATTCGGCCAGGATTCGGCCTTTTTCAGCAGGATTCGGATTCGGCCGAATCCTTCTACCCGGCCGAACCGAATCCTAATTTGCATATGCAAATTAGGGGTAGGGAGGGAAATCGCGTGACTTTTCGTCACAAAACAAGGAAGTAAACCCATTTTCCCCTTCCCACCCCTAATTTGCATATGAAATTAGGGTTCGGATTCGGTTCGGTATTCGGCCGTATCTTTCACAAAGGATTCAGGGGTTTGGCCGAATCCAAAATAGTGGATTCGGTGCATCCCTAGTAATGTTGAGCACTACAGAAATACTTGAAAATATTTAAAGATATAAAAATACTGTAGGATTGCTGTGCTGCCAATATAGATTTGTGCAGCTTAGTTACCATGAAGTATAATGCTGTATTTTGGAACTGTGCAGAAATTTGGTTTCCAGATGATAGATCCTATAGGTGTAATTGCAATGCAATTGCGCTTTTAAAGGGGTTCTTCACCTTTAAATTAACTTTTAGTATGATGTAGAGAGGGATATTCTGAGATATTTTGCAAATGGATTTTCATTTTGTATTATCTGTGGTTTTATTTCACTTTTTATTCAGCAGCTCTCCAGTTTGCAGTTTCAGCAATCTGGTTGCTAGGGTCCAAGATATCCTAGCAACCATGCACTGATTTGAATAAGAGAGTGGAATATGAATAGGAGAGAGCCTGAATAGAAAGATGAGCAATAACAATACATTTGTAGCCTTACAGAATATTTGTTTTTTTAGATGGAGTCAGTGTCCCCCATTTGAAAGCTGGAATAAGTCAGAAGAAGAAGAAAGCAAATAATTCAAAAGCTATAAAAAAGAAAAAATGAAGACCAATTGAAAAGTTGCTTAGAGTGAGTCATTCTATAACATTCTGAATTTAAAGGTGAACCACTCCTTTAATGTGCATTGAGTTATTAGTTCTGTAGGTGGCGCTGTTCTTCAGTGCACTATAAACTGGCTGACTGTATTATTGTGTTATAAGTGTTTAGTACAGGGGAGTGCACCATGCAGTCACATAATAACATAGTAAGTTAGATTGATGTCTAATGAAAACATTGCCTAATTGCCAGTTGATCCAGAGAATGAAAAAAATAACCCTCTGGAGTGTCTCTAATTTGTGCAGATATTAGCTTCAAGGCTGTATGATGGACTTGACTTATCTATATGGTGACTATATATAACAGTTGTTATACAGTATGGCGTAGAGTCATGTAATAAAAGGTCCTTCTGCAGTTCTAGTAATCCATAGCAACCAATCAGCAGGTAGCATCTATTAGTCTGCTGCTTGAAAGCAAACACCTGATTGGTGGAAAGGGGTTACTAGAGCCCACTATCTACCTGTTATTAGTTGTCACAATGTGTCCTCCCCTCTAAGGTGCCCCTATAATAGTTGGGCCCCAAAGTAAATGCCCTCTGTGTCTGGCTTCAAACAAGCTCCGAACAGCAGTCTGAACACACATATTAGTGAGCAATAAGAGGACCAAGAAAGAATGCAAAGGGGAAATGTTTGCCAGGAAGAAACGCTGTCATGTTCCCACAGGACAAATGGTAGGGATGAATATGAAGCACTAATAATTTACAGTATATGGAATTGCTTGTGTCCTCCACTTACACAGATGGAGCATCCGAAGCCATAGATATTATGAGCAATGCAGGAGAACCCATCATTTCAGCCTTGAGAACATCTGACATTCTGCCCATTAAGTAAATCCACCCCATTTATTTCAAGTCTCTAGCAGCACTCCTTGCATGCACGCAACTATCACGCTGACCCCTAAGTGCACAGTGTAGAGCAGGAGCATATCACCATTACTATTCAGTAGTAGTGATCGGTAAATTTATTCGCCAGTCATGGATTTGCAGTGAAATTCCGAATTTTGCCATGTGCAAATTTTTTCGCAAAGTCCCCACGAAAAATCGCCCATTGACTTTAATGCATTAGGACAAAAGAGTCGCCATAAGAAAAAACGCCCATTGACTTTAATGCATTAGGACCAAAAAGTCGCCATAAGAAAAAAACGACCATTGACTAATGAATTTGGAGAAAAAAGTCGCTGTAAGAAAAAACGCCCAGGGCAGAGGCACACGACAAATCTCCTCTTCTTTGGGGCAACTAATCTCCCTGAACTGCCTCCTGCTGGCTAGAATGTAAACCGCCGGCGGGATGGCACTCGGAGCGATTCGTTTTCCGAAGTCGCCCAAAGTTTCCTCGTGAGGCAACTTCGGTCGACTTCTGAAAACAGAGCGCACCAATTGCCATCCCGGCAAAATACATTCTAGCCAGCAGGAGGCAGTTCTGGGAGATTAGTCGCACTGAAGAAGAGGAGCTTTGTCGCTGGGCGACTAATCTCCCCAAATCTGAGTGTGTGTCTCTGCCCTAGTGCATTAGGACGAAAAAGTACCCACAAATAAAATGGCCATTGACTAATGCATGTGGAGCAAGAAAAATTGTGGCGCACTTAAATTTTGTCTCGTGTAAAAATGCCCATTGACTTTGATGTGTTTTGCAAATTTTTCAGCGAAAGGAAAATCTCAAATAAGCAGTAATGATAATTATACAGGCACAAATATATCTTATTGTTTAGGTAAAGAGCATTCACGGGTCCCTGCCGATGCTGCACTCTGGAACCAGAACACTGCACCTTATTGCAACATGTGCCACCTAGTGTTGGCTGCAAGCATCACATGCCTCTAAAACAAACCGGAATTTATTATTATTATTGTTATTATTATAGCCCATAAACCTGCAAAATTTGCTGCCATGCAGTACAGTATATCACATTAAAAACAATGTAGCAAGCGTTTAGAGCATACAGCAATACCTGCAGAAATGCCATTACACATTACCAGGTGCCCAATAAAGTGCTGGTTAATCCTAATCCGACCAATACGAATAATAATAACTGGGTGTGGCTAATGTTTAACCAGTAAGGGAATGAAAAGCTACCCAGTATCATTCGATCCACAGACATGTTATTGTGTTAGCTGAGGTTTAGTTCCCCTTTTCACTGTGCACTTTCTAACATACACACACACATACACACAAACACACACACATACAAACACACATATACACACAAACACACACACACACACATACACACACACACACACACATACAAACACACATACACACACACACATACACACACACACACATACACACACACACACACACACAGACCCCAGTGTGGCCCCTGTACCATGTGACGTCTAGTGGAAATAACATTTCACTTATAAGGGCTCCTCGTTATAAGAAAACTGCAGGGGGAGATGGGAATTAAAGGAATACATCATTTTTGGATAATTAGATGTAGAAAATAAAACAATAGTAACTGCTATGAGCCCTTTATATTGCTTTTTCACATTACCCCAGTCTGACATCATTCTCAGGCCTACGACCTGTTATGTTTAAATAAAGAGAATGGGGGCAATGTGTTTCCTGAAGTTTTGTCATTGGGATACATTGAGCTGTAAATCCCCAGCCAGCACAATACCCCCTGTACCTGTTCCAGCAGCAGTTACATGATATTTATTCAGATCCATGTCAGAATATGAATTGTGCTTAACAGAAGTCAGTTGGGTGAGTTGGTGCAGATGGAGCCCTGGAAGTAAATTCCCCCCCCCCCCGGCAGGTGTTAATCCCACGGCTCCATTGTGTCTGTCCCCCTGTACTGTGCACCTTATCCAGTAATAGAATGCAAGGCGTGTTGTGAATAGCATTTGGATTAATGGGATTTTGGTGTGTTTTTAGAGCCATGGAATTACTGACGGAGCACAAGGGGCACAGTTTTCTACCTAAAGGGCTCAATCACACCTAGGGTTGCCACCTTTTCTGGAAAAAATACCGGCTTTCCTATATATTTATCTTTTTTCCCTATTAATACCATTGGGATCAACCACCGTTTTTACCGGCCAGGCCTGTAAAATACCGGCCAGGTGGCAACCCTAGTCACAGCTGAAACGACAGTTGCTGTTGTGCAGAAATGGACACGATCATAGAATTGGCTACATTCAATAAAATGACCAAAGGCGCTTCTTGCACTTCCAGATAGTTGTGTTCATAGCAGATGTCACTGTCCCATCTTCTGCTGATAATCAATACCAGTTGATAATTATAGAGGAAACAGACCCCCTACAGCCGACCAATGAAAACTTGCATAGCCAGTAAAACACCTGCCAAGGCCGGGGCTGGTATTACAAATTAACCGGCAATGTAGCTGCCGGTAAATTTGTAATACCCCTAAAAAAGGCCCTTGGCCCGCCCCCCAATACAATTAAAACATACCTTTTTGCCCATTGTGTGCCGTGGCTCCACCCCCTTTGACATCACAGCCTGCCCCTTTTGTTGTAGTCCACATCTGGACCATCGTGTGCCGCGGCTCCACCCCCTTTGACGCCACAAGCCGCCCCTTTTGTTCCTGCCCCCACAACTGGCCGGTGAAAAATTTGTAAAAAGTTGGCAATCCTATAAGTCACCCATCGACAAATCGCCTCTTCTTCGGGCGACTAATCTCCCCAAAATGCCTTCCTGCCAGCTAGAATTTAAATCGGCTGCGAGATGGCACTCGGATTGATTCGGCTTTCCGAACTGAGGCAACTTCGGGCGACTTTGGAAAACGAAGTGCCATCCTGCCATCGATTTACATTCTAGTCAGCGGCAAGGCATTTAGGGGAGATTACTCGCCCGAAGAAGAGGTGATTTGCCGCTGGGCAACTAATCTCCCCCAGTAGCCTCGTCTGCCACCACCCTAAAAGATTTTTCATGGGGGGGGCAGGGTCATTACACCACTGATCGCAACTGATGGTTCTAACTTTTAAGTGCATATATTGACAATGGAGAACCCATCAATGGAGATCTCCGTCAATAGAAGTCATTTTGATGGCATTTTGCAATATAATTTGGGCTTATCTAGATTTGGAAAAAAGCACATGCAATGTGGCTAGGGTTCCCACCTGGCCAGTATTTTACCGGCCTGGCCGGTAAAAATGATGTTTGATCCCAATGTTATTAATAGGGAAAAAAGATAAATATGTAGGAAGGCCGGTATTTTTTTCCAGAAAAGGTGGCAACCCTAAATGTGGCGGGACTCTTAGTGATGTATTTTTGGGCAGCACTCAGAGCTCCTAAAAGTGGCCATTACAGTAAGCCAAATAACCATCTGCATGTGGGACCCACATCATAACCAGGCCTGGACTGGCAATCTGTGAGTTCTATGCCAGAGGGGCTGCTGTAAGTTGCCATAGACAGTCACTATTTATTGGGCTGGTGGGGGGCTGTTTGGGCTTCTGTGTACTTGAAATTCCAGGGCCTATTATGAATCCCAGTCCAAGTCTGACCATAATCCTCATAGGATCACAGCTGCTTCTTGCCAGAAGATCATTATGGGCACAAATAAAGGTGATTTTTAGAGAAAGAGCCTTCTATTTTTTTTTTCTGTGACTTTCTTATATTTCAAAGAATTTCTCAGGAACACAAAGGAATATACACCCTGGCTACAGGGATACTCTCCGCTACTGTGTCTTGTATTTATGTAAACGACCTATTCCAGTTAACATGGGGAGGGTATGTTTATTTTGGCAGGCACCTATTCTCTATTTTCAGCTATATTGTATATTTGTGGGTGGGACATACGTAGGTGCCTAAATTATTCTTGTGGGTGCCTCTTATAATGACTTTGGTAACTTGCTAACTCTGTATAAATAAATGATGGTGTTGTTTCTGTATAGCGCACCTCAGAGATCCGTTGTTGATATTTAGCTTATGCCACGTCTCTTGTACCCTTTAAGGTGCCATCTGTGCCTGACACATCTCTGCTTTGCAACACTGCCGTCTATGTCTTCAACTGCCATGCTTAAAGGATTTCCCACCCCCAAGCCATACAGGCAGGATCAGTGGCTCCTGATAACAAAGGATCCTAGTGTGTGTAATTGGAAGTGATATTACATGTCTCTATTAAAGGAACCCCTAGCAAATAGATGTCACTCCACTTTGAGGCAGATAAAATGTTTTGGCACACATACAAAAACTGAGTATCAACCAGGACCCCAAAAGGGTGCAGTTTATTCCTGTGCCCCCCAGCAGCTGCTGGTCCTTTTGCATCTATAGCTGCACCCCTGTTAGATGGTAAGCTCCTCTGGTGCAGCAGCTGCTGTCCATGATTACACGCACTCTGTAAAGCACTGCAGAACATGTTGGTGCCATTTAGATAAGGACACAAATAATAGTATATAATAATATATAATTATTACACAATACACAGACCCGTATGCCATTGAGCTCCTTTAGTTCTGGCTGATCTTTAGGATTAGTGCCATAAATCAAACAATTGTTTTCTTCCATTTATTATGTCCATAAAGAGCACATTATACTGTATATCATTTTCCTGCAAATATTATGGCTTCATATGTAGAAGGGTTATTATTATTAATGTGGAGAAAAAGGAAACGTGGCGGCTTGTACCAAAGGCGAGCCAAAGCCCCCGCGCTCCAGCGAGCATCAGAGCAGATTTACTGAGCCCAACAATGACCGGCTGGAGAGGTAGAGAAATGAGCCTGATCTATTCCACAGCCCTCTGTTCATATCAGTGTCACAGTCACAATAGTGATAGCACAGGCGCCCTCTGCTGGCCGAGAGAGATGTAGCAAGGAATTACAAGCTGCTTCAGCTTCCAAGGCATTTTATTGAAGTCCCTGTTGCTAGTGTTCTGTCTGCCCCAGATGAATTATGGGAAACACAGCATGGCCCCATAAAATGTTATGAAGACATCTGTAAAGGCAGAGGGATTTTATGAGGCATGATGTGCGGAGTGTGCTGTAAACCCAACCTTGCATGCTCCACAGACTATCAGCATCTGCTCTCATCCATTCCTTAAAGGAGAATGCATTCCAATGTGCCAGCCTCTGCCCCAGTCTTCCTTTCTGCCTGTTTACTTGGTGGAATAAATTCTTATTAAAATCCAACTAGTGTGTAACATACTGCAGCCTATAACATATTCCCACTAATACTCCTTACTCCGGCTTCCCAGCCTGCCCATCCCCCCAACACTGCAATTATCAGGTACTTCCCAAGGAGTCACCCCCCATATCAGTGATGGTCAGGCCTCCATATGTTATTGGACCACCAGCACCACTGACATTCAGAGGGATGCTGGGAGATCACCTTTAGAGCTGCCAGTTAATATGCCTGCCTTTGCACCTGTAAAATCCTGACAGTATGGGGAGTGAGCATTTAGGGGCATTTACTCCTCCTCTGGATAACTCTCCCTGGTCCATTATATTTGATTGGACCTAATGATGAGCAATAACCACAGGTCTGATTTGCTCCTTAGGTTTATCCAAGCACCTATTACTTCTTATTCTCTATATACACTGTATATACACATATGAATTTAATTCCTGGTTCAGGTAAATTTGCTCTGCTAGGAACGACTCTTGTGCCAATTTGGATATTTGTGTCATTGTCCCAGTGATGTGATGAGGAAACAATTATATGTTACAGATAACTCCCGTGTGCCTTGAGCCACCTTTTCTATAAAAAAATATGGCACCTTCCTATATATGTAACCTTTATCCTTATTAATACCATTAGCATCAAGTGTCATTTTGACTGGTCAGGCTGGTGAAATACTTACCAGGTGATAACCTTTACCATTATATGTCTGTATGGGCAACATGCCATTTGTATCTGAAATGCCGCCTAGCATTATATTTGCATTGTTTTAGACAATTCTAGGTCAGTAATGGAACCAGTGTTTCCTACAGTGTGCATCTTTCATGGCTGTGCACTACTAAACATGAGCTGTGGGCATCCTACTCCCACTGCCTGTAACAGCTAAGGCCAAACATGTAATTCTTACCCAGTGTTAGAGGCATGGCCTTATAAACAGTGTAAAAACAAAGTATTGTTAAAAGTAGGGGCAGACGCTGAATATTCAGGGAAACAAAAAAAAAAAAAATTAAAGCATTTCTTAAGGGAAAATGGCAGATTTTGGCCTATCTATAGCATATTTCTGCTCTAATGCTGGGGTGTTTGTGGCCCTCATTAAATATAAGATTCCATTTACTTATATCTTATTTGAACCTATAGATTGTAAGCTCCACTGGGCTTGCTCCACTGTTTGAAACTGTTTCCCCTCTGGCTGGTTCTCCCCAGTCCATTGTACAGACCACACAATATGTTGACACTTCTATAAATGAACTATATTAATAATCCTAACACAAGAATGAGAAATCAGCCTTTTACCAACCATTTAATACACAAACATAAATCAAATCATATCTTTAATGATAAGGAAGTGTATAAAATAATAAGAACCCTCTGATACAAGTTTTGCATCCCCAGAGATTGACTGTGGGGACATTTAATTGTTCTGTTCAAAGACAAAATAGCTTGTGATGTGAGATGTGACCACTTGGTGGCGCTGTTAAACCACTCAGGAGAATAGACAGCAAGTGGGAAGCAAAACGATTTCCATTGTTCTCTTTCAACAGAAGCACCATGATTATTTCTACTTACACTGAGGTCCCAGGAACATCCCATCTGTACAAATAAAGGCAATGTTATTTTTCATATAGAGATGGCAGATACACTCGAATAAGGCCGAACAAAAATTAAAGGGCTCATTTACTATGATGGAAAAAAGGCAATGATTAAAAAACTGGTGACAATTCCTTCCCATAATTGGGTCATCATATTACCTATGAGTACAAAGATACCAAAGAGTAGCAAATAGCTTGCATTTGGGCTCAAGTTGCACAGAACCAACAAAAACCATAGAGACCTGTTTTCAGGTGCTAAAGGGGATATTCATCTATGGTAAACCCCTTCCCATGAGTCGCCTCTTGGTTTTAATAAGTGTTTATTGTACTGGCAATAGAGGAGAAAGAGATTAAGAGATTGTAAACTCTACAGGGGAGGACATCCATCCTGTTATCTCTTTGAGACTTAGCTCTATGGTTCTTCACCTTCCAACACCTTCTTCAGTTCAATTGTTATTCTTTTGTCTTTTCAAATTCTTTCTATTGAGTTTGCAATAAAATATGAATAATTTACATATCTTTTTGATAATCACAAGCGTATGGCTATGCAGAAACATGTATATGTAATTCTCAATTGTTTTTCTAATAGTGAAGTATCCCCGACACTGTTAACTGTTGTAAATGATACATTAGTTGATCCATTTCTAATCTTTGTCCCTGCTGAGCAGACTACCTGAGTTTCGTTAAAGGCAGCTGTTAGAATTGATACAATAGTTGCTGATATTCCAGAGATGCTGCTGAGAAATGTATCAACTAATGTAGCAAGATTGTAACATTTTAGAGTCTGCACCTGAATTACTGAGCTGCCAGACAGAAACACCAGAGGGAGGGACATTCAATTAAAATTCTGGAAAAAGTCAAAAATAAAAAATGGAAAACCAAATAAACAGGATGGTGTTGGATGCAACTCCCACAGTGTCCCCAGTTCTGTGCTCCCATCAGTCTATGAGGGTTAATTACTAACCAAACCCAATCCAGCACCTGATCTTCTTGCACCCTCCCCTCAGCAGGAAATGGAGCAGGAAATCCTATGGGTTTTTCTCATGTAAGGCTAGAGTTAAATGGAGGGACCCATTGCTCCAAAGACCCAGCTGTACCAAGCATGTATGTAACTCTTATGGGGGTTATTTATTAAAATGCAGAAATCACAAAAAAAAATGTAAATAAAACCTGACTTAAAAAATCACACATTTTAGGAATTTATTAAACCCCGAGGATGGAAAAGTCTGAATCTGAAAATCCAGCATCTAAAGCTGGCCATAGACGCAAAGATCCGATCGTACGAATCAATGTACGATCTGACTTTCCCATCTCCCGACCCTCCACTAACCATTCAGATCAAAGTCTTACCATTCCGATGAAATAAAGTAGTAAAAGAACAGATCAGCCAATGTTTTGTCCCTGACAACAATCATACGGTAGTTATGTCCGACAAAAGCTGGTGACAGTCTCCCTCTGAAAATCGTACGATCTGCAATACATGCAAAGATATTATCGGCAGGCGACAGAAATTTTCTAACCAGTCTGATCGACCAAACGACCAATCTCCGCCGGACGAAAAATGTCGGGACTCTCCACACACGGTCCGAAAATCATACGAATCCACGATTCGTATGATCGGATCGTTGCGTCTATGGCCAGCTTTAGACCTGTCGAGGTTGCATTTATGAGAGAAGTCCCAATGATTTTTTGATGTGCGCTGGGTTTCGTGCAATACCCCAACGTTTTTGGAATTTTCAGGTGAAAATTGTGAAAATCGTATGAAAAAAATAGAGAAAATTTGAATTTTTCCCTTAAAGCAAATTTTCGGGAAAATGCAATAAACATTAAAAAAAACCAAGCGGATTTGATCGGAGTTTGTAGCACAAAATATTGAGTTAAATTTCGGACTTTGAGAAATAACCCCCTTAATCTCAAGGTGCAGGCCCTCAAATATGTTTAAGGCTAGGTGTTACTGAACTATACTTCTACCGTATAATTTAATGTTCAATTTATTAACTGAATTCCCGTGGGAGTACCTAGACAATCAGAAAGGAGACATAGGATATAATAGTGAAGTATAAACTCACAAATACAGCTTCAAGCATTCAGCATTCAGGGTCAAACCAAGAACAGTGGATTGTTTCAACTTGGAAGTGTCACCCCCAGCTTTCAGGATTCCTCTCAAATGTAACCTAGACAAACTCCTCTAGTTCCGAAGTCTGTACACTTGGTCCCTACTCTGGGCAGTAGAGCACCCAGGAATAAAATTCTTACCAAATCTCTGCAGTGGAGCTCAGGCTGCTCATTAGCTACCCTACTCCTATCTATCACACCTAGTTAGGGTTGCCACCTTTGTGAAAAAAATTTACCGGCCAGGGACGGGCCGTGATGCAAAAAGGGGTAGAGACTCACCAAAAAAGGGGCGGAGCCATGTTGCACAAGGGCAAGATGAGGAAGAAAAGGTAAGTTTCTACCAGAGGGCAATGGCTTTTGTTAAGTGTATTACAAATTACGGGCAGCTACATTCCTGGTAAATTTGTAATACTGGCCCCGGTAGGTGTTTTACCAGCTAGGCCAGTAAAATACCGGCCGGGTGGAAACCCTACTCATAGTGTTACCTATGACAGATTATATGGCCTAACTTAACCTATGTTCCAGTATGGGTCCCCCTGCCTGCTCATGTAGAAATCTCTCAGAGAGGACCCAGAGCTCCAGGTTATACACTTTAAAACAGTGGCACCCTTTGGCCATTGATGGAACTACAAAGGTCATACTTTGACCCAGGAAAAGGAAACTATTTGCAATTATATTTAGGACCTCCTTTAGCTGTCTAGACTTTAGAATAGGGCCCACTTAGCTGGCCAAACACTAGGGGACTATCTGTAAAAAAGTTAAATTATTGTATCAGTCCCCTAAACACAGAAATACAGTTGGCAGGAATAGGGGCAGTGCAACATTACAAGACTTTCCTTCTTACTATATTAATTTTCTGCTGTGTCTGGGTGTCCAGATATATCTAAATTGTGAAAGTGCTCAGTCAGGGTTTCCTTAATTTATGGGGCATTTTTCTCAGACACTTCAAACTATGGGTTGTTCCTTAACAATTTGGGCTCCTCTAAGCACCAATGTGAAAATTAAGCAAAGTGATGCCTACAAAGCAGGGGCAGCCTATGAAAGGATTGCAAAACAATTCCAGCTGCCTGTAATGTCAACAAATGGCAGCTAAGGGAGTTGTGGAAGTCAAGGCAAGATCTGGAAGAGCAAGGAAACTTAGAGAGAATGGCTTGTATGCTGCCAGAATGGCAAAAACAATCGCTTATAAGACTGCAAATAAGCTACAAGAATGTGTTTATCTGACACACAAGTGGTGTTGCTCGTTCCTTGGTGTGTAGTGCTGTTTGCACAAACCTGATCTGTATGGAAAAGGGATCGGATGGAAGCCTTACCTGTGCCCTCCTCACAAACACCAATCTATGCAAAACAGCATCTAGACAAGCCAGAGGATTTTTGGAAGCTAGTGCTGTGGGACTAAGGAAGTAAAGTAAAATATGATCTGTGGCCACAATCGCCAAAGGTTTGGAGAAAAAAGGAGCAGAATTTGATGGGAAAAAACCCGTTTCCAGCTGTTAAACTTGTGTCTTGATCCAATCTGCTTTGAAGTGTATGGCAGCCAATGGCACAGAGAACCTTGCACGTATAGAGGGAATGGATTTCCAGAAATATCAGTAAATTATGGCTAGTGCCAATGTGAAACAGACCTTATACCTCAAAAGCCACCATGAGCTTCTTGAGGAAATATGAAGGTTTTGGAATGGTCCTTACAGTCCCCTGTCGAACATCACTAAAAAAAAGCTGTGGGTAGATATTAAACATGCCAGACAGCCATTGAACATCTGCAGTGATCCTCGAGGGCAAGAGTAATATTTGCCAGTAAATAACACTGTAGGTGAAAGTGGGAACAGCTCCCATTCTAGGCATTTCAACAGATGTTGCATTGACAACTTGGCCCATGTGGTGAAACTGCCTTTTAGCTTAGCAAAGAAGGCTGGTGCTTAGAGAGCTGTAGTAAGATGCCCATAGATCACTTCCATTTTATGATACAATTCTCTTATAAAGTCGGTAAATGTTAATTTCCGAAAAGTCCCTTGTTTTGACATGGTGTGTCCCAGGCTTCAAAACTGACCAACTACCAATTAACACTTCTATTAAAAGCAATTCCCAGTTTCTTATCCTTTTTAAGAGACAGACTACATGGCAACCTCAGTGCCTCCACTCCTCAGAGAAGATAATGAGGGCAATTCCTTGTCTTTCTAAGGAGTAGACTACAAGTGCAACCACAGTTCATCCACCCCTCCTTAGAGAAAATTACAAAGGCAATTGCTAGTGTCTCCTGTCTTACTAAAGAGAAAACTACATGGGCAACCTCAGTGTTTTCACTACTCCTTAAAGGAGAGAAGCCACTAGCAATTGCCGTTGTAATCTTCTCTAATGAGCAGCAGATTCACTGAGGTTGCCCTTGTAGTCTTATCTTTAGAAGTAGTAGAGACACTGGAAATTGCCCTTCTGGTTAAGGTTGCCATCTTTTCTTGAAAAAAAAAAAAAGGCCTTGTGTTCTTCTCTGGGAAGTAGTGGAGGCACTGAGGTTGCCCTTGTCTTTAGAAGGAGAGGAGATACTGAACATTGAACATGTAGTCTACTCCTAAGGGTGAAAACAGAGTTATTAGTAGCAGGCTACAAAATACCCTGCCATAGACAATACTGAGAATTGTCTCTACTAGAACACACATAGTTTCTTAGCAAAATCATCACTATTGTCTGTTTTGAAGCATTGACAGGTAGCTGCTACTAGTAGCTCTGTGTGTCTTCACCCTAAGGGCCAGGGCACACAGGCAGATTCGTCTCCTGGCAACAAATCTCCTCTTCTTCGGGCAACTTCGGAAAATGAATGGCTTTGAGTGCCATCCTGCTGGCGATTTACATTTTAGCTGGCAGAAAGGCAGTTCGGGGAGATTAGTCGGCCCGAAGAAGAGGAGTTTTTTCACCGGGCGACTCATTTCCCTGAATCTGCCTTGTGCCCTGACCCTAAGAAGAAGACTATAATGGAAACCTCAGTGTCTTCGCTACTCATTAGAGAAGATTACAAGGTCAATTTCCAGTGTCTCTTCTGCTTCTTGTCAGAATACCTCCGTTACAGAGCGTTCCACTTGGGAGCCAAGATGGCGGTGAAGCACTGTGCCAGTGATGTCATGATGTCCTAAGCGGCACAAAAATTCTAAATAACATGGGTTCAAAGCCTGAAAATAGGTCTTTCTTTGCAAAGTTCCTAGGTGCTCTTACTTTTCCTGATTGATTCTTCGATTCCCGGCTTCCAGCTTTGTTTCTGACAACGTCTGATTGCTGCCTGCCTCGAACCCTTGCCTGAAAACAACTACGATCCTTCTTTACCCTTCGGATACGACATATCATACTCCATTGCTAATGCTTCCTCCTTGGTCCAGACATTTCCGCTTATAGAGCCACTAGGCACTGACACTTCTAAAAAGAAGACTTCAATGGCAACCTCGGTGCTTCCACTACTTTTTGGAGAAGGGTTACATGGGCAATAGCAAGGGCAATACTCATGTCTCCTCTCCTTCTAAAGATCTGTAAGGACTAACTTTAACTGCTCTGCTGCTGAATGTTTACAATACAAGTGTTAAAATGTTGGTAGGGATGCTGGTCCTGTTGGGTAGGTGTAATGTGGTGCCCAAAAGGCAGATCCAGATCTACCAGTAGACCTTTAGCTGGTGATCAGTTGATCTCAAGACACTGTCAACAAACAGATGGTAAATCCCCCTCCTGTTTCATGCTTTTCATTCAGATATTTATGTTAAGGTTACATAAGAAATATAGGTTTGTTAAATATAGCAATATAAATTCTCTCAAATCAATTTAATATTTAAGTAATATTTTCCATTGAACAGAAACAATGCTTTTACGGATGTAGATCATAATGGGACATCATTACTAAAAGTAGACTTCACATTAGTAAAGTATGGGCACTCCCGGTGTAATGCAATGTTCCCATACGACATTTTCATGAAATTATTTTTCTAACATTTTCAAACATGGTATAATGAAAAAAAAAAAACTGCAACAACAGTAAAAATACGCAGAGTTGATCTTTTCTTACATCTATTTTATTCATTTGACCTCTGCGTCTGTGTCTGTTGAAGTCACCAGATACCATGAGACTCATAGTCAAAGTACCACAATTACAGTCTTTACAGTACTCTGCATATATATTTTTCATAAAACCCACAGTTCGTCTTCTTGCAGACCTCAAAGAAACACCTGCAGAGTACAACAAATGTTATATATATAAAAAAAAGAAAGAAAAAGAAAAGAATGCAGCACGTTAAATTCTTAGTTGAACTTAATATCACCTACAATTCATTGTTTTAACCAAAAATAAAAAAAAAGGACAATGCAAAGAATACATCAGATACTCTAGCCTGCGTGCCACTGTTTGGAATATTATTGGATGGAAAGCATGCTCCATACAAAAAAAAAAAAAAAGGTCATAGAATGTAGCTTCTATCCCGAAGGTTAGAATATTCTTTGTCCTGTAATGACCAGCAGTGCAAGCCAACAGCCGAGAGGCTGATATCACTTTGTAACACTGGTGTGTAAGTTCTAGGCATATATTGAAGATCAAAGCAGAAATATGGATGTCTGCTTAAGGCCACTACACAGGGATTCCTCCCCAAAAGGCAAAAGCCCGAGTATGGGTAGTACTATTCCTATAACATGTATGTAACAGAATACCCTGAAATGAGAATACAGCCAGGAGCACTAATCACAGAGAAGTCTCCTAAAGTGAAAAGCTACACTACTATATTATATAGAACCACCCTTCTTAGGGCTCACTGTAAGGAATCTGCATTAGATTGTTACACACAACACTACCCTGCTGAACCCACCCAACTGCATGTAGATAGATCATTCCCATAGCCCACGATACGGCTGCACATGCCGTGGAAGTGCCATCACTCTGCAGCAATAACGGGCTGTTCCCATTGAGGTCTGGGGGAGCAAGTTGTGGTTGGGTGGCATATTTCCATATATTCTCCCTCTGTATGGACACTTGCACACCAGGAAGCAAGACTTGCCTTTACTAGAGACAGCCATCCATTATCAATTAGGGTCTCTGAGCAGCATGATATGAGGCTACTAGAAACACTTTTCACTGCTATCAATGAAAAGTGACTGCTGCGATCCACTGCATTGTGAATGTTCATAATAGTAGTGGTGTCCACAATAGCTGGCGTGTCATCTCCAGTAGCCTTTGCTTTTAATGAGCATCCCAGATAGACCCTTCAGATGAGCTCCAGACCTCATCAGAATCAGGGCTGAAATATGTTTCCCTTCTTCTGTATACAGACAATACACCTTTGACCCATATACTGCTGTAAAGCTAGTTGCTTATTTTGTTGGTCAATTTGGGTACTTCATCTACATCTTTTTCTGTGTTAATACCTCCCCCACCGCCCAAAAAAATTAAATAAATCCCAACAGATTGTCTGGAATTGACTGAGCAGAGGGTCAATCTGTACATTTTACAGCAATACTGGACAGAGCTCTGGTTTGTTGGGTCAAATGAGTAGACAGAAGCACGTGTGCTTCAACTTTCAGATCAAGAAGTGAGCACTGAGAGGTGTGAGGTAGCTGAGGCAAATGCAGGCAGCAAATTGGTAGAGGTACGGTGGTACTATAGAAAGGCTGTGCAACCTAACTCGTTCTTTTTCAGCCAATCAATGTTGTACAGGTGCGTAGCTCTGTGATGCAGATCTGATGTGGAATGTACCTTTTAGATTATCGAGGTATTTGCTTTTGTTATTATCCAGTGCCATTTTTCACTTTAGGGAACATCTCCTTACATGAAAAGTGCTCTCCATACACAACATTTGTTAAAGGGCAGACCTTTACCTAGCAGCAATCTGCTGAAATATTTACCGTAGTGTTACTCTTTCTTTCCATAATAAAGAATGGCGACGGTTTCTAACACTGGTCTGTACTGAATATCCCTGGCGCTAGTAGGAAGCAGTATAAGCGGTCAGATAATCATTTGCCAAATCACTACAGTGCCGAGGCTGATTTTGGGGCAAGGCACAACCCCCTTTGTTTCAGACAGGGTATCTCAGTCTCCAAATGTCCTTAGTAAAAGTACAAATGGCCGGTAAACACGTAGCATCAAATAGCTCAGAGAAACCCAGAACCATGGAGTCTATGCTATGTGCAATATGATAGTTGGATACACTGTGCATTTTAAGGAGGACATTTACTTTTTTGTTGGGACCCCGGCCTTGGTGCATTTCCAAAATCTGTCTTCTGAAACTCCAGCCCTTTTATACTGTGAGTTTTACATGTACATTTCACCGGCATGAACACTGCTCAACTGGGAATAGATTCAGTGTATTTTACATTGGCAACACCTCTGCTGCTCTTAAAAACTCCAAATCAACACCATCTCCAACATCTGATCAGATTTCTGGGATCCATCAATAAATTGCGTGGCTGACATAGGTGATAAATTGCAGCAGTGCAGATAACAATATCAGCCTATCAGCAATTTTGTTTTGCTCAGAGTGATATACGATAAAAAATATATTTGAGATCTGACTGGTTGCTATTGGTAACTGAACTGCAATTCAGGACCTGTGTCCGTAAATCATCCTTATGCCTGCTACTGACTAGATACACTTGGGCTTATTCTCCGACCAATTTATACCCGGGCAGTAACTGACAGCAACCAGTCATTCGCTTCGTTCAGCCAGCTGCAAAATAATGAAAGCAAAAACTTGACTTGGTTGCCTGGCAGATTTGTCCAGTGATCATAAGTCTGATAGACAAAAGATAACTTTGGCAGAGCAATAGATTTATCAGAAACATCTTTCTAGTGTATCATTAAAAAATGTATAAAAGCTAATATTTTGAATACTGGAAAAACTAAAAAAAAAAAAAAAAAGTTAGATTTACTAAAATGCCTAGGGACCTAACACACTTGGCAAACAATTCTAAGGGCATTCATATGGCCTTCAGTATGTCTAATAAAAAGTATGACACTTTAACTACTTATGGCACATCAACTGAACCACACATACAAACCCACATTCTCTTCAACCCCATCTCCTCAAGGCTTTGAGGTCCCCTTCTTGGTACAAACGGCCGACACTGTCTTTATGGGATTCATTCTTGGCCTCCTCTCGAGTGGCGTCCTCCCTTTATGTGAGAAGTTTCAGATCCTTGTTGTTGTGCCCTCCCAAACATCTTCAGGTATATAACAAGTAAAGGCAAAGCGACCCAACATCAATGAATACAGATGATATATATTAAAACAATATTTAAAACAGAAAAAAACAAAGTCTTCTCCCTCCGAGAACAAGCGTCCAGGATTGGGAGTAAGCAGCAAGGATCCCTTCACAGCACACAGTATCATCAGTTAGATGACGGAAGTTCTTCTATCGATGCGCCCAAGTTGTTCTGAACCCAACACAAAAATGGAACCATTGGTAAAGCCTCCAACACCTCATTTGAAACACTGTAGAGGCCTATGTTCTTTAAAAAGTTGCTGGTTTTTTGCCTCTGGGCAAGAGAGAATGAAACCACAGTAACGGACACCTACAGTGCCTCACTATGAATACACCACCACAAACATCTTTTAATGGCTGCCAAGATCTTGTGCAAATGCCACTTGCTGGGGTGTCTCAGAGGCTTATTTCTATAGTAAAAATAAAAAATAAAAACCTTTTTGCCCTTGACAAAACTTAGACCAGGGCAGGTAGGGAGAGTCGGTAGACTGTGAGTGTGTGCGTGTGTGTTTGAATGAAGGAGGGAGTAAATATGGGGTGTTGAAAGTGATTTTTAGCTTTTAACCGCTTCTTTCTCTTTGCTTTCCGACTCTTCAGGATAAGCGTGCCAAGTCAGTCGCTCCTCATAAAATGCTATAACGATCTGTGGGCATTTCACGTTGGCTTCCTTTGCCAGAACCAGGTCGGCTTCATCAGAGTCTTTCCTAGAAGCAAAGCAGCCATCATTTGAGTTAAACATTGAGTTAAACATTGTAGTTTTTCAAATTTTGTGCACACGGTTGGCAGTAGTTGTGTCAAAGGCATGACATACTATTGTAGCCAGCTCAATTATAATAACATAAATGATAAACATAAACATAAAGCCATCATACAACAGGTATGATCTTGTACACATAAAGTCAATGCACTGTACAGACCCTAAAGGAGAACTAAAGCTTAACTAAAGAAGAAGACTAGAAATGTTGTACATTATGTTTTGAGCTTCTGTACCAGTCCAAGGCAACCACAACCATTTAGCAGTAAAGATCTGTGTCTCCAAAGATGGACCAATAAGCTCCCCATCTTCTTTTCTGCTGATTCACTGCACATGCTCTGTGCTGCTGTCACTTACTGAGCTTAGGGACCCACTCACAATATACAGTACACATAGAATAGAAATGTCACAATATAAGGCTGATTAGTAATTAATACAGATATTACTACATGGCAGCAGAGAAACCAGTGAAATTAGCATCAGAATTTAATAATCTAACCTTGTAGCATCAGTTTATATTACAGTCCAACCTCATGTTCTGCTGGATAATTAGTGACGACCCCTAAGCTTAGCTTCACAACAGCTGCTCAGAGCCCACTGAGCATGTGACACTTTCCAAGATGGTGACCTCCAGTGACAAGTTTGAAGCCCTGTATCATTGCTGCTATTGACAAGCTGAAACTTTAGACTGATGCAATAAGTGCAGTATATGAAACATGGCATAGTTAGCTATTCATTTTTATGGTTTAAGCTTTAAGGCACCGCCAGCACATAGAAAAGCTGGTCAGCTGCTTTTCACTCTCCGAATATGTGCACAGACCGGCAAAGCATCAGCCTGGCAGCACACACACAACGTAGATTTAGGCATGAAAATACACACTTTATCTTTTCCGAACTGAAGTCTGAGTCTGTGTTTGAGTTGATCCCGAGTCTGTCAACACACACACACACACACACACACACACCTCAGGTAGCGAAAGGTGGGATCAGTTTTTTTTAAACTGGCAGAAAAGATTATTTGTGTGCCTTTAGCCTAAGGCTGTGGGCACACAGAGCATAAGTCTGGGTATTTTCTGCAGGCTGAGAGAAGTGGATCCTCTCGTGCCCCATCTCCATTGATTTGACCAAGTTCCTTTGGGTCAGCCCAAATACATGAAGGCAGGCATTTTCTCCACAGTGTGTGCTTGCAAACAAGCGGAATGGAGATGAGGCAGGGAGCAGATCTGCTTCTCTCAGGCTGCAAACAGCGGAGCCCAAGCTTCCTGCAAGGTGAAATACAACATATGTAAGTGGCTGCACAGTTGCAAAGCTAAGCAAGCCATATACGTTTACTCCCACTCCAGCCTGCCTGCAGCACAACAACGGACTGTACACCCCTGGTAGAAAAGGGTATTATTGCTGGCCCTTAGTCCAATCAGTATCAAGCTGCTCAGTAGGAGCTGACCCATACAGCCTCCAAGCTCTGCAACTATTCAGGTGCATCCACACACAATAAAGATGCTTAAAAACACACAAACAAAATCAGCATATGATAGCTACCCTACAGCGAGTTATATTTTGACTATGGAAGCACAGTGATCACACTTACCATTTCATGAGGAACATCAGCTCACCACAGGAATCTGTAGCGCCAATGATCTTTTCTGGCTCCAAACCTCTTTCGAAGCCCCGTGCAATGTCATTGCTCTGCAAGAAGTTTGGAATGGAGTTAATATGCTTTACCATTATCATTACAAATATAAGGAAAGTTCAGCTCCCTGGCTAAGAAAAAAATAAGCGGGTAGGTGGGATCCGCCAAAACGTGGACATAAAGACGGGGTACACGAATAACTTAAAGATGAAGGAAAGATATAATCAATGGGGAGAGGCATGAATTGCCATCTAGAAGCTTATAGAAACAATTGTAGTGTTTCTAAAAAGAAACACACCAGTTTTACCAGTGCAGGACAATACTGCATTATATTTTTATTACTTTCATTTTTTAAAGTTACTGTTCCTTTACTGTTCCTTTGAAGGGGTACTGTTATGGGAAAACATGTTTTTTTTTCAAAACGCATCAGTTAGTGCTGCTACAGCAGAATTCTGCAATGAAATCCATTTTCTCAAAAGAGCAAACAGATTTTTTTTATATTTCATTTTTAATTCTGACATGGGGCTAGACATATTGTCAGTTTCCCAGCTGCCCCTAATCATGTGACGTGCTCTGATAAACTTTGGTTACTTTTTACTGCTGTACTGCAAGTTGGAGTGATATAGTCACTTCCCTTTCTCTCCCAGCAGCCTAACAACAGAACAATGGGAAGGTACCAGATAGCAGCTCCCTAACACAAAATAACAGCTCCCTGGTAGATCTAAGAACAGCACTCAATAGTAAAATCCAGGTCCCACTGCAACACATTCAGTTACATTGAGAAGGAGAAACAACAGCATGCCAGAAAGCAGTTCCATCCTTTCTGAAAGCACATGACCAGGCAAAATGACCTGAGATGGCGCCTACACACCAATATTACAACTAAACAAATACACTTGCTGGTTCAGGAATGACATATTATATTGTAGAGTGAATTATTTGCAGAGTAAACAGTGTAATTTAGAAATAAAAACAACACCATAGAAATCATGACAAAATCCATTTAACCTATGTGTAACATTCTGTGGCTGTTAAAGAAGTGCTTTTCCGTGTTTGTAAAGATATCTCCAACACATATCCATCTAGCAACGAACCTCTTTCCTTCTCTTTGCCCTAATTTCCTCACTTCCCGCTTTCCTTTTGGTGCTTTCTGTCTTGGGTTTTGGGTCAGCCTCTTTGACTTTCTTGTATTTCTTCATAAACTCAGAGATGAGCTCTGGACAATCAAGGTTTTTTTCTGGCTCCCACGTGTTGTGTTCTCTGGGAGGACAGAATCGGAAAGGTTAACACTGCTGATATTCTCCATTAATTCTCAATAGCATTAAGAAAATACGCACAGATATTGCCGTATAGCAATGAAAACTGTGGGTGTAATAGAATAGAATGGCCATTTCGAACAGAATGAAAATACCATAAACTAGCCGTTTGGTAATGGATGCAACTGTGTGAAACTATTGTAAACAATAGCTGAACCTGGGTCACTTTATAGATTATGAAAATGTACTGGGGGTGCCAATCCGCAACAAGTGAATTCAATTAAGTTTTTCCCAGGGCCGGTGCCCTTGTGTCTAGCTAGACCTGTGCATTTGCACTAGAGCAAAAGTGTAGTCTACTTGTCCTTTCAAGTCTGGCTCATATGTCTGTGTATCAAGTCCAGAGAATAAAAGGTGGCATACTTACTCGGAGAATCCTTTCCACTTTAGAAGGTATTCTACTTGTCCCTTTACCACTCTTCGATCAAGAACCTTTTCCACAACATACTCTTCTTCCTCAGAGGAGGAGGCATCTGATGCTCTTTTGCTCTTTTTTCCCATTACGCTCTCCCTATTGGGCCTGGGACCTGCAAAACAGATATTATAAAAGTGACAGAACTTCCACAGAGATGTATGTAGATTTTAATTAGATAGTGCTACTTTCACAAGTAGCTCTGTAAAGTAGATGGTACACCAAAACAACAAATAATACATACATAAATAATAACAATAAAACTACACATTCTAGTGCTGAGTGTTAAAGGGGAACTAAAGCTGAACTAAAGAAGTAGCAAGAAATGTTGTACATTATATTTTGAACTTCTATACCAGCCCAAGGCAGTGAAGATCTGTGTCTCCAAAGATGCCCCAGTAGCTCCCCATCTTCTTTTCTACTGATTCACTGCACATGCTCTGTGCTGCTGTCACTTACTGAGCTTAGGGGCCCTCTCACAATATACAATACACATAGAATAGAAATGTCACAATATAAGGCTGATAATTACAATATGGCAGCACAGAAACCAGTGCAATTATCATCAGGATTTAATAATCAGCCTTGTAGCATCAGCTTATATTACAGACAAACCTCATTTTCTGCTTGATAATTTGCCATGACCCCTAAGCTTAAGCTGGCTATAGATGCAAAGATCTGATCGTACGACCGGATCTTTGCGTCTGTGGCCAGCTTCAGTTGCTCAGAGCCAACTGAGCATGTGAGTGTCGCAGACACTTTCCACGATGGTGACCCCCTGTGACAAGTCTGAAGTCCTGGATCATTGCTGCTATTGACAAGCGGAAACTTTAGGCTGGTGCAATAAGTTCAGTATATAAAATATGGCATTTTAGCTAGATTGATTAATAGGGTTTAGTTCCCCTTTAAAGAAACAAAAGGTAGGAGGTCTGTCCCTGTCCTGCAGAACTTACACTCTGTAAGAAAGAAATCAATAATAAAAAGTGATCCTGCTGTGAAACGAGGAAAGAATGATATCATGTGACAGTTGCCAGTTACACTTGGAGGTCCATGGCTGAGCTGCCCTTCAACTAAATTGACCCCGTTACACAAACCTCTGTTGTCGTGTCACACAATTTGTTGCCAGGAGGAAGCACATATTACCAGCACAGCTGCGAGGGTCAACCAGGTTCTTTGAGGCTCCCTCAGTGAGAGCCGGGGGCACTGATAAATAGGACATAACCATAACGGAAGAGGTTTAAATAGAAAGCTATTGGCTATACATTGAACACATAATGATACCATGTAGTGAACATGCTGTGTAGCAAACAATCACAATAGCAGCATATGTAGAAATAAGTCAAATCAACTGGACTTGTGTTTTTTCCTTGTAGACGTTTCACCAGTCATCCAGCTGGCTTTCTCAATTCAGAATAACTTGAGAAACTAACTTGAGAATGCCAGTTCACAAGTTATTCTGAATTGAGAAAGCCAAAATAAAAGCGGAGATAGAAATGTCGGATTTCCCACCAAATTCACAAACCTCGATTTCCACTTTTGTGAATTTGTATTGACAGTTTTTCGAATTTGTCTCTTGCATGACATTTTAAAGACATTTTTTTCTGACTTTGTCTTTAGCTCTTACTACACCTGTCAATCTTTTTTTGTTGGGCAGGTTTACTTTACGTCGGAGAATTATAAATCATTTTTTTCAGGATAACCTGGGCAAGGACAGACGTGGTGTTTTTAAAAAAGATTTGCCTGGCGTAAATACGCATAAACTGCACTACTATTGAAACTAATGGAAAACGCTCTATGGCAATTCGCACAGGGCGCTTGCAAGCCGAAATCCGTCATGTGACGCCAGTATTGGAGGTTTTTAGCAGAAATGCCAATATGTCAAGAAACTACCAAATCAATAGACTCTATGGGATCGGCAAGTTTGAAACCACACTTTATGTAAATACGCAGCGTATTTTAAATATGGCGTTCAAATTCTCGTGAGAAAAATGACGCATATACGTTTTTAAGGCCGGTGACATAATTAAGTTGTGTATTGACGATCATTTCTAAATAGCTTTGATATTTTCTATTTCCAGCCAGCGGAATTATGGGAACCGAGAACAATAAAAAGTGCATGTTGGGAAAAGAAACCTATGTGCATGAGGTGGTTCAGTGGCGGATTTACGCCCGACTAAGCTTTTTTTTTAAAAAAAAAAACAAAGTAAAAACGCCATGTCTGTTCTTATATCTGCCTGTGTGTTTGTGTAATTCCACTTCTGTAACAAGATATAATGCTATTTTGCATAATATAGGGATTTGTATAAGAAATATGTTTTATTATCTTAGGTCAAGCGTCGGTTGCTAAAACTAAAAAAAGGCTAGTAGACTTTACTTTTCCTTTAGATAATATATTCACTCAAATTGTCTCATTCGTTAAGCGAAAACTAATAAAATAATGCAAGTGTGAGTTAAAACTTTTTACATATCAAATTGTATAAAATTCAGTTTTTTTTGTTTTTGTTTTATCAGTGTTTTACTTGTTTTGTTGATGAGGCTTTTACACCTATAAGGTTGAACATAAACTTATGCCCTGACTATAAGACGCTAAACCCTATTAATATGATAATAAATAATTCCCCAATGGTGCACCTGCAAGAGCGGTGAAATTAAGATTGGCTGAACCAAAGCAGTTTATCTGACACATGAGGAAGAGTTATACGGAGTTTAAACCATTTTTAAAATGTCGAGAGAAAATGTTGTTAAAATAAAAGTGGCAGTTGAGTCTGAATTTAGGCGAATTTCTGTTTGTAAATATGGAGAAAGTATTTTACACTAGTTTACCACCACTTTTACTCCAAAAATGGGCCATCTCCCCTTTTTTGAATTCCCCCTTAGTCTCTGTTTTGCCCATCACGAATGCATCCAAGAGTCAATACATCCACCTGAGCTGCAAGTTCAAGGAAGGCTCTGGGCAAGGTTAGCACCTTACTGGCATATGCCTTGGAGGTGGGAAAAGCAAAGAGAAGGGGCAGAACTATAATGTAAATGAGGGTGGAGCTGGGGTGTAGGTGGCCAAAGGGGAGGCAGAACCTGAAAAAAAATTATTGAAAAAGGGGAATATTTGGTGGGATGGAGTGGGAAGAGGGAGCAAAATTGGGGTGGATTAGGGGAGGGCAGAGGCCAAACAAATAGGGTTTACAAATTAAAGCTGTCTTTTTCACCACACATTCAAACACTTGCAAAATCTTGCCGTATTCAACTGCGCAACATTGCGCGAATACGACCCTATCTCAGTTCAGAATCAACTAAACACTGATTCAGTCTCTCATTATCTCCCGCCTTGATTACTGCAACTTACTCCTCACAGGTATTCCAACAAGTCACCTTTCACAACTCCAATATATTCTAAACGCGGCCACTAGACTCATTCATCTAGCTCGCCGCTCAACATCAGCTGCTCCCATATGCATGTCCCTTCACTGGCTCCCAATCTCTTCTAGAATCAAATTCAAATTACTTACACTCACATTCAAGGCCCTTAATAATGAAACCCCTCCCTATATTTCATCTCTAATCTCCAAATACACTCCTTCACGAAACCTACGCTCTGCTTCGGATCTTCGCCTCACTTCTCCTCTGGTCACTTCTGCCCATTCTCGTCTACAAGACTTCTCTCGGGCTTCTGCTTTTCTCTGGAACTCTCTGCCACAAGCTGTCAGACTTTCCCCTTCCTTCCAAACTTTCAAACGCTCCTTAAAGACCCATCTGTTTAAAGAGGCCTATTCAATGTACCTTAATTAATCATTGCTGTATCAATAATGACAAAGTGTTTATACAATCCTAATGTCTCAATTGTACCCTAACCTTTTAGTTTGTAAACCCTATTGTACTCTGTAATCCTTGTCTGTTATCCACCATTTATTCCCTGTTTGCTATAACTGCAGTAAAGCACTGTGTATCTTGACAGCGCTATATAAATAAATGATGATGATGATGAAATTAAAGGGCTAATGTCATGGGGAAATAATATTTCAAAATTAATCAGTTAATAGTGCTGCTCCATCAGAATTCTGCACTGAAATCCATTTCTCAAAAGAGCAAACAGATTTTTTAATATTCAATTTTGAAATCTGACATGGGGCTAGACATGTTGTCAATTTCCCAGCTGCCCCAAGTCATGCTCTGATAAACTTCAATCACTCTTTACTGCTGCACTGCAAATTAGAGTGATATCACCCCCTCCCTTTTTTCCCCCAACAACCAAACAAAAGAACAATGGGAAGGTAACCAGATAGCAGCTCCCTAACACAAGATAACAGTTGCCTGGTAGATCTAAGAACACTACTCAATAGTAAAAACCCATGTCTCACTGAGACACATTCAGTTACATTGAGAAGGAAAAACACCAGCCTGCCAGAAAGCATTTCTCTCCTAAAGTGCAGGCACAAGTCACATGACTGGGGGCACCCGGGAAATTGACAAAATGTCTAGCCCCATGTCAGATTTCAAAATTGAATATAAAAAATCTGTTTGCTCTTTTGAGAAATGAATTTCAGTGCAGATTTCTGCTGGAGTAGCACTATTAACTGATGCGGTTTGAAAAAAAACTGATGACATGATCCCTTTAAGCAACAAGTTTATAGTCACTATAGTTGTAATACAGGCCCTGGCTGGAATTTTACAGGTTAGGCTGGTAAAATACCGGCAGGATTGCAACCCAAGCATGGGATGGGATGGGATCAGTTATCCAAAAACCCGTTATCCATTAAGCTCCTTATTAGGGAATGTACGTCTCCAATAGACTCCATTTTATGCAAATAATACAAATGATCAAAAATGATTTCCTTTTTCTCAGTAATAATAAAACAGTAGCTTGTATTTGATCCCAACTAAGATATAATTAATCCTTATTGGAAGCAAAACCAGCCTATTGGGTTTATTTAATGTTTACATGATTTTCTTGGTATGAAGATCGAAATTACAGAAAGATCCCTTATCCGGAAAGCCCCAGGTCCAGAGCATTCTGGATAACAGGTCCCATAGCTGTATCTGTTTTACTGCTCTTTATATGCCGAATCAACAACAGTGTGTATGGATTTAGTATTACAGACCCTTCCTGGCGTGCCTCGCTGATGTTTGGAAAAATTGGGAAAGTTCGAAAATCCTATTGCGGGAGGACTGCACCGATGTGTTTGTCATCAACAGATATCCCTAGGGACCCATTAGAATTCCGATTTCTCGTTGCCAAATCGCATAAACTTCAGCTAGAATGTTGTTCTTTGTCATAAAGTATATTCTCCGGAGGACATTTTTATACCATTATGTTCATTTTTACATCTATTGGCCCCAATTATAATTTATTATATTTCTAAGCTGATCGTATTCTAAAAGGCACAGACTTTTGCAGCACTGCTGTAAAGCATGTAAGCGGCAGGTAGCCTGGACTGTACACGTGCCAAACACTTAGAGGCATCTGTAAAAGCACAAGCCGACTGGTACTGGAATTAGAACATTGCATTCAATGGGGGTTTTCTACGAAATGTTCATTGTTGGGACCGAGCATCATATAAATCAGTGTTTTATACAAGCTCAGCGCATCACATATCACCAAAGGGTTAAACTGTCTCCACAGCCTTGGCTGGTGCTCCCCCACCCCCATCTGCACAGGGAAAAAAAAGTAGCTCTGCAGAAGAGGCCGGCCTCCCTTCCCCCATATCTTGGGGGGATGGGATGAGAAGGGTAATGAAATAAGAGAGGACACGGAGCTGCATGGGTTTAGTCTGGGGAATGGGCTTTGTATGCTGTATAGAGCAAGTATATATTCAGGGGAGGGGGTGGATTTGATTCACTATAGCATGGACATTTTAAATCAATATAAATACATACGTATATAAAAGGGCGAAATCACTAGAAGTTGAATTAATTGAAGCTGACCCTACTGATAAAATGTCGCAACACAAGTCACACACTGTAATTGCCTGGGCAGGCCCATTGTGATGCCAGTGTGAAGCCTCGGCCAATAGCTGGCCAAACACAGCAAGCGTCGGCATTTCTCCAGCGGCCTTGTGTCCCTGGGAAGCTGCACCAACAGGAACCACTCAGCTGACACTTAGTAATACAGATACAAATACAAGAGCCCTCTGCACTCAACCCATTATCAATATAATAAGGACATTGAGACATTTTGTGCATACTGCTACAATAAAATGCCTTACCCTTTAAACAAAACAGGGATTGTTTGTCCATATATTGCAATATATTTAAACGAACAGTTCAGTGTGAAAATAAAAACTGAGTAAATAGATAGGCTGTGCAAAATAAAAAATGTTTCTAATGTAGTCAGCCAAAAATGTAATGTATAAAGACTGGAGTGACTGGATGTGTAACATAATAGCCAGAACACTACTTCCTGCTTTTCAGCTCTCAGCTCTCTGAGTTAAGCTGGCCATAGATGCAAAGATCTGATCGTACGAATCATCGTACGATCGGACTTTCCCATCTCCCGACCCGCCACTAACCATTCAGATCAAAGTCTTACCAGTCAGATTAGTTAAAGAACAAATCAGCAATGTTCTGCCCCTGACAGCAATCGTACGATATCTATGTCCAACCAAAGCTACTGACAGTCTCCCACTGAAAATCGTACGATCGGCAATACACGCAGAGATATTATCGGCAGCCGACAGAAATTTTCTAACCTGTCCGATCGACCAAACGACCGATCTCCGCCAGACGAAAATGTCGGGACTCTCCACACACGGTCCGAAAATCGTACGAATCCTCGATTCATACGATCAGTTCTTTGTATCTATGGCCAGCTTTAGTCAGCAACGTGATGGGGGGGTACATAACTGTTCAGTGAGTTTGCAATTGATCCTCAGCATTCAGCTCAGATTCAAAAGCAACAGATCTGACCCATTCAGTGTTAACCAAGAGAGCTGAAAAGCAGGAAGTAGTGTTCTGGCTATTATGTTACACATCCAGTCACTCCAGACTTTATACATTACATTTTTGGTTAACTAACTATATTAGAAACATTTTTTATTTTGCACAGCCTATTTACCCAGTTTTTATTTTTACACTGAACAATTCCTTTAATCTGGCCAACTACGTCAAAGTCATCCCATATCTGGCCAGTCCTACGCTCAATTTTCATCTGATTCATTAAGAATTCTATTGCTTCATTATACATTTTACAAAGGGACTAAAGGTGGCGATGTCGCCAAACGAGCGGATCTCCCTCCGATAGGTGGGCAATATCGGGCTGATCCGATCGTGGGCCCTAGGGCCCAACGATCGGATCCTAGCGAACGCAAACGGGCGGTCGGATCGCGGGACAGCATCAACGAACAGATGTGGCCGCGATCCGACGGGATTTTTAATCCCATCCGATCGAGAAGGGAAGCCCGTCGGGGGCCCCCATACACGGGCCAATAAACTGCAGATTCGGTCTGTCGGCAGCTTTTATCGGCCCGTGTATGGCCACCTTAAGTTTCACCTGCAACTTACTAGCTGCTTTCAAAGTAAAACTCCCAAACTTGGCTGCCCTTTTATTAGACACCAGTGGGATCACCTGACTGAGAAGGGTGGGGGCTACCACTAGGGTTGCCACCTTTTCTGGAAAAAAATACTGGCCATCCTATATACTTGACGTTTTTGTCTTATTGATACCATTGGCATCAAGCATCATTTTTACCGGCCAGACCACTAAAATACCGGACAGGTGACAACCCTAGCTACAACATGGAGCTGGCC
Source organism: Xenopus petersii (assembly GCA_038501925.1). Classification (NCBI taxonomy): domain Eukaryota; kingdom Metazoa; phylum Chordata; class Amphibia; order Anura; family Pipidae; genus Xenopus; species Xenopus petersii. The sequence goes on from CM076674.1 coordinate 40,176,882, forward strand.
ACTGTTCCTGTATAAACTATAATCCCTGTTTTGTTGAAAGGGTAAGGCATTTTCAGAAGCAGTATGCACAAAATGTCTCAATGTCCTTAATATACTGATAATGGGTTGAGTGCAGAGGACTCTTGTATTTGCCTATATGTATTTTGTGGTCACAGCCTCATTGCACCCCCACCTAATGGTTTTAAAAATTAGTGATGAGCACAACTTTCCCTTGTTTGACATTTCCCCTGTAATGCCACTTGCCAAACTGCCACATACCACTTTTACTTCCAGCTCATTTTAGGCAGAACATTATTCCTCTGGCCCAACCCTTGTGCCCTCAGTGGCTAATAAAAGGACCAGTAACATCCCAAAGTGAAAAGGTTTTAAATATAACATAATGCCATCCTGCGCTGGTAAAAACTGTGCATTTGCTTCAGAAGCGACCTGGGTGCAGACACACACAGTGGATTTTGGTGTGAAAATGCAATCAATAGCGTTTTGCCACCAAATATCCACACCATGTGCTGACAGCTGCTCCGGGTGCAGACGAAGATGAAGATAATGTCAACATCACAGGCCGATGATGTGATATTGCCATAAATCAGCAGCTGCTGCATCGTCATGTATTCAAGCTGAAATTGGGCAACAGGTCATAAATCTACATAGCAGATAAAAGATAAGAACTATTGACTGAAAACCTTACTCTCCTAGAACGCAACATTAGGGCTAGGCCACACGGGAAGATTTCAGGGAGATCAGTCGTCTGGCAACTAATCGCCCTGAATGGCTTGCTGGTATCTTGCACCCGCTAGCACTAAAGTCGCCTGCGCCTATTCACACGCGGCGACACATTTTTCAACATCACTCGAAGCTGCCTCGTGAGGCAATTTCGAGCGACTTTGAAAAACGTATCGCTAGCGGGTGCGAGATACCAGCAAGCCATTCAGGGAGACTAGTTGCCTCAAAGACGCGCTGATTAGTCGCCAGGCTACCAATCTCCCTGAATCTTCCCGTGTGGCCCTAGCCTTATTGTGATCTAACCCTATACTGACTACTCCTTATCCAAAGGATTCTTCTACTAATTCACACTGAATGTGGAGCCATCAATAACCCAGGGTTCTACACACATATGAACTCCATGTGTTTAAAAGTGCATGAGCTTGCTCACTTTCTTAAAGGAACAGTAACACCAAAAAATTAAAATGTATCAACGTAATTAAAATATAAATGTATTATTGCCCTGCACTGGTAAATCTGATGCCTTTCCTTCAGAAACACTACTATAGTTTATATAAATGAGCTGCTGTGTAGCCATGGGGGCAGCCATTCAAGCTGGAAAAAAAAAAGGAGAAAAGGCACAGGTTACATAGGACATAGCAGATAAGCCCTGTCCAATACAATGGAGTTTTATCTGTTATCAGCTATGTAACCTGTGCCATTTCTCATTTTTTTTCAGATTGAATGGCTGCCCCCATGGCTACATAGCAGCTTGTTTATATAAACTATCGTAGTATTTCTGAAGCAAACACACCAGTTTTACTAGTGCATGTCAACAGTACATTATATGTTAATTACTTTAAAACACTAATTTTTTGGTACTGTTCCTTTAAGGTGCCTATACACAGACCCATAAAAGCTGAATTAGTCATTCCACAGTTGGGACGGGCTAACCTAACTACTAGTATAGGCTCCGTTATCTGGACACCCATTATCCAGAGAGCTCTGAATTACAGAAACATCATCTGCCCTATTTTAAGCAAACAATTCTAATTTTGATTTCCTATTTCTCTGTAAAACAATACATTGTACTTAATCCAAACTAAACTACATGAATCCACAATTGTGGGAAAACAATCATATTGGCTTTGATTTTTGGTAGACTTAAGATCTGGTGATCCCATATCTGGCAAAAAAAAAAACAAACCCTGGTCCCAAGCATTTTGCATTATAGTTTGTATAACTGTACCTAAAGTATTTATCTTGCAGTCAAGCTGCTGCCCATATCTGGAACCTCTATTCTAATAGTGGACCCATTCTACCCTACTCCTACAAATTCAGTAGTTGTATATATCAGGGGGCGTAACTATAGAGGAAGCAGACCAGTGGCTGCAGGGGGGACCCAGGAAGTATAGGGGCCCCATCAGGCCCTAATTCATATTCAATATGAATAAATATTGATAAAATAGGTCACCCGTTAGACATTTTGGGGGCCTGAATAATGATTTGCTGTGGGGCCCAGTGATATCTAGTTACGCCACTGCCTGTGGTATAAGCTTATCAAACCTGACAACAGAAAGAAAAACTGTACTAAATATTGGGAAGGGTTTTTTTTTACAGTGAGAGCTGTGAAGACGTGGACTTCTCTCCCTGAATCAGTTGTACAGGCTGATACATTAGATAGCTTTAAGAAGGGGTTTGATTGCTTTTTAGCAAGTGAGGGAATACAGGGTTATGGGAGATAGCTCATAGTACAAGTTGATCCAGGGACTAGTCCGATTGCCATTTTGGAGTCAGGAAGGATTTTTTTCCCCCTCTGATGCAAATTGGAGAGGCTTTAAATGTTTTTTTTTGCCTTCCTCTGGATCAACTGGCAGTTAGGCAGGTTAGAAAAAGTTAAAAGGTTGAACTTGATGGACGTGTGTCATTTTTCAACCTTATTTACTATGTTACTATGTTACTATGCCTTCAAAATATTGTTGGAACCTTAAAAACGTGACAACGTAAGAGTTTTAGCAATTATATAATACTGCAATCACCCAGGCCCTCACAGCACTTTCAACAGCCAGGTGGCATTTAGGGCATTGCTTAGGGTTGCGGATCATATTCAGCTGAGGGATCTCTGGTTGCACATCAAACACATAAAAGGTCACCTTGAAAATTCTTGACCTGAACGGAGACTTTAAGTCTCAATCAAGTAAACATGCAAAATGATCACTGATTCTCAAACTTTAAACCATTAATGTGTATCTTGTTGTCTCTATGGACAAAATGGCACAATAACTACTGTAGTCTGTATGCCTTGTTCACTATTCTGACTAAGGTTGGTGGCTAATAAAATAAGATACTCAAGAGTGACCTTAAGCCCCTTCAAGTGCAAAATACCAACAACATCCCTTAATAAGGGCCCAGTAGCGCCAAAATCAACCCGTGATGTCATAGTTGGGAGTGCATATCATTAGTGACCAAGTGCAGTGGTGTCAAATAGCTGGTGGTACTTTGTGGTAAATGGTAGGGATTACACATGATTAATGCACACTGTTTATGTGGCTATTTGACACCACTACACTTGGTCACTAATGATATGCACTCCCAACTATGACATCACGGGTTGAATTTGGCGCCACTGGAGCCCTTATTAAGGGGTGTTGTTGATGTGTTTTGCACTTCCTGAGGAAGGCTTAAGTTGTGAGCCGAAACTTTGAAATAAATTGAGAGTTCTTTTTGCACTATGAAAGCCCGGTGTGCGATTTTTGATGGTTTGATATTGATTTACTTTGCAAATCAGCACCCAGGCATTGCGATACAATTTTGGAGTACACCAGTTTATGTTTGAGATATAGATATATATATCTATCTATATCTATCTATCTATCTATCTATCTATCTATCTATCTATCTATCTATCTATCTATCTATCTATATATATATAGATATATATATCAATGAAAACAATGACATTTGCCAACACCATTGATTGTATGCCTCGTGTTTTTTCTTTGATACAGGCAGCACGGTTTCCTAGTTACATGGCAAGGACAGAAAAGCAAAGCATGCAAAAAATGTTGAAGGGTAGCAACCTATAAAATACTGGGGTTAATAGTATTAATGGCTGGTTCTTGCCTTTCTCTCCCCCAGTGGAATGCTCTCTAATTGGTTTAACAACCAATACAGACTCTATAATTCCTTGATAGCCTTCCTCGTTCTGGATATATGCAGTGGAACCTCAATTTTACTTCCCCCGATTTTATGTTTTCACTTATTTTACATTGTTGTCTTTTTTGGACCCACCTATATATTATGCATAATACATTTCCCTGATTTTACAATTTCCTGGATTTTAAAATGGGGGTTCTACTGTATACACAAAACTGTCTGTGGGCACACAAGGCAAGCCTGGGCACAGATAGCATACTTGCATGTTGTGAAACACAGACATGATTGGACATGTACCATAATCATCAAACACAGCCAATACACTTACGACACACACACACACACACAACAGCATGACCCCCCACTGATATAATGTTATAGCTTTAAGCCCATGTCCAGCATTTAGATTGGCACACATGTCCACCTCTTAGGTTCTGGAGGATCAAAGTCATCTGCTTATATTATATGTTATTATTATATAGGCATATCAGTGACCCTGTAACACTTATGTAGACACAACTGTGACACCCCAATTCTCATACAGCCACATCTTGCATATATCTCTTACATTTGGACACAAGGTCCGCAACCAGTACCTATACTATACTAGCACAAATCTGACTACATAATCATAACTATTTTTTTTTATTAAGGTGTGGTAAGGCAGTATACTTTTTCATTGCCTTTCAGTTCCATTATTTACCTTCCACTGTGTTGCAAGTATGGCTTTAACACATATGGTACATGGAGGAACTGGAAAACTTTGTACTTTGTCATGGGAATAAAGCTGGATGTCCAGAGGCTGAAATCAAATGCCAATTGAGCCAACTCCAGACCAAAACAACAGCCTGGTCAACATATATCTGGCTGGGCATGAGCCATATTATCTATTGGACTGGTTTCTAACTACTGTCAGCGGACCACCTTAGGGCTCCTGTCATCTTCTGATGGTTATCTATGCCAGGATCACTACATTTTAGTCTACCATTTGGGTGGCCAAATTGGGAAAAAAATCCTCATTAGCTGGGCAGATCCTTTTATGCATGCCCAGTTCAAACCAGTGTGTGGCTGGGTCATCAATGGCCCAGGCTGAGCTTTAAAACCAAGTTGGAAAGATCCTATAGTGTATTTATTGAAAATGGAACTGTAAGGAGCTAAACTGTTTTAGTAAAATATACAAACTCCTTACAGTCGTTTTGCTGGTGAGGAATGTGATCTGATTTGAATATTTGCGTAAATTAAACATAATCCACCCACCATAATTCCATTATATAATCTCCCCAATCTATATGTTTGCATTTTTTTTTATCTGTTTTCCAAAAAAGATTGCAAAGGAGAAATGGGTCATGTGTCAACTGCTTTGCTCCCACACAGCGGGGATGCACCTAAGGAGCTCGAAGCAGTGGATTGGGGGCAATAGCACGGCAGAGAAGTACATATGAAATTACCCAGGAGTGACAATTGTAAAGGTACCAGATTTTTCTAGTAAATGTAACAAGTAGATTTCACATAATTATGTGCTAGCATACCACTTTATATTAAGGATAATAAATACTCATAACTAGGGATGCACCGAATCCGAATTTGCATATGCAAATTAGGGATGGAGAGGGAAATCGCGTGACTTTTTGTCAGAAAACAAGGAAGTAAAAAATGTTTTCCCCTTCCCATCCCTAATTTGCCTATGCAAATTAGGGTTCGGATTTGGTTCGGTATTCGGCTGAACCTTTCACGAAGGATACGGGGGTTCAGCCGAATCCAAATAATGGATTCGGTGCATCCCTACTCATAACATTAGTCTTCACCGCGCCAGTCAAGACTCCATCCCCCATTTGTAATATAAGGTACTAAGTTTGCCCAGGAGCAATAACCCATAGCAACAAATAAGATGTTTGCATTTAACAGGTGACCAACAAATGCTACCTGCTGATTGGTTGATATGGGTTACTGCCACTGGCCAAACTTGCTTTTTTATTACATAACCCCATGTCTTCATACTCATACCACTAGAGCTGAGGGGAATTGGTAAACCAACTGTTCGGGATGCACTGAAAAATAAGGCTTTGTGATTTTGTGTAAGTTATATGAATCTGTTATTGTTACTTGAAGAAGAATGCATATTAGCCAGGCAATCTATGGACATCTGGCAGTAGCAGTATTATGTGGAAACTAGTAGGTAACCTCAGCACACTCAAGCAATGGTAAACAGGGCCATTCAGCTTGTTTTGTTGTCCAAGCAATTTCCAGCTCAGCAGGCGACTATGTGCTCAGAATCACACCCCACCCTTTACTGTCACTGATAATTATCTGTACCTACATGGCACTAAGGGGCCAAATCAGATGTTTCTACTCTGGCACAAAACCCCACTGCATGTGACATTAACTACAGGTGATGGCTTTTCCACTTGTTCAATTTACTGCTAGCAGGGGCGCTACATATTATCTAAAGCTCTTCAGATGTCCTAAATCCTATCAACTCCAGAATGCTAGGGATTTGGGGTATTCCAGATAACTGACCATTCCGTAATCTAGATCTTTGCGCCTTATGTCTAATAGAAAATCATATAAACATTAAATAAACCCAATAGGCTGGTTGTGCAGCCAATAAGGAAACAGAATTTTTTTACAATTTCGATTTTAATAATATGGAGTATATAGGAGATGGACTTTCCATAATTCAGAACTGGTTTCTGGATAACGAATCCCATACCTGTCCATGACCTTTGCTACCTTTTTTTTTTTAAAGACTTTTTTACAAACTAAAACCAACAGTAAAGTAAACAACTGAAACAACACCAACAACTGTGTATCAAAGGAATTAGTATATAATGTACTGTTGCTCTGCATGGGTAAAACTAGCGCTTTGCTTCAGAAAGACTAATATAGTTTATATAAACAAGCAGCTCTGTAGCCATGGGGCAGCCATTCAAGCTGGAAAAAAGGAGCAAAGGCACAGGTTACATAGCACATAACAGATAAAATACCATTGTATTGGACAGAGTTTATCTGTTATGTACTATGTAACCTGTGCATTTTCTCCTTTTTTCCAGCTTGAATGGTTGCCCCCATGGCTACATAGCAACTTGTATCTATAAACTATAGTAGTGTTTCAGAAGCAAACACGCAGTGCATGCTAACAGTATATTATATGTTAATTACTTTCAAACATCATTAAAAAATTATTTGTTGGTATTACTGTTCCTTTAAAGCAGGGCTGTCCAACCTTTTGGCTTTCCTAGGCCACATTGGAATTTCATATACATCCTGGGCCGCATGCAGCCCTCGGGCCGGACAGACCTGCTTTAAAGGGTCCTAAAGCCACATAGCTCTTGGGCTGGTGACCAGACAAACTCTTTTAGATCATCTATTATTGAAAGATATACTGAAGCATGGAGGATGGATGCTATTTAGCTTATTATAGCATGTACTGTATTTTCTCTCTCTGTAAAATAGTCTTAATTCTGTATTAAATGACCTAAACTTTAAAGGAGAAGGAAAGCTACAGAGGCATTTTATTGCCAATAGATTAGCTGCAATTGTGCAAGCTAGAATGCTATATTTATTCTGTAGAATGTTTCACCATACCTGAGTTAAAAGCTCTAGAAGCTCTCAGTTTGTGTAGGATAGGAGCAGCAGTATTAATGTGGTGTGACATCACTTCCTGCCTGAGTCTCTCCCTGCTCTGGGCTCAGATTACAGTAGAGAAGGGAGGGGGGAGGGAAGAGGAGCAAACTGAGCATGCTCTTGCCCAGGGCAATGAGGTTTAAACTGAAGGCAGGAAGTCTGATACAGAAGCCCATGTGTACACAATAGAAGGAAAGAAATGCAGTGTTTCTTTTGACAGGGGACTCAGAGCAGCACTACTTTGGGGGTTTACTGGTATATTTATGTGGACCTTTCTGATAAGGCTTACTTAGTTTTTACCTTTCCTTCTCCTTTAAGCATAATTAAGAGCCCGTGCAGTGCCAGGTTAGCCAGTAACAACACATGTGTGTAGATGGGGGTCATCAGATGACATTGTTTTGTCTCTGTGATTGCAGGGTGTATAAAAGGATCTATATGTCAGAGTAACATAGGTGTTATTGCATATGGGGTTTCCATCGCTGTGCAACAGCCACATTACTGCATGTGAACATGTTATTTTGCTTCAGTAAAGCAACCTGTTCATCAGACATATCCTGCTAAGGCTATTTAGACGAGTATTGCTTACTGGAATAGGACTTGAATAAATCCTGTGTATGGTGCTTCTAATAACATCACCAGTAATGCAAGATATTGCTTTTCAACATCCACATTATAATTGACAGAAAAAAAAAAAAAAAACGTATGGTCATATATCTATTTGGATCAAATGTAAACTCCCTACAAATAGAATTTGTACATATGAATCAGGTTCTCCCGTAAATCTGTAGAAAGTGTTAGAAGCAGCTCACTTTGCTTAGCTCCAGGCTGGTATGGTCAGTTCAGCTATTGCTTGTCTCAATGTTGTTTCATCAGCATCCTTTGTGTTTATGGAAAGACTCTTAGATATCATGTCCCCTGCCTCCAACTATTCAAAAGGCCAACAGTAGAAAAGGCATGAAACATTTGGATGGATCAGTTATGAACGTGCTGATCTAAGGTTCTCTGCATTGGACTCTGTACCCAAGGTTAGAGAGCATTGTGGTGGAGTAGAACCATTTAACTAGTGTGGTAATGACTGGAGGAGAACGTTAGAACACGCCAGAGAAATTCATTCAAAACAAGCAGGGCCCATGTCCTCCTGTATTATTCTGCCACTCTGTCAATTCAATTTCAATCCCGTCTGTTATAGAATTGTTATACATCTCTATATAAATTGTTTGTGCTATATAAATAAATGTTGATGAACTGTGGTGCAACTATCCGGTCATGACAGGGTCCTTGTCTGCTAGCCCTGGTAAACATTATACCCTAGCTCCAGCCTTTAGAGTAAGGTCACACTGAGCGTTTCGGGGAGATTTAGTCGCCTGGCGACTAATCGCCTCGTCTTTGCAGCGACCAATCTCCCCGAACGCCTTCCCTCACTCTGCACTGGCTAAAATTAAAAATCGCTGGCGCTAATCACACGCGGCGATTCGTTTTCCGAAGTCGCCCCACGAGGAAACTACAGGCGACTTTGGAAAACGAATGACCGTGTATGATTAGCACAGGCGATTTTTCATTTTAGCCAGTGCAGAGTGAGGGAAGGCGTTCGGGTAAATCTGAAAAAATTGTACGATTCAAATTTTCAAGGGTTTTCCCGCAATTTTTCGGGAAAATGTATTGCTAAATAAAGGGAAATAACCTGAGCGGATTTGGTCAGAGTATATTTAAAAAAAAAAAAAAAAAAATTAGATAAAATCAGATTTTGATAAATGTTCTGTAAGGCTACACATTAAGGGGGTTATTTGTTTTTTTTTAGATGAGGGTCAATGAACCCCATTTGAAAGCTGGAAAGAGTCAGGAGAAGAAGGCAAAAAAGAAAAAATGAAGGCCAATTTGAAAGTTGCTTAGAAATAGCCACCCTATAAAATACTAAATGTTAACCACCCCTTTAAGAGTAACAGCAGACATATTAGGCCTCATTTATAAACACTGAGCAATTTGCACCTGGGCAGTAACCCATAGCAACCAGTGATTCTCTTTTTTTCAGCCAGCTGTAGGTTGAACACCGAAAGCAATCATCGGATTGGTTGCCATAGGTTACTGCCCAGGTGCAAATTTGCCCAGTGTTTATAAATAAACCCCACAGTGTTTTATTTATGTTATTGCTAGCTTGCAGGCAGCAATAATACCCCTACATACTAAAGTGTTATCTGTGTGGATTCTGCCAGTGCAATTCCAGGCCCAGTGATTATTACTCAAAAATACTCAGTGCCACATTTTTGAGTGATAAAAACCTACTATTACACTAGACAGGTTAGGGGCATTGTCACTGCAGTCTAGACAGGGTTTTTTTTTTTTGTTTTTTTTTGAGAGTTTTGCCAGCAAACGCTCTCTCTGAGTAACATAGAACTGAACCGGGTAAGGAATCCATCTTATACTTATGCCCCACATAGCACATTTGCATATCATATTAATGGCTGATTATATATTTGTCTCATAACCCTACAGTAACGAATAGTCATTGTGTTTAATGGCAGCCTACAACTCCCATCAGCACATGTTCAGTGAGGACCTACAGTCCCTGATCGGAAACAAAATCTTATTAACACACAACTGGTTTCCTTATGTAATTATAAACCAAAAACGCAGGAACTTAAAGTTAAAGGAGAAGGAAAGGTAAAAACTAAGTAAGCCTTATCAGAAAGGTCCATCTAAATATACCAGTAAACCCCCAAAGTAGTGCTGCTCTGAGTCCCCTGTCAAAAGAAACACTGCATTTCTTTCCTTCTATTGTGTACACATGGGCTTCTGTATCAGACTTCCTGCCTTCAGTTTAAACCTCATTGCCCTGGGCAAGAGCATGCTCAGTTTGCTCCTCTTCCCTCCCCCCTCCCTTCTCTACTGTAATCTGAGCCCAGAGCAGGGAGAGACTCAGGCAGGAAGTGATGTCACACCACATTAATACTGCTGCTCCTATCCTACACAAACTGAGAGCTTCTAGAGCTTTTAACTCAGGTATGGTGAAACATTCTACAGAATAAATATAGCATTCTAGCTTGCACAATTGCAGCTAATCTATTGGCAATAAAATGCCTCTGTAGCTTTCCTTCTCCTTTAAACATTTTTACGTCTATTTATGGACCTAGAAAACACATTATTTCACATAAAATTTGGTAAATATTGCTGCTCGTGTCTTATACCTGTAGAAGTGTCAGTGATGTCCATTATCTACTTCTGAAATGGGACGAGCCGGATAACATATGATATAAAAGAAAGAGAGAGATTTTTTTTTTTTACATGTCAATTGTACCAGGAAAATGCCCCTACTGTGGGCATTTACTGAATTCTAGAGAGTAGCATTAAAGACATTGCATAGCTATACATTTATACTGCATATGTGACATTTGCTATATAATTCAGCAGACTATGAGAAACACTAATACTATGGCAACATGTGAAATTATGGAAAATTGCTTTACTCAGACGTCTAACAAACAGCATGAATATCACTTATAGCTGTGCACCTAAAAGGGGAATGATTATAGATATTAAATGCAACCAGATTGGCCATTTACAGAAGCCCAGACCGAAGTGTTCATTCAACAATTGCTCACATCCGGGATATACCGGTGCCAGATTAAAACCATGTAAAATGTTTAGCACAGTGCCGGGAGATGCAAAACAGCCCAATCCTTACCATCTGCCATAGGGAAAAAGAATGCTTTGCAACATGTGCCCACCAGCCCTCCCAAACTTAGGCATCTGAATAGCGCAGGGGGTGGGTGGCGGATGCCTACATGATCCCCCCTGTTTTCCCTGCCAAATGCAAGCAGCCCTGTATTCATCTGGAATTCCTAGGTCCATGCACTCCATCTCCAACTCATCTTGCACTCTTCGCTCAAACAATTGCTCCTGTCAGCATCAGTGAATTATTTACAACAGGAAAGAAGTTACATTAAAGGAACAGTTAAATGTAAAAATAAAAACTGGGTAAATAGGCTGTGCAAAATAAAAAATGTTTTTAATATACTTCGTTCGCCATAAATGTAATGTATAAAGGCTGTATTGATTGGATGTGTAACATAATAGCCAGAACATTACTTCCTGCTTTTCAGCTCTCTAACTCTGAGTCAATCAGCGACTTTAAGGGGGACCACATGGGACATAACTATTGCAATTGATCCTTAGCATGCAGCTCAGATTTAAAAGCAACAGTTATGACCTATGCCCCCCCCCCAAGTCACTGATTGGTTGCTGCCTGGTAACCAGGGTAACCATTCAGTGGAAACCAAGCGCGCTGCAAAGCAGGAAGTAGTGTTCTGTAATGTTATGCTGGCCATAGATGTAAAGATCTTTAAAAAAGCTTTTCGTTATTGTGAGACCACGATTATCTCAAAACGATTGTTTTAATGTACAATTGTCCATCAACTAAAAAGACCATTTCAGGCGATATTACCAGGAAAACTGAGGGGAGCTGCCTGCTTGGCCCTGCAAACATAGACAGATTGCACTGGGACCGATAACAATTATCTGCCAGATCTAGGACGAAAAATCGTAAGATGTATGATCGTTCGATTCCCACTAACTTCACGATAATTTGACAAATTGGACGGATTGCACTGAAATTGATCGTTCACCAATGAAATATCTTTGCGTTTATGTGGACCTTTATCCATCCAGTCACTCCAGACTTTATATATTACATTTTTGGCTAACTGACTATATTAGAAACATTTTTTTTTTATTTTGCACAGCCTATCTATTTACACAGTTTTTCTTTCTACACTGAACAATTGCTTTAAACGAGACAATTAATAGATACGCATCTTAGAACATTTGTGTTGCAGATTGATGGAAGATTTCATATTGTGTTGCCAGTTTTGTTACTCAATCAAATGTCTTGCTGCTATTTTCCCCCCAAGACCGGTCGCGGTCACAGTAGTGCAACACTAGGATCTATCTGCAAACAACATTCATGGGAAAAATACATATTAGACTGATGACAAATGTCCTGTCTTGTTTATATATTCTTGCTGGTAGAGAAGCATCAGAAACCACCAATGCTGTTCTTATTAAATAGAATAAGAAAAGGGCAATTGCACCGGTGCTGGTTCTTTTCAGCAATGTCTGCTGTTGTCCTTACAAAGTCTCACATCTGCAGTTTTAGGCAGTACCTTTTTTTTGCCATAATTTTGCTTGACACTATTCCACCTCTTGCCACAGCACCTCAGTGTCTACGTGTGACATAAAGACAATAACTATACATGTTCCTTACTAGTCAATAGGCAATCATCTAGAATGCTATATCAAAGTTTTTACATTTTCTAAAGACCATATTAATTGGCATTAATGTGCTGAAGAATTTTTTGATTTGCCTCAGATAAAGCAGGCAATATGGCAGGTCCAGTCGCTATGTAGGAATGCGGATACACACAGGCACATTTTTGTTTAAAACGATACGGTTTGAAGGAAAAAGATCCCAATAGGGATCGAAACGTTGGAAAAAGATACCATGCAACAATAAAGATTACATTTTTTCACTAAAGGGAGTGCTGGTTTCGAATATATATATATATATATATATATATATATATATATATATATATACTGATTAAAATGAGACAGACCAGATCATTAGCTTGCAGTTGTGTGTGCAAGTTGTGTGTGGGGATGGAGGAGGGTAACAAAGCAGGCCTTATGGATGAGTGCTTTATGCAATACAATGGGCTCCAAGCCTGCTGCACTTAGCATATGAAGACCACAGTGTGTTGCTGGAAACAACGCTAGGTTTATGCACATCTCTTTGGGAGACGCAACAAGCCATAAAATGTGGTTTCAATATAAGGAGTTGGCCGCTTTTAATCTGAAGCAGATATTTATATATATATATATTGTCAAGTAATTCCTTTTTAAAATTCTCTACTAGAAACGTAATAGGGAAGTTCATGTCTTAAAAATAAATTTTAGAAAGAAACTAGTCTTGATATTTTTAAGAGTTTTATTGTCCAGAACATATGTTCAACGTAAGCCCTATATATTGTGTTCATGTTGAGCACAGGTGTTTGTATGTATGTGTATGTATGTGTATATATATATATATATATATATATATATATATATATATATATATATATATATATATCTATATCTATATATATCTATATATATCTATATATATATATATATATATAGTTGTACACTGGCCCTTTAATAAATACAACAGGCAGAGATATATTCAGTATGAGCCCTGTGCATGGAGCTCATGTTGAAAAACACCAGCTTGTTGTATAACAACTTGTCACGTTGCTATAAAAGTGTTGGCAAAATATAGCCATTATGACGCATGCATATGGCCATATTTTCTCACATTCTGCACAGGTTTTCTTTTTTTCACTCTTGGAAGTGCTGCATTTATGTTGCGATTCTACCCCTTTTCTATTGGAAATGCTGTGACTCAATTCCAAGGCTAGTGCCACAGGGGGCTGGTTCCTGGACGTGCCTGGGCCTCAGCCTGCTTCTGTGTCTACCCAAGCAAGACACTGAGTAAGCCCAAGTGCAGATACAGAGTGGATTTTAGCACAAAAATGCACACTACATTATGATGAAGAATTGATATTCTGAGGCAATTTGCAAATGGTGTTCGTTTTTTATGATTTGTAGTTTGAGTTATTTAGCTTTTTATGCAGCAGCTCTCCAGTTTGCAATTTCAGCAATCTGGTTGCTAGGGTCCAAATTACCCTAGCAACCTTGCATTGAATTGAATAGGAGACCGTATGAATAGGAATGGGCCTGAATTAAAAGATGCGTAATCAAAAGTAACAATAAAAATTGATTTGTAGCTTTACATAGCATTTGCTTCAGATGGGGTCAGTGACCCCCATTTGAAAGCTGGAAAGAGGAAGGCAAATAAATAAACTGGTGTATTATCAGTATGATAAGTAGGAGGATTGAATAGAAAGATAAGTAATACACATAGCAATAGCTTATTGACTCCCATTTGAAAGCTGGAAAGTGGCAGAAGGATGCAAATAATTCAGAAACTATGAAAGAAAAAGACCAGCTGAAAAGTTGTTAAAGGAAAACTATACCCATAGAACAATGTAGGTCTCTAAAATTATATTGCATAAAACAGCTCATATGTAAAACCCTGCTTCATGTAAATAAACCATTTTCATAACAATATACTTTTTTAGTATAGAAAATTGGCATTTTAATAAATAAGGGCTGCCCCCTGAGATCCTACGATTCACTGTGCACATAAACAAACTATACAGGTTAGGTCACATGAGTCAATTAACAGACAGAGTTCTGTCTTTTGTTTCCACATTTCTTCCTGTTACAGTTAGAGTTGTAGTATTTCTGGTCAGGTGATCTCTGAGGCAGCACACAGACCATCACAAAATGGGGGTTCAAGGCAAGAGATGTAGAAGGGCAATATTTATTTAAATATATACTGTATACCAGTTTGGTAAGATTCTTTAACATGCCACTTAATATGATATAAAGCATCTGTTGCTTAAGTGTTCATTTTGGGGGTATAGTTTTCCTTTAAGAATATAAGCCATTTTAGAACAGACTAAAAGTTACCATAACTGGAATTGCAAATGCAAAAAAAAAAAGGAACTCCCATGTGCCCCATGCAGCAGAATGTATAATCATCAAATTATGGTAGATATAGGATACTGTTTAAAGGGACAGTTCACCTTTCAAACACTTTTTTCAGTACAGTTGATTTCAGATTGTTCACCATAAACAAAGACTTTTTCAATTGCTTTCCACCTTTTACAATTTTCACCAAAATGTATGTTTAAAGTTTAATGTTCCTGTCTCTAGTGTTTCAGTTCAGTGATCCAGGAGCATCTGGACTGTTACAATTTGCTACATTTTAACTAGTTGATACATTTCTCAGCAGCATCTGTGGGAATATTAGCAACTATTGAATCAATTCTAACAGCTGCCTTTAATGGCACTCAGGGATTCTGCTCAGCAGGGACAAACATAAGGAATGTACACTAATGTATCAATTTAGAACAGTTAGAGTAGGGATGGATGAATTTTGTGTCCTGGTTTCGCAGCAAAAACAATGACCATAGACTTGTATGGCATCGTGCATCAAAAAAAAAATTGCCGCGCGACAAAGTTTTAGACTTTAATGGGCGCGGGTGTCAGCAACATTTCGTCATTTTAGAATTTTTGTCGAAACGGGTCAAATTCGCCCATTCCTATTAAAGAGCTCCCTCCAAATGCTGCAGTGAAAAATTAATCACAAATAGAAAATGATTGAAAATGGTCTTTATTTCTGTTGATCTATCTGAAACCAACTGAACTGTAAAACAGGTTTGAAGGTGCACAACCCCTTTATAAGCAGTGTCTTTTAATCTTTGCCCGAAGGTGTATTTGGGCATCAGACATATGGTTTCCTTTTATTCTCTTACAATGTAGCAGAGTAACAATGTTACTATTCCTTATTGACGCTATATTAACATATCACTGGATTACAGGGTGGCGACTACTCACCTCCCATCATGTCTGGTGGGCAACAGAAAAGCACAACGAAACCGTTTATGAAACACTTTCAATCTGTATAAAACACCTTCAACCTGTATAAAACACTTTATCCTGTCTCCAGTTGTGCTAATATTGCTTAATCTTGTTTATCACGCATGTGTGAAATGTATGTAAGCAAAGGATACAAGGAATTTGTCTGTAAAAAGCAGCAAAAGTCTTGATTGAATTTTATTTGGATGTATTCTTTAAATTGCCAAGCAGAGTTTTGGTTACACTATGTGCATTTAGTGAACATTTTGCTATTATTCAAGTTATACATTGAAGATATTTAATATACAGGTATGGGATCCGTTATCCAGAATGCTCTGGACCTTTTTCTGGATATAGAGACCTTTCTGTAATTTGTATCTTCATGCCTTAAGTCTGCTAGAAAATCATGTAAACATTAAATAAAGGATGGTTTCCTCTCCAATTAGGACTAATTATATCTTAGTTGGGATGAAGTGCAAGCTACAGCTTTATTATTACAGAGAAAAAGGTAAAAATCTATTTTAAAAATGTGGATTATTTGGATAAAATGGGAGACAGCCTTCCTGTAATTCAGAGCTTTCTGGATAACAGATCCCATACCTGTATAACTTGAACTAGCCCTGAACTCAAGACCATTGCCATTATGTGGGAGAGAGAGTTTGAAACCCTATGGCTAATGCCACACGGGCTAAAGGTTGCTGCAGAAGTTATAATAATGATCTTTCCTGCTACTATAGGTGGCAGGAAAGATAATTTGTTTTCTCTACCAATATTAAGAGCTGAATCCTCAGATATAATGGTAGAAACAAAAAAATTCTACCTGTATCTGATAATTCACCAATCGATCGAGTCGACAGACAAGTCTTAACAATATCAGGTATCTTGTCTCTCACCATACACGCACCAAATTGTTTTGTAAGATATCCGTGTGTGTGTGTGTAGGGTCACCTTAATTCTAAGGTAGAACGAGACGGTGCGGCTCGAGCCGACACGTCACCATGCGACCAAATGCATGCGACGTGTTGGATGTTCTGTAGATACAGGAAGTGAAGGAGAAATCTCAGGTAAGAACTACATTTATCCGACTGTCGGATGAAAACGCATTGTACAGCGTTTTCATCAGAAAGTAGGATAAATGTAGTTCTTACCTGCGATTTCTCCTTCTCTTTCTGTATCTACAGAACATCCGACACACAACATGCATTTGCAGCGCATGGCGACGTGCCGGCTCTAGCCGCACCGTGCAGTTCTACCTCAAGCCTCCAGATAAATAAAGGCTGAGAATTAGCCCTGCCTTTCTCTTGACAATGGTACTTCAATTACTCAGTGAGGGCAGTGGTTTGGGTTGTGTACTTCTGCTCAGAAGAGTATAGATCACATTTGGATGCAAAAGTGATGTACATAAAAAGTCACAAGTAAAAGTACCTTTTCTTGCAACGGACAGATTCTAAACTGTCACAGAATCTAAGTTTGCAGGTAGTTTAGCAGGGATCACAATAACCACAGGTGCTTGTTATATGGAAAAACTAATATCATAGATTTCTGAAATCTATATATGTAGGGTATAAAAAAAAAAAAGAGAATTACCCTTGGTGCATTTCAGTAGGTCCGCCTCTAATGACATCATACCATGTCCCCTTGTCTAAAAGGCCATGACCCCTCTTGGCTTCTTTTAAGGGGATTATAAAGACAATGGGAAACCTGTGGGGGGTCAGAAGCAGCCAGACAATAGCTGCTTGGGCAAAAATGCAGACTAAACTATTTTGATGCCTTTGTAAATCATATAAAGCTTTAAATATGTAAAGGAAAAAAATATATCAACTTACAAATGCATTCTGAAATAATAAAGTCTTTTTATGAGTGAAAAGAAGAGTTCTCTCACCCCTTTGTGGCCAAGTGTTAAACATAGGTGTAAACCACACATTGAAAGTAGATTGTGCACAGGGGCTTATTTATGAACACTGTGGCAAAAAAACACATTTTTGCTTTCATTGTTCACCCTTGCAGCTGGCTAAAAAAAAAAAAAATGCAATTTTGGGATTGGTTGCTATGGGTTACTGCCCATGCTAAAATCTGCCCACAGTTAATACTTAGCTCCAGTTGGCTTTACAAAAACATAAAGGATGCTTACAATCTAAGAATTTAGTATACAAAAGGCACATTCAAACAAATGTCCAGCCTGTGAACTACAACTACACTAGGACCCCCATTTTACATTTTTGACTGCCCCTGTGGCATTTGCCAGAATCTACAGTTTGCTAGTCTGGGCCTGGTTAGTTTGCTGTTGGTGGGATTCAAGTTAGATATTGCTTAATTAGAGCAGTGAATATTTAATGAAATACTATAACTCCCAGCTCAATACCTTCCAGCACAATGTGTGAGCACCTAAGGTGCATACCACTTTACCTGCTCACTGGTGGGCACTAACCAAACCCTAACCCAGGGGTGCCCAAACTTTTTGCAACAAGGGCCAGATTTGGTGAGGTGAAAATGTGTGGAGGCCGACCATTCAGCCTGACATTCTTTGAACCATTAAATTACAGGAATCGAGTAATCGTAGCAGTAATATTTGGGCACATTAGTGAAATGATCTGCCACTTGGTCTATACTGCTGCCTGTGTGCTGAAGGTGTTAGCAATAGACACGTACTGGAACATAGTGATGCCATACTTATTTAGTTTACTGTACTGGCACGTCAGTACGTCTATTGACACCTTCAGCCCTAAAGAAGTATGCGAAATCAGCGCGTCTCTACGTGCCAGTATGTGTCTATTGCTAACACCTTCAGCACACAGGCAGCAGTATAGACCAAGTTGCAGATCATTTCACTAATGTACTTTAATATTACTGCTATGGGATTCCGGATCGCACTGTGCTGGGGGGCCTCATTATTATTAATTTCATGATGGAGGCTGAGGGCCGGTGTAAATTTGAAAAAGGGCCGTAATTGGCCCCCAGGCCACACTTTTGACATGCCTGCCCTAACCATTGCTAATATAAAACAGAAAACTCTTTATAAAGATTACACCTTGAAAGTTTGCTTAATTGGCAAACAGATGTGAAGCGATTATTTATAGCAGGGCTGTCCAACTTGAAGGCCCACAGGCTGGATTTGACAGTGCAAGTGAATTGCATGGCCCCCAGTCTGCTCAAAAGCTTCACTGCATGCCATCATTTCCATCTAGCCCTTGAACATGTGGTGTGTGTGTGTGTGTATGTATATATATATATATATATATATATATATATATAATTGGCCGACTACATGTGATAAGTTGGACAGCATCGATTTAAAGGATCACTGTTGTTTTAAGAGTTATATACTAGAGATGCACCAAATCCAGGATTTGGTCTTTTTCAGCAGGATTTGGGTTCGGCTAAATCCATGTGTCTGGCCAAACTAAATTGGAATCCTTAAAATCGATGACTTTGTCGTACAAACAAGGACGTGAAAAAAAAAATGTTTAACCACACACACCGAGCTGCTTCTCTTTCACCGTTCCCTGCTCTGATTTGCATTTGTAAATTAGGGTTTGGATCCAATTCAGTATTCAGCAGAACCTTTCACAAAGGATTCAGCTGAATCAGAAAATGTATCATATACATTGATACAACTACACGTTGCCTTTCATTTCTTTAAAGATATTCCTAGGCATCAGCCTAGCTGTAAGCACAGCAGTCACACTCCAGCCATACAACACTTCAAGTCTCATGCAAGCAAGTCAATCTATTCCAATGTATTGTGCTTTATCTATAGGGGGTGGGGGCGATCGTAATGACAAGATCTGGTTTGGGGGGATGTCTGGATCCTTTGCAGCAAATGCATTTTCCAAAGATTATAGGAGCTGTTATTAGGACAGCAAGCTCCCACTAAGGGCAGGATGTTCTGATTATATATATATATATATATATATATAATAAAAAAATCTACAAGAAAAAAGAAGAAATTAAATGACAGTTCGTTGAACAGAGAAGTGGAGGCAAGGCTCAAGTCTGCACATATCCTTTGCCTGTAAAAAGACAATTCCTGCACATAAACTGTTCTGCTGAAAGTGATGCCAATTTGTACAAGTCATGTGCACAGTGAAAGGCTGCTGGGCTGTCTGTTACATTCAGTAGAATAGTGCCTGTGTTTTAGAGCCAGAGGCCATGGTTTTGCTTGGGTTATGGATACCCAACCTGTGGCAGAGAGTTCCTGTTGAACTACACCACTCACAGCCCAGACATAGCTCAGCAGCAGCAGCTGGAAGGGGGCAGAACAGACATTTCATCTGTGGCTGAGACCCAACCATGATGGAATGAATGGAGGATTGACATCAATCACAGTCCAGCTGTTTGTACTACACTTCCCACAAACCCCTCCAGGCTGGGCAATGCATACAATGTATACTGACAATATACAAGTGAATATCTACAGCCCAGCGCTGCCAGGTAATTACCCAAGTTTGGCCGATGTTGCCCCGTGAGCTTCGCGCTATTGTCCCCACAGCAACACGATTAAATAATTCCCTAAAGTTTGTGTGCGGAAATAAACCTCCGCCAAACACGGCTCCGGCAGTCCCCTGTCATTCCCACAGTGGCAGCTCCTCACAGAGCCAATGAATAGCAACGGCCGGTGAGGGAAGGCAGCGATTTCTACTCACCTTCCTGCGCGAAATACAACGTGCGGCCGCCGAAACCTGCTAGCTACCAGGAATTAAGTGAAGCCTCCTAACGAGCGCTACTGAACGCAGCCAGAGACCAAACCCCGCCAAAAACAACCCACTAGACGCATGCGCAACGCCGCCCTCCGGCCTAACAGAATGTCCCTCCTCAAGTACACGCTACTGCGCCTTCTTCCTGCCACACTGCAGCCTAAACCATTCAATGGGAAAACCGGGCAACATACTGAGCCGCTATAGAATGCTAATTACAATGGTTAGAAACGAATCTCTGTAAAACTAGCACAGCCATTATCGGTATAGAATTACATACACCTATGATCACTGGCCCAATGAGAAAACGGGGCGTACCGGTACCTCACCTAGGCCGGATAATGGGACTGACTAACTAAACCCGGAATTCATTTTCTCCTCCTCGCCAGTGTCTTAACCCAATCAATGCAGAGAAACGTCATACAAGTTGCCCAATCGACGACGCCTACGCGGACTGCCACCAATTAGGAGGCAAGTGGGCGTGTTCGGGGCAGACTAAATATACAAGAACCATTGCGCTATAATCTACACTCTTCCTTCCTGTCGCTTCTCTTTTGTTTCAGTCGTTGTCGAGTTAAAAAGGGAGAGTCACCATGCACAAGTCCGAGGTAAGGCCTAGTTCAGCGCCCAGGTCCCCCGCGCTCATTCTGCTTTCGTCATAGCCCTTTATTTTTACACCTTTTCCTTATTGTCCGTAGGATTTATAGTAGCGCAGGCGCCTTTTCGTGTCAGTCTTTTCATTTCCCCCTATAATGTAAACATGAGGGAATACGCGTAATTCAGTTTGAATTAGACATTCGCTGTATTCTGTGAGTAACACGTAGGCCTTCAGGCTTCTCTTTTAAGCCTTGCGTAGTGTCTTTGTCTGCCTCCATTTTGTCTGCTCCACCCGCTGTGGTACCGCCTATTTTCTTCTCGCTTAATGGCGGCGGCGTATGTTGTGCAGCGGGAAGGCGCGTGTTTTTATCCAATGACCTGGCCTCTTCTGCTTTACCACTAGTTGCTCTGTAACAATAAATACACAGGCCTTTGCTTGTAAACTCCCGCTGGAATAACTGTTAATGGGAATAAACTAATGTATGCTCCAAAGGATGCGATCAGTGCCCTGTTAGTCGCCCACGTTTAGTAAAAACGCATTCTGGCCTCCATTTTGACGCACAGATGGAACAGCTTTGAGAACTGTTAGTATAATGTACAGTGATATTCTGCCACAATTAGTAATTGACTTATGTTTTATCACTTGTTTTTCTGTTATTTCGATTCTTATTCGGCAGCAGGCCAACTTGCAATAGCAGCAGTCTGGTTGCTAGGCCCCATGCACTGATCTGAACAACTGCCTGCAATAGGCCTGAATAGACCATTCATAAGCAGTGGCAATACACATACATTTGTTGCCTTACAGGCATTTTGTTCTTTTAAGATGGATTCATTGACCCCCCCCCCCAACCCGTTCGAATTTGAGAAAAAAAAACAGAATAAAGGGAATAATCTTTAAAAAATATGTATCGATTTGTAAAGTTGTTTAGGATCGGTCATTCTATGACACCCAAAAATTAACTTAAAGGGGTTGTTCATCTTCAAACAACTAGTTGTTTTCCGATAGATCATCAGAAATAACGACTTTTTCCAATTACTTGCTATTTTCAATGTGTACGGTTTTTTTTCACCTTCTAAATCAACTCTGGGAAGGGGGTTGCTTACCCCCTAAACCAGTGATCCCCAACCAGTAGCTTGTGAGCAACATGTTGTTTCCCAACCCCATTGGATGTTGCTCCCAGTGGCCTCAAAGCATGAGCTTATTTTTTTGAATTGCTGGTTTAGAGGAAAGTTTTGTTGCATAAAAACCAGGTGTACTGCCAAACAGAGCCTCCTGTAGGCTGCCAGTCCACACGGGTTACCCAATAGCCAATTATAGTCCTTATTTGTTACCACACAGGAACATTTTTCATGCTTGTGTTGCGCCCCAACTCTTTTTTTTACATCTGAATGTTGCTCACAGCTGAGAAAGGTTGGGGACCCCTGCCCTCAACTATTCTTAATGGATACATTTAGTTGATACATTTCTTATCTTTGTCCCTGCTGAGCAGAAACTCTGGGTTTCATTACAGGCAGCTGTTAGAATTGATACAATAGTTGCTAATACTCCAGAGATGCTGTTGAGAAATGTATCAACTCAATGTTGCAAAATTGTAAAAGTTTAGAGTCTGCAACTGAATTACTGAGCTGCCAGACTGAAACACCAGCGACACGAACGTTCAACGTTAAACTTTTTCGAAAAACAGTAAAAAAAAATAAACAATGGGCCTGGCTAAATATCCAAACTGTTCAAGTGCATCTAAACTCATACATCTGAAAACAACTGAACTGAAAACCGTGTTTGGAAGGTGAACAACCCCTTTTAAGAGCAGAGTCACACGCAAAGATTTAGTCGTTCCACAACAAATCGGCTCTTCTTCCGGCAACTGATCTCGGAAAACGAAGTGCCTGGAGTGCCATTCCGCCGGCGGGAAGGCAGTTTGGGGAGATTAGTTGTCTGAAGGAGAGACTGGTTTGTCGACGGGTGACTAAATCTCCCTGCATTTTCATGTCTCTGCCCTAAAGGTGAACCACCCATTAAAGGGATCCTGTCATCAGAAAACACGCATCAGTTAATAGTGCTACTCCAACAGACTTCTGCACTGAAATCCATTTCTCAAAAGAGCAAACAGATTTTTTTTTTATATTCAATTTTGAAATCTGATATGAGGCTAGACATTTTGTCAATTTTCCAGCTGCCCCTGGTCATGTGACTTGTGCCTGCACTTTAGGAGAGAAATGCTTTCTGGCAGGCTGCTGTTTTTCCCTTCTCAATGTAACTGAATGTGTCTCAGTGGGACATGGGTTTTTACTATTAAGTGTTCTTAGATCTACCAGGCAGCTGTTATCTTGTGTTGGGGAGCGGTTATCTGGTTACCTTCCCATTGTTCTTTTGTTTGGCTGCTGGGGGAGAAAAAGGAGGGGGTGATATCACTACAACTTGCAGTAAAGAGTGATTGAAGTTTATCGGAGCACAAGTCACATGACTTGGGGCAGCTGGGAAATTGACAATATGTCTAGCCCCATGTCAGGTTTCAAAATTGAATATAAAAAAATCTGTTTGCTCTTTTGAGAAATGGATTTCAGTGCAGAATTCTGCTGGAGCAGCACTATTAACTGATTCATTTTGAAGAAAATTTTTTTTTTCCCATGACAGTATCCATTTAAGCATACTTGAACAAGGAGTAGGCCCCTAGGTAACTGGGTGGAATCAATAGGAGCCAGGTGCTTCCCCCCCCCCCCCACAGTCTTTTGTGCTGGACAGGTTTTTATTTATTTTTTTTTATTCAGATCGATGGGGCTAATTTTCTAAATGCTGGGTAAACTCTCACCTAGACAGGCCCCCTAGAATACTATTTCTTGTTTAATGCTGTTCATAATGTGCAGAAATACACTACCCACTCACAGTGCTTGACACATTCACGGGAGGCCAAAGTGAGAACTCTGAGGAAGTGCCCGGTTTTTGGCACAAAGCGCCTGTCAGTGCTGCAAGCGGGTAATGTATTTCTGTGTATTCAAATGATCGGACGAAGTAACAGAGATCCCGTGATAGCTGCTACGGACGTGGTGAGGCACTTTGTGTGGGTGAGCTCCAGCATCAACGCTTCTCAAATACATTTTGTTCTTAATGTGACCTAAACACATTAGCTGCAGATTTATGTTTTAGCTCTTTTTATGTATGATGGCTAATTGAAATAGGACTCTTTGCTATTTTAACTTTTTTTTTTTTTTTTTTTTCCCCTTCCCTGGGGGGGGTCTGTTTTGTTACAAACTGATTGTGCTGATACATGTTTCTGGCCTCAGCTAACTTTTCACCTTTTCTGTAGGCACCCAACGAGCCAGAGCAACTCCGCAAGCTGTTCATTGGAGGCTTGAGTTTTGAAACCACAGATGAAAGTCTCCGCGAGCACTTTGAGCAATGGGGCACCCTTACAGACTGTGTGGTAAGAAATGGGTATTTGTGTATCAAGAAAATGCTATGGGTTAGATGTGACACTGCAAGACTTCTATGGCCACCACCAGTGTGCTCACATTCTTTGCAGCCCTCTTAATGATTTTGTTATAATCCATTCTTCAAACTGTAAAATAGAATATAATTTGCTGATGACATGAAGTAAATTGGAGTGCATTAGATTGTTTTGCCCTTTTTCTATCATCCCATCACTGAGGAGTTTCTTTAAAGGGATATTGTCATGGGACCAGCATTTCCAGCACTGAAATCAGTTACTCAAAAAAAGCAAACAAATTTTTTTTATATTCAATTTTGAAATCTGACATGGGGCTAGACATTTTGTCAATTTCCCAGCTACCCCTGGTCATGTAACTTGTGCCTGCACTTTAGGAGAGAAATGCTTTTTGGCAGGCTGCTGTTTTTCCTTCTCAATGTACCTGAATGTGTCTCAGTGAGACATGGGTTTTTACTATTGAGTGTTGTTCTTAGATCTACCAGGCAGCTGTTATCTTGTGTTCGGGAGTTATCTGGTTACCTTCCCATTGTTCTTTTGTTTGGCTGCTGGGGGGGGGGGGTGATATCACTCCAACTTGCAGTAAACCGTGATTAAACTTTATCAGAGCATAAGTCACATGACTTGGAGCAGCTGGGAAATTGACAATCTGTCCAGCCCCATGTTAGAATTCAAAATTGAATATAAAAAAAATCTGTTTGCTCTTTTGAGAAATGGATTTCAGTGCAGAATTCTGCTGGGTCAGCACTATTAACTGATTCATTTTGAAAAAAAAATGGTTTCCCATGACAGTATCCCTTTAAATAATGACATTGGCTGCAGCCAATATCTAACAGGTTTTAACTTGATTATACAGGGGATTTGCTAAAGAGTCCGCTAAATTTTCATGGAGAGCAGCTTCACCCTAAGCACCGTGCATTTTGACAGTACATGGGTGTTATTTTAATCAAGAAATGAACACCCTCCATTTTGGCTGGCTGTTGGGTTTATTTCCCCTTTACCTTCTTAGGTAACCAAATATTTGCATAATGTGTTCACACATTGTCGTGTATAAATTAACATGGCTTTTTCTGGCTATGGCAGGTTATGAGGGATCCAAACTCAAAACGTTCCCGTGGCTTTGGATTTGTTACATACTTATCTACAGATGAAGTAGATGCTGCCATGACTGCTCGCCCACATAAAGTGGATGGGCGAGTGGTTGAACCTAAAAGGGCTGTCTCTAGAGAGGTAAGTGAATTTATATCCAGTAACCTCTCTTGCTGTGAATGAGATTTGACTGGTCAGCAATTTATAGCAATATATCTTTATCCCCACTCCAGGATTCCTCTAGGCCTGGTGCACACCTCACCGTAAAGAAAATCTTTGTAGGTGGTATCAAGGAGGACACAGAAGAAGATCATTTACGAGAATATTTCGAGCAATATGGCAAAATTGAAGTTATAGAGATAATGACTGACCGAGGCAGTGGCAAGAAAAGAGGCTTTGCATTTGTCACATTTGAAGATCATGATTCCGTTGACAAGATTGTCAGTAAGTTGACTTGTTAATAACCTGAGGAGATGTTTGTGTTGGTGGGCATAAGTTAACGTTTGCTTTTTGTTGTTCCTAGTCGGGGTAACTTGTTCTAACACATGGACTGCAGAGCGATATGCTACTTTTGGGAGTATTAAATGAATCAAGTTGGCTTTTGCAAGTAATTTTTTTTTTTGGATAGCCACACTGCATTGATCTCACAGCAACAAAAGCATCTGAACAGGTGTTCAACTTGTACATAAACTGACAAACAAGCACTTCCTATTGACTTAAATGTGTTCTGTTATTTGCAGTCCAGAAATATCACACCGTCAACAACCACAATTGTGAAGTGCGGAAGGCACTCTCCAAACAGGAAATGGCAAGTGTTTCTGGCAGTCAGAGAGGTAAGGCTTCAGTTTCAAAAAAACTAATTCTACTTCTGTAGTCCGCTTCCAATATGAAGGTCAATTTTGACAATTTAACATTTTTCACCCCCTTTCTCTTTCAAGGACGTGGTGGCTCTGGAAACTATGGAAGCCGTGGTGGGTTTGGTAATGATAACTTTGGTGGTCGTGGTGGCAACTTTGGTGGCAACAGAGGAGGAGGGGGTAAGTGAGGATTTTTAACCACTCTAAAATTTAAACGCTGCACATGGATTTTGGTAACTTCATTGCAAGGAGTTACTTTTTTTCTTTTTTTTTCTCATGATTGTATTTTTTTTTTTTATTATGTTTGCATTGACCTATCTTGCTTATTACAGGTGGATTTGGTAATCGAGGTTATGGTGGAGACGGCTACAATGGTGATGGCAATTATGGTGGCAGCCCTCCCTACTCAGGTGGTAACCGAGGCTATGGTGGTGGCCAAGGAGGTGGCTATGGTGGTGGCCAAGGAGGTGGATATGGTGGTGGCCAAGGAGGTGGATATGGTGGAAATGGAGGATACGATGGTTATAATGGCGGAGGCAGTGGCTTCAGTGGCTCTGGTGGTAAGTAACTGCTATTTACCTGGAAGCGTATTTTTGAAGAAAAAGGAGCATTAAGTCTAGAGAGTTGCTGTTGAAGAAGTAGTTGCTAAATTTCTTCCACCATATTAAAGATACTGTTCAAAGCTGGGCTTAAAGGGGTGGCTCACTTAACGTAACTTACTGTGTTATAGAATGGCCAATTCTAATCAACTTTTCAAATTGGTTTTCATTATTTTCTATAGTTATTTGCCATTTTCTTCTGACACTTTTGCAGCTTTCAAATGGGCGTCACTGACTCCCTTCTAAAAAAACAAATGCTCTGTAAGGCTACAAATGTATTAAGTAACTTTTTATTACCGATCCTCTTATTCGTATTCAAATCAATGCATGGTTGCTAAGGTAATTTAGACTATTTTGGATTCTGCTGAACCCCCGAATCCTTCTCAAAAGATTTAGCCGAATACCAACCCGAATCCTAATTTGCATATGCAAATTAGGGATGGGGGAAAAATATTTTTTACTTTGTGACAATCATGTGATTTCCCTTCCCGCCCGTAATTTGAATATGCAAATTAGGTTTCGGTTCAGCCTGGCAGAAGGATTCGGACGAATCGGAATCCTGGATTCTGTGCCTCCCTAATTTAGACTAGTCCGAATCCTTCTGCCAGGCCGAACTTCCATATTCAAATTATGGGCGGGGAGGGAAATCACATGCCTGTCAAAATAAGCAAATATATTTTCCCATCCCTAATTTGCATATGCAAATGAGGATCCAGTTTGGTAAAATGCAAATTAAAGAGCTGCTGAATAAAAAGCTACATAACTCAAACCACAAATAATAAAAAATGAAAGCAAATTGTCTCAGAATATCATACTAAAGTTCTCAAAGGTGAATATCCCCTCTAACTTGTGATTTTTATATTTTTAGGTAACTTTGGTAGCAGTGGGGGATATAACGACTTTGGCAACTACAACAGTCAGTCATCATCCAACTTTGGCCCAATGAAAGGTGGAAATTATGGTGGTGGCAGAAATTCTGGACCATATGGAGGTAAGATTTATTTTTTGCTAAATCTGTAAGTTGATGGCCACTTTAAAAGTTGTGATAGAAAATAGAGTATATACATACTTTTTGGATTGTGGATATTGCAATGGTTTTATGCTCTGATTAAGTGGTCTTGTCCAGGTCATGTTTCTGCCCCAAGGCTATATATTTGGGTGGGAGGGTCAGCCTGCCTGTTAAAAGCCTTACATTTTTATTTATTTATTTTAGGCACTAGCAGGGTAGTTTCTCCTACTATAAAGAGCAGTTTTAATCAACTGTAAAGATTGCGTTGGTAAAATCTGCTTTATTTACTTCAGGTGGCTATGGCGGAGGGTCTGCTAGCAGCAGTAGCGGATATGGCGGTGGGAGGAGGTTTTAATTTTTCCACAGGTATGATCTTCAACTCTGCCGTGTGAACTAACAGTGGTTCCAGTAAAAATGTCTTGAATATGGCATCTTAGTGCTGTGCGATACTAGCTGCGTAAATACACGTGTAGATTAACCCTTATTCCATGTTATTCAACAGGAAGCAATGCTTAGCAGCAGAGGACAGCCAGGCAAGCGACAGGTTACTACAAAAGTTGAATTCAGCCAAGCACAGGTGTGGCAGGCATAGCTGCTACATGAAGAAATGTTAGCGAATCAGTAACCAATGAGGAAAACGCAGGACTATTTGTCACACATTAATTGTATGAAGAAATAAGTTTTGTTTTGTGACCATGTTTTGGCTTTTTTTTTTAATGCATAGGTTCCTTTATATGAAAGCTGCCTTTTAATTTTTTTTTTTCTCCTTGTGGTCATGCTGTTGAACTGTACAAATCTTGATCATGACTAAATAAATTGTCCCCTTTTTTTAAAAAATGTGTAGGGTAATTTTGAGGAGATTTGATGTAGGAGACGTGCGTTTGTTTGTGGTTTTAGCATTGCTTCGACAAATTTAGGCTACTGTCCAGGGTGAATCTTAAACCTAGGCGACAGGTGCAGCCAGTACAGTTTTTTTGCCACGTTATAACTTCCAAATTTGAGCTTCTTAAAGGACACGTTTGCCCTTAAACTCAGTATGACCTATTTGAAACTGCAGTTTAAGATCTGCTTGTTGGGGTCATAGGTCACTCGTTTTCCATTAGAAAGTCTAACCTTTTCTAGTTGTTAGGTCAATTAAACCCTAGCAACCAGAACTGTTGGGGTAAATGGTCGCCGAGTGTACAGCCTGCTTTCCTCCACCTGTTTTGTAGGCAGACTACGAGAAGCTGATAAACTCCTAATAAACTTGTTAGTTTGTGTAATGCCACTGCAGCTACACAGCAGGAAGCATGCATTTTTCATTCTAAGTTGGGCTTTGTGTATCTGCACTGTGGCTGCTGTGCCTGTCTGTGGGGCTGAAGTGGGCTATACACCAATGTACTGTCCACTGCTCCAGCTTTTCTGTTGTGCAATTGTTTTTTGGTTTAGGGTCTAGCATCTAAACTACTGCTACTACTATCTACAGTACAAACATAAGTAAAATGTGATGCCAATACCAGGCTCTTGTTCCTCACACCTGCAAAGCACAAGTTGAGGGCCGCTGTAAAAGTAAAATGTTAACAGTAGAAATAAATCTAATGCTCCGTGGTTTTACTTTATACCAGTACTTATGCTACACCTTGTGTAATGTTTTTAAGGGATTTGGAGTTGGACAGAGCCACATGCACAGCATCTAGCTCTTCTTTTTTTTTTTTTTTTTTATAATTTATCTGGAGGGGAGTGCTAAGAGGACTACGGTGATGCCTGGAGCCTCTGCAGCAGTGCATCTTGGCATGGAATTTTCTACATAGTGGCAGACTACTGGTTAACATATATAAATTGCTAAAAGCAGAACTTAAAGGAAAACTATACCCCCAAACAATGTAGGTCTCTATAAAAAGATATTGCATAAAACAGCTCATATGTAAAACCCTGCTTCTTGTAAATAAACCATTTTCATAATACTTTTCTAGTAGTATGTGCCATTGGGTAATCATAAATAGAAAATTGCCATTTTAAAAAATAAGGGCCGCCTCCTGGGATCGTAGGATTCACAGTAGTCACAAACATACCAACAAACCATACATGTTAGGTCACATGAGCCAATTAACAGACAGAGTTGTGTCTTTTGCTTCAAGACTTTTCCTGTTAGTTAGAGTTGAAGTATTTCTGGTCAGGTGATCTCTGAGGCAGCACACAGACCATCACAAAATGGTTGCTCAAGGCAAAAGATGTTAAAGGGCAAGATTTACTTACATATATATTCCAGTTTGGTAAGATTCTTTAATATGATATGAACTATCTGTTGCTTAAGTGTTCATTTTGGGGGTATAGTTTTCCTTTAAATGGCTGCCATAAAAGAGAAGGATAGTTACCGAGGCAGTTTGCTAATAGATTAGCCACAATCGTGCAAGCTAGAATGCTATCTTTACTCTGGTATGGTGAAGCATTCTGCAGAATAAACGGCTCTAGAAGCTCTGTTTAGGATAGCAGCTGCCATATTAGCTTGGTGAGACATCATTTCCTGCCAGAGTCTCCCTGCTCTCTCATAGCTCTGGGCACAGCAGGGAGTGGGGGAGAGGAGTAAACTGAGCATGCCCTGGAGGTTTGAACTGAAAAAAGTCTGATACAGAAGCCCATGTGTACACAATAGAAGGAAAGAAATTAGGTGTTACTTTTGACAGAGCACTCTGAGAAGCATTACTTTGAGGGTTTACTGGTGTATTTATATAAATGTTACTTAGTTTTAACCCTTCCTTCTTCTTTAATGTGATATTTGTGGCTAAACGCAGCATAGTGGCGGGAACACCATCCTTTCAAATTTATTGCCTTTAGTCAAGTACAGCCAAGGCCAAGTTTGGGATTCCCACCCGGGGAAAAAAGCCAAATCTCTTTGCTGCCTCCTATCTGTATAATGAAAGCCATCTGTCAAACACAGACTGGGGGTGGTTTTTGACTAAAATGTAGCTGTTTTTAGTGGTGAGGGGCAATATCCACCACACACAGTGAGAACCCATTTTGGGTAATTTTGCCATATGGAATGGACATTGGCCTGAATTGGGAGGTTAGCCTAAATGTTTATAATAAAACGGTATTTACAATAAAAAGGCATTTTTACTAGTAATGAGATGGACCATTTTGTTCGTTTTTTTTTTTTTTTTTTTTTCTTCGGAAGAAATGAAATTCCCTTTGTAGCTCCTTGCGTATCAGCAGTTGTACAGTAAAATTTTAAAGGAAATGCTTATTACAGTATTGGGCTCCTGAAATGCCCCATCTACATGCCAGAACACTGAGATTTCTTACTGGTTTTCCAAAAAGAAATTCAAGTAATGTTGCTGGAGTTTCAAGCATATAAACATAAAATGCCATAAATTAAGATATAATAGAGTACAATAAAGCAATATAAAATAGGGCGGCTGGGTTACACAACAGGTGGATACACATAGGAGCAAGTCCCTTATTCTTAATGGCAGAGTAGTAAAGTGGGGTTGGCACCGGCCATGTACATCTGATCCTGGTGGCAATCATTGAGCAGGAGCATGCTCTGTCCACTTGCTGCTGCTTAGACTTGCTATACCCAAACATACAAGGCAAGCTAGCCTGGTCCTTCTGAGGATGAAGACAGTCAGGAACTGAATACGGAGTAGGTAAAAAGGAGAGAGACTGCTAGCAAGATGTTCCAGTCAGCTCAGACCAGCCTTCCTTCAGCTGAGAAAGATTAGCCAAGCAACCATTAAAGCAGATCAGTGCTCACTTAACGGCTAGCCAAGCTACAGGGATTCCTCAGCTCATCGGAAGGAGGCAGTCGAGAGTGCAGAAGCTTCATATTAAGCCTAGCAGGCATTTCCAGCCACAAGGGAAAGTTATGTTACCCCTTTCGGTAGGTAAGAACAGATTTTTCTCTTCCTTCATGACTTTATTTTGAAGCAAGTTCATTATAATTGGGTGTCGGCAGCCCTTGCTTTAATGCAGTGGGTTTTTTTTGTTTGTTTTTTTTTGTGTATGGCTTAAGCCATACTGTCTGTTTCAGAATAACTTCTGTAAGATTGTGCAGGTTTGAGCTTATATGCTATTGTTTAAAGCTTAGATTATAGGGTGTGTAGAGCATATCTGCGCTAAACTATAGCTAAAATGCTTGGACACTTCGCATTAGTATTTTCTACTTCATTTGCAGAGTGTTTGTTGGGGAGGAGCTTGCACTCTTGACTGAGCACTTTTTATGCCCCATCCTGAGTAAAACCTATAGACCTTTTGCATCAGTAACTATTTGTTTTAGTTTCTTATATGTAATTAGCCGAGTGAACTGAGCTCTGTATAAACAATTCACTCCACCTATCTTGTGACCATTTTGGCTTACAGATGAGCATAACTCGATCAAAAAATCCACCCTGTATATAATTTACCTCCAACCGGAGGGTTAAACATGTAGTTTCACTTTCTTTGCTCTTTCATAAATCACTAAATCCACACTATTTCTTAAAGGAACAGTTCAATGTAAAAATTAAAACTGGGTAAATAGGTTGTGCAAAATAAAAAATGTTTCTAATATAGTTAGCCAGAATTGTAATGTATAAAGGCTGGAGTGAGTTGATGTCTAACATCCACAACTTTCTGCTTTTCAGAGTTGGTCAGCGACTGTAAGGGGGGCCACATGGGACATAACTGTTGCTTTTGAATCTGAGCTGAATGCTGAGGATCAATTGCAAACTAACTGACTCATGTGGCCCCCCTCCGGTCTCTGGTTACCAAGCAGCAACCAATCCGTGGAAACAAAGAGAGCTGCAAAGCAGGAAGTAGTGTTGTGGCTATTATTTTACACACCCAGTCACTGATATGGAATTGATACAGGCAGTTGGAGATGCAGTTACTTTTGCAGTGTGCTCCTTCAGACAGCAGCTATTCTGCAAACATGGCATATAGAGAAAGATGTCTCTGGTGCAGTGCCAAATATTTTTGGTTTTTTTCTAAATTTGCTTGGCTTAAATAGACCTAAAAAGGTAAACGACTAGGGAGAGTGTGGTTTTGGATCCTTTCACAGGCCACTGTTGGATCCCCTTAAAATGTTAGTTTGAATGCTGAGTCTTCGTTTATAACACACTGAGCACAAGTCAGAACCCCTGTGTGTATGAAGGCTTGTTAGAGATCCTTCCCCGAGCCATCTCATTGCATTTTGCCTATAGTCCATTCCGCTACAATCTAATGTTATAAACCCTAATGACTTCTACATCTCTAATAAAGTCATGTTTTTATAGGGGAATATCCATCTACATGATTAAACGAAACGTGGACCTTGGTTTGTGAAGAACTGTCCAGATACAGGTTTTAAGGTAACTTTTTCTCATAAATATTGTAGCAGCTTAACTATAAATGCTTGTGCTGTCACACATGCCTTGTTTTAAATATAGCTCAAATCGGTTCATTTGCAAACCCTGGGCAGTAACCATAGCAACCAGTGACTATTTTTGAATATTGGAAGCAATGGCTAGTTGCCATGGGTTACAGCCCAGATGCAAACGTGCCCAGTGTTTATAAACTAGTCCCAGTGCCTTGATTAACAGTTAACCAATTTGCTCTTGACCTGAGAGAACCTATAAAGTCACTTTTGAAAGGAACTAGTCTCACAAAAAAAAGTTCTTGAAATACCTTTTCAGTAAGTGAAATGGCTAGCCTTGATTGATGCTGTCGTAATACAGGTATGGGACCTGTTATCCAGAATGCTCGGGACCTGGGGTTTTCCGGATAACGGATCTTTCCATAATTTGGGTCTTTGTGCCTTAAGTCTACTATATATTCATTTAAACGTTAAATAAACCCAATAGGCTGGTTGTGCTTCCAATAAGGATTAATTATATCTTAGTTTGGATCAAGAACACGCTACTGTTTTATTATTACAGAGAAAAAGGAAATCACTTTTAAAAATTTGGATTATTTGGATAAAATGGAGTCTGGAGTCTGTAATTCGTAGCTTTCTGGATATCTGGTTTCCGAATAAGGGATCCTATACCTGTACATGTTTTCAAAACTTGTGGCAGCAAAGAGCAAAAGTAGATATCTACCCACCCCCATTACTTGTATTTATTTTCCCCCCCCTCTTCTTTAGGTTAACTGATGTGACGGATCTGACCAACTTCAAATTTCACAGCTACTGTGTAGCTCTGTTTTGTTTTTTTGTTCTTTTCCAAAATAAAGTTTTTATGATTGTCTATCTCATGGTTTTCTGTTTGAATAAATGTTGATGCCAGTTAAGAGCCCTGTGCATTTTTCTTTGGGTCAGTGGCTTAACTTTGCATTCAGTGACAGGGTTGGCTGTGATGTTGGTCCCCTCAGGCCCCCCCCCCCCTCTATAAAGGAAGTAGGCCTGTGCCTGTCTTCTGTATTACGCCACTACTTTATGTGCTTACTGATGCAAACTCAATTATGTGGTAGATTTCCTGTTCCCAACGTCCTTCTGAAGCTTAAATATATTGCGATATATCGACAAACAATCCCTGTTTTGTTTAAAGGGTAAGGCATTTTTCAGTAGCAGTATGCACAAAATGTCTGTCTTAAATATATTGACAATGGGTTGAGTGCAGAGGACTCTTATGTGTCCTTCTGAATCTGTTGTGATCATGTTCCCTTTCCAGCGACCCATCAGGAGAAGATTGCAAAAATTAAAGATAGTCATGGGGAAAAAATGTTTTTTCCAGAATGCATTAGTTAATAGTACTGTTCCAGCAGAATGCTGCACTGAAATCAGTTTCTTAAAAGAGCAAACAGATTTTTTTTTTTTTTTTTTTAAATTTAATTTTGAAATCTGACATAGGGCTAGACATATTGTCTGTTTCCCAGTCAGCTGACTTGTGCTCTGATAAACTTCAGTCACTTTTTACTGCAAGTTGGAAGTGATCTCACCCCCTCCCATCAGCCTAACAGAACAATGGGAAGGTAACTAGATACCAGCTCCCTAACACAAGATAACAGCTGCCTGGTAGATCTAAGAACAACACTCAATAGTAAAATCCCATGTCTCACTGCGACACATTCAGTTACATTGAGTAGGAGAAACAGCAGCCTGCCAGAAAGCAGTTCCATCCTAAAGTGCTGGCTCTTTCTGAAAGCACATGACCAGGCAAAATGACCTGAGATGGCTGCCTATGCACCAATATTACAATTTTTCTCATACATCTGTCATTACATAGACCATTAACTTTTTAGATAAGGTTATTCTAATTCCTAATTTCTGTAAGTTACCTGTAATAGCTTTTATACTGTCTAAGAAGCCCATGAGCACCTACAGACATGGAATAAGTCAAAGAAACTGTCCAGGCAGACAGTAAGTCAGCTATGGGCGAGGACTGGCCTGGCAATCTGTATACACTGGTGTGGGTGCCATAATGAGGTGAGGGACATAATGGGTGCTTACTATTAATATTTAGGCCTTTGTATACTTGAAATGCCAGGTCCTATTTCGGAATCTAATTCCAGGCATGGGACTGTTCAGGATCCAGTATAAACTTGTGCTGCTATCAATGCCCAGAGGGAGGGATAGATAAAGGAAGAAGGATTATGATAAAATACAGATTTTCTTGTGCTTCAATTTAGATTATCACCTTCCTATTTGGCATGTCCTACACGGAGAACACAACCACCACACACAAAGCTCTGGGGGTAACATGATTTGTTGCACTTCTTGCCTTGACGCTGTGAACCAACCAGGCACTAAACACTTTATTCAAATGTAAACATAACTCGTTATCACATTTTAAACAGACTGAACCAAATCTTAGTCTTTGGGAAAGGAGTCAAACTATAGGGGTACATGTGCCTTTGTTTTCTTTATTTTTAGAATATTTTTTCTAATATCCTCTTCTATCATGCTTTAATGTATATCTGTATCTTAGCCTACAGTATGGCTAAGATATCCAGGCTGTATACCTTTCTCCACCATAATTTTTGCACTTGGGTGCTGCGTGCATGCCAATTTCATTATTTGGCAGTATTGGCTTTGATGTGGGTCCCCTCAGGCCCCCCTCCCTCCATAAAGGAAGTGGGCCTGTGCCTGTCTTCTCTATTACGCCACTGATTTGTGTGCTTACTGATGCAAACTCAATTATGCCGTATCTTTCCTGTTCCCAAAGTCCTGAATCTGTTGTGATCATGTTCCCTTTCCAGCAACCCATCAGGGGAAGATTGCACAAATTAAAGGGATACAGTCATGGGGAAAACATTTTTTTTTCCCAGAATGCATTAGTTAATCCACCCTCACAGTGTTCTACAGGGGCACCATAGAGAGTGTCCTGACGAGCTGCATCTTTGTCTGGTATAGTAGTGCCAGCTCTGCTGACTGGAAAAGTCTACAGCGGACTGTCAGAGCTGCTGGCAACATCATTGGAGTGGCTCTTCCATCACTGCAGGACATCTTCCACAAGCGCTGTGTAAGAAAGGCCTCCTGCATTGCACTGGACTCCGCATACCCCTCACATGGACTGTTCACGCTGCTCCCATCCGCCAGACGCTTTCGCAGTATTAAAGCCCAAACAACCAGGCTGCGCAAAAGCTTTTTTCCCCCACAAGCGATCAGACTCCTCAACTCACTGCCTGCCCTCCCACTACATTCCAGACACACCTGAACTGTGAAATTAACTTTTCTTGACACACCTGGACTACCTCAGAGACACTCTGATATCTGTACTAGCTGGAGCCATGTTGTCTCGTCTCAATGTGTATTCGTATACTGCCGAGATGACTTTGAATTAATATTACTGCTCCAGCAGAATGCTGCACTGATTTTGTAATTTCATTTTGAAATCTGACATGGGGCTAGACATATTGTATGTTTCCTACCTGCCCCCAGTCACGTGACTTGTGCTCTGATAAACTTCAGTCACTTTTTACTGCTGTACTGCAACTTGAAGTGATATCACCCCCTCCCAGCAGCCTAACAACAGAACAAGGGGAAGGTCACCAGATAACAGCTCCCTAAAGCTGGCCATAGATGCAAAGGTCCGATCGTTCAAATCCTTGAAAGATTGGACTTCCCCCATCTCCATACCTGCCACTAACCTTTCACATCAAATAAAGTAGAAAAAGAACAGATCAGCAATCATACGAACGTTATGTCAGACAAAAGATGGTGACAGTCTCCCACTGAAAATTGTCCGATCGGCAGTACAAGCAGAGAATTTATCGGCAGCCGACAGAAATGTTTTAACCTGGCCAATCGACCAAACAACCGATCTCCATGGGACGAAAGATTTCGGGTCTCTCCACACATGGTCCTAAAATCGTATGATTCTTTGCGTCTATGGCCAAGCTTGACACAAGATAACAGCTGCCTGGTAGATCTAAGAACATCACTCAATAGCAAAATCCAGGTCCCACTGCGACACATTCAGTTACATTGAGTAGGAGAAACAACAGCCTGCCAGAAAGCCGTTCCATCCTAAAGTACTGGCTCTTTCTGAAAGCAGATGACCAGGCAAAATGACCTGAGACGGCTGACTACACACCAATATTATAAATAACAAAAATACAATTGTTGGGTTATGAATGGATTTTTATATGGTATGGTGAATTAATTGCAGTATAAACAGTGTAATTTAGAAATAAGAACTACATTATAAAAATCATGACAGAATCACTTTAAGGATGACATTCTCATTGTGACAGTTGGATGCAGTTGATAGAACAGGGTACAGGCATACAGCATTATTTGTTTACAACTTTTTTTTTTTTAGGATTTTAAAGAAAAGGAATATGGTTAGAAATGCCATGTTTTATTGTTTTATATAAGCCTAAAGTAAAAGATCAAAAGAGTGAGCTCTAATACATCTTCTAGGCAAAAGGAGCCCCCTTATAATATATATTGGATCTAACTGTCAGTGATTATCTGACACCCAACTGCTGCATGAAGAGAGAATGAAGAGAAACAGATGCTGAGAGAGGGATAGTGAAAATAAACTTGATTATTTCAGGAACAGTACAGAATTTTTAATTGATTGTAATAAGCTTATATTACATTTTAATTTTCGTGATAGTTTCCCTTTAAACGCTAGCCCTAGCTCTTCATGGCAACTGTGCCTTATTTAGTGAAAATGCACTTATCCTCCTGGCAAGGTAGTATCATCACCACTTACCTGCAGCTCCTGCCTGCTCTTTGATGTGCCGTCTCTCCATATCACGTTGCGAGCTTGTGTGTCATTGTCCACGGAATCATTGGGAATTCAAGTGGCCCAGTTTCTATGGAGACATGTCCCTCTCAAATTCAGTGTGGTGCCTGTGACCATTGCTATGGTGATAAACTAAGGTAGCGCTTTACAGCTTTTTTTTCCATTTTAACAGTAAAAGAATAAAAAATATAAAGAATAAAAAAATAAATAAAACATAGATATAAGAGAATGGATGGAAGAAAATACATATATACAGATACAGTATAACCCTGATTTTATATACTAGGATTGTACTTTTTTCTTTTACTCCCATTTTTTCACAATTCCGTACAGGCATCTTTTTTTTTTTTTCTTCCCTGGATTATATGTTTTTATATCATTTACATTGTTTGGACCCTGTCCCCTGGGTAACCTAAAATCTGGGTTCTACTCTATTCGGGGAATTTACATACATTTACAGTGGTAATAATTAAATTTCATGTGCCCCATATACTTCTCAAAATATCACCTTGCTATATATGTCACAGGGCATCATTTGTAGGGTTTTCCCAGTAGGTTATGGTGTAGGGGAGGGGTGTTAATGATATTGCATTTAGTGTGGCATTTTGGCATAATATATATGATCTAAGTTAGAGTCCTGCGGGGAACCAATTTCTAAGACCCAAACCCGCATATTTAGCCACTTTGATCTGCTACCTGACCCGGACCTGCAACTGCCTTATCTGCAACCCGCCGACCACCATCAAACAGGAAGCAACAGTGCTGCAAACCGAAAGTGACGTCATCAAAAGTGGGCGGGGACAGAAACAGGTTTGGTAAATTTTTAAAAGGAGTAAAATATAGACAACATTACATAAGATTTAAATAAGACCAGCGGGTATACCCGCACCTGAAAATCCTCCCCTCATTCCGCATGGTGCTCACTTTTTTTGTGGGTAACACATGGGTACCCAATCCGCTGCAGGACTCTAATCTAAGTCTTAGGGAACCAGACTAGGTGATTGGCTCTAAGGCAAGGCAAAGTCTTCTTTTGTATAACTTGGTATTACCTCCAAGAATGAACTATTGGGCATTCCCAGAACAAGTAAAAGAAGAGCCTACATTATTTTTAAAATATGGTGTTGGTCAGTCAACAGCAGTATCAATTGTAATCAGGAGAGCAAATAAGGGTGGAGCTTAATTTGAATTGCCCTTCAAGCTGGGCTTCCAGGAGTACCTAGGAGAGCAAATGTGAATTTCTTGGCATTGCCTAGGGAAAGAAATGTAGCAATATAATTTACTCGGGGGGGGCAAAATGTTAGCCCCCCCCCGGGTAAACTGTAAACTGTAAACTGCACATGCTCAGTGTGCTTAGAGGGGTCAACCAATATAAAGCCCAAAATGACTGTTTTCATAGAAGCTGATGTTACAAGTCTGATTACATTTTGATGGAGACTACCCTGACTTCTACTACTAGTCTTGTATTGTGGCTTTTATTATATGTACAGTATACTGTATATTGTGCTGGTCGCTAAGCTTAGGCAACTGGTAGAAGTCCAGAGCTCATGGAGGCACAAGTCATCACTGCTAAAGGCCTGTGGTTACCCCCGTCTATTAAAGAAGCCCACAAATAATATAAAGTATGTCTAGCCTACTGACTTTATTAATCATTCTGTCATTACATAGACATGGACCATTAACTTTTTAGATAAGGTTATTCCTAACTCCGAATTTCTCTAAGTTATCTGTAATAGCTTTTATACTGTCTAAGAAGCCCGTGAGCATCAACAGACATGGAATAAGTCTAGGAAACTGTCCAGGCAGACAGTAACAGTCAGCTATGGGTGAGGACTGGCCTGGCAATCTGCATACACTGGTGTGGGTGCCATAATGAGGTGAGGGACATAATGGGTGCTTATTATTAATATTTAGGCCTTTTGAAATGCCAGGTCCTATTTTGGAATCTAATCAGGCCCGGACTGGCAATCTGTGGGTTCTGGCAAATGCCAGAGGGGCTGCTGTAAGATGCCATAGAACAGGCATGTCCAAATTGTGGTCCGTGGGCCAATTGCAGCCCTCGTTCAAATTTACACCAGCCCCCAGTATCTCTGTGGGAATTAACACTAATGCGGCCCATCTAAGGCTAAGAAGCCATGTATTCCCCAGCGGTGCTGACTTTCCATGTCCAAATACGGTGCTGAATGTGCAGGCAAATAGTGTACTACGGGCAGGCAGTGACATATAGGGCTGAAAGTGAATAGACGAACTGACCTGACAGCAGTAGAAAAGACGTATGCGAGAGAGCGGCGCGTCACGTGCCAGTAGTGCAGTCTTTAACAGTAATACGTCATATAACAGTAAGTGCGTCTATTCACCTGCAACGCTAAAGATGTGTGGATGCGTATGTGAGTCTCTATTCCATACTTGCCTTTGCTTTTGGTTTTAGGAAGTAGGAATCACTTGTGCACACATATACATGCCGATAAGCTAAATTACTCTGAGTACATTTCGGCTCAGCATTTTGCATGCCTTTTCCTTCTACCAGTGGTATACTGGCCATAATCTATTGACCTCAAAGATCCTATTTTAATATGACTGCTAGTACAATCCATACGCACTCCTTGTTTAAAAGTGGAGCGGAGAATAAGTCCAAACTGATTCCACTTCCTAAACGCTGTGCATGCGTCCATCTCCAGGAGTGAATGATTCTGATAGCAAGTTAGCTACCGCTGAATGGTCGGCCCTCACACATTTTCACCTCACCAAATCTGGCCCTCTTTGCAAAAAGTTTGGACACCCCTGCCATAGAAAGTGACTACGAAGTGGGCTGGTGGGGGCATCTGTGTACTTGAAATGCCAGGGCCTATTGTGGAATCAATTCCAGGTAAGAGACTGTTCAGGATCCAGTATGAACTTGTGCTTCTATCCAGAGGGAAGGATACATACAGGGAGATGGATTATGATAAAATACAGATTTTCTTGTGCTTCAATTTAGATTATCACCTGCCTATTTGGCATTTCCTACACGGAGAACACAACCACCACACACAAAGCTCTGGGGGTAACATGATTGGTTGCACTTCTTGCCTTGACATTGTGAACCAACCAGGCACTAAACACTTTATTTAAATGTAAACATAACTATATCACATTTTAAACAGATTGTGAACAAAATCTTAATCTTTGGGAGAGGAGTCAAATAAACGATATGGGCACATGGGCCTTGTTTTCTTTATTTTTAGAATTTTTTTGCTAATATCTACAGTGCTTTAATATATATCTGTATCTTAGCCTACAGTGTGGCTTGCGTTATTGGGTGGTACCCAGGCTGTACACCTTTCTCCACCATTAGTTTTGCACTTGGGTGCTGTGTGTATGCCAGTTTCAATATTGTAAATATACTGTAAATATAAACCTTTATACTTCAGACTCTGCCAAACAGGTATATACACTGATGTAACACTGTTTTATAAAACACGTGATGCATGAGGCATAACCTTCCCACCCTCCCATTGAAGATCTTCATTAATGGTATGATGTTATTTTTTTTTCCAGACCCAGACTTATCCCGTATATGTTCTCTACATTTACGGCATAAGCTTCAATAAAACAAGGCCTGATCATGACCGTCACAAACCTACTAATGACTTTACTGTACTGATCATTGGAGCAATTTCACTAACCTCGGAAAATTCACCAGCGACGACTTCGCTCGCAGCGCAACACTTCGCCAGGCATAGATTCGCCAGGACAATGCTAATTCACTAAAATCTGAAGTTGTGTCCAGGGTACCAAACACTGACGAAGTTGCGCTAGCGTTACTGCGCCAAGCAAAGTTGCGCTAGCGTTGGCTAATTTACATACAGTGGGAAGTTAAAGTACAATGGACGTATATGTTGCAGCAAATACATTACACTACACAAGCCCGGGAAACCTTAATAAAATAAA
This sequence comes from Xenopus petersii, assembly GCA_038501925.1. Taxonomy (NCBI): domain Eukaryota; kingdom Metazoa; phylum Chordata; class Amphibia; order Anura; family Pipidae; genus Xenopus; species Xenopus petersii. Next base: position 40,219,226 of record CM076674.1, read on the forward strand.
GTTGTTGTATTGCCCAACACATGAGCCCAGCGTATAGTTTATGTGCCATATGTTAGGAAATGTAGGGGGGAAGCTGGTTACCCCCAAAAAATTACGCTCTTTTTCAGCCTATCACCCTGAAAAAGGAAAAGACGCTAGCGTTTTTTTGGCACGCCTATCTACTCTATTGCACTTCGCCTGATCTGAGGTCTGGTGAATGAGGAAACGTTCAGTAAAATCCGCTTCTTTTTGCGTAGTTACGTCCATTCGCCAGAGCACAAATTCAGCAGGCATTAGGGAGCGAAGTAACGCTAGAGTCTATCTCCTACGCTAGCAAAGTTACGCCACGACCGTTAGTAAATCAACGATGAACTGAAATGATGTCACGCTGGCGAATGTTGTTTGCTAATATTGCACATGTAAGTGATTATTGTCTCAAACCAATTCCAGGTGGAAATTAGTAAAGTCCCACCAAGACTAAACCACATAAATTGCAGACGTGCCATTATTCAGGTAGTGTTACCATTTTCTATGAAGGGTTTACATTATTAAGGCAAAAACTCTCCCCATTTAATATGATCATTTAAGTGTTAGAGTGGAAATGATCCATGTATTTGTCTAGTTAAACTAATTAGAAATTAGCCACAGCACTGTAATGCAAAACATAATTTAATATACACTAAAGTTTCAAATAGAAAATATGGCATAGAGTTCAAGCTTCCGTAAATCTGCTCATATTGTACCTAACATTGTGAATTGGTCTTGGGTGCAGCCAATGAGTCCTTGAGTTTTTCAGCCAGACTGCCTTAAAGGGATTCTGTCATGATTTTTATGATGTATTTTTTATTTCTAAATTACATTGTTTACACTGCAAATAATTCACTATACAATATAACATTTCCTTGCTAAATCAGCAAGTGTATTTTTTTTGTTGTAATATTGGTGTGTAGACAGCCATCTCAGGTCATTTTGCCTGGTCATGTGCTTTCAGAAAGAGTCAGCACTTTAGGATGGAACTGCTTTCTGGCAGGCTGTTGTTTCTCCTACTCAGTGTAACTGAATGTGTCGCAGTGGGACCTGGATTTTACTGTTGAGTGCTGTTCTATACTGTTGAGTGCTGTTCTTAGGCCCTGGACACACGTGGATATTTGCATCTTTTTCAGTGTGGTCCGTGGCGTGCACCACACCAAAAATGCTGCAAATATCCACATATGTGTCTGGGGCCTTAGATCTACGAGGCAGCTGTTATCTTGTGTTAGGGAGCTGCTATGTGGTTACCTTCCCATTGTTCTGTTGATTGGCTGCTGGGGGGGAAAAGGGAGGGGTTGATATCACTCCAACTTGCAGTACAGCAGTAAAGAGTGACTGAAGTATATCAGAGCACAAGTCACATGACTGGGGGCAGCTGGGAAACTGACAATATGTCCAGCCCCATGTCAGATTTCAAAATAAAATATAAAAAAATCTGTTAAATCAGCCCCAGTATGTTTAACTGTGAAAGCAAGGCTTCAGACAAAAACAAAAACCCACTCTGTGTGTATTTAAAGGGATCCTGTAATCGGAAAACGTGTTTTTTTGCAAAACACATCAGTTAATAGTGCTACTCCAGCAGAATTCTGCACTGAAATCCATTTCTCAAAAGAGCAAACAGATTTTTTTATATTCAATTTTGAAATCTGACATGGGGCCAGACATTTTGTCAATTTCCCAGTCATGTGACTTGTGCCTGCACTTTAGGAGAGAAATGCTTTCTGGCAGGCTGCTGTTTTTCCTTCTCAATGTAACTGAATGTGTCTCAGTGGGACATGGGTTTTTACTATTGAGTGTTGTTCTTAGATCTACCAGGCAGTTGTTATCTTGTGTTAGGGAGCTGCTATCTGGTTACCTTCCCATTGTTCTGTTGTTTAGCTGCTGGGAGGAAAAAGGGAGAGGGTGATATCACTCCAACTTGCAGTACAGCAGTAAAGAGTGATTGAAGTTTATCAGTGCATAAGTCACATGACTTGGGGCAGCTGGGAAATTGACAATATGTCTAGCCCCATGTCAGATTTCAAAATTAAGTATAAAAAAATCTGTTTGCTCTTTTGAGTAATGGATTTTAGTGCAGAATTCTGCTGGAGCAGCACTATTAACCGATTCATTTTGAAAAAAATTTTTTTCCCATGACAGTATCCCTTTAAGGGAAATAGATGCTATTAAGCACCATTTATAAATAGGATGTATTACACTCCATTAGAGCTGAACAGAATTAAAGCTAAAAAAAAACAAAATACAAGTGTATAGTGTGCCGTGAATGATATGGATTAAAATGACTATGCAGATTTTCTCTTTTCTCCAGATCATATGAAAGTATCCAAAGACATAACTCTGTTTTGCATTAAGCATGAAGTTATTTATTCCCTTTGATGTTTCTTTTGGGGTCAGTGTACTGTTGAATTGAATGGAAATGAACGACAAGTGGTTTGTGCATTGTTGCAGCAAAAAGTGGCTTTGTCATTTAGATTTTTCGGTGGCCCTTCTGTATAGTGTGGGCCACTGTGACTGCTTGTCTTGAACTTCTTTAACAGGCTGCTTGTCATTCTTTATCATACAAGAAGTAGACTAGTCATTAGCCAGATATGACTATCCTGCCATACTGTATCAACCAGATCTGTCAGTTAAATCTCTCTTATTTGGGGGAAAGGGAGTCCTACTCTGGACTAACAATATGTGGATTGTGGCAGCTGTAAGCAGGCCCGGATTGCGGCAAGGCCGCATAGGCCTGGGCCTAGGGCAGCAAAAAAATAGGGGCGGCATGCCGCCTAGCCGCATTATGGGGACCTGTGCGTCCCCATTAAATTACAGCAGCTGCGCCGGCGTTTTTTCGCCGGCGCGCTGGGAAAGGGAGGTGAGGTGGGCGCTAGGACCAGGCGGCCTAGGGGCGCCGGTCATTGAAATCCGGCACTGTCTGTAAGTTGCCATAGAAAGTCACTATTTACTGGGTCTGTGGGGGACTATTTGAGCCTCTGTGTAGTTGAAATGCCATTTTGATTTTAATTCCCAGTCCTTGCTATAGTGTATAGTCTAGCTGGACATGAAGTCTTCCAGATGATAATGAGGGCTGCCTTTCTCGCTTAAGACAATCAGAACCTCTTGTTGGAGATTTTCGAGTTTCCTTTTCAGGTCTTCCATCACCCTTCCCACTTCTTCTTGTTCCCTTCTCAGGCCTTCTCGTTCAGTCTGTAGCTGCCCTATATCCCTTTCGAGACTCGTTATATTTTCCATCTTGCGTTTTCTGCAGTTTTGAGCAGCTACTTTATTTTTGCCTCTTCTCCGGATATCTCTGACCAAAGCCAGCTGGGTATCTGTCAGTGTGTATCTGGAGAGAAGCTCGTTAAAATCTTCTACTGGCAAGTTAACAATCCTTTCAGTGGGAAAAGGAATATTCATGGCAGCTGCCCGTCTTTCATCTCGGCTGCATACCAGTTCTTCACTTTGCAATGCACTATACTGATGGGCATCGGTTATATTATTCATTAGAGACTGTACCATGCCAAACTGGTCTTGACCTGCCAATGCAGGAAGCATTTCCATGTATTCCACCTGCAATCTTTGTGATTCGATATTTTCCAGTTCAATGGATTCCCCATCACTAAAATTCAATGAGAGGCCTGAGTCTGATTCAAAGTCCTCTTGGCCCTTGCAGAGTTGGCGTACAGAGTTTGTGCTGGGTACACCCACATCAGGAATTGTGGGTACAGGGAAGAGTCCATTCACAGGTAGAGTCTTAGGGGGACAATGATCTGATACCCCCATGTGATTTATGCTTGATGAGATGAGCATGCCTGTGTAGGCAGTAGGGCCAAATGCAGAAGCCAAAGGCAAAGTGTGGATTTGCTGATCTTGCAAAGCATTCATGTCCATGTAAAGGTGCTCATATGCCTGAATATTGTGGTTTAAACTTTGTGCTACACCTTGTGTGTACTGGCATGGTCCATAGTCAGAGCTAGGCATGGCAGATGTTCCGCAACCAATGGCATCATATGGAGAGTTATTCTGTGCGTCAAGGCCCTGAGTTTAAAATAAAATATACACAACTGTCATCATTTTTTTCTAGAAAAATAAATACTAGACATGTGGAACAAGGTATCAGGTTGAGAAAGTGAATAACGTATAGGAAACCGAATAAAGGCTACAAAGTTTGCACCAAGGCTAAGCTGTTTGCTTTCAAGCAGGTCAACAGCAATTTCTATGTGCTGATCGGTTGCTATGGGTTACTAGACCTGGTGCAATTTTTTTGACTTTCATTACATTAACCCTTAAAAGGATGCAGAGGGTGCAAACTATCAGGAAATAAGGCTCAGTTTTTATCATGAAAAAAGGCTCATTTAGAAATTCAGTGCGTGGTACAAAGTGCTGTTTTTGGACAAAAAATAACTTTCTCCCACAATGCAGCATTCTTCCTAGAATTTGAGTATCATTGCAGCCACGCAGTAAGTTGTGGCCAGTGCAACTGCGTGTAATTAAACAGCGGGCATTGTATTACTTCCAGTGTGCCAATTCCTGCAATGACCCACATTAATGGCATTAGTGCGTGATTGGCTGGGCCTATTAACCCAGAAAATGTAATAGGGTGAACTGCGGATGTGCTTAACAACATGTCTTAAATATTATTATTAATATAGCTCCTCTTATGTAATAATTAAAGTGCAGTACTACTATTTCATAAGGGGCACAACATTGACATTACCCTACCTGTAGTTCAGCAATGGAAAGGAATTCTTGCCAGGCGACATCCATGTTCCTTTGGGTACGTTCTCCCATTAACGTGAGAAAATGGGCTTTACAAAACTGACCTTTAGGTGGTGGGCATGGGGCATAATTTTAACAGAACACTTTGAAAGGCCGTTGGATTTAAATGGTCTGAATTTCTGCTAGGAACCCAATATCTGTAAGCTGGAAAAAAGGTGAAAGACAGAATTTTAGCTCAATACTCATAACTGTGCAGCTTTGATTGACAAATTACACTGAATACATTCTATTGGTGTCTATACAAAGCCGTCACCCCTTTAAAAAAAGTACCTACTAATAGTGACCTCAGGGCCCTTAAGAATTCCATATGCACAGCTCCATCTCAAGAAATATATTTTCGACTTAGATGAAAATCCCCACATTTTCAGCACAGTTTAGTTGTTGTGGTGTGTGTAGCTTACCTTGACACTAAGGGCACAGACCAAATATCTCTATTGACAGAGCACTAAATAATGAGCTCAACCAGACTTTATTCTGCAAATATCTCTATTATGACCAACTGCACTCAACCCATTATCTATATATTAAAGGAGAAGGAAAGTTGTCTTGCACTTGGGGGTGCCAAATGTTAGGCACCCCAAAGTGATTGTGTTTATTTACCTGAAACCCCGGGCCGGTGCTCCTATGAGCAGAAAACTGCACCGGCCTGGGGTTCATCCAGTGAGCACCACGGAGCAATCATCCAGCTTCATCTTTCTTCAAATTTCCCGGGGCAGACGCATGCGCAGTTGAAAGAAATAACTGACTTTTTAGTTAAAGGGATACTGTCATGGGAAAAAAACATTTTTTTCAAAATGAATTGGTTAACAAAACAGATTTTTTTATATTCAATTTTGAAATCTGACATGGGGCTAGACATTTTGTCAATTTCCCAGCTGCCCCAAGTCATGTGACTTGTGCTCTGATAAACTTCAATCACTCTTTACTGCTGTACTGCAAGTTGGAGTGATATCACCCCCTTCCCTTTTCCCCCCCAGCAGCCAAACAAAAGAACAATGGGAAGGTAACCAGATAACAGCTCCCTAACACAAGATAACAGCTGCCTGGTAGATCTAAGAACAACACTCAATAGTAAAAACCCATGTCCCACTGAGACACATTCAGTTAAATTGAGAAGGAAAAACAGCAGCCTGCCAGAAAGCATTTCTCTCCTAAAGTGCAGGCACAAGTCACATGACCAGGGGCAGCTGGGAAATTGACAAAATGTCTAGCCCCATGTCAGATTTCAAAATTGAATATAAAAAAATCTGTTTGCTCTTTTGAGAAACGGATTTCAGTGCAGAATTCTGTTGGGGTAGCACTATTAACTGATGCGTTTTGAAAAAAACATGTTTTCCGATGACAGGATCCCTTTAAAGTTTCGGCTTTTCATTCTGCTGCGCATGTGCAGCCACGTGAAGAAAGAGGAAGACGGAAGAGGATCGTTCCGTGGTGCTCGCTGGAAGAACCCTGGGTCGGTGCAGTTTTCTGCCCGGGGTTTCAGGTAAGTAAATGCAATCACTTTGGGGTGCCTAACATTTGGCACCCCAAAGAGCAAGATCACTTTCCTTCACCTTTAAGGACATTTAGACATTTCCTGCATTAAAAATGTCCTACCCTTTAAAAAACACAGGCATTGTTTGTCCATATATTGCAATATATTTAAGCTGAATAAATGGAGTAAACAGTGTGTATTGAAGTCTTCTCCAAAAATACATTTCAGTGAAAACAACTTAAGAAAATAATGGCATTTGGCCTCACTGCATAAAGTTCAGTCTGTGGGTACGAACACTATAAAAAAACTAGTAAAATGTGAAGACCAATATGAATAACACTTTTCGTGCCTTAGGCTATGCATGTCCTAATAAATATTTTGTAACTGTACAATTAATAATACTACTACTATAATTTGCACTCTCCATTGGTCTCCACATTTTAGTCGTTTTTTCACATATTTAAGCTGGCCAACTACTTTCATCTGAGTGTAGGACTGGTCAGACCATGGATGACTGTGAGATAGTCATTCCTGGTTAATCCCTGTTAAAATGAGATAACCTGTTGCAAGTTGTATTTTATAGTGAATGGTTACCATGTTAATTGCATGTTCACAGTTGCCTGTAGTGACATTTTTTTCCTGCCCTGCTCTTATTTCATATCATTTTTGTTATAATTATAAATTTTGACAGATCTGCTGCTTGCCTTCTGCATATACTTCCCCTATCAAGCCCCCCTTTCCTTCCCTCCCTTTGTTTCTGCTCCTGCATTATATAGATAAGGCTGGCCTGAAGGAGCCCCGTAAAAGTCTTGCAGGTTACAATTTGCCTTTCAAAGGAGAACTATCATTGTAATGAAAATGCTATCAAAACACTGAAAGGGGAGGGGTAATAAATCATGTACACAAATATTTAGATATGTAAATGTTATATTTGTAAACCTATTTACCCAAACCATTTTTACTGCTGTGAGACCCCAGCATGACTTATTTGGAACCCACAGCTGCAAGTGTTATACAGTTAATAACAGCAATAATGATGTTTGCATTTGCAATACAGGGGCAGATTTAAGCTGCTGATTAAGTGACCTCACCAAATGAACAGATCCTATAATGTATGGCCAACATAAATGCCCACTGCAGTTTGGTAGACTTTTTAGAGCCTGAACAGTTCTACTAATGTCCTTAGACAAATGGGTGGAAATTGGTTCAAATAAAAAAGGGTGTAATTAATACCAAAAGGTAAACATTTTTTAAAAATCTATGTAAGGATCATGCACATGGCTGGTAGGGTAGAGAGGGCATAATAAAGACCCAGCGACCATCCAGGGTCTGTTGTATGCTAGTTATGTCACTTATACTAACTTGTGTTTTAAAAATGTTTTAACTACAGAAATACAGGTATAGGATCCTTTATCCGGAAACCCGTTATACAGTAAGCTCTGAATCACGGAAAGGCTGTCTCTCCCATATACTCCATTTTATCCAAATAATCCATTTTTTTAAAAAAATGATTTCATTTTTCTCTGTAATAATAAAACAGTAGCTTGTACTTGATCCCAACTAAGGTATCATTAATCCTTATTGGAAGCAAGACCAGCCTATTGGGTTTATTAAAATTTTAAATGATTTTCTAGTAGACTTAAGGTATGAAGATCGAAATTACGGAAAGGTCTTTTATCTGGAGAACCCCAGGTCCAGAGCATTCTGGATAACAGGCCCCATACCTGTAATTAGTGATTCTAATGGATGCACAGTATTCACTAATTTGACTTACCTTCACCTTGTTAAAACTTAAAATATGACAATTCCAGAAAACAAACTCTTATGGTGACTTATTATATTTTACAATGGGGGCACATTATATATAATTCTTACCTGAAGCCATGTATTAAAAATGTCTGGTTACCACTTAATCACTTAATTGCTGCCTCATTCAGCCTTCATCTGTATCTCATGGGCATATTACCTGAAACAAAAAGAAAATATTTTATATACAGGTGTGGGACCTGTTATCCAGAATGCTCGGGACCTGGGGTTTTCCGGAGAAGGTATCTTTCTGTAATTTGGATCTCCATACCTTAAGTCTACTAAAACATCAATTGAACCCAATAGGATTGTTTTGCATCCAACAAGGACTAATTATATCTTAGTTGGGAAGAAGTACAAAGTAATGTTTCATTACTACAAGGAAAAAGGAAATAATTTTTTAAAATCTGAATTATTTGATTATAATGGAGTATATGGGAGATGGCCTTTCCATATTTCGGAGCTTTCTGGATAATGGATTTCCAGACAACGGAACCTATACCTGTGTATATATTATATAGGGATGCACCGAATCCACTATTTTGGAATCGGCCGAACCCCTGAATCCTTTGCAAAAGATTTGGTCGAATATGGATATATGTGTACGCAATATGCAAATTAGGGGTGGGAAGAGGAAAAAATCTTTACTTATTTGTTTTGTGACAATAAGTCATGCGATTTCCCTCCCTGCCCAAATTTGCATATGGAAATTAGGATTCATATTCGGTTTGGCTGGGCAGAAGGATTCGACCGAATCTGAATCCTTCTGAAAAAGGCCGAATCCTAGATTCGGTGCATCCCTAATATTATATAGTATAATCATTGTTCTCTCTAAGATCCTGGATACACGGGGCATTTTATCTGCTTCTGGGCACTTATGAACACACAGGGACAGATTACAAGGTGGGGGGGGCATGAGTTGACAATATGCCCCTTGTGCCAATGGCTTAAGACTTTTATGGATTTTACTTTTAGGTTACAGACCCTGTTTCCCCTTTCTATGCTATACTTAGAAATTTCTACACTAAGACATTTAAGTTAAAAAAAATGATCATTACATTTATAGAATTGGTATCCAGGGGGAGTAATGTCTTTATATGTCTACAAACTCACTTTGAGGTCCCAACATCTGGTCACAGTCCTTTCACTACAGACATGATCCTAGTCACACGTCCTCTCCACCCCTCTCATTTCTATAGTAGAGTGGTAGAGAACTAAAAGATAAGATTTATATAGGCTGACATATGGCACAGAAAAGCAATTCGTTTTGATCTGTCCAGTACAAATCAGAAACTGAAAGCAAGAAGTTATGAAATGGTAACTGCACAATACAACTTAGCACCTGTTAGTAAACCAGCCCCACGATGTGGCAAAGGTCACTGTTTGGTTGTAACTGATCTGTTAGAAAGCTTTTATTTAAAAAATCCACTCAATTGCAATGCATTATGGTTAACTTTTAGTTATAGTTATGTATTAGAATGCCCAATTCTAAGCAACTTTTTAATTGGTCTTCATTATTTATTTTGAATAGTTTTTTTTATTATTTTGCCTTTTTCGGCTGACTCCAGCTTACAAAAGGGGGTCACTGACTCCATCTAAAAGACACATGCTCCATAAGGCTTAGGGATGCATCGAATCCACTATTTTGTATTTGGCCGAACCCCTAAATCCTTAGTGAATCATAATTTGCATATGCAAATTAGGGGTGGGAAGAGGAAAACATTTTTTACTTCCTTGTTTTGAGACAAAAAATCCCGCAATTTCCCTCCCCACTCCATTAGGATTCAGATTCGGTTCAGCCGGGAACAAGGATTTGGCCGAATCCAAATCCTGCTGAAAAAGGCCGAACCCTGGCCGAATCCCGAATTGAATCCTGGATTCGGTGCATCCCTAATAAGGCTACACATTTATTGTTAGTGCTACTTTTTTATTACTCATCTTTCTATCCAGGTCCTCTCATATTCAAATTCCAGTCGTTTATTCAAATCAATGCATGGCTGCAAGGATAATTTGGACGCCAGATTGCTGGAATAGCAAACTGGAGAGCTGCTGAATAAAAAGCTAAATAACTCAAAAAACACAAATAATAAAAAATGAAAGCGAATTGCAAATTGTCTCAGAATATCACTCCCTACATGATACTAAAAGTTAATTCGAAGGTGAACAACTCCTTTAATGGACAAACAAAATGGGATAACTTGGACCACTCTTTGCTGAAAAATGCACCAGCCTGGGGTACTATTCCTATGCCGTCATCCTCATTTACTTCCCAGCAGTCCATTGTGGCTGCCATTTCAATGCACTGTATTGTACCATTAGAAATCAGCACATGGACATTAGTAAGATCAGAAATAATTAAACTATCCTGTTCCTGTGCCCAGCCAGCCACAAGTGGAAAGTGAATGAAGATGGAAGTGCGGTGCTCATTGGAAAAGTACCAAAATTATTGATTGTATTCACTGGAGGTGGGTGCATAGTACATTTTCCATTCAGGAAAACCTGAATTCATTGGAGGGTACCATTGCATCCAAGTCAACAGAGGGATGACTGGGAAAGCAGTTGGTGCAGAGTAGAAACTTCCCTGGGACAGTCATACAAACAGAACCAACCTGTGGAACAAATCCAGCCACTGAATTTACTGACATAGTGGTTCCACCACTGAATTTGGGTTTCCTTGTTCTTTTATAAACAAATGTTTATTATTTTTTTATATATCTGACACTTTATTTGTGAGTTTCTTAACCTAACATTTTTTCAGCTGTAACCAATGCACTCATGCTGCGAACCACTGACAGATTTCACCTTCTCTGATTGGCTGATTTCACTATTGACACTTGTATGCATTACAATTGTTAGGGCTTTAGCAAATGGGCAGATTCGGGGAGATTTAGTCGCCTGGCGACTAATCGCCTCTTCTTCGGGGCGACAATCTCCCCGAACTGCCTTCCCCCTGCCTTCCGTCTGCTAAAATGAAAAATCACCTGCGTCAATGCACTCGCTGTGCTTTGATTTCTGAAGTTGCCTCACAAGGAAACTTCGGGTGACTTCGGAAATCGAAGCGTCGCTAGTGCATTGCCGCAGCCGATTTTTCATTTTAGCAGACAGAAGGCAGGGAGAAGGCCAGGCGACTAAATCACCCTGAATCTGCCCGTGTGCTAAAGCCCGCTGGCCATAGATGCAAAGATCCAATCGTACGAATCATCGTACGATCTGACTTTCCCATCTCCCGACCCGCCACTAACCATTCAGATCAAAGTCTTACCAGTCAGATTAGTTAAAGAACAGATCCGTAATGTTCTGCCCCTGACAGCAATCGTACGATATCTATGTCCAACCAAAGCTAGTGACAGTCTCCCACTGAAAATTGTACCATCGGCAATACACGCAGAGATATTATCGGCAGCCGACAGAAATTTTCGAACCTGTCCGATCGACCAAACGACCGATCTCCGGTGGACGAAAAATGTCGGGACTCTCCACACACGGTCCGAAAATCGTACGAATCCTCGATTTGTACGATCAGATCTTTGCGCCTATGGCCAGCTTTAGGTTGAAGAAACACACTAATTAACCATTCAAGAAGATAAAATAATACCTATTTGTAAAAAGTAAAGATTAAAGGAGAGCTAAAGTAGATATGCAGAAGGTGCTCTTATGAGCACTAATTTTTAATAGCATATAATTTTAGGACAGCCTTTATATCCCCTTTAAACATTCACTATAGTTTGAGTACATGTTCATATAAATGGCAGTTCCTATTCCTCCTGGGCGCTGTTTATCTTGCCACACCACATGTTGCCGGCATGTTGCACAGTATATATCAAAGTGGAACAAATGGAAAAAAACCTAAAGTGCCGGTAGTAAAGTCTTTGACAGTCAGTCCAATATAATTAGCGGTCTATAGTAGGCAAGCAGTTAAATCTAACAGAATTGTAATTGATCGGAAACGTTTAGGTAAATATGCAGAAATTTTTCTCTAAAAGCGCCATAAAATACTTTTAATCCTCATTTCGCAATTCCTCCTCTATATTGCAGCTCCAGTATAAATATGGCAAATCTTTATATAGCATGGATCCAGACTCAAACTGCCAAGAGGAAAACATTCTACAGATCCAACAGGCAACCAAGTGGATCTCCAGGTGCTGTGAATTATAATGCCCAGCGTCCCCTTCAGCAGCTGTAGAGGGGCAGACGTTGGAGCTTTTTTTTTCCAATTTCTCCCTCTATAACCCAATGAGTTTCCCATCCTCTTTTGAGTCTCCTCTCACTGAACTCTTTTCTAATCCATTATCTTCCTCTGCCTTCTGTGTCTAGCTTCTCTCAGCCTTCTGTGTCTAGCTTCTCTCTGCCTTCTTCGCCTATCTCCTCAAGTCTTGCCTGAACCTTCTGGTGACCCGGCCTGGAGATCTGTATTAATGTCACTCTCCTGGAATTCATTTTGCACTTCTTAATCCACTGCCCTTCCCCTTTAATTGACAGACCTATCAGTGAAGTCTTAGTACTAAATAAACTGGAGTAGAGCATTCTTTAATGGAACAGCTGGACAGCTTCCTATTACCAAATATATTTATCTTTTATATTATTACATGTTTTAAAACTGTTGTTTCCAACCCTATTCTGTGCTCCTGAAGAGCTGAAAACAGTGGGTTTCATATAGAAGAAATGACCACTGTGGTCAAAAGATTTTAAAATAAAAAATGGCTACAGACTTGGCCATAAAGCTTATTGGTTATAGGAACTTTTCACTGCCTCTGCTTAGCGTGTCTGCCTTAGGGAGTATGTGACAAAGGACTAGAGCAGGATGTTATGTAACACTGCCCTGTGCAAGATCAATGGTGGCTGTAAGATTTTCAGAGTTTTAGCAAGGGCGTACTAAGGAGTAGACACACTGAATTCTTTTCAATGTGGCTGTACTCACACAGACGCATGTAAGCGCCGAACGCAGGTTGGGATGCAGCATGTTGCATTTTACCGGAATGCAGGGGAGTGCAGCTAAAAACGCTCGTCTGTAAGTGCCCTATATAAGAATTTTTGAAAGCTAGGGAGCACCAGAAAGTACAATCCACAGCTGGGTCCTGTACTTACCAATTGTAATGGCAGCTGTTAAGTATAGTGTTGCATTGTGCACACAGCACTGCTCCTTTCATTTTGCTCCAGACTCAGTGCAAGGTGCAAAGTGAAAGCTACACTCAAATCCTTAGGCACAAGTGCCCTTTAACTGAGCACAAAAAGGTACAATGGAGTTGCACCCCTGAGTGCTCTTGTACTTGCAGCTTGAGAATTGATAACTGATCCCTTATAAATGTGTTTTAATGTCCTGATTATGTATATTCAGTTGCTGAGCCTATTTCCCCATAACATTTTTAGGATTCACCTTTTTTCCTCACTTGGCTTTTGGACTATTAGTAGGGTTATTTACCTTTAGATTCAAATTATTTTGCTTTTTATTCAGCAGCTGTCCAGTTTGCAATCTGAGCAATCTGGTTGCTAGGGTCCAAAGTACCCAAGCGACCATGCATTGATTTGAATAAGAGGCTGGAATATATATAGGAGATGGCCCGAATAGAAAGATAAGTAATAAAGTAGTGATAACAATAATAATAATAAATGTGTAGCCTTAAAAAGCATTTGTTTTTTTAGTGACCCCATTTGAACGTTGGAGAGAGTCAGAAGAAGAAAGCAAATAATTACAAAAATATAAAAAAAAACAATGAAGACCAATTGAAAGGTTGTTTAGACTTAGTCATACTAAAAATTAACGATGAACCACCCCTTTAAAGACTAATATGATAGACCTTGAGATATAATAGTAATACTGATGGGGTGAGACAGGGGCTGGATTTACCTTTACTCTTTAAAATTCCCCAGGCTTCATTTATTTTAATTCTAACACCCACCTCCTGTGGTGCCAAACTGTGGCTGAGCCCTTATTCCAAAAATAAATGAACATAAATGATTTGCTTATCTAGCCAAGATACTAGTCACCCACCAAAAATAAACGTTTACGCCAAAGGATGAACATTTTTTAATAGGACCCCCTAAAGGTATGAGTCTTGTATGCAAATATACAGAAAATGAAAACTCTATGTACACACAGAGTTATCTATGGTCATACTTTGCCTATTTTAAAGGAAATAAATGTAGACTTAAGATCCAAATTACGGAGAGATCCCTGATCCGGAAAGCCCCAGGTCCTGAGCATTCTGGATAACAGGACCTATACCTGTACTTTAATATCAACACTAACTACAGCTGCCAGTGACCTAATGGGGGTATTACAACAGGTTGTACAAAGAGGAAAGGTGAAAGACACAAGGAGCAGACTGAAAGGTGAATCTTCAGAATATTAAAGGGGTTGTTCACCTTTACATCAACATTTAGGGGCACATTTACTTAGCTCGAGTGAAGGATTACAATAAAAAATACTTTGAATTCCGAAGTATTTTTTTGGCTACTTCGACCTTCGACTACAAACTTTGAATCGAACAATTCAAACTAAAAATCTTTCAACTATTCGACCATTCGATAGTCAAAGTACTGTCTCTTTAGAAAAAACTTCGACCACCTACTTCGCCACCTAAAATCTACCGAGCATCAATGTTAGTCTATGGGGAAGGCTTTCTAGCCAATTTGGGATCGAAGGAAAATCGTTTGATCGATGGATCGATCAAACGATTTTTCCTGCGATCGTTCGATTGCAGGATATTCGGTAAATCCTTCGATATTCGAAGTCGAAGGATTTTACTTTGACGGTCGAATAGCGAGGGTTAATTAACCCTCGATATTCAACAAGTAGTAAATGTATGATGTAGAGAGAGATATTCTGAGACCATTTGCAATTGGTTTTCATTTTTTATTATTTCTGTTTTTTAGATTTTTATTTAGCAGCTCTCCAGTTTGCAATTTCAATAATCTGGTTGCTAGGATCCAAATTACCCCAGCAACCAGGCATGGATATAAATAAAAGACTGGAATATGAGCAATTCAATGACTGTAAAATAGAAAAAATTAAGGCTGATTGAAAAGTTGCTTAGAAGTAACCATTCTATAACATTCTAAAAGTTAAAATAAAGGTGAAACCACTCTTTTGCATTAAATAAAGTGACCAGTTTATCACTTCTTGTGACAGTGTGACACTATGCAGGTCAGTGTAATACAGCACACAATGTGCTAAGTACTGTAAGTACAGAAACATAACCTTACTCTTCCTTCTTACTCTTTAGATATGCACAAATGTACATACATTGCTAGAAATGAGTGGGCACGACCATTGAGATAGCTATGCATAGGACAACATATTGCTTTAAAACCTTTCCTTTAATGATTGCATGTTTTCTGGTGATCTTCAAAACAAACTGGGACTGATTTACTAACGGGTGCTAAATTTCACTACTACAGTTACCCATAGCAACCACTCAGAAGGTAGCTTTCATTTTTTAATTCATAATCTGAGCAAAACAAATTGTTAATTAGCTGCTCTGGGTGAGAGTAGTAGTATCTTGCTTTGCTACAGAGACCTCCAGACTTCAGTCTCAAAACGGGTCATTTACTTATGCCCTTGCCACAGGCAGTTCTGTATTTATTGAGAAGACACAAGCTCTGCCAGTGTGCAAAACATATTTTGGACAAGTGTTTTGTTTTGAACTTCATACTCTGCCCAGAACTTAGTAAATGAATCCTAATGTGGCCGCTCTTTGGAGGTTATGTAATAAAAGCCACAAAAGTTTGGCTTGGGGCAGTAACCCATAGCAACCAATCAGCAGGTTGCATTTACTGGTCACCTGTTTAAATGCAAACATCTTATTGGTTGCTATGGGTTACTGCTCGTGGGCAAATTTAGTGCCTTATATTACATATGGGTGTTTGTCTTTAGCAAAAAGGTGTGTGCATGGTTAATTGAGAATAATATAGAAGATGAAGAACCAGCAATCCCATTATAATATTCCTTGAGCAATAATCTCATTTTGCTGATTGACAAATCCTAAATTCTGTCCCTATTGATAAATTTATTTCAAAGAACATAAACTCAAAATTATTTTTTCTTATGTTACATTGTTTTATATTTGAAAATAACCCATTGGGTCAAATAAGTAGAAATAAGTCAAATCAAATAAGACATTCCCTTATTTGTTCTTGAGCCACTCCAGTGTTACTTTAGTCTTGCATTTGGGAATCTAGTGCTGCTGAAAAGTTTCAACCAAGCTTCAGTCTTGGTAGCAGAACAAAACTGACTATTTTGTAGTATTTGCCTATATTTTGCACATATCCAATCTTCAATCTGTTTTAAAGGAACAGTTCAGTGTAAAAATAAAAACTGGGTAAATAGATAGGCTGAGCAAAATAAAAAAAATGATGGCCAGGCAGTGGCTGAGTGGATTGGCACATCCAGTCACTTGAATATTGGATTGTTCGCTTTTGCCAACTTAAGAATTTGTATTTTTATCTCCAACTTCTTCTGGACGCTCTTTAGTCTCCTTTTTTAAAGCTTTTAATTTACTTTAATTATTCACTGGTAGAGGCCAATCATAAGGCAACTGTGTCCTTTATAGGGCAACTGTTTTTTTTTTTTGTTTTTTTTACCTGTGTGAACTTCTATAGCACACACACTGACTATTTAAGAAACAAAATATCATTTTTTCTTCTAACATTGAACAATGTCACATTAAAAAATTTTGTTTTTAAGTATCATTTCTCAGACACAAAATCATAGTCAAGGGTAAGTATAGGGCTCTATACCACTTATAACCACTGACAATCCCTAACTTGAGTTTCTGAAAGCCATGCCTGCTAGGGGCATCTCCATATTCCTCTCCCATCCACCCCATGAATACAGTGTTACCAAACGGAGGTGTTGTGGAGCTCGAAGACCTGAGTCTCTAGGAGCTAATCATGTGGCCGTGTATAAATTGCAAAAATATGTCAGTTTGCATATAAACATATATAAAATATAGTCCCAAAGGAGGAGCACTCACACAAAGATATATTGTCTGCCTGGGTGCTGGTAACAAATAATGTAATAGTATCATGAAGTACAGCACCGAACATGTCCAAGTTTTGCGAGTTGTACATCGTGGGACCATATATAAAATATAATATGGAACATTAGCTGTCTATATATGATTATTGGCGAATTTAAGAGCCATCTGCCTTGCAAGTACCAGTTCAATGATATTCAGTGCCCAATATCTTAAACCATTTATTCTTCTGTTTGTGCATCATCACTGTACCCTAGACCCGTATTTTATCTTTAAATATTATCTGTCCATATTTTATTGTATCTGCGCCCCCCTCCCTTTTTTCCCTTTCTTGCTTGTATCATCAAACTATTTGAAACCATTCTGTATTGAATGTGCTATATCATCTCCCCTCTTATAGAATCTCTTTTGCCATATATTCTTTCTATTTTCTTACCTCTCCCTTCACTGCCAGGCTCAGTACTTTCCATATCACCAGAGACTGCCTGCGCACATAATGTATATTCAGTCCCACACACTTTATCAGCGCTTGCTTCCAGCATTAGCTTCCAGCATTAGCAAGTTAAACCACAAACTTCAAACAGAAGTACCCTCTCTCCACCCTCTGTTATCCACACCCTCCAGATCACTGCTCCCTCCTCCACAGAAGCCAAGCCCTACTCGCTAGGATTGGGGGCTAATGGCTTATTCAGACTAAATGCTAAGCCGACTCGTTATTATTAGTTAATATCAATCAGACACAGCAATCTACGCAATGATAATCAGGCTACAATTACAGTATGGTTAAAGCAAGAGCAATGTTTTTGTACAAGGAGTATTATTTGATGAGTTTTGCATTTATACATATAAGTAAAAGTTCTCTATTTGCTTAAAGCAACAGAGAGACTCTATAAACATTACTATAACAGCCCATCGAAGGTCAGTTTGGCAGATCTCAAATATGCAGAGAAGAAATGCTGCATATAAAAAACAATATCCTCAATTTTGACTTTTAAGTTTTAGATGGACAATCAGTGGCCTAACCTGTACTGGTGCTTCATTGCAGAGAAGGAAATTGGGCTATATCCTATTCTAGCTAAAGAGCAGAGGTTTTAAAACTTTTTGGTTCAAGCCCCATTTGGGATCCCCATGGTTTATGAAAGAACATTTGCTCTGTTATTATGCCGGTAGTATCCCTCCGTAATCTCATGTTAAAGGAAAACTATACAACTCAAACAATGTAGGTCTCTATAAAGATATACTGCATAAAACAGCTCATATGTAAAACCCTGCTTCATGTAAATAAACCGTTTTCATAATGATATACTTTTCTAGTAGTATGTGCCATTGGGTAATCCTAAAGAGAAAATTGCCTTTTTAAAAAATAAAGGCTGCCTGTAGGATCATATGATTCACGGTGCACACAAACATACTAAACAAACCATACATGTTAGATCACATAAGCCAATTAACAGACAGAGTTGTGTCTTTTGCTTCCACACTTCTTCCTGTTAAAGTTAGAGCTGCAGTATTTCTGGTCAGGTGATCTCTGAGGCAGCACATAGACCATCACAAAGATGTAAAAGGTCAATATTTACTTAAATATATATATCAATATGACAAGATTCTTTAATATGCCACTTAATTTGACATAAACTATCTGTTGCTCAAGTATTCATTTTGGAGGTATAGTTTTCCTTTAAAGCTTTGCCACTCTATGCTTTGCTTTGAGTCCCTTGGAAGGCATGCTCTTTTTGTGCATAAAGAAATAATGGACAATCAATTTTACTGGTTATAGATAATCCTTTGCTCAAGGGCTTTGATTCCCTAATGGTATAATGGTTCATACTGCACAGCTCTCCCTCTTGATAGTGCTTCATTTATAGCTCATTCTTTCTTTAATAAAGTTAAATTCATAAAACAAATATGCAAAATACCATTAAACTACAATACAGCTGTTACCCCTGATTAGAATATGGCAATCTCACCCAGCATGACCTGGTGCAGGTCCTAGTGGTCTGTACTGTCTGCAACTCTATACCAGATTTTCCACCCAAATAATAAAGATACATTTTTAGTATACAGATGTCTTTATATTGTTGCATTACACCTAAATCAGCATGTGCAATACCTTTTAGCGCAAATAGTTTAGGGCCAATGCTAAATAGTTGCCATAATTTCTGTATTTCACTTAATTTCTTTCATTCTCTCTGGATCCCCATCATTGCCACCTATATTTCATGAAGAGTTCTAAGGTTGCGAAAACCATCTGTGGTTTTACTATTTTTTCATAATAACGGACTTCTGCAATACTTCGGAATTTCAGAAGTTTCTTTGGTAAAATCACAAATACTCCTGAATACTACAAGAAGTTGAATTCTAGGGCACTGCAGTCATACTCGCAACATGTTACATACAGTTTAGTTCGTTAGATACACTGCATGCCAGCCCCATCCAGATTAACCTAAACCTTTCTGTATGGTAAAAGTCACATTCACTAACCTAAATGGATTGTTTTCAATATTATTTTAAATATTCTGCTTCATTCACAGTATTTCTAAAATAAATGTAACAGAGCCGCTTGTATTTCAAACGTTCAACTGGAGGGTTAGACGTGTTCTGCTGTGCTGTTAGCGTGTTCTGGAACAGGACAGAAAACATGATGGTGGCGTGTCGCTCACTATAATAATAATATAGCAAATAGGCAAGCAACTGCCTGAATGCCTTGCTAAGGCAGACAATTCAAATGTATTGTACAATAATACTACCGACTGGTTGTTAAACTTCCCCCAGTCATTGAAGTTTCTATTTAACCTTCCAAGTCTGGCTGGAGAACCAAGCTCCATGACTGCTGGCCAAAGATAAAACCATTATCAGATGTTCTTGTAGCTTTCAGCTGTTCGACTACTTATCAGTGCTCAGCGGAGGGCAGGTAGTGTCAGTATGAGTCTATATCTTGCAGTATATGTCTCTTTGTGCAAATATGTCATTTTAAAGACTGTATGTCAGTATAAGCTTGTGCATAGACATTTGCCTATATTCACGAAAAATTAGAGAGCCATTCATAGACATAAAATTGTCTTGTTTATATCTTTTTTGCTTCTTTTTTCCTGAAGCTTCATTTTAGAAAAAGGTTCTTTAAAAAAACAGTAATACTGATGGCATGCTAGTTATAGATACAGGTATATTATCTATTATCCAGAATGCTTGGGACCTTGGATTTTACAGATAAAGATTCTTTCTGTAATTTGTATCTCCACACCTTTTGTATAAAATGTCACATGAACATTAAATAAACCACATAGGATTGTTTTCCCCTATATATGGATTAATGCAGCTTAATTACCATCAAGTACAAGGTGCAGTTTTATTATTACAGAGAACAAGGGCATTTTTAAGAATTAAAATTATTCGCTTTAAAGGTACTCAATGGGAGATGGCATCTCTGGATAACGAGTTTCTGTTAAAGGAATCCCATACCTGTGTGTATTAGATTTTTAAATGCTCAGACAGATCTCTGTATGTTGGGTTGTCTAGTGGCATAGGTAGGGTTGCCACCTGGCCGGTAAAAATGATGGCTGATCCCAAAAAGTTAGATATATAGGAAGGCCAGTATTTTTTCCAAAAAAGGTGGCAACCCTAGGCGGGCTACTGTATGAGATCCAACAGTAAGCAGCCCTACTTAAGTAACATTATAGCTCACCACATCTCCCATGATTATTCCTTTTAATAACATGTATTTTTAGAGTTTTGAAAATATTCTGCTGCTCTGTACAAAAAATTATTTTATACAAACATAAAGAATTTCACACATACTGACGAGTAACCGATACAGAAGTGGAGGTCCCTGCCCAAAAGAGTTTACAATCTAAAAGATTAATGCCCAGCGCACGTGTTTTGGTGCATTCATCTAGCCTGCTACCAGAACCCCAATAAAGTCATTATTTTTATCCTTAATTTATATGGTGTTGTCATTTTACTTACTCTACTCGCTCTATACAGGCACATTAGTGCCTGGCCCTGTGAAACTTCCTATGAAGGCCACACACATTTTTCTCCATTTTGAGTAAGGTTGCCACCTAGCCGGTAAAAATGTTGCCACCTGGCCGGTAAAAATGATGACCACCAGACCAAAAACTGAAGCATATCACAAGGAACAATGTTTTTCCTAATGTTTTAATTATTTAATTCCTGGCATTTATATATAGCTCCACATATTACCACTAGAGTTGCCACATGGCACAACATGATGGTTGATCCCAATGTTATTAATAGGGAAAAAAGATAATATAGGAAGGCCGGTATTTTTTTTCCAGAAAAGGTGGTCACCCTAATTACCACAGAATCACATTGGTTCCTGCCCCAGTGGAACTTACAATCTAAGGTAATTCACACAAACTATGGTCAATTAATCAGGAGGCAATTAAACTGCCTACTGAACTAGGGGTCGGCAGAAGAAGCACCTGCCTAGGGCGCAACAAAAAGGGGGGCGCTGGGCAGGTACCTGACTTTTGCCTACCCCTAGTCCTTGTTCGCTGCCCCGCCTCCCACCCCTCCGGCAATTTACCCCTCTCTCCCCTCCCCTCAGTCGCTTTCCTCTGCCTCCATCCCCTCCGGCGCTCTTCTAACACCCTCCCCTCAGGCATTCTGCCCATGTCACGGGGAGAACATATAAACTCCTTGCAGATGGTGTCCAAGCTGGAATGGAACTCACTTACTCAATTAGCCACGGTGCTGCAGTATGATTTTTGTTTCTTGTGCTAACCAGGCAAAAATCTGACAGTAAAGTCACATTCTACTTACTGTTTTGAGAACAATCCAAATAAATCAGTAGTCCACTAAGAAATGTCTGTATGATGAACTGCTCAAACCTTCACAAAGGCTTCTGCTAGGTAAACTGAGGTCTTGCCTCACAAAGGCTTCTGCTAGGTAAACTGAGGTCTTGCTGGTTTGATTTGATTGTGCTCATAGGAACAGGAAGTAGAATGGGAACATACTTTCGATTTCAGACTTTTCCCTGTGCAAAAGAACAATATGCCAAGAAGCCAACCAGAAGGAGAATCTTTGTTGCTTGGTCATTCAAAGCAGTTTCAGAAGAAAATTCTTAGCTTATCCTTTTCCAGTTAAACGTCCTGCGTAATGAGCTTCTCCTTATCTAATCTGCCTGTGACAGGGGGCACTGTGAAAAAGGCTGGCGTTCATTATACAAAGTACCAATGTGTCTTTCCAATGATAAGTTTCATGAAAATGAACTGCACTGCTTTTCTTATAAGTCCTGATTATTTATTTGTGGTTTTCATATGTATCCAATGATTTAGCACTCTGATCCCCATCCTCACCTCCACTTTCCGCCAACTCCACGAGAGGCAGATTTCTAGCCCTAGTCTAAAGGATCCACTGGAAACCTGCAATGTCTTGACTGTTGTATTAGCCTTTCAAAAGCAAAGAAAAGTGAATGCAAGGTCCCCTGAATATTAAATGGTACTAGGAACACAATACTTGTTTTTTAGTTACACAGTCAAAGAAACAAAAGTATTTGCAGCATTTCAATATGGACCAAATGAAACTCTTGCCTCTAAAACTTTCCTTAGTTTCAAAACTATTCATAGCAAAGAGTAGCTGCCCCTAACAAACCATAATATTGCATCATAGTTACATAATGGGATGTGAATCCAGTTGCATTTATGACCACTGTTTTCTCCCATCATGCCTAAATACAGCCTGCTCTGGGGGTGGGTGCTTCAACCTAATCACATTAGCTACCCTGAAATATCAGATGATAACAATATAAGGTAATCAGCAAGTATATCCATTCATGAGCCAGCCAGTAACCATTTAGGAACCAGAAAGCCATTGCTCACAAAGATATTTTAATGATGTTTCTTGTTTCAGTGATCTATTTCTACATTCAGTTCACTGTTCCCACAAAACTTTTAGCAACCTCTGTAAGCTAATGTATGTTTTTGTATATAGACATATCTCCCAGCTGTCCCATTTTTCGCAGGACCGATTTTGACAGCTCAACCAACAGTCCCAGGTTTGTTACTGAAATGTCCCAACTTTCTCTTTGATCTCCTGCACTGAACAGACAGTTTCTAACTTAATTGGCTTTTGGCAGAGAGCCCAGAATAGATACTTAGATACTTTTGTAACAATATAAGATAAGCAGGTATAAGCAGGTCTCTTGGGAAAACTAAGGGCAGAGACACACAGTCACACATGCAGCGACAAATCTCCTCTTCCTCGGGGAGACTAATCTCCCCGAATCTGACCGTGTGTCTCTGCCCTTAGACTCACAGCTTAAAGGAGAACTAAACCATAAAAATTAATATGGCTAAAACTGACATGTTTTTTATACTGAATTTATTGCACCAGCCTGTGTCAACTTGTCAATAGCAGAAATGATCCAGGACTTCAAACTTGTCACAGGGGGTCACCATGTTGGAAAGTGTCTGCGACACTCACATGCTCAGTGCAGTGGTGGAACTACCGGGGGAGCAGGGGGTGCGAGCGGACCAGGGCCCGCACCCCCTCAGGGCCCCCTGGCAGCCCGTGCATCACTGAAAATGCGGCCGTATGGAGGGGGGCGGGGCCCAGCTGCGCGTCCCGCACCAGGGCCTGCCCCCCTCTAGTGACGCTACTGGCTCAGAGGGCTCTGAACAGCTGTTGAGAAGCTAAGCTTAGGGGTCGTCGCAAATTATCAAGCAGAAAATGAGGTTGGCCTGTAATATAAGCTGATGCTACAGGGATGATTATTAAATTCTAATGCTAATTGCACTGGTTTCTGTGCTGCCATGTAGTAATTATGTGAATTAATTATCAGCCTTATATTGGGACATTTCTGTTCTATGTGTATTGTATATTGTGAGTGGATCCCTAAGCTCATTAACTGTCAGCAGCACAGAGCATGTGCAGTGAATCAGCAGAAAAGAAGATGGGGAGCTACCTGGGCATCTTTGGAGACACAAATCTTACCTGATAAAGGGCTGTGGTTACTTTGGACTGGTACTGAAGCCCAAAACATAAAGTTCTAGCCTACTTCTTCCTTGTCATTTAAAGGGCAATTCACCTTCATCAGCAAAACTGTAATAACCTGCCAAATTTTGTAAAATGGAAATGGTAATTAGGGGGTGTGGCCACAAAAATGGGAGTGTAGTGTGGCAAATCTTTTTGTCCCTCTTTCTATTTCCAAACTGTTGGTAGTTATGGATTCATGACATATTTTCCTTGCAGTGAATTACTATTATTGCCACTCAGATATGTCCTAATATTAAATCTAAAAACTGCTATCCTATAATCCTCTCTTTGTAACCCACCGAGTTACACTATTGGTGCATGATTTATATGTTATTTCTAAATATATGCCCAATGCCAATACAGGTATGGGAACTGTTATTCAGAATGCTCAGGACCTGGGGTTTTCCGGATAAAGGATCTTTCCGTTATTTGGATCTTCATACCTTAAGTCTACTAGAAAATCATGTAAACATTAAATAAACCCAATAGGCGAGCGTTGCTTCCAATAAGGATTAATTATTTCTTGGAATCAAGTAAAAGGTACTGTTTTATTATTACAGAGAAAAAGAAAATCATTTTAAAAAAATTTGGATTATTTGGATAAAACGGAGTTTATGGGAGACAGACTATTTGTATGATACTGTCAGGTTCCCAATCATTTAGCTTCTCTTTTGCAGTCAATTCTTCCAAAATGTATACTTGAGCATAGTCAGTTGACAATGACATTGTAAGCAGTGACAGGAGGACTGCATTCTGACCACAGCAGTTTGCTACTGGATTGCAGACAAAATGCCCTGTGTGTTATTAGTTTAAAGAGCCATACAAGTAAAGCTCCCCATAGATGCAACGATTCTTCTTGCCGAATGACCGATTTTAGTGAAGTCCGACCAATCCTTCGAAATTATCGTGCGGTTAGTGGGATTCGAACGATCGTACATCTTATGATTTTTCAGCCGACATCTGTCAGGAAATTGATCGGCTAGGTCAAAAAATCTTTGTTGGTCCCAGTACAATCTATCTATGTTTGCAGGGCCAAGCAGGCAGCTCCCCTTTGTTTTCCTGGCAAATTGGTCTTTTTAGTTGATGGACAATTCGTAGGATCGTTCCGAGAAAATCGTGGTCTCACGATGAGGATCTGATCTTTTAAAAATCTCAACATCTATGGCCAGCTTAAGGCATGGTTTACTGCAACAAATAAAACTTAGTGATTTTGTTTTTTCCATTAAATTAATATTATAATTGAAAGCTGGAAAGAGTTAGAAGGAGTTGGCAAATAATGCAAAAACTATACAAAATCAATAATGAAGACCAATTAAACAGTTGCTTAGCAATGGCCATTCTACAACATACTAAAAGTTAACATAAAGGTGAACCACTCCTTTAACTGTATAAATGAACATTTTTGTGACAACCAGTCTGACTGCAGCCAGTACCAAAACACAAGTCTATATTTTATTTACTGCACATAATTTTTTCTCAAATCTTATTATATCAGAATATCTAATATCTGCAGCACACTTTTAGCTTTACCAATTGCACAATAGCCGTCATATTGCTTTTCTGAGTCGGGGGAAAGGCACAGATGTGTGGGACAGTGGCTGCTTGTGTGTTCTCCCATGCCAGCACCCCTCCGTTTCAGATGTCTTTCCGCTGTTCTGTCCAAGTGCACATTGCACAATGCATTAGAATGGAGTGTGGTTTTCACAAAGTGAAACTTTCTTGTATATTAACCACATTGGCACCTAGGTCCCCTGGCTCTTTGCAGGGTTATCTCAAATGTCAGCCTTCCGCAAATACTGGGTGTCAAGCACGCTGAATACCTTGTATACACATTAAAAGCCATTTAGCCATAGTGAATTTTAATAGAAATAGTTAGTTAGTTTTTAACAATCACTGTCATATAAGTAACCTGTTTAAGGAAATCATGTAATATTTAATATATAATAAACAAAGCATTCAATCTGAATCTATATCACATGAGTCACAGACCCACAATCCTACTGTGGTCTAGCATGTACAGTAGTGGTTTTTCTTAACCAGCCCAGGATCGGATTGGGGGGCCCACCGGGACCACTGTCCAGGGCCCCCCGCTGGACCCCCTGGCCTCCATACTTGACGCCGTACATGCACACAAGTAGGCGCGCACGGAGCCGCACAATGCGTATGCGCGCATAGATCCGCAGAGTGCTATGCAGCTTTGCAAAATGTTTTTTTTTTTTTTCAGGCCCAGGAGATCCAGAGAGGGGTTCTGGCTGATGTCCCGTCGGGCCAGTCCGACCCTGAACCCGCCTCCTCCCCTCTATTTATAGGCCGGCACTGTCCCGACAATGACATCACAAAAGGGGCGGGGCGAGCGCACATCCTATAAAAACAGAAGCCAGAAGCAGGAAGCCAGCAGTGTAAGGTTGCATATGGGGAGAGCAAGCAGAAGAGCTATTATTATAAACATGTATTTATATAGCGCCAACATATTGCGTAGCACTGTAAATTAATGTGATTATACAACTAAATCACATGAATTATATACATAGAACATATGGAGTTACATACATCACAATCAATACTGGTGCAAAAGGTGAGGAAGACCCTATGCAAAAGAGCTAACCCTATAAAGGGAAGGGAGTAATACACAAGGTGTGGGAGTGGGCAAGATCGAATTAAGTGGGTGAGAAAAGTGGTATTGTATGTGGTGTTGCGTTTGGTAGTTAAGCAGAGTAAGGGTAGGCTTCTCGAAAGAAGTGCGTTTTCAGAGATTTCTTGAAAGCAGAAAGGTTGGGAGAAAGTCGGACAGACCGTGGGAGAGAGTTCCAGAGGAGGGGTGCAGCCCTTGCAAAGTCTTGAATGCGAGCATGTGAGGAGGTAATGAGAGAAGAGTTGAGTAGCAGGTCAGTACAGGAGCGTAGTAAGCGAGTGGGTGAGTATATAGAGATGAGTTCAGAGATGTAGGGTGGGGCAGAGTTATGAAGTGCTTTGAAAGTCAGTGTCATTAATTTGAATTTGATTCTGAAAGGTAACGGAAGCCAGTGCAGGGATTGACAGAATGGCAAGGCAGAGGAGGAGCGGTTGCTGAGGTGTATGAGCCTCGCAGCAATGTTCATTATGGACTGGAGAGGTGACAGTCTCTGGAGGGGAAGGTCAATTAAAAGAGAGTTACAGTAGTCTAGACGCGATATGATGAGTGAATAAGAATTTTGGCAACATCTTGGGTAGAGATGGCGCGAACTGTTCGCCGGCGAACTTGTTCGCGCGAACATCGGGTGTTCGCGCTCGCCGGAAGTTCGCGAACGTCGCGCGACGTTCGCCATTTTGGGTTCGCCATTGTTGGCGCTTTTTTTTGCCCTCTCACCCCAGACCAGCAGGTACATGGCAGCCAATCAGGAAGCTCTCCCCTGGACCACTCCCCTTCCCTATAAAAACCGAAGCCCTGCAGTGTTTTTTCACTCTGCCTGTGTGTGCTGAAGAGATAGTGTAGGGAGAGAGCTGCTGCCTGTTAGTGATTTCAGGGACAGTTGAAAGTTTGCTGGCTAGTAATCGTGTTGATACTGCTCTGTTATTGGAGGGACAGAAGTCTGCAGGGGTTTGAGGGACATTTAAGCTTAGGTAGCTTTGCTGGCTAGTAATCTACCTTCTACTGCAGTGCTCTGTATGTAGCTGCAGTGGGCAGCTGTCCTGCTTCTGATCTCATCTGCTGACTGCTCAGTGGCGTAACTACCGGGGGAGCAGGGGGTGCGATTGGGCCAGGGCCCGCACCCCCTCAGGGCCCCCCGGCAGCTCACGCGCCACTTATTCCGGCCAGTTCCAGGTCGGTGTACGGAGGGGGGCGGGGGCCCGGCTGCGCGTCCTGCGCCAGGGCCCGCCCCCCTCTAGTTACGTTGCTGTGACTGCTGCAATAACAGTAGTCCTTGTAAGGACTGCTTTTATTTATTTTTTTGTTCCAATACAGAGCAGTATCAAGCAGATTACTAGCCAGCAAACTTACTATCATCTGTCCCTGAAATCACTAACAGCTCTCCCCCTACACTATCTCTTCCAAGCACACACAGGCAGATTTTTCAGATACATTTTTGCCCTTGATCCCCCTCTGGCATGCCACTGTCCAGGTCGTTGCACCCTTTAAACAACTTTAAAATCATTTTTCTGGACAGAAATGTCTTTTTTAGATGTTAAAGTTCGCCTTCCCATTGAAGTCTATGGGGTTCGCGAACCGTTCGCGAACCGCTCGCATTTTTGCGCAAGTTCGCGAATATGTTCGCGAACTTTTTTTCCGACGTTCGCTACATCCCTAATCTTGGGTGATAAATGATCGTATTTTGGATATGTTCCTTAGGTGGAAGTGACATGATTTAATAAGTGACTGGATATGAGGAGTGACAGGGCAGAATCTAGGATAACCCCAAGGCGCCGGGCCTGGGGAGAGGGGGTGATAGTGGAATTGTTAACTATGATGGATACTTCCGGGATGTTACTGGTGTTAGTTGGAGGAAAGACAACCATTTCAGTTTTAGAGAGGTTTAAATTAAGATAGCGTTGCGACATCCAGGTAGAGATAGCAGACAGGCAGGAGGAGACGCGAGTTAGGAGTTCTGGGTTGAGCTCAACCCAAACCCACCTCACAAATAGAGTGTTCAGGTTGGCCCAGTAGCGTCACTAGAGGGGGCGGGCCCTGGTGCGTGACGCGCAGCCGGGCCCCGCCCCCCTCCGTATGGCCACATTTGTCAGTGGCGCGTGAGCTGCCGGGGGGCCCTGAGGGGTGCTGGCCCTGGCCCACTCACACCCCCTGCTCCCCCGGTAGTTCCGCCACTAGGTTGGCCCGAACAAGCCCAACCTGCACATCACCAAGGTACAGTACAAATAAATACAGAATTTGTCATCAGCATAAGAAATTATCTGATCAGTTCACTATAAACAAGACACTAATAAATAATCATTTCATACAGGGCATCAGCTGCACAGGTGGGACAGGCAAGAGTCCTGTCAGGGTTCTGATGCCAGTGGGAAGAACCTCAAACATGAAAGTTGGGTTTTTAGAGTACTAGAGGTACAATAAGTAGGTCAATGGAATTAACAGAGTGACTACTATTTAGAAAATGAAAGATGTTTGGGATGGCAAGTTTGTTACAAGAAATACAAAAACTTACAAGGTAAGAAACCAAGTTTTTATTTCAGGTGTCACGTATGACTATTAGAGGCCTATTTATCAACATTCTCATTTTAGTGGTTTAACCCCATACCAAATAAAAGGCACTAAGTTTGCCCAGGAACAGTTACCCATAGGAACCAATAAACAGTAAACAATTAAATTTTAAACAGGTGACCAATCAGGTGACCTTTTATTACATAACCCCAATTCTTCTTTAAAATCACAAATGTTAGCGTTTTTCATGTTTTTTTACACATAAACCTTGTAATATATGTATTTGAGTTTTATAAATCTTGAATTTTTAGAGAAAAAAAAAATTTAGATTAAAAATGTGATTTGTCAGGGATACTCTCCTCATTCGAAGCTCTGGCCAATCAGTTGCATAGGGGATTAGCCTCAATATATATTCTTACACCAATTATGAAGACGGTATGTACAGTTTTCCAAAGAGTGGTGGTATCTCCTTGCCATAAGAAAAATCAGTGGTCCAAGTGGTCCCCTCTATGGGGCAATGACACTCAATTAAGGCATTTGCCTGATGCTGCCACCTGGGCAGCAGCGGGGATTTGGTTTTTGGGGTCTGGGGAGATAAAACAATTTGCACAGTTGAAGGAAGACTTTGACCTGCAAAACCACATGCTCTTTAGATCTTTGCAATTACGTCATGCATTATCAGCTCAGTTTCTAGAGGGAGCCCCAGTGGTAGTAAAGACTACTTTAGAAAAATATCATAGACGCCCTGAACTTGTGAGGTCGCTTAGTTGGTTCTATGCCCTTCTCCTGCGGGATGACTTTGATCCCCGCCAACATTTCTGCCAAAAATGGCAGCCTGAGTTTCCCAAGTTGAATGATGGAGACTGGAAGGAGATTTTGTGTCAAATTCCTGAAACTAATATCTCTAGTAGACATAGGTACATACACACAAAGTTTCTTAACCGCGTATACCTGACACCTCACAGACTGGCCCAGATCTATCCTGGTTGCCCTGATGTATGCCCCAAATGTAACCGTGATCAAGGTACTTATAGATATGTATTCTGGGACTGTCCTGAAATACAGAGATTCTGGGCAGAAATAATGCACTATGCGGAGAGTAAGCTTGGACTCCCCAACGTATGTTCCCCTGAACTTTGCTTACTGGGAATAACTGATGGTCTAGCTCTGAGCTCCAACGAACGGATATGCCTTTTGCAACTATTACATTTTGCCAAAAAAGCCATCCTGATGACTTAGAATGCAACAGCACCTCCAACTTTAAACTTCTGGAAAAAACTAATCAACAGAGTTCTTCCCAGTCAAAAGTTAACATATATGGCAAGAGGCTGCCCAGGGAAATTTGGGAAAATATGGACTGCAAGGGGGTGGGCCGAGTCCTGTCCTTACTGCCTGTTTTGGCCAAGCGGAACATATAAGGCCCCAATGTGGATTGCATCTCCTTCTGCTCCCTAACAAATGACACGCAAGTTAAGGTGGTAGGGAATCAGAAGGGGGGTGCCTACATGTCTTCCCCTGCTAGGGTTGCCACTCGGTCGGTATTTTACCAGCCTAGCTGGTACAACACCTGCCAAGGCTGGGGCCGGTATTACAAATTTACCGGCAATGTAGCTGCCGGTAAATTTGTAATACCCTTAAAAAGACCCCTCGGCCCGCCCCCAATCCCCCGGAAACTTAACTTTTGTTCTCCTTCTTGAAATCTCTACAACGCTGCCCCGCCCCCTTTTACATCATGGCCCAACCCTTTTGACGTCACAATCCGACCCTTTTTTTGTTCCCGCACCTCACCAGCCGGTAAAAAATTTAGGAAAAGGTGGCAACCCTATCCCCTGCCCATTTTGAATCTAGCGTGGCTACTGCAGGCTGCACTAGATTCAAACAGCAATCTGCAGGTCTCTGCACATATTTGCAAAATGCTCCATTCATCCAAATTGTTTTGTGCATTTTGCACACGGATTTGGCCACTGTAAATGACCATTGAAGTTTTTTTGTCTTTTGTCCTTTGGATCAGCTATAAAGACAGATATCACTTGGAGAAAAGTTTGAACTTCGTGGATGCTTTTTTTTTTCAACCTCATTTACAACTATGTAATATGTGAGGTCATTCACACTTTCATCATGGACACTGCATTGGCCACTGCTACTGTATAGCTTTTTTTTTGATAATATCATTAAATGTCCTCTTCTTGTGCATTCATTCAGTTCAGGTATATAACCACTTTCCTGTAACTAAATCCCATACTATATTAGCCCCCTTACTTGATCTTATCCTTAAACAAGCTATTCTAATCAAATATCTGCTTGTACTGGAACTAGGGTTGCCTGCCTCTATATCTGTCATCTTGTTTTACTATTAAAGGAACAATAACACCAAAAAATCAAAGTGTTTAAAAGTAATGACAATATCGTGTACTGTTGTGCTGCATTTGTAAAATAGACCTGTTTGCTTCAGAAACACTACTATAGTTTATATAAAGGCTATATGGCACAGGTTAAATAGTAGATAACACCATTATGTTCTACAGAGCTTATCTGCTGTGTAACCTGAGCTTTTTCTCCTTTGAATGGCTGCCCCCATTGCTACACAGCAGCTTATTTATATAAACAATATTAATGTTTCTGAAGCAAACACATCAGTTTTACCAGTGCAGGGCAGCATTGCATTATATTTCTATTACTTTAAAACACTTTCATTTTTTGAACGTGCAGTATACACCTATATACACTATTTTTCAACATGAACAAAATCAATGGAATTTACACTGAGAATAAAAACCTGTCCATGCTTTTCATTAACCAAATCTTGTTTTTTTTTAATTATAAAAGTAACAGGGCACTGTTGAACCATCAAACTAATAGACGAGCTCCGTATAATCAACCTCCCCCTTAAGCTTTGTTGTGGCTGTTTTGGCATAAATCTACACACGAGTCTATTTATCTGCCCACTGGACATTTAATGAGCTACCTCCCAGTAAAAAACACTGAGTCGCTGCAGTGCCTCTGTTTGCGACCCAAAACAATGAAAAAATTGAAGCAACTTCCTGCAGTCGCTCGACTTCTACAGGAAGCAAGCTGCACAAGTCATGTCCCAATGGATTTGCCGGTTACCGTAGCAACCAATTGACCAATCAGATGCCCGCCAGCGCAACGAAAAGGGATTAAGGATTTCTTTTATCGCCAATAGCACTAGTCACAGTTTTCATGTAAAGTTCACCCACCTATCAAATCATTCAAATGTCTCGAAACAGCGGGGAGGAGCTTTAAACTATTCGTGGACAGTAATTTACATCTATTTCCTCCGCCATGTTAACCATTTACCCAATAAAAACAGCTTCCGCTTCCAACGTAGAGGCAGACGTGTTCCACTTGTCAATGATAGACATTATCAGCCAATTGAGAAGCTCTCATCGATATTAACCACGCCCTCTTTTTAGGTCTTCCAATCAGACTGCACGGGGAGGCTCGGCTGACGTTTTGATTGGCAGATGAACTAACCAACGGTGGCTTTGCTCCACGTCAGCAGGATTGGAGAAAGATGGACGCTGTATTGCTGGTGAGTGAAGCCGCGGAAATAGCTTGATTGTAGTGTGAGGGCGCCGGTGTTGTGTCTCTCAGAATCAAATAGTATTCCCCTATAGCAGAGAGTGGCCCACAATGCTATGGGGCATGCAGGAAAATATGTGGCTGCATATAGTGTGCCAACTTATAGTTCTATAATGTCACTAAGCTATAACCCTCAGTCCTAACAACCCATATCCCTCCAGCATTTCTTCCTTTTCCCACCTTTAGCCAGACTGTGCTTACTTTTCCACCTTTAGCCTAACTGCTCCCCAGGTATTTGCTTCTTTCATTATTAGATCTTTTTTTATTTTATTGGTTGGGTCTGTAAGGGAGAGGAGGGTCTGAGTTATTCTGGAATCTTTTAGGGCAACATTGGACAGCCCCAGGGTTTCCAGGTTTTATTTTCAAAACCAGCCCAAGTCAGCTACAAAACCAGCCTAAAACTAGCCATGGGGCACTTGAAAAGTAGCCCAAATATAGCACATTATATGCAGTGAAAAAAAGTCTAAAAAATAAATGAATATATGTGTAAATACGCCTTTTTAAAATTTTCACTGTTTTGCAATATTTTCCATGACGCAAAATGGGACAGATTCACCTATCACCAGGGGAGTAACTACAGAGGTGGGCACAGGAGGTATATGGGCCCCATAAGGCCTAATACACAGTGCTACGCAATATGTTGGCGCTATATAAATACATGTTAATAATACACATACAATTTCAATAAATATTGGTAAAACAGCCTCTAGACCTTTTGGTGGCCAGCAGATTTTTGCCCCAAAATTGTCTGAAATTGTGGAAAGTCACCAGAAAACCTGAGAATGCTTAAGAATGACGGTAGACTGGGGGGTACGGAGCCCAAAATCTGGTAACTCCCGACTTCTACACAAGTCAGTCCCATTGCATGCTGGGTATTGTAGTCTTACATTAAACTTGGCCATTGCCAAATTGTTAAACAAAAACTACGTTACTCAACATGCATTAGGAGACACAGGTTTGGCACATTATGGCAAGAAAAAACTTTGGCTGTTTTCCAATGTAAAACCAGCCAAACACCCAAAAAGTATCCCAATTCCGTTTGCTTGGCTAGTTTGTACTTTCAAAACCCACTAAGGCTTTATATTAGTAGCCCAATTTAGCTGGAAAACCACCAACTTGGCATCCCTGAACAGTCCTGGGCATTGCTGGTAGGCGGTACCCTATCATCTGCTGCATGTTGTACTGCAACAACCAGCTTTCGCCTGACAGACTGTTGCTATTGGTCTGATTGTAGTTTAAAGGAACAGTAACATCAAAAAATTAAAATATTTTAAAGTAATAAAAATGTAATGTACTGTTGCCCTGCACTGGTAAAAATGATGTGTTTGCTTCAGAAACACTACTATTGTTTATATAAATAAGCTGCTGCAATGGGGGCAGCCATTCAATGGAGAAAAAGGTCAGGTTACACAGCAGATAGCAGATAAGCTCTGTAGAACATAATGTTATCTGTTATCCACTATTTAACCTGTGCCATATAGCCTTTTTTCAGTTTCTGCCATTGCTACACAGCAGCTTGTTTATATGAACTATAGTAGTGTTTCTGAAGCAATTTTACCAGTACAGGGCAACACTACATTATATTTTCATTGCGTTATATCACTTTCATCTTTTGTTGTTACTGTTCCTTTAATGAACTACAGAGAACGGTTTTAACACAATCCTTTTTTCTTTGTGGACCTTTCAAACTGTCTGTGTCCGACGACTCCTTTAAACTGATACATTTCTTGCAGGATTGTGCTTCCTGTAAGATATTACATATCCTAGATCTAGTGTTTATGGAATGTCTCTCTACAGGTTGTGATTCAATTTACAGGTGGCTAATCTTAGGGCTTTGCCATGTCCATCCAATTTGGAGTGATTGCCCCCCCCCCAAACAATGACACATGGCATTCTGATTTATTGTAAGAGAATAATTGCATGAAAGGGAGGAGTATGTAGTGGGGGAAAATAAATCTGTAAACTAACTTATATTTGCTGGCAAAGTCAATGATGCCTTGATCGGGACTAACTCAGGATTATCATTTTTATTTATTACCTTTATATTTTATGTTTATATACAGGAATGAGACCTGTTATCCAGAATGCTTGGGACCTGATGTTTTCCACATAAGGAATCTTTCTGTAATGTGGGTTTCCATACCTTAACTGAACATTAATTAAACCCAATAGGATTATTTTGCCTTCAGTAAAGATTAATTATATGTTTTTTTGGGGCAAATACAATGTACGGTTTTATTATTCCAAAGGAAAAGGAAATCATTTTTAAACATTTTAATTATTTGCCTATGATGGAGTCTATGGGAGATGGTCTTCCCACATCTTGGAGCTTTCTGGATGGGGTTCTAGATAATGGAACTCATACCTGTAAATTAGCTTCCCATATTTAGTATAAGGATTTTAGAAATCATAGATGTTTCGAGATCCATTATTACTTTAAATGTTGCAGAACCCCTAAATAATTTTTTTTGGTTGGGGGGTTATTTGTTTCCTTAATTTATTCCTTATTAATGTGTTGGACATCACAAAGCATTCTTGGGGTGTTAGGGCAATGTTATAGGTAGAAGAAGTACAATGAAGCATATAGACTGTGTGCAGGAGGAACTATGTGCGAGCGAGGAACAGCGTTTGAGGTGAAGTTCTGTTATACACTCCGGCTGTGAGTAAGTGGAAGTCAGTGCATCACAGAACTTTGTCTCGAGGGCTTTACTGCTTCACTAAAATGAACTGTCTCTAGACTAATCGACTGCCTGACAAGTGGATCTTGAAAGGTCGAAAAAGTCTCATTTTACCCCACATCCTTCCTATGTTGTTACTTTATTAAATGTGGTCTTATCTCTCCCATTCCCGTTTCCTCTCTTTTGTCACGACATTATACAATGATAGTCTTGTGTGCATTACAAGATCAGCACTGTGTCCAGAGTAATTCATGTACAAATTAGGCATTCCTCCTGGTATAAAGAACATTCACTGCACCCTCCCTTAGGATATCAGGTTGATGTCTGCAACAGCCTAAAATGGATTTTATCTTTAGCCAGATCTAATAATCGGGGGAAATGTAACATCGTTGGTCGATGAAGCAAATTGTATAGTGACTGAAGTTTATGGCTTCTGTTTTTGCATTTATATGGTCAACCCATGTCATAAGAAGGACCATATATTCCTCAATTTATTCCATGACATCACAAGTTTGTTTGACATGATGGGGCAGATTTACTAAGGGTCGAATATCAAGGGTTAATTAACCCTCGATATTCGACTAGGAATTGAAATCCTTCGACTTCGAATATCGAAGTCGAAGGATTTAGTGCAGAAAATTCGATCTAATCGTTCGATCGAAGGATTATTCCGATATGTTCAGATAGTGATACTATAACTTATTTTAGAATCTGTATTTTTACTGTTCTGCATTTAATTGCATGGACGTGTGTGCTCTCTCCTCATATATGTGAAAAGGCTGTGAGGATATGCAGGCCTTTACTTTACATTAACCGTAAAACGTGGTCTTCCCTTAAAGGAGTTGTTCACATTCGAGTTAACTTAGTATATAAGGTAGTGAGTGATATTCTGAGTTTGTTTGCAGTTGGCTTTTATTATTTGTGGTTTTTGAGTTATTTAGCTTTTTATTCAGCAGCTCTACAGTTTGCAATTTCGGTAATCTGGTTGCCAGGGTCCAACTTATGAATATGAATAGATAGCTGAATCATAAAAAGTAACAATACATTTGTAGCTTTACAGAGCATTTGTTTCTTAGATGGGGGTCAGTGACTCCCATTTGAAAGCAGGAAAGAATCAGAAGAGAAGGGCTATTGATTAAAAAACTATATTAAATAATCAAGACCAATTAAAAAATTGCTTAGAACTGGCCATAACATAATAAAAGGTAACTTAAAGGTTAACCATCCCTTTAACACACACCGCACTGGCTGCTGCCATAAATATACCCTCCCCACCGTGATACATTTGTCTTATTTCCTGGGAACGGCAGATTGCTTTCCTGCTCTGTTGCAAGGTGAGAGTGACTATTGTGTTTCTCCTGGCAGGATCCTTCCTTGTACACAGTGAAAGCTGTTTTAATTTTGGACAATGATGGAGAGCGGCTGTTTGCTAAGGTAAGTTTTATGCATATAGAACACTACCCACGCTTGCCAGTTTCACTTTTAGACATCAGTGTGCATATGTCCAATCAGATGTTGGGAATTTTTTCATAGCCGTTCAATGCATGTTGCTTTCCGATGGTGTCTATAAACAAATGCAGAGTGCAAGCATTGTATGTGCATAGTATGATTCCAAGATGCTTCCCTGTTTTTTATTATTTTTTTGTACAAACATGTTGATCTGGAACAGACGTATAAAATACACAGCAGATTCATTATGTATATGTGGACGAAACAGAGGCCCCACACAGATGTGCTGTTATTGTGATACATATGTATACTATTGTTGCCTTTCATACTATTGTTGCCTTTCATTCCTTTATACCATTTATGTAGTTTAGGGCAGTACAGGTATGAAACCTGTTATCCAGAATGCTCGGTACACTGGATTTTCC
Source organism: Xenopus petersii (assembly GCA_038501925.1). Taxonomy (NCBI): domain Eukaryota; kingdom Metazoa; phylum Chordata; class Amphibia; order Anura; family Pipidae; genus Xenopus; species Xenopus petersii. The sequence continues at coordinate 40,256,536 of CM076674.1, forward strand.
TGATAACGGATATTCCGTAATTTGGATCTTCATACCTTACGTTTACTACAAAATAATGTAAATATTAAATAAACCCAATAGGCTGGCTTTGCATCCAATAAGGATGAATTAAATCTTAGTTTGGATCAAGTACAAGGTCCTGTTTTATTATTACAAAGAAAAAGGAAATCTTTTTTAAAAATTTGGATTATTTGGATGAAATAGAGCTATGGGAGACGGCCTTTCTTTAATTCGGGACTTTCTGGATATCGGGTTTCCTGATAATGGATCTAACACCTGTAATAGGTAGTAGTCTAACCAGTTAATCCAGTGTCATCTATTGATACCCTTTGTTGCACAGGTCTGTGGCTACTGCAGCCATTAAAGAAACATAGATCCCTTCCACTGCTAGATACTGTAAATGGCAAATGATCAGAAACTGACTGTAGCTGTAACATCACATTATATCTTATTTGTGTATATTTAGTGGGTTCCACAGTGCTGTGTTATATTTATATAGAAACACAGAATATTGGACTAGTAAAGATGACGACTGTTTGTTTTTTTTAACTTCCATCTTAAAGGGCAAGTCAACCCCAAAAATAAAAAATTGCCTAATAAAAAAAACACAATTCTAAGCCACTTTCCAATACACATTTATTAAAAATGTCAGTGTTCTTCAAGTTATTTGTTAAAACAATTGCATTTGAAAGCAGCATTTGCTTAACTTCTGGTTGTTGCTTTTTAAACAATGTTGCAAAAGTCTTTGTTCCCCAACAAAGACATTTGTGTAAATCAACAGTCTGAGCCACCAGGACAGAGCACAGAAAGGGACAACCACTGCTTTCTATAGCAGTACATATACAAATAACTTAAAAACTATAGAAAATTATGTAATAAATGTATATTGCAATGATATATTGCTTAGAATTATGTTTTATTCTATTAGGCAAATTTCTACTTTGGGGTTGACTTGCCCTTTAAAGGAGTGGTTCACCTTTAATTTATAATGTATTATAGAGTGGCTAATTATAAAACATAAAAAAACAATTGCAAATTGTCTCCGAATATAATCTCTACATCATTCTAAAAGTTAATTTAAAGGTGAACAACCCACTCACTGTGAGCGAGTCATAATTGAACTGCCATGCCTAATGCTTAGAACCGGGTATGATTCCACAATCAGGAATGGCAGAGGAGAGTGAAGAACTGCTTTCGACGATGTATTAAAATGCCTGAAAAACTCAATTAACGTCTACTCAATATTTACCCCACAGTACTATGATGAGACCTATCCCACCGTCAAGGAGCAGAAGGCTTTTGAAAAAAACATTTTCAATAAAACCCATCGGACAGACAGTAAGTATAAGCAAGAGATTGGTTTAGTTTGTGTGAAATGTGTACCTAGTTACCTTTACTGTGGCAGAAGTTACTTTCGGTTCGGCATTCAGCCAGGATTAAGCCTTTTTCATCTGAATCCTTCTGTCTGGCCGAACTTAATTTGAATCCTAATTTGCATATACAAATTAGGGGAGGGAAATTGCGTAACTTTTTGTCACAAAACAAGGAAGTAAAAAATGGTTTCCCCTTCCTGACCCTAATTTGCATATGCAAATTAGGGTTCGGTATTTGGCCGAATCTTTTGCGAAGGATTCAGGGGTTAGGCCCAATCCAAAATAGTGGATTCGGTGCATCCCTGTTACTTATAATCCTTTTTGTTGAAAGCATATGCAGGTTTGTTTTTGAATAAGTCCCTCATGAAATGTCCTACAATGCTTGGGGTACCCAACAATAGTATTTGTGTTGATTTTGTCCGATCCAAGTATTCCCTGCAACACCCTTCACAAATTACTTCTTCCCAAGGCTCATTGCTGCCTGGTCAATGCTGAGTTCCCTGTTTCTTTCTGCGTAGGTGAGATTGCTCTTCTAGAGGGGCTGACTGTAGTATATAAAAGCAGCATTGACCTGTACTTCTACGTCATTGGAAGCTCACATGAAAATGAGGTATGTATTGTACTACTTAAAGGGGTTATTCATCTTTGAGTGAACTTTTAGTATGATGTTATATTCGGAGACAATTTGCAATTGGTTTTCATTTTTTTATTATTTTTAGTTTTTGAATTTTTTATCTTTTTATTTAGCAGCTCTCCAGTTTGCAATTTCAACAATGTGGTTCCTAGTGTCTAAATTACCCTAGCAACAATACACTGATTTGAATAAGACACGGTATATGAATAGGAAAGGGCCTGGATAGAAAGATGAAAAATAAAAAGTAGAAATAACAATACAATTGTAGCCTTACAGAGAATTTGTTTTTGAGATGGGGGTCGGTAACTCCCATTTGAAAGCTGGAAAGAAGAAGAAGAAGATGGCAAAAGATTCAGAAACTATAGAAAGAGTAATCATTATTATAGTATTATATTATTTTGTATGCTAACTTAGTGTTTGCTTGGATTCTGTACTCTCACAGGCACTTCCAGATTTACTAGGTCAACACGTCTTCCCTAAGGGTAAGGGCCCCCGGAGAGATTCGGGGAGATTAAGTCGCCCGGCGACTAATCGCATCTTCTTCTGGGCGACAGTCTCCCCGATCTGCCTTCCCCTTACTTCCCGCCGGCTATAATGAACAATCGGCAGCTGTATGGCACTCGCAGCGCTTCGTTTTCTGAAGTCCCCGAAGTTTCCTCGTGAGGCAACTTCGGGCGACTTCGGAAAACGAAATCTCCCCATTGCCTTTACCCTAAGGGTTGAGTTTCATACTGGAGGCAGAAAAGTAGTGTGATTTTTTTTTTTTTTTTTTTTTTTAAAGGGAATTGGCTAGTACTGTTTGTGCATAATATATGCAGTTTATCATAGATGGAAATATTTGCTTTGCTTACAAGCAAGGCTGCTAATTGGATCAAAGTTTGCTAGGGAATTAATTACTATGCATTTTCCTGATGTGAATAATTTCTGGAGTTGTTCTAAATAGACGTGTTACCTTAGTTAGAACCTTTATAAAGGTTTTTATGCTCTTGCTAATAAACTTACCTTGTATTGTGTATTTCTGCCTGATTAAACCCATACAGATACATTCCTTTTTTATCTGTCACTTTATTGCATGAGACTAAATATACTGCTATTTAGTCAGCTGCAGCTTTTTGCTATTTCTCAAACCTCTTGAGTCACATAACTTAATATATTTCTTTCCTCCTCTGCATAGCTCATGCTCATGGCTGTCTTGAACTGTCTATTTGACTCCTTAAGCCAGATGCTCCGGTAAGTGATGGACTTTGTCTGCTCAACTCACAACTGTTAAAGTGAATGTTCATTGGGAAAAATACATTTAAGGCGGCCAAACATGAGGCAACAAAAGCTGACAAAAATCAGCCAGATATTTACTGTTCTAAATTTTCCTGAATAGGTCTGTATTAGGATCCAATGTTTGGCCTGGGGATCAATGATAAGAATTGCCCAATTGGCCAGCACAAGAGTTGCCAATTTGGGCAAAGAAACCATCTTATCAGTGTATAGCTTTAGAGCAGTGTCCTTATTAGATGCATTCACTGAGTAAGGGGTGTCTTAGCTCTCTCTTATCTGGGAGTGAAATACTCCTCTATATAACTATGAAGATTTTCATTCATCCAACTCATGGTATATCTAGTATAATATAGTATAAAACAACTGGACTTGCTGAGTAATCATTGAAGGCGTTTCACTACTCATCCGAGCAGCTTCTTCAGTTCAACTCAACTGCAAGTAGTTGTTTTAGAATTACTTATACTAGATATACTCATCTATAAACTAAGACTTGAGATTCGAAGAAATACGATTTTGCATTTTGAATTATTGATAGATTTCAGGGAACATCAATTTGATTTAATTGACCTAGGACCCCTGTTGCATTGAAGCATTTGTTGACTGTGTTCTTACTGATAAACGAAGCCCCCTAATGTTTATCAGTGCAAGTAACCTCTACACTTTTTTCATGTGTAATAGAAGATATTGTGTTTTTTGCAGCAAAAATGTTGAAAAGCGAACCCTGCTTGAGAATATGGATGGACTTTTCCTGGCAGTTGATGAGATTATAGATGGAGGGTAAGATGATTTATTTGCCTTTACAAAACATAATTGTTTGATATTGCATGTGCCCCTGAGGTAGAGTCCTGCGTGGGTCCATTTTTTGGGACCTGTACCTGCAATCCGCAACCCGGACCCTCAACCCGCATTCTTACTCACTTGGAACCGCTACCCGACCCTACCCGCAAGTACCTTATCCGCAACCCGGACCCGTGACCATCAAGAATTGGAAGTGCTGTCATTGTAAACCGGAAGTGAGATCATCGGAAGTAGACGTGATCAGAAAAAAAGGAGTAAAACAGGAACTGCTGTAATTGTAAACCGGAAGTGACATCATCGGACATAGACATGACCAGAAAAAGGGAGTAAATATCGCTATTGACAAGACCCACGGCCCGACCCGCTACCCGCAGAACTGCCAACCCGCGTCTTAACCGCATCCAGAACTTTTACCCGCAACCCGCAGGTTTTTGCGGGTAACCAGCGGGTACCCGACCCGCTGCAGGACTCTACCCTGAGGGCTGTTTTTTTACCAGATTATACATATAGGCAATGTCAAAAGGATCAAAATCTACCCCTCTGGCAGCACCCATTACTGGCAGTTACATATATGCCCAGCTGTCTACTGAGACAGACCTCATGGCCTGCCCACATGCCTGGGACAGTGGGGCCTTACAGAACAGGGCTCACTGGGGTTTCTTCTAGTGGGCCAGTCCAATGCTGCATGTAGGTTCCATCTTAGAAGGTGAGGTGTAGAGGAATAGTGGCTAATTATTATTATAATAATGCAGCTCTCCAGTTTGGTATGTCAGCAGCAGTCTGGTTGCTAAGGTTGCTGGTTGCTGTTTTGAGTGAGACATTCATAGAGAGGGCCTGAGCAGAAACATAAGTAATACAAAGTAACAAATAGCCATAGACTCACACAGCAATAATTTGTTGGCTTTCAAGATAGTGGATCCCCAACAACCAGATAGCATTTGAAAGACTATTTGAAAAGTTGTTAAGAACAGGACATTCTGTAACATGTTAAAAGTGAAAATGTGAACTGCGCCTTTAAATGAAACATATTGCTGGTTGTGAGTATAATCGAAATAGAGACTGGGTGAGACTACTACACCTCGGTGACAAAAAATATGCTCATTGTAAATTTCCTATACTAGAGTAGATAAAACACAGACATCTTTTAACCCCTCTTTGCTTTTATTTCAGTTTTCTAGATCTAGGGAAATCACTAGAAAATAGACTGCATTTACAGTGGAACCTCCATTTTACATCCCCTGATTTTACGTTTTCCCTCATTTGAAATTGTTGTTTTGTGGTTCCACCTATATATTATGCAATACATTTCCCTGATTTTACATTTTCCTGAATTTTACACCATTTTTTTCTGGTCCCCTGAAAAATGTAAAGTGGGGTTTTTACTGTAAATACTCAACCCATGCTCCTATGTATAAATTCTGCTCGGTATCAGTCTGAGTGCTAGGAGTTAAAATTTTAGTCTGCACCTCAAAGTACTTCAGATTCACAAATGAAGACCATAAAATCCTTCCGTTATTGTAAACAGAAGTGTTAATCTGAAACTTGTACAATCTCCATCTGTGCTTGTTTTTGTTTGAGTTGTGATAGCGCAGCAGTTACTATCATAGCGACTCCATGAATGGAACGCTTTCTAACGGTGCCATTACAGCGTAAGTGCTGCTCTCTATGCGTGTAATGACATCATTATCAGTGATTCCATTCTGGGGGTGCTGCAGTCTAAACAGTAGTGCTGTGGCTATTAAGAGGTAAAGGAATTGTTTTTAGTTTAACTCTCTGTGTACTTGAACATAGGGGTGTGCTGCTCAGAAATATTTAATGGGAGGGGCTGTTATATTCAACTATTTGTCTGTTTCTTGCAATACAGAGTCATACTAGAGAGCGACCCTCAGCAAGTGGTTCACCGTGTGGCACTAAGGGTAAGTAAGCAATATGAACAATACTCTGTGCTCCATAAGCCGTGCTGTTATTACAGTCATTTGTGAATCGTGGGTGGGTCATAAGTGACTAAAGGACTAAAGAAAAGTTTAGGTTCAGAATTACTATAGTCACTTCTACGTTAACTTATGATAGTCTGTTCCAGACACAAATATTTAGATTGTAAGCACTTCTAGGCCGATATTGTTTTCCAAGGATCTGTTCTTTAAAGAGGTTGTTCACCTTTAAATGAACTGCTAGTTTGATGTAGAGAGTGATATTCTGAGACCATTTGCAATTGGTTTTCATTTAAATATTTGTGGTTTTTGAGTTATTTAGCTCTTTATTCAGCAACTCTTCAGTTTGCAATTTCAGCAATCTTGTTGCTAAGGTCCAATTTACCCTAGTAACCAGGCACTGATTTGAATAAGAGACTGGAATAGGAGAGGGCCGGAATAGAAAGTTGAGTAATAAAAAGTAGCAATAGCAAAACATATGTAACTTTATAGAGCATTTGTTTTTTTTAGATGGAGTCAGTGACCCCTATTTGTAAGCTGGAAAGAAATAAAAAAGAACTATAAAAACTATAAAAAAAGAAATAATGAAGGCCAATTGAAAAGTTGCTTAGAATTAGCCATTTTATAACATACTTAAAGTTAACTTAAAGGCGAACCATCACTTTAACTGAGCTGTATAGATACTGAGCTGTATAGGCTTTGTGGCATTTTATGCAGTATGACTTTTTAATATTATTATTATTATAATTATGAAAGTGCTATGGATTAACCTTTATACATAGAGCATTCTGCAGTACTGTGAAACATTTTGGAGCTCTATAAATAAATGTAATGATAATTCTATCCCCCCCCACCCCTGCTAGTTTTACAATGCAGGGTGTAGCAGAGCAACTACCTAGAACAAGTGCCTTTAATGCCCAGTAGCAAAAAGTACAAGTTGTACTAGAGCAGCTCTTTGTTTGCTTATTGCACTGAGTGAATTGTTTTCGGGGCGGCAGTGTAGTGGTTAAGACCCTTGCCACCATATGGTGTTTCTCTATCTAACATCTGTCCCCTGGGTCCCCCTTGCAGCTCCCTGTGAATGCCTGCTGAGCAGTCAGATTTATGGCCCCCATTATCATGCTGTCACCATGTTTGCTGTGCTCTCATAGGGATTTGTGCCCACATACTGGCAGTGCCACCTGCAGTGATGAGAGAAGGGAAGAGGGGAGAGCAGTGCCATGCACTGTGTATTATCTGTGATCTCTACACACAGGGGGTCTTTGGAATGGAGACACTTCTAGCAATAACAAAGATCAGCATTTTATGTTTAAAATCCCGGTTAAGTACCTCACATTTCTCCTGTGATGCTAAGTTTGTAATTACAGATTTATTCTCTTTTCAGGGTGATGATGTTCCTCTGACAGAGCAAACAGTATCACAGGTATGCTGCATAATCTGCACTTTTGACTCCTCCTGGGTTCCCCATGCAAAAAGCTATTGTTCCCTGGCATAAGCTTATGACTTTTGTGGCTCTTATCTAGGAATGGCACACTCCATTTATGCGTATAATTAACTCCAGCACACGTAAATTGCTCAAGGGATTCCTCCCGTGTTTAATGTTAAGCCAACAACACAACGTTTCGGGGGCGTACCCCTTCGTCAGGTGCGTTGTGTTGTTGGCTTAACATTAAACACGGGAGGAATCCCTTGAGCAATTTACATGTGCTGGAGTTAATTATATTCACTGAAGTGTGGAGGGGCCGTCCTCCTATACCCCAAGCACCGTACTCAATTAGCTGAGAGGCCAAGTGTGCAGGTGCAATCTTCTGCTTAAATCTTAACCCTCCATTCGTGCCACATCTATTGTTTTGGCATGTGTTCAAGGGATACTGTGATGGGAAAAATTATTTTCATTATTTTCAAAATGCATCAGTTAATAGTGCTGCTCCAGCATTTCTGCACTGAAATCCGTTACTCAAAAAAGCAAAAAAAATGTTTATATTTAATTTTGAAATCTGACATGGGACGAGACATATTGTCAGTTTCCCAGCTGCCCCCAGTCATGTGACCTGTGCTTCAGACACTCTTTACTGCTGTACTGCAAGTTGGAGTAGCCTAACAACAGAACAATGGGAATGTAACCAGATAACAGCTCCCTAACACAAGATAGCTGCCTGGTAGATATAAGAACAACACTCAATAGTACAAATTCAGGTCCCACTGGGACACATTCAGTTACATTGAGTAGGAGAAACAACAGCCTGCCAGAAAGCAGTTCCATCCTAAAGTGCTGACTCTTTCTGAAAGCACATGACCAGGCAAAATGACCTGAGATGATGCCTACACACCAATATTACAACTAAAAAAATATACTTGCTGGTTCAAGACTGAAATTCTATATTGTAGAGTGATTTATTTGCAGTGTAAACAGTGTAATTTAGAAAAAAATACTATATCATAAAAATTATGACAGAATCCCTTTAAGGTTCATGTGTTCATTCAGTTCAATGTTTTATATGTTTGGTTCTTCAAAATCCTCAGAGGTCTGCCTGGCTCTTTTGGGACAGTGACCAAATATTAGGTTGTAGTTGTAGGTTGAAAAGGAGTTGCTCAATCGAGTTTAATATGCTTTGCTTACAAGTTAGCCAGTCAAGTGCTTACCATATCAGTGTATTTTGAGCCATGGCATCTATTTTGATTACTATAAAGGAAGGATTTTTCTGTCCCAACTTTGGACTGGAAATCCCTATATGTTCCATAGTAAAGCTGCACTCTGTGGCCTATTTCCAAACTGAATCTGAACCTTAGTCTGCATATTTAAAAGGCAAGTCTGTGGTTCTCTTTAGAGTAGAGTGAGATAACATGTTTTCCAGCAGTTCGTGAGATATCCATCCCGCACTTATGGAACTTACACCTTTAAACGATTCTCATATAACTCCCTGTGGCATGTGTGCTTGTGCATGAATTGCTCATGGAAATACATATGTTAAAAGCATTAGTAAGTCTACTACATTATATTTAACATTCACAGAAAGCATATACCCAGCATTTGACTCCTATTTTGTCTGAATTATGTTGAAACCTGATATAGTCCAATACATCTAACAGTTTCTTGGCAGATTCCACATGATGTTTCACTTGACCCTGTAACAAAAATCTAATTCTGTATCTAATTCTTCAACCACTCTTTTCCCTCTTAGGTGCTGCAGTCTGCAAAAGAGCAAATCAAGTGGTCCCTTCTCCGGTAGTTGGTGTCTGCTGACCCGCACAAGTCCATCATTCATTCCATCTTTATGGGGCCTACTGCTGCTCTCCCTCTTTGCCCCCAATCTCTGACCAACTGCATTTGGCCACTACAGTTGATCTTTTGCACTGATTTAATTAATGGAATCTTGTTGTATTTAAGTGCATTTGGTGGTCCCAGACCCATAGTCTTACACCTTCTTCTGAGATTGATTTCCTTTTGCAAATGTTTCATTTATTTTATCCCAAAGCAAAAGCAGCAAGTTAGAAATCTAAATGTCCAAATGAGAAATACTATGGCAAGCTGCAGGGTAGAATCTCAGACATTCAGAAAGCAGCGCCTGCATCCAGCCCTGCAGCATGGCCTAAATCAAGCCTTCACTTTCATTTGATATAAATAAGATTTCCCGTTCTCAGAGGGTAGGAGGGGATTTCATCAAGGTCGTTCATCAGGTTTCTACTCCGTCAGAACAATTCTTGTTTTGTTTCCTCAAACCTGTAAGTGGCAGATAAGTGGATCATTTGCATTCAGAATGAGCAGACTCTCTTGCCTTCTGTAAGAGGGAAACCCTGTTAAAAATTGGGTAATATGCACATTCAGGTGATCAAGTGGACCAATGTGATGCATTCAAATCATATTTTCTTGCTGTACTAATACAGACTGATATATTACATTAATAAATGACATACAAACAGTTGATCTGCGTTATTCCTGTTCTTTATTCATGTAATGTCTGCCCTCCTGAAACTTGACTGAAGTGTAATATGGATATGTACAGTTAGGCCCATAAATCTTTGGACAGAGACAACTTTTTTTTTCAAATTTTGGTTCTGTACATTACCACAATGAATTTTAAATGAAACAACTCAGATGCTGTTGAACTGCAGACTTTCAGCTTTAATTCAGTGGGTTGAACAAAAAGACTAAAAATTGGAGGAACTAAAGCCTTTTTTTAACACAATCACTTCATTTCAGGGGCTCAAAAGAAATATGCTGCTCCTGTATTTTTCTTGGCCTGCCAGACCTGGGTTTTACAGCAACTGGGCCTGTGGCCACTTTACCCTTTCTTATGATTGGACACACCTGCCTATCATGTTCAAGGCTTAAGGAGCTAATCCAACCAATTTGGTGTTGCCAGTAAACAGTATTGAGCAGTTAAATGTATTCAAATTGGCAAAATTACAAGGGTACCCAAATTTTTGCACAGCCATTTTTTTCACATTTGATTTAACTGAATACTGCTTCACTAAAAATCTTTGTACAGAAAACACCCCAGTACTCAGATGTTCATGGGAAATGAAAGACATACCACTGTTATCTTTTTGGTTGAAAGTGGAGTAAATGTATTATGCAGTCTGAGAGGGGTTCCCAAACTTTTTCATATGACTGTATGCTGATAAAAGCTCCTTTCCTTCAGACCAAGTGGGCAACTTATTGCCCATATTCCACAACAGAATAGGAATTACAAAATTCCATCCTGGCAGGAACACATATGTGATTTGATTTAAAATGTTGCCCATTTTCATGATTCATTACAGTAAGCAATGGTGGTTTCATGTTGCACCATACTGAGCAGTATTTAATATATAAATCTAGTCCACATCCATTGTATGTTTAAAGGGGGTGTGCACCTTTGAGTTAACTTTTAATATAATGCACAGAATCATATTTTGATACAATTTGTATATTGTCCAGTTTGCAATTTCAGTTTGTCTGGTTGCTAGGGTCCACATTACTCTAGCAACCATGCACTAATGTGTATAAGAGACTGGACAGAAACAAGAATAATAAAAAGTAGCAATAACAATACACTTGTAGACTTAGAAAGCATTTGTTTTTATAGATAGGGTCAACGGCTTCCATTTGAAATCTGGAAAGTGTAAGAAAAAAGTTAATTTAAAAAAAAAACTATAAAACATAAATAATAAAGACCAATTAAAAAGTTACTAAAATTTGCCATTGGCCATGGCTATAACGTACTAAAAGTTACACTTAAACGTAACTTAAAGGCGAACCACCCCTTTAACAGTTTATATTTCCCCTGGTTACAAACGATGATAAATGTAGGGAATATAAAGTTTAGGCTCCCAATACTTACTTTGCCTGGGGCAGTAACCCATAGCAACCAATCAGCAGGAAGCATCACCTATTATATTGACTATGAAGATTATCATTCATCCAGGTCATGTTTAGATTTACCTATACTAGATACACCTATTATATTATATTACAAGGTTTATGAAGTGTAAAAACCACAAAAAAACTCTTATTATATAAATTAAAGAATTGGGGGTATGTAATAAAAGGCACTAAGTTTGCCCAGGAGCAGTAACTAATAGCAACCAATAAGCAGGTAGCATTTACAGGTCATCTGTTTAAAATCAAACATCTTATTGGTTGCTATGGGTTACTGCTCCTGGGCAATAGTAGTGCCTTTAATTACATGGGGGTAAGAGTACTGTATAGGATATTTTGGAAATTGCACACACTTCACTATACATCACTATTCTGTGCATAGTCAGAGCAAGTTATGAGGCAGCATTTATTCTGTTTTACAATCCTCTCACTTTTGATTGATCACTAAGGATTACAGGAACAGCACAGCTAAAATAGAATTGGTTTTAAAGAAGATTTGTTCTGTACATACATATCTTTTATAGTGCCTGTGATTTTTAACCCATAAAACGGCAAAGGGTCCTCAGCCCAATGCTAACTTGAGAAATGTCACTGACTGCAGCAGTAATGTTTCCACTATGGAATAGGTCACTTGTATTTTAGGGCTCTGTCTCTACACAGTAAGGAATTTCCATTCCCATAACTCATTCAGTCCTTCCTCATTTTCTGTTTTCACTGTATTCTGTTCAACCATTCAGCTAATAATAATCAACATATTCACATCACTATATTGTGGTCCTACCAGTCTGATGGCACATGTGTATCTTAAAGGAAAACTATACCCCCAGAACAATGTAGTGATCTATAAAAATATATTGCATAAAACAACTCATATGTAAAACCCTGCTTCATGTACATAAACCATTTTTCTAATAATATACTATTTTAGTAGTATGTGCCATTGGGTAATCATAAATATATAATTGCCATTTTAAAAAATAAGGGCCGGCCCCCTGGGATCGCAGGATTCACGGTGCACACAAACAAACCATACATGTTAGGTCACATGAGCCAATTAACAGAGTTAAGTTGTAGTATTTCTGGTCAGGTGATCTCTGAGACAGCACACAGGCCATCACGAAATTGTGGTTCAAGGCAAGAGATGTAAAAGGGCAAGATTTATTTTAATATATACCGGTTAGGTAAGATTCTTTAATATGTCACTTAATATGAAATAAATCTGTTGCTTAAGTATTTATTTTGGGGATAAAGTTTTCCTTTAATAGTAGGAAGGTAATCAGGGATTGACTGGGTCGGTGAGACACCGAGAACAAACTTGGTAGGCCCTGTCGACCCAGACCCGCTATTGGTGCTGTCCCCAAAAAACAAAAAATTTGAAAGCACACATATAAGAAAACAGTTTTATTAGCCATAATATATGTTACATAATCAAATAATTTGCCCTGTGTGTTTCGACCGTAAACCAGTCTTCATCAAGGGCACAAAATGAAATAATAAACAAATAAAAAGGCAGGAAATAAAACTTGTTGTTGTCCCCGACCTCCCTCCCTAGAGGTGAGTGGTACGAGGGGGGGGGGTATGGTGGTGGGTGGAGGTGGTTTTGAGGCTGGGACAGGCCCGGCGGTTGGGGATTCGGGTCGGCCGGGCAGAAGGATTTGCCCGAATCTGAATCCTGCTGAAAAAGGCTGAATCCTGGCCGAATCCCGAACCGAATCCAGGATTCAGTGCAGCCCTAAAACTAAGTAAGCCTTATGAGAAAGGTCCGCCTAAATATACCCGTAAACCCTCAAAAGTAGTGCTGCTCTGAGTTTGCTCCTCTTCCCCCCTCCTTCTCTGCTGTAATCTGAACCCAGAGCTATAAGTGAGCAGAGAGAGACTCAGGCAGGAAGTGATGTCACACCAAGCTAATATGGCAGCTGCTATCCTAAACAAACAGAGAGCTTCTAGAGCTGTTTACTCAAAACATTCTACAGCATTGTAGCTTGCACTATTGCAGCTAATCTATTGGCAATAAAATGCCTCCGTAGCTTTCCTTCTCAACTATTTCTTATGTAACCTTAACCTAATAAATATCTGAATTAAAATAATTCAACAGGAGGGTAATTAAGTCAAGCTGTTTGTTGACAGTGTCTTGAGATCTACTGATCACCAACTAAAGGTCTATTGGTAGATCCTAATATACCTTTTGAGCATCGGTGCGCTATGCCTACCTGAACCCTGGCTAATATGACTAATGTGTCCTGCACAGCTCGTTTCTATTTACTTGTATACAAGGAAGGGCTGTTGGCGTAGATGAATTAAGCAGTTGATGGGTTCTAAAGCTTCCATACCCCTGCCCATTTACCAAATCTGCCCTTAGCATGGACAAAAACATGTTAAATATTGCACAAACTGCTGTTGTAAAGTGACTCTCTGCAACCAGCTACCTTATACGCACACATGTAGGAAAACTTTACTGTATTACATACACTGCTTGCAAATATACACACAGTATATGTGGTTACACTCTCCCTTTAAGAACCCAGGTCATTAAAGTTGTAATTATTTGCATAGCTGTTGCCGGTTCCACAATAACTGAGCTTATGTTGCCCCCAAGTGGATCCCTTTGGAACTGGAAGCAGCAGGATTTTTGATGAAAAGCCACATTTGGCACAAAGCTGTTCATGCCCATAGTGTCTGGTTACAATTCTCTCCAAATTTATGAGCAGGGGAGGCTTGTAAAGATTTTTGTGAATGGTTTATGGAACCATAACATTAAGCAGTGTGTATAGTATTAGCTACTTTATATCCCAGTGAATCTCTTTCTTTATACTGTACCTTTCCCACCACCTTTCCTTCCCTTCTTTGTCTTTTAATGCACGGCTTGGCTTGCTTCTGCTTTTTATTTCTTATTTTCATCCATCTTACCCAATGGCTCATTCTCAACTTACATCTTCTGTCCTTATTTATTTCTTGACCAGGTGACTCATTTTATTGCAGTTTTTAGCATTGCTGCATCTTTGAGGGTTACTTCTGGGCATTCAGTTTTTTTCTGCAGCTCCAAAAACATATGGGTAAGGTCAATTTGCTCTTGGACCCTCAACTCACCCTATATTAAACAAAACTTAATATGCACATTGTTTAAATGCAAATTATATATATATATATATATTACATTTTATAAATCAAACATTTTATAAAACAAACAGATCAACCCAGCGAACAGAAAAAAAGATATTAGAGAACACTGCCCCCTAGTGCTGCTCTACTGACTTTTCTTCTCTGCAGTGATGTAATAAAGGCAAAGATCCAAACCTCCATATGTAATTCTGATTATGAGGGCATTGCTCTGACATAGTATTATTATTAGTAGTAGTATACAGGTATGGAACTTGTTGTCCAGAATGCTCAGGACTTGGGGTTTTCTGGATAATGGAGCTTTTTGTAATTTGGATCTTCATAAGTCTACTAGGAAATAGTCTGGCTTTCCTTCCAATAAGGATTAATTATATCTTCGTTTGGATCATGCACAAAGTACTGTTTTATTATTACAGAGAAAAAGGAAATCATTTTTAAAAATGTGGATTGTTTGGATAAAAGTTATGGGAGTCGGCCTTTCCATAATTCTGTTCTTTCTGGATAATGAGTTTCTGGACAACAGATCCCATACCTGTAGTAGTATATTATTACATAATGCATTATTATGTTCATTACAATTCTCAATACATTTTGTTTGTATATTTTTGGTGATCTACTAATAAATGTTACGGACTATGTTATCTCCACTTACAGATCTATAACTTCTATGTTATTGGCATCTTGCATTCCTTTTCTAGAGTTCAGTAAAACTATGGTATAGCTGAGTTTGCAGCCCTCCTAAATCCTGATGTGGTTGAATTACAATTCTGACGGCCAAAGGCTTGGGCCCAGCCACCAAAACTGATAAATCAACAGTTAGTAATAGTGCAGGAATGGAATCTGTTATCCAGAACCTGGGGCTTTTCAGGATAAGGGGTCTTTTCGTAATTTAGATCTTCATGTCTTAAGTCTACTAAAGAAATAATGTAAACATTAAATAAACACAATATACTGGCTTTGCTTCCAATAAGTATAACGGATCCCCTACCTGTACTAGGCTTGCAGGAAAGTCAGTGTTAGGAAGGATACAGGCAAAGCCAGAAGTTGACCTTAGAACTACTAGGGAGCCAGTGGTGCACTGACTGTATAGGGGGTCCTAGAATGATTTTGCTAGTTATGCTACTGAGCATAGTGGCTACAGGGCTTTCCCCCAGAAACCAAGAGCTGTCTGTGATCCTTTACTTACACTATTCTTTCTGGGAATGCAGAATATGGATGCAGCCTGACCCTCTATGCTCAGGCCGGATGTGTTTATTCCTAGCATTTCACCTGAGGACCAGAAATTCTGACCATGGCATTCCCCGGGTTAATACGAATCCCAGGAATATTCCAAGCGCCTCTTTCTGGAACTGTCCCCTCTGCCAACTCCCTTGCGTTATTCTCTGTTATGCATTGATTATTCTTTAATGTTTTCTGCTCTGTATGCTGCCCATTTAATTTTATGGTAACAGTTTGCGTGCGCAGAGAAAGCCGCGCAGCCTTAAAGCTTCATAGTTTGTGACTTTGTGTCCATTTTAAATTTTCCATATATTGGCTTTGGTGGTTATCAGTTTAAATAACAATAAAGACTCCTCTTTTCAGCTATAAAAACATTGTGAGGGAAAAATTGTGGTTAAGGTTCTGCATCAACTTTTATGATACTGGATCCTAATAAAATTGTTTTATGGCCATAATAATGTTTACGCACACATTTGCAGAGCTCTGTATTCTGTATTTAGAGAGAAGTTTTTACATTCATTTTCTTTCTGGACAGCTGTTTTAACCTTGTAGTTTTGGAGCGTTTGTCTTGCCGTGGTTTAGGACTGGGGGGGGGGGAAGAGAAGGGAACCATCAGTATTGGATGTGGCTAATAAACCCCTGGACTGTTTAAGGAAAAATTGTGCTCTTGTAAATAGTTAAAGCTACGAATGGCAAAGTATAATATAGGAGGTCTTAAAAAAATAGCCCTGCTACAGCAGAAAGGTTTGTTTGCCAAAATAAACAGAATTTATTGCAGGTTGTAAAAAATTTACAATATAAAACTTGTCCGTAGATGGGATCAGAGTGTTGCTGAGACTTTTGCCCAAGCCAGTGCAGATGAAGACAGAGAAAGAGAAGACGTTTATGACTTAAGGAACTTATCTGAGGATTAATATGCTGATATAGCACCTCTTTTGATAGTGGCAGACGATTATTCCGTGAATCCCTGCCTGAAGCGTAGGGGTTTGTAGGACTTGCCCAATGTCATCTTGAAGAATGAGCTTGAAGTCACATGAGTTAAAACAATCTGTGACACTGCCAGCGGAGGCAACAGTTGCAGGTTAAAGTAGCAATGCAGAAGACTGATTATTGCAGCACTGAGGTGTGGGAGGTAAGAAATAGCTATCACTTTCAGGTAGGGTTGCCACCTGCTCGGTTTTGATCAGAACAGTTTGGTTTTTCTAAGGCCTGTTCACGTCTCAACTTTCTGTTCGGTTTTCAGCCTTGTGAAACCCAAACAATAATTTGGCCAACAAAAAAAATCAAAAACATTTAAATACTAAGATACTCACCTTAACATAGCTTATCTTCAAGTACAGAAACAAAAAAAAGCAGATCATAGTTTCATAGCTAAATTGGGTTGAAAAAAGACCAAAGTCCAATCAATCAAACAAAAATAAGAAATTATTTTTCTAAATTAGCATTTCTGTATTTCAGAGCTTTCTGATTTATGTATAATAGATCCCATACCTGTAATAAAAGGATTGGTTTTACTCATCAGGCAGAATATAGCTAGAGATAGGGTTGCCACCCCTCTGGTTTTTAACTGGACATCTCAGTTTTACAAAGGGCTGTCCGTTCAAGACTTGCAATTGCAATTTGTTTTCATTTTTTTGTAATTTTTGCTCTTTGAGTTATTTAGCTTTTTATTCAGCAGCTCTCCGGCAATTTAAGCAATCTGGTTGATAGGGTCCAAATGACCCTAGCAACCATGCATTGATTTGAATAAGAGACTGGAATATGAATAGGAGAGGCCTCAATAGAAAGAAGAGTAATAAAGAGTAGCAATAACAATACATTTGTAGCCTTACAGAGCATTTTTTTTTAGATGGGGTCAGGGACTCCCTCTTTGAAAAGTGGAAAGAGTCAGAAGAAGACGGCAAATAATTAAAAAAAAACTACAAAACAACAAATAGTGGATACCAATTAAAAAGCTACTTGGAATTGACTTTTCTATAACATACCAAAAGTTAACCTAAAGGTGAACCACTCCTTTAAGGGGCCCAGTCAAAGGTTGGACCAGTTTCTATAGTCATTTTGATGCTCACGTTAAACTACATATATAATAAATATATTAATTATATAAATATAATTTTGCTGCTTCTTTCTTTATCCATTAAAGTGTTAGAACATTAGACATTGTAAATATCTTATTTATTTAGGCAAACTACTGGGAATGGGGACATGCAAACAGATCCTGTGGCCTCCCATGTGATTGGTGGAATTTTGACTAATACGAGCAACAGAAAACTCTTACTTGTACTGTACAAAATGCAAAAAGGTGCTTGTCAGCTGTGTGTATATTGCCACAGGTCTCTGGGAGTTTTTCCACACAGAAGAGTGTCCCTTAAGCACAGGTCACTTATTTGTATGCTATTTATTTTCCATGGACCAGTCACTGAGTACATGGAACATTTATTCTCTGCATGTTATTATTGCAATTTGTAAAGGCAGCTGCCACATTTTTCCATTTGATGGTGTGTTTTGCATAAACCTAGCAGATGAGTTCCACTAGGGGGGGTCTATTTCACTGCAATTTACAGGGAGTTGTTTCTCCGCTGAAGCAAGCAAAAAAAAAGCAACTCCCACTCATATGTATAAATGCAAGCATGCATGCATAATTCATTTCAATCTAAGCACAAGCAAAGGAAGACAAACCCATTTTAACCTTAACTATTATTCGATTTAATCAAGTATGCTTCATGCTACTTTGTTCATGTTTATGTGCAGACTGGAAATCAAGGCTGAATTAAGGGGATAATTGTTGCAGACTCTACCAAGATCCAGATTCTGGCAGGTAACTGGTTTGTTATAACTTGTAAATAAAGGTGCAAAAACTCACAGTAGGCTTAAAAATGCAGCACAGCAATAGGAAGAAGCAAACACATTGATAATAATGTAACATGTCTTCTCATAGCAGAACATCTCATAGTCCAGATATTTTGGAAATAAATACTCCAGCCCATCCCTTTTTAGAATTCATAACTGCAGTACACAGTATAGAGGCCGGGAATAAAGAAAAAGGAGCATAGGGCATGAGATCCACTAGTGCATAAACTCTTATTAAGAAAAATGTAAAAACATAATGAAACACGCTCTAGTTGTTATTACTCCATCAAACATGAGAACGGATTGGGGACATGAAACAGCCCGAGGCCAGGATAACTCAGTTAGTGCATCAGCAGCAAAGCTGCAGAGAGATTTTAAAGCATAGCACAAAGCAAAAAGACATTGCTGCTTATTGGATCAGTGTGATGTCAATGGAATCTGGGTAGGTTCTGAATTTGGGTAGAATTTCAGCATGTTCTGCATTGTTGTGAGATGATCAGACATACGGACGGTCATATTCCACTTCTATAAATCTTATCTGGGATACTAAAGTACAACTAGAGTAACTGGGGGGTTCCAGTTTGTTGGGTGCCCTCAATGACTCTAAATATAACTTAACTGATTCTATTCTGTAAAAAAATGCACTGGCCTGGGTCACAGCCATCTTCCCATACCAGGTCTGACGTTAGTACATCAGATTCCAGAATAGGTAGGGAAAAAGAGCAGTAGCCTGTCTTGCTGAAAACAACCCATGGCCAGTGCATTAAAGGCAAACAATTAGAATCATATGGGTGCCTTTGAAATTGGCTTATGGAGGCATTATTTAAAGGGTTCTCTTGTGCCTCACAGTGTTGTACTCAATCCACTATGTGGTGCAAAATGCAGACCATTGTGTTGGGCATAAGAACTTTGTGCAATTGTGCACTCGGGTAGTGGTAAGTTATATAATTAATGAAATATCAACTATGTGATCAAACGTCTTTGTATCTGGGCACTTTTCTTTTGCCGGCTGCTGCTGACAGTTACTCATAACCAGATGCTATGGGGCCCCACAGCAAATTAAATTTAGGGCCCCAAAATATTGATAAGTTGGCCTAGCCTACCAGGATATATTAAAGGAGACATTTTGTGTAAAAATAAGAACATACCAGTGTGTAATACTAATTTATATATAGAAGAATTGTGCTTAAAAAAGTAAAGTTTCAGGTTGATTCATTGAATATTTCTGCAAAAACCCTAATGATCCCTCCCTTCTCTTCCACTTCTTGCTCCCTGAATTCCCAAGTTGTGCACGGGAGCTGGCGGCACTCAGCTCACTGCACTGTAGGATACGAACCAATCAGCAGCTAGCATGACCTCATAGGGAACTGAAGCCTGTCTTTGCTTGTGTGACTGCGGGGCTGTGATTGGCTGTCGCCCTGCTAGTGCGCTTCTGGCAGGGACCGCTAGGACACGCTCACTCCTCATTTGAAACAGGGACAGGGACCAGAGGACATCTATAGGGAGCTCCAATAAAAGGGCTATTTTTAAAGATAATATTAATTTTTAGCAAAAGCAACACCATATATTTCTCATAATTGCCTACAAAATTAGGGTTTTTTTTTATTTATCCTATATGTCTCCTTTAATATTGCTAATTAATTAGGGCCTCACTGGGCCCCTACACTCCTGGGCCTCCCTGCAGGGTCTGCTTCCTCTGTAGTTACACCCCTGCTCCTAATATTGCTACTTGCTGTTTACAATGGGTTTCTTAGCATCTATGTTAGTAAATGAGCCCAATGCTTGTCCAGCAGACATTACTATTTAATTCTGGAGACTGGGGTTAAAGGGTTTGTTGTAGGTCACAGGTAAATGACATGAGAATAGCGTTAAGCACTGTATCACAATTACAGGGGTGCTCTCTATCTATTTCAATTCCACATGCTATAAATCAGACATGTCAGACTTGTGCAGTGAATTTACAGCATCCTCATCCAACCTGCAGGAGCTGCACTTCCAACCAGCTGGAGGGCCGCAGGATTGGCAGCTTTGCTAACGTTGCAGTTCTTCTATTTTTGTATGTTGAGTAAAACAAGTGCCTATGCACTTGCCGCTTGAATAGTACTGCATACTTTGTCATACAGTGGGAAGCAATTTGTGTTTCCTTTAAATGCTTACTCTCTTCACATAGAATAAATAGTATGTTTTATGCTTGTCCGCCAAGTGCCAGTTCCCTGCATCTCTGTATATAGAACTTATTCTCCCAAGGACAGGCTGGATCAGCCAAATATAACCCAATGAAGAATTGTTCTCTTCTGTCTTCTTGTCACTTGTGGTGATTAAAAGAAGAGAATGAACAAATGGTCTCTGCCTTCTCTGTGTTTCTGTGACCACCTGTGACAAGAATTAGAGAGTGAGCTATAGCTTTCCTCTCCATTTGTTGCTTCATGATGAACGGGAAGCTCTTGATAAAGCTCAGATCTCGCTCGCCTATGTGTCACTGTGTCACAGCCATGACAAGCAATTGATCCTTTCAATGGTTTTTATTGCTACTAGCTGGGAGTTTCATTACGGCTGAAAGTGGTGTTGTGTAGTGACGATGTTCACCAGCAGGTGGAGCTCTAGACAAGTGAAATCTCAGTTATGCTACCATTACTAGCATGGGGCAGAATACTATTAAACTATACTGCTTAAATACATTACATTCATTACATACACTTAGAAATATATTGATAACATATTGCTGCTGCTGGATATTATATTTTGTCAGCATATGTAAAGTGGCATAAAATCTCCCCTAGCCGGTTTTCTCTGGGTTTTCCCTATCTCACAACAAGATGTGCATCCAGATAGGGATAGAACAATGATGATTTATATATCTGCCTTCCAGAAGTCTTTGGGATAGAGGCATTTTCCTTATCACTGAGTTACATAACACAGATATAGCACTGAATGAATGCTTAATCTTTTGGCATTTTCCTTTCTTTCCATATCTACAACTCTGAGTCTGACGTATCATGTCATTTTTTAGAGGGCAATACACAGGCCAATATGTGTAAGCATAGAGTTTGTCTAGCTGGTGTGGGACCAGAGTACAGGCCTGTTCTTAGTAATGGTAGGTTGCATATCATTTGCCTTTATGGAGGCCCTATTATTTCCAATCCAAGCTGCAGATTTCAGTTGACAGTGGATGATGGGAGATGTAGTTCAACAATAGCTGGAGGCTGCAAGTTGGACAGTCCTGCTATATAGTGCTATAGGCAGCATCTTACCATGTTGTCTGCACTTTAGAAAAGAATCTTGTGTTCCCACAATGAATACAGCAGTGTATAGATAAGGGACGGGTGTGGGGAGGCCCATAAGCACCCACTACAGGTCCCCTAACCAGTGGACACAGAACAGGACTGCCTTGCCGGTGCCAGTTCTGTGCAGCCAACATTAGTTTTTTTTATCCAGCATGCCATGCAGAGCGCAGCCAGATCCAGACACAAGTGCCATTAAATGAGCACTAAGTGGTGACTTATGCCTCCTAGATCTAGTGCCCTTATACTTGTGTCTCTGAAAATGACTACTATCCCATTAAGGTGGAGAGTCACCTTCTTTACTTGCTAATAAATACAGGTGAATACCCAAAATAATATATATCTATATATATATATATATATATATATATATATATAAATATGCAAATTAATGTCCAGGCTATATAGTTATCATAAAAACCTTATGTATAAAAGCGGATACTCTGCTTTAATCCACCTTATAAATAAGCCCATTATTTTTACCCCCACTGTAAAATACGACTTTCTATGGCTCAATCTACCCAGCAGGAAAAATAGGTACTAAACTAGACTCAAAGCTAATGAGTTAAATCACGTTCCTTATCACTGAAAAGTAGTGCAATTAAGTATTTATAAATGGCAGAAATAAGGAGAAAAGTGAACCAATCCTCTGAAAGACCAAAATGTGACGAGCTGGAGAGGAAGGCCATTAAAGCATCAGTTTGTAAAATTGAATATGCTTCAGTGATCAGCCTGTATTACCATGTTCCCTTCATAACTGTCAATAGCCAGGCAGCTAAATGAGGGGGAATTGGACGAGGAGGAACATGTTAATGGGCACCGTATAATCTGATTAGTGTCATTGTGCTCGTTTGTAATGGCTTTCACACGTAGCAAGACAGTCAATTTCTTGTGAAATGATCTACTGAGATGTTCTGTTTGGTGAGAGAGAGGCCTTGGGACAGAGAAGTGGCTCGATGTATACAACATTTATTGTTTTAGCTGCATCAGGCAAGCGGTTTAGCATTTTAGGCTGCTGGAAGCAAAAGACTTTACACATAAGTTCATACCAACCTCAACACACAGTGCTGGATTTGAAGCATTAGAATGGCCGTCCCCTAATCCAAATCATTCCGGATATGAGGTTTCCTATACGTTTACATACAGTTTTACCTGGAAATGTAATTGCAGTTTAAGTTTCTTATTTATTTCTACAACATATTGCACAGCACAGAGATTATACCGTAGACCAGTCCCTGATTTTATGCTGCTAAAAATATGAACTTTATTTGGCCTTTCCTGCTCCAATGTCAGATGAGGAAGAATGGCACATGGGTAGGGAATAAGGAGCAACAATGTGGGATAGAGAGAATGGCACACTGTGGTTAAAAAGAATGAGAGAATGGCACATGCTTCTGTAAATGATTAAAGGGTTGCTTCACCTTTAAGTTAACTTTGAGCATGCTATAGAATGACCAATTCTAAGCAACTTTTCAATTGGTTTTCATTATTTATTTTTTTATAATTTTTTAATTATTTGCCTTCTTCTTCTGACGCTTTCCAGTTTTCAAATGGGGGTCACTGGTCCCATTTGAAAAACAAATGCTCTGTAAGGCTTCATATTTATTGTTATTGCTAATTTTTCTTACTTATCTTTCTATTCAAGCCTCTCCTATCCATATTCCAGTCTCTCATTCAAATCAGTACATGGTTGCTAGGGTAAATTGGACCCTAGCAATCAGATTGCTGGAACTGCAAACTGGAGAGCTGTTGAATAAAAAGCTAAATAACTCAAAAAACACCAATAATAAAAAATGAAAAGCGATTGCAAATTGTCTTAGAATGTCACGACACTCTCTACATCAGTGATCCCCAACCAGTAGCTCGTGAGCAACATGTTGCTCTCAAACCCCTTAGATGTTTCTCTCGGTGGCCTCAAAGCAGGTGATTATTTTTGAATTCCTGCCTTCTAGGAAAGTTTTAATTGCATAAAAACTAAGTATGGTGCCAAGTAGAGCCTCCTGTAGGCTGCCAGTCCACATAGGGGCTAGAAAATAGCCAATCAGAGCCCTTATTTGGCACCCCCAGGGACTTTTACAAGCTTGTGTTGCTCTCCAACTCTTTCTACATTTGAATGTGGCTCACAGGTAAAAAAGGTTGGGGACCCCTGCTCTACATCATACTAAAAGTTAAATTAATGGTGAGAAACCCCTATGAATTTGCTCAGAGTTGGGAAATGAAGAGAGGATGGCACAAGGAGGGTGGGATTGAAAAATAATGGCACATACAGAGGGGCAGGGAAAACAGAGAATGGTACACTATGGGTGGAATATCAGAAGGGAATGGTATACACAGTATGGCGGGGGAATGGTGACCAATCACAGGTTCATAGGTTGGATTGCTGCATAATAGTTACCTGTGGAAAATTTCCTGCAGAAGTCTGCATCATAACTATACATAGCGTTACTAGTCAGGATTGGTTTGAAATCAGGTACTTAACTAGTAAGAAGTAATTGGAGTTATTTGTATGCCTTAGCACCCGGACAGTTGGTACCTCTAGAGAATTCCTTGGCCACGGTAAGCAAAATGGCAGCCCATAATCATATGCACAAATAAATATACGGTGAGAAGTTATGACCTATGTAAAATTATATACTCTTCTACTGTAATTATGTGCCATTAAATATAGGTGAGCAATTCCAAATCATCTCGGTTACTCAAATTGTTGAAAATGATGAAATCCGTCTTGCTATTCTGCAGCCTTTTATCACATTTCCCTGTCATTTTAGGCAACATTTTGTTCTTAATACTCAAAATTGGCTAACCAGCAGTGGAAATAGGAGAGAAATTGCTATTTTAGAGTTCCAATGTGCTCTGTGTAGGAGTTTGTGGGAGCTGTTGTGTGTACCCAGGCTTGGCGAGTACATGCAGGGTTAGTGCAGATGGACAAGAGCCCTGAAGTCCTGGCCCAAAACTTGCACTCTCTGATTTCCTTCCAAACTATAAACAGCTTAGCCTGCATTCTGACTGCTCTCATCCATCTGCATTGTTTTGTGTAGGTGCTGACTTGGAGCTGCAGCCACCTGCTACACAGACACCTCTGCCTAACTGCCGCTTACAATCTGCCAATGTAGCAGCCCACAGTGATGTCTGAGAAGCTTATAGGTGGGAGCCTGTTTGCAATCATTCCCCCCCCTCCTGTTTTCTATTTCAGCGTTCCACTTGGACTCTCTGATACCTGCCTAGGGGAGTTGGCTTGAATGAATGCACAGCAACATAAAAGAATAAAACTGCGAGGGCTCAGGTTTTATAGGATTGGTCATAGTGTGACACAGGTATATTCTTATAGATATGTATATATGTTTCAAGGTCATACTGTAACAGCAATAGGATTTAGGGCTTTTAGTGTAGGAGGACGCAGCTGCACTCTCTGCATTAGTGATCTTAACCCTCTGTCTCTATGCAAACACAGTGGGCAAAATAGCTAGCAGCACCCATGAGTATTCTTTAAACTTCATCAAATAATGATTTAACCCATTTTCTTTCTTTCTTTCTTTCTTTCTTTCTTTCTTTCTTTCTTTCTTTCTTTCTTTCTTTCTTTCCGTACATTGTATTTCCATATACTTCTCCTAGGATTAAAGTCTAATATTAACTATAAAGCTAACATAAAATTAAAAAAAAAATACACAAAAAACCCCCAAAGAAAATGTAAATAAACATTTAACAGCAATATATCTCCCAGGGTTGTTACTATTAATATTCCAAATGGGTGTCCTAGTAATAATGTATATACTATGTTTTGATCTGAGACAACCAAAGTTGATACGCTTCCCATATCATTCTTTTCCATCTCCAACTTCTTGGCACTGCTTTTTCATATTCCAAATTATTAGTCACCTCTTTTTGTACTTGGGTAATACTTGGAGTGTCCTTTTTACCCATGAATATTTTTTAACCCCCTGAGTCTATGAAAATGACTTTGGAATCAGTAAATGCCAGTGAAGGTGACCATTCCATATCAAAACAATATGTGAAAGTCATTTTATATCGCCCTTTGGCAGGTGCTTCCAAGTAAACAGATACAGAACAAAAGAAATGTAGAACAAAAACTCCAGCTGTATAAATATCAACAGGGTCTGACATACTTTCTGTTTAATTCCAAACATAACCAGTTGTCAAGAATATTTGCATATATGGGGGTATTGGATAAAGTCTGCATACAACCAAGGAAGCTAGGCCTGTGAGTAGCCGTCTTTCCAGCATAATGCATGTGGCTGCATTTTGGACTTCAGCATTCCCGACAACCTAAATGGTTTTTCTTATGTACATTAAAATAGAAAATTTGATGTCAATTCTGAAATTAATACTGTTTTATTACTGCTGTGTAGTGCAGTTCCCTGCATTCACCCACAGCAACCAAAGTATTAATTGATATTATTTTGCTCTGTGGCCTGTACCTACCCAATGAATGAGCCCAGAAAAAACAAAACAGATTTCATATATCTGGAAAAGTAGCATCACCTCTATATACAGATCTATGGAATAGGCAGGCACTTATAAAATAAAGTGAAATTCTATCAGGAATAACAAAAAAAAAGTTATTTAAACAATAGTTGCTTTAGCACAGCTGGCGAATAGCTCCTACCTGCTGTTATAATGGCAGAACTTTCCCCATTATCCATTGCTTGGCAGCACAAGTAACCAGTGTCACATTGCTGGTGGATACTATCAATGGCCTCTGCATTTAAACGTGTGATTTCCAGTTTACGGTGCTATAGCTGCGGCTGGACTACAGTACCCAGCATTCTCGGCACATACAGCCAGAATCTGGCATATGTAATTTGTAGCCCTAATGATTTTAATAACTGTTTCAATGAAACACAACGATTCAGTGCTAATTAACTGAGAATATTTGTGCTACATTGACTATTATTGTAATTGTTCTGCAGAAAAGTGCATACATACAAATACTGATTGATACAGGAGGTAACGAGGGTTTTTTTAGAGCTTACATTCTATTTTCTATATGGAATCATAAGCTGCATGCTTAAGCTGGATGGCTGTGATGCCCAATCAGGAACTGGCTCTGTTAAGGATCATGGGAGCTGTAGTTTGACAGCAGGATGCCTGTAAAAGTCTCAAGAATGTAGGCCTAATCCCAGAACCTGTAGGGGGGACAAAGATTTATGTGATGTCTTATAATTTCCAGTGACTCTTGTCTGGTTACTATTGCATGGATAACCAACTCCAGCTGGAATTAAACCTCGAGCCCCCTGCAACCTCCCCTTTTTTCACCCCACTGTGGTGATAGAGCCTGTCAGGAAGACACGACACAGTAAATAAGTAGGATAGAAAAGACTTTGGTAAGCAACATATATATATATATATATATATATATATATATATATATATATATATATATATAGATATATATATATATTGTAGATAAACAAAGAGACAAAGCAGAAGTGAGGGCCTTGTGGGTAAATCAAAGGGATTGTGGGTAAATCAAAGGGAGTCATGCCTCAAATAGCACGGTATTATTTATGTGGGCCTAATCTTTCAACCAGGACCAGTCCAGTGCAACTAATTACAAAACACAGGAAATAGTAAATAATGGGGAATAAGCAGCCTGTGTAATTGCCCATATATTGTCTTCCCTGACTGGATCATTTGCTGGCTTTGTTGTTGTTTTCCTCCATTTTACCAGTGTATTTAAAGATACACCACCATAAAATGCCAACCCCCCCACATTTGTGGAGACTTCTAGTCAAAACAAAAGACAGGGAATTGGCAGATGTCTTTAGCTTGATCTTTTTCAAAACCTTCCCTTTCCTACATATGTCTGGCCAAAATGCCACCGTGACCTTGCCCTTTAATCTGCACAAAATAATATTTTTGACTGGACTGGAACCCTGAAGGGAAAGAAAAAAAAAAGAGAGGGAAGAAAAGAAGCAGAGGGATGCTTGAAAGGCTTCACCCTCTCCCTCCGCCTCTTTCACACACACAGACAGGGGAATTCAGTCGGCTGCAGATTTACAGCCAGGGGGCTCTGATTGGTCAGCTCTCCTGGCAGCTCTGATTTACTAGCCCTCTGGATTGGCTGCCCTGTGACAGGCTGATTTATAGGCAGGTTCCGATTGGTTTCCTTGATCTGCCTTTAATTTATGAGACAGCTTCTGATAGTGAGCAGCAGAGGAGGAGGCAGCCTGAGCTCATTATCCTAATGTGTACCATGTATAGGATGCAAGTCACACACGCAGGCATACAGATGCATACATATTCAGCCTGAGCTCGTTATGTGAATGTGCAGCATGCCAGACACACATTCATGCACGTATAATCAGGCCTATTATACTGCTACGTAACATGATACTAGGCTGCAGGGCCACACAATACCCACATGGAACATAGTATTAGATGATTTCGCACGAAACCCAAAAGGCACATGCACAGACGTAACACTCAACGCCTTATTGTAATGATTTACAGATGCATACATTCAGTGGGTGTCATGCAAAGCCCTTTGCTATAAAAAAAGAATCAGAGTAGAAAGGACTTTGTCCTGGGACCCATGTGTTAGATAGTTTCATCAAAT
This sequence comes from Xenopus petersii, assembly GCA_038501925.1. Taxonomy (NCBI): domain Eukaryota; kingdom Metazoa; phylum Chordata; class Amphibia; order Anura; family Pipidae; genus Xenopus; species Xenopus petersii. Next base: position 40,284,949 of record CM076674.1, read on the forward strand.
ATATATTACAAATTATATGCAACCCGTGGCCAGGCCCAAACTGGCAATCTGTGGATTCTGACAAATGCCAGAGGGTTGCTTTAACATGCCATAGACAGTCACTATTTATTGTGCTGGTGGGGGGCTGTTTGGACCTCTGTGTACCTAAAATGCCAGGGCCTATTTTGATTCTCAGTCCAGCCATTGTAAAACTGAAGCTGCCAGCATTTGGGAAAGCTGCATCCCTGATTTATGTTATCCCCCTCAGAGTGGGATCCTAACTAAACAGCCACCAGAGTCGGGCCTTAACCTTCCAGTCACCAGAGTGGGACTCTAATCTTCTACTCACCACTGTGGGATTCTAACCTAACAGCCATCAGAATGTGTCGATAGCCTTCCAGCTTTGCCAGGGCCCCTTCTTTTCTAAGTCATGGAGATCTTTGGGAAATCTCTTAGCAATATAACAATGAAATCAGATTTGGAATCAAGTAGGGACAAACTGGCTGGTTTAGGGTAAAGGAGAAAGTGAATTTGCCCTGACCCCCACTTGTGGAATAAGATAATAGTGCCAATTACTTTTTATAATGAGCAAAAATGGTTTAAATATCAGGACTATTCAGCCTGCAGGTTTGGGTATGCTTAGTTGATATAATTTTCCCCCAGATTGGGGCAACATCTTCCCTTTAAAGGATTTAATTTACTCCAGCTATAGTTTATTCAATCCATTCAGTCTCAGAGTTTCTGAAGCAGGCAGAGTGCCACGTGCAAATAGATTTTTATGGGTAATTTACAATATGAGCTAGCTGGAAAGCCCTGAGCTCTGCTAATAGTTACTACTACCTTCCATCTTTTCCCGAGCCATTTTGGATTCATAACCTCACATGCTCCCAGCCCCCATGCCTTTACTTCTGAATTTGATTGGGTGTCTTTCACATTACAAATTCTTCCAAGAAATTTCCCCAGGGAACCCCTAGTGCAAATTACAGAATTCGGACAGTTCAGAGGCAGTAATGTATACCTAGTATAAGAATCATTGAGCAGTTTATTGACAGTTTCCTTGAGGTTCTGTTTCTTATCTCTGGGATTTGCAGCAAATTCCTGAGCTCAGCATGCAAAGCTGTACAGTGTAAAAAAAAGTAGCTCAAGAAAGTAGCTCACACTCATGTGAATCCATTAATACAATTAGAATAAATATATAGACAGGGTACTATATGTGAAGCAACTGTGAAATGCCTCCCTACCGCATGGGCTTAATCATAATGACCCTGCCCCACTCACCCCTTGGACCCTTTTATTGGTATTTGCTTCTGCTGTGGTGACTATTACCTTCCCATCATGCACAGGTAGTTGTGTAGCCGCTTGAGGCGGAAGATTTATTTCCTCTAAGCACATATAAGTGATATATCCCTGGACCTTATTACTCACAGCAACATAAATGCATGGCAATCTATTAATTTTACATTTAATGTGTATGTATTTAAGAGGTAATTTTAGTACAAGTAATGCATATGAATGCACATGGTTTTGATAAATGCAAGCAATTCGACATCTCGTGGAATGAAGGCTGCTCTCATTATTTATTACATGTTTATGCCCTCTAGAGACAGATACATAGGATAGAGGTAGCAAGATATATTACAGAAGTCATTAAAAATGTGATAAAGTTTGGCCTATGCCAGACTGGTTCTGAGGCATCCCTTATCAACTATTCATGGTTAAATACATTTTTAAAGATTGTTTATTCTCTTGAGCTGGGCAAAAGGGATATATTTTCTTGTATTATGCCTTTTATTTATTCCTCACTTGTGTTGGAAGATGAGATTTGGGTGCTGTACTGGTAGCTGTATCTTTTATTTTATAATGCCATATACAGGTATGGGACCTGTTATCCAGAATGCTCAGGACCTGGAGCTTTCTGGATTACAGATCTTTCTGTAATTTGAATCTCCATACTTTTAAGTCTACTAGAAAATCATGTAAACGTTAAATAAACTTAATGGCTGGTTTTCCTCCAATAAGGATTAATTATATCTAAGTTTGGAGCATGTCCAATGTACTGTTTTATTATTACAGAGAAAAATCAAAACATTTTTAAAAACTTGGATTGTTTGGATAAATGGAGTCTATGGGAAACTGTCTTCCCATAATTCGGAACTTTTTGGATAATGGGTTTCCGGATAACTGATCCCATAACTGTATTTATTTAAAACGTTGCAGAAATTATTAATGGTTTACTGCCCCAATGGAGCTTACAGTCTTTGTTCCCTATTACATTCATGCAAAACATTAGGAATATTAGGGGTCATTTAACCTGTCTGTAGGTTTTTGAAGCATGGAAGCATACTTGTGTACCCCAAGAATAACACTGAGATCCAAAGAGGAATCAAAGGGTATGTATAAGTGCAGGATGGAAGAATAACTTTAAGAGCCAAAGGAGCAAATCCACTAAGATTCGTAGTTGCGCCAGGCGTAACTTTGTCGCACTTCGCCAGGCGTAGTTTCGCCAGTGCTCCGCAAATTCACTAAAATCCGAAGTTGCGCTCAGGGGTAGCGTAAGGTTGCAAAGTTGCACTAGCGTTGATTCGCTAAGCGAAGCGAAGTTACGCTAGCAATGGTTAATTTGCATACAGCGCCAAATTCAAATTTCAATGGAGGAATACGTACAATCACTACAAATGCCTGGGAAACCTTCAAAACATCAAATAATTTTTTTTTTTTGCCCTACACATGTGCCCACTGTATAGTTAAGTTGCCATGAGTTAGGAAATGTAGAGGGGAAGGAGGGGAGCACCAAAACTTTTTTCGATCCTTTTCAGCCTATCACCCATAATATAGATTTGGGACTTAGCGTTTTTTGGGACTTAGAAAAAATTTGAACTTTTTTTGAAGCAATCCCTATCCACTCTATTGCGCTTCGCCTGGTCTGAGGTGGCGAAGGAAGTCTAGCGTAAAAGGTAGCGTTCAGTACAATGCGCACGTTAGTGAATTTGCGTAGTTACGTCCGTTGCGCAAATTCGCCAGGCGTAAGGGTGCAAAGTAACACTAGCGAATTTACGCCAGGTTTCGTTAGTGAATTTGCGAAGTAACGAAAATGACCAACACTAGCAAATTGACGCTAGCGTTAGGTGCTTTGGCGCATAGTGAATTTGCCCCAAAGTTACATAAAATCAAGCCCAGAAAGAGTTATGAAATGTAAGGCACAGTATAAGGCACATTAGAAATATTAATGCATTTTTATCTCCTACATTGAGATAGCACCAAAACAAGATTTTCGCCGCGCTACAAAAAATTTTCGATGCCCATAGACTTTAATGGGCATCTGCGACATTTCGCTGGCGGCGAATTTTTGGCGAAACGAAACGGGTCAAATTCGCCCATCCCTATTCTCTGTCAATAAAGATACACGAGAAATGTACTGTAATATAAGATGCAAATGAAAACCTAGCCATAAAGCATGGCAGAACTGCTGTTTTGAGTGAAGAATGAAACATTTGGCTGAACCTTTCTATATAAGCACAAATTAATTTTTAACTAAAACTTCTCTGCTTCCCCAATTGTTGCAGACAAATAAATAATGATAATACGGTTATGCGTGCGACAGAATGCTGGCGATTCAGACTTGTCATACATACATGGCTGAAAAAGTATATAAAAAATATTTGGTAAAACTGAAGTCCAGTTTTCCAAACCCATGTCGCCCAGATGCTGTTTTGCCTACAAAAATCTGTATGCCATTTCAGCTTGTGTTTATTCTCTTGGCGTGACAGCTGCGCATATATTAAAACGAAATTCATGCAAATTGGCACACACTGCACACATCGCACATCAAGTTGGCCTTTAGTAAATCTAGGCTGCTGTCATTCTCATTTTAATTCAGAGCATACAAATGGAACAGGGGCCAGTATGAGAGCGGAGGGGTCACTGGGAAATGCTGATCCCTAGCTTAAAAAAACAGCATAAATCAACTTGCTTCTTCCAGTTGTTTTTAAACTACAACTCCCAGCACAACCCCATTGCTGTGGGTTTTGTAATCCTAAGTAACCAATAAGATGTTTGCTTGCAACAGACCAGTAAAGGACTGCCTGCTAATTGGTTGCACATTTTATTATATAACCCTAATAGTGAGTTGTAGTGCAATAACAGCTTCCTGTCACTAGATTTCTGAGACATATAGTTCAGCAGCAACTGGAGGGGTGCAGAATGGGGGTTTTTTTTATATTATTTTTCCTAATTTTCTGGCCAAGAACACAGAGATTCCCTCTCTTCCCATTAGTCAGGTTTACTATATAAGTGAAATTATTTTAGAAATAAAGAGTAAAAGTAAGCAAAGCAGAGACAAGGTGATATAATGTTGTTGCTGGGGGCCAGACAGTGTGTGCATGTGTGGGCAGGAGGGGGTTTTGTTGCTGCCCACGCTATACCTGTTCTGTGTATAAATGCAGAGTTTGCCATGAAGATAAGCTCCCTAGGAAGCCATATTTCTGCCACGCAGAATGGCTTTGTATTGATTCTCTCAGCATGACCATATTTTCTGCTAACAAAATAAAAAGCGCTTTAGGAAAGGAATTTGTTTTGTTCCCTTCCCCTTCCATATCTTATTTATAGAGTAAATTTTCTCCCGGAGGAGAGAGTGCTGTACTCATAGGTTGGGAGGCAGAGGGAATGTATGTTATGCACAGAGCCATGACTCCATATATGCACAATGGGCTGCCTTATTTGCACCTGCCACGGCTCACACACAATGCCTCAATAAGTCCCCTGGTAATGAGACAATAACGGCTCCAAGTAAGCAGTTTTAAGTGTAAATTACTCATCGATTCATTGATTTCTTTCTTTTTTCTTTCCAGTACCCTTACTAGGAAAATACACATCATACCACGATAGTAATTTTCCTTATTTACTGACCTTCCATGAAACTTCTCACAGCCCATAAGAGTTTAAAGGAATATTTTACTGACCAGTTTTAGATGTCAGAGACAAAAGCGCTATACTGCATATATGAGAAAAAGGTATTTCTTTGTGGGTAAAGCTAGACACTCATACTTATTCATTATATTTTGCCCATTGCCTTTACTCTATACTTGGTGAATAAGCTTTATTTTTCATTTTCAAATATATGGAAACGCTCACAAAAGCATGGATTATATGCAGTTTATAAATAATTATTTGCAAAAAATGCTTTTGAGCAACCTTACTAATGAATAGGATGTATTAGGGTAATATGCAGCACTGGCATTGGCATTTTGAAATAGCTGTATTGCTATTAAAAAGCAGTTGATGTATATTATTATTAATTAATTATTATTATTTTTATTATTAACATGTATTTATATAGTGCCAACATATTTCGTAGCACTGTAAAATAAACGTGTTTATACAACTAAATCACATGACCTCACACAAAAGGCGAGGAAGGCCCTGCACAGAAAGAGCTTACAATCTAAAGGGAATGGAATAATACACAAGGTGTGGGAGTTGGCAAGATCAGAATTAAGTAGGTGAGATGTGGTATTGTTTGTGGTATTGTATCTGGTAGTTAAGAGTGAGGATAGGCTTCTCTAAAGAAGTGCGTTTTAAGTGATTCCTTGAAAGCAGAAAGGTTGGGAGAAAGTTGGACAGACCATGGGAGAGAATTCCAGAGGAGGGGTGCAGCCCTTGCAAAGTCTTGAATGCGAGCATGTGAGGAGGTAATGAGAGAAGAGTTGAGTAGCAGGTCAGTAGAGGAGCGTAGTAAGCGGTTTGGTGAGTATACAGAGATGTATGAGGCATCAAAATTGCCCTGAGCTCAAGTGCAATAGCACCAAGGGGCACAAAATTGCACCCCTTAGGGTCAATAACCAGAGCCTGAGCAATGGCTTTTACATTCCAGGAGCACAAACAGCTGTGCTACCTGTGGGGCAAGGTACAAAAGTGCAAAAGACAGGGCACATTATCCAAAGAAAGAATAATTTATTCTAAACATGTTTTCAGTATGTTAATGTTAATGCAAAATATGTTCTGGTTTTTGGTTGATTGTAAGTTAAATTGCTATTAAACGTAGTATATGCCTGTCCCTTTCTATTCTCTGCACTTCTGGTTCTGAGTATTGAAACAATGTAGCAGAAGCCAGCTGATTAATAGACCTGTGAATACGCATACACAACTCATGGGAAATGGAATATTGGCTGGAGGGAGGAATAAACATGGGTACATTTTCATTTGCATTTGAAATACACATACCTTCCATGCCTATATACTTTCCATGTTGCAATATAGCCACGTTGTAAATCTTGCCCAGTGTGTTGTTACTCAAAACAAAGAGTCAGTAAAGAGATTTACCTTATATTACAGGCAGCATCTGTAAAATGAAAGGGGACAATGACCAAGTACAGTAGATCTAGTGTGAGAGACAGAGAAGCGGAACGAGAATAAAGAGATATGTGTAGAATTCAAGTACAATAGCAGGTCATTTGTTACACTTATCTTTGGCACTTATCTATATCTATGCGGTGACACCTCCTCAAGTCAGAAAGAAATGGTTGTAAGGAGATTTTGGACCAAGGCCTCACATGACTTGTGTGGTGTAGAGATGTGGGGGGGCGAGGGAGAAGGGATAAGGGAAAGTTAAGTTGTAACTAACTAAGCACTGGTAACTCATGTAAATGAAAGACTTACACAACTAAAGCCTAACTAAAAAAGTAGCTAGAGATGTTGTACATTATGTTTTTGGCTTCTGTACAGCCCAATGCAACCACAGCCCTTTAGAGCTGTGCCACCAAAGATGCCCCCTCATTTTCTGCTTGATAATTTGCTTTACCCTCTGCTCAGAGCCCAGTGAGCATGTGAGTGTCGCAGACACTTTCCAAGATGGTGACCCCCTGTGACAAGTTTAAAGTCCTGGATTATTGCTGCTATTGACAAGCTGAAACTTAAGGCTGGTGCAATAAGTAGGGATGTAGCGAACGTCGGAAAAAAAGTTCGCGAACATATTCGCGAACTTGCGCAAAAATGCGAGCGGTTCGCGAACGGTTCGCGAACCCCATAGACTTCAATGGGAAGGCGAACTTTAACATCTAAAAAAGACATTTCTGGCCAGAAAAATGATTTTAAAGTTGTTTAAAGGGTGCAACGACCTGGACAGTGGCATGCCAGAGGGGGATCAAGGGCAAAAATGTATCTGAAAAATCTGCCTGTGTGTGCTTGGAAGAGATAGTGTAGGGGGAGAGCTGTTAGTGATTTCAGGGACAGATGATAGTAAGTTTGCTGGCTAGTAATCTGCTTGATACTGCTCTGTATTGGAGGGACAGAAGTCTGCAGGGATTTGAGGGACATTTTAGCTTAGGTAGCTTTGCTGGCTAGTAATCTACTGTTCTCTTTAAACAACTGCCATACGTTGACCTTGTAGGCATTGTTTGCCCAGTTTTTTTGGACGCAGCCACTGAAGCACAGTTGCCAGAAAAAATATGCCATATAAATGCTGAAAATAGTAATTTTTCGCCATACGTTGACCTTGTAGGCATTGTTTGCCCAGTTTTTTTGGACGCAGCCACTGAAGCACAGAGGCCAGAAAAAATATGCCATATAAATGCTGAAAATAGTCATTTTTTTGGTCGCAGCCACTGAAGCACAGTTGCCAGAAAAATTATGCCATATAAATGCTGAAAATATAAATTTTTTTGGTTGCAGCCACTGAAGCACAGAGGCCAGAAAAATTATGACATATAAATGCAGAAAATATGCATTTTTTTGGTCGCAGCCACTGAAGCACAGTTGACAGAAAAATTATGCCATATAAATGCTGAAAATATAAATTTTTTTGGTTGCAGCCACTGAAGCACAGAGGCCAGAAAAATTATGCCATATAAATGCAGAAAATATGCATTTTTTTGGTCGCAGCCACTGAAGCACAGTTGACAGAAAAATTATGCCATATAAATGCTGAAAATATAAATTTTTTTGGTTGCAGCCACTGAAGCACAGAGGCCAGAAAAATTATGCCATATAAATGCAGAAAATATGCATTTTTTTGGTTGCAGCCACTGAAGCACAGAGGCCAGAAAAATTATGCCATATAAATGCAGAAAATATGCATTTTTTTGGACGCAGCCACTGAAGCACAGTTGCCAGAAAAAATATGCCATATAAATGCTGAAAATAGTCATTTTTCGCCATACGTTGACCTTGTAGACATTGTTTGCCCAGTTTTTTTGGTTGCAGCCACTGAAGCACAGAGGCCAGAAAAAATTAAACCAGTAGGGTTTGCACCCTAGTTTGTAACGGTGGCGGAGGGAGGAGGACGCTAAAGGACAGCTGTGTGTGGAGTCATGAGGCTTGAAGAGAAGGACAACTGCATAGAAGTCAGAACAAGTCTTCCGGCGTGCAGTAACCCTCCGAGATCCACCCCTCATTCATTTTAATAAAGGTCAGGTAATCGACACTTTTGTGACCTAGGCGAGTTCTCTTCTCAGTTACAATCCCTCCTGCTGCACTGAAGGTCCTTTCTGAGAGCACACTTGAGGCTGGGCAAGACAAGAGGTTCATGGCAAATTGTGACAGCTCTGGCCACAGATCAAGCCTGCGCACCCAGTAGTCCAGGGGTTCATCGCTCCTCAGAGTGTCGATATCTGCAGTTAATGCCAGGTAGTCCGCTACCTGCCGGTCGAGGCGTTCTTTGAGGGTGGATCCAGAAGGGTTGTGGCGCTGCCTTGGACAGAAAAACATTTGCATGTCTGACGTTACAGACCGGCCAAAGGGCTTTGTCCTTGCAGGTGTGCTCGTGGCAGGATTACTGGCACCTCTGCCCCTGGAATGTTGATGAGTTCCTGAAGTGACATCACCCTTAAAAGCATTGTACAACATGTTTTGCAGGCTGGTTTGTAAATGCCGCATCTTTTCGGACTTGTGGTATGTTGGTAACATTTCTGACACTTTATGCTTGTACCGAGGGTCTAGTAGCGTTGCGACCCAGTACAGGTCCTTCTCCTTAAGCCTCTTGATACGGGGGTCCTTCAACAGGCATGACAGCATGAAAGACCCCATTCTCACAAGGTTGGATGCAGAGCTATCCATCTCCGCTTCCTCATTATCAAGGACTGCATCATCCACGGTCTCCTCCCCCCAGCCACGTACAAGACCAGGGGTCCCCAAAAGGTCACCACTAGCCCCCTGGGAAGCCTGCTCCTGTTGGTCCTCCTCCTCCACAAAGCCACCTTCCTCCTCTGACTCCACTTCTGGCACCTCTCCCTGCGTTGCAGCAGGTGCCTGGGTTCGTTCTGGTGATTCCGACCATAAATCGTGCGCTTCCAGCTCCTCGTCACGCTGGTCTACAGCCTCATCTGTCACTCGTCGCACGGCACGCTCCAGGAAGAAAGCGAAGGGTATTAGGTCGCTGATGGTGCCTTCGGTGCGACTGACCATATTTGTCACCTCTTCAAAAGGTCGCATGAGCCTGCAGGCATCGCGCATAAGCACCCAGTAACGGGGGAAAAAAATCCCCAGCTCTGCAGATCCAGTCCTACCACCCAGTTCAAAAAGGTACTCGTTGACGGCCCTTTGTTGTTGCAGCAGACGTTCCAACATAAGGAGCATTGAATTCCAGCGAGTCTGGCTGTCAGAAATCAAACGCCTGACTGGCATGTTGTAGCGCTGCTGAATGTCAGCAAGGCGTGCCATGGCTGTGTAGGAACGTCTGAAATGGGCCGACACCTTTCTGGACTGGGTGAGAACGTCCTGGAATCCTGGGTACTTGGAGACAAAACGTTGGACTATTAAATTTAACACATGTGCCATGCAGGGCACATGTGTTAAATTGCCCAGTCTCAACGCTGCCAACAGATTGCTTCCATTGTCACACACCACTTTTCCGATCTGCAGTTGGTGTGGGGTCAGCCACCGATCGGCCTGTGACTGCAGAGATGACAGGAGTACAGATCCGGTATGGTTTTTGCTTTCCAGGCACGTCATCCCCAAGACAGCGTGACAACGGCGTACCTGGCACGTCGAATAGCCTAGGGGGAGCTGGGGGTGCACAGGTGTGGAGGAGGAGAAGGAGGACCCAGCAGCAGAGTAAGAAGAAGAAGAGGAAGAAGACGAGGTAGAGAGCGATGGAGGAGTAGAGGTGGTGGCAGAACCGCGTGCAATCCGTGGCGGTGACACCAACTCCACTGTTGTTGTTGTTGAGCTACCCATTCCCTGCTTCCCAGCCATTACCAAGTTCACCCAGTGGGCAGTGTAGGTGACATACCTGCCCTGACCATGCTTGGAGGACCATGCGTCAGTAGTCATATGGACCTTTGGCCCAACACTAAGTGACAGAGATGCGGTAACTTGGCTCTGCACATGTTGGTACAGGTGTGGTATTCCCTTTTTAGAAAAAAAATTGCGGCTGGGTACCTTCCACTGCGGTGTCCCAATTGCTACAAATTTGCGGAAGGCCTCAGAGTCCACCAGCTGGTATGGTAAAAGCTGGCGGGCTAAGAGTGCAGACAAGCCAGCTGTCAGACACCGGGCAAGGGGGTGACAGTCAGACATTGGCTTCTTACGCTCAAACATGGCCTTCACAGAAACTTGGCTGGTGGCAGATGACTGGGAATGGGAACAGGTGGTCAAGGTGGAAGGCGGAGTGGAGGGTGGTTCAGACGGGTCAAGCAGAGCAGAGGTAGAGCAGTAAGATGCTGGACCAGAAGGAGTGTGGCTTTTAGTTTGCCTGTTGCCTTTGAGGTGTTGCTCCCAAAGTGCTTTGTGCTTGCCGCTCATGTGCCTTCGCATAGAAGTTGTACCTATGTGGCTGTTGGGCTTACCAAGGCTCAGTTTCTGACTGCACTCATTGCAAATTACAATGCTTTTGTCAGAGGCACACACATTAAAAAAATCCCACACTGCTGACTTTTTGGAAGTGTGCGATCTGGCGGTAACAGTAGAAGTTGGCGGCATTGGCGGCAATGGCGGGTGCGTTGGCCGGCTGAACACAGGTGCCGATACATGTTGTTGCCCTACTGATCCCTGCGGGCTGTCCTCCCTGCTTCTTCTAAGTCTTATTCTCCTACTGCCTCTCTGACTCTCCGTCTCTCCATCTGAACTACCCTCCTCTTGCTCTCTTCTACTAGGCACCCACAAAACATCAATCTCCTCATCATCATTCTCCTCAGATGCATCAATTTCTTCTGACACATCACAGAAGGAAGCAGCAGCGGGGACCTCCTCCTCATCACTCATCATTATGTCCATCTCTGTCGTGTTCTCTGCCAGAATTAAATCTGGTGTAACGTCCTCATCTCCTTCATCTTCTTCTGGCAATAATGGTTGCGCATTACTCAGTTCAAGAAACTCATGGGAAAATAACTCCTCTGACTCCAGTGAAGAAGGGGCACCGGTGGTGGAGGAAGTGTTACGTGGGGTGGCCATAGCAGTGGAGGATGAGGAGGATGTTGTGGTAAAGTTAGAAACGGTAGAGGATGGGGTGTGCTGTGTAAGCCAGTCAACTACCTCTTCAGCATTTTGGGAGTTCAGGGTCATTGGCTTTTTAAAACTGGGCAATTTGCTAGGGCCACAGGATTGCATAGCAGCACGGCCCCTAGCACGGCCTCTGCGTGGCGGCCTGCCTTTGCCTGGCATTATTTTTAAAAAAACAACAACAACAAAAACTCAGTTGGTTTTTCTGGAAACGATAATACACACAGCTAGATGGCAGTTTGAAGAAAACAGTGTGCAAATAATGCCTACAAGGTCAACGTATACACAGCGGTGGATACGGATTACGTAAAATATATGAATGCTGCTTGAAAAAAAGTAACTCAAGTGGTTTTTCTAGAGACGATAATATTATCAATATTTAGACAAAATGTGAACAAGCTCACACAGCTAGATGGCGGTTTGAAGAAAACAGTGTGCAAATAATGCCTACAAGGTCAACGTATACACAGCGGTGGATACGGATTACGTAAAATATATGAATGCTGCTTGAAAAAAAGTAACTCAAGTGGTTTTTCTAGAGACGATAATATTATCAATATTTAGACAAAATGTGAACAAGCTCACACAGCTAGATGGCGGTTTGAAGAAAACACTGTGCAAATAATGCCTACAAGGTCAACGTATACACAGCGGTGGATACGGATTACGTAAAATATATGAATGCTGCTTGAAAAAAAGTAACTCAAGTGGTTTTTCTAGAGACGATAATATTATCAATATTTAGACAAAATGTGAACAAGCTCACACAGCTAGATGGCGGTTTGAAGAAAACACTGTGCAAATAATGCCTACAAGGTCAACGTATACACAGCGGTGGATACGGATTACGTAAAATATATGAATGCTGCTTGAAAAAAAGTAACTCAAGTGGTTTTTCTAGAGACGATAATATTATCAATATTTAGACAAAATGTGAACAAGCTCACACAGCTAGATGGCGGTTTGAAGAAAACACTGTGCAAATAATGCCTACAAGGTCAACGTATACACAGCGGTGGATACGGATTACGTAAAATATATGAATGCTGCTTGAAAAAAAGTAACTCAAGTGGTTTTTCTAGAGACGATAATATTATCAATATTTAGACAAAATGTGAACAAGCTCACACAGCTAGATGGCGGTTTGAAGAAAACACTGTGCAAATAATGCCTACAAGGTCAACGTATACACAGCGGTGGATATGGATTACGTAAAATATATGAATGCTGCTTGAAAAAAAGTAACTCAAGTGGTTTTTCTAGAGACGATAATATTATCAATATTTAGACAAAATGTGAACAAGCTCACACAGCTAGATGGCGGTTTGAAGAAAACACTGTGCAAATACTGCCCACAAGATCAACGTATACACTACTACAGCGGTGGATACGGATCTCGTAAAATTTATTATGGCTGCTTGAAAAAAGTCACTCCGGTGTTTTTTCTGGAGACGGTAATATTATGGATATTTAGACAGAATGTGAACAAGGTCACACAGCTAGATGGCAGTTGGTTGAATAACACACTGGGCAAAAAATGCCTACAGGGCAAATAATGCCTAAAAGGTCAACTTATACACTACTACAGCGATGGATACAGATTACGTAAAATATGTTATGGCTGCTTGAAAAAAGTCACTCCGGTGTTTTTTCTGGAGACGGTAATATTATGGATATTTAGACAGAATGTGAACAAGCTCACACAGCTAGATGGCAGTTGGTTGAATAACACACTGGGCAAAAAATGCCTACAGGGCAAATAATGCCTAAAAGGTCAACTTATACACTACTACAGCGATGGATACAGATTACGTAAAATATGTTATGGCTGCTTGAAAAAAGTCACTCCGGTGTTTTTTCTGGAGACGGTAATATTATGGATATTTAGACAGAATGTGAACAAGGTCACACAGCTAGATGGCAGTTGGTTGAATAACACACTGGGCAAAAAATGCCTACAGGGCAAATAATGCCTAAAAGGTCAACTTATACACTACTACAGCGATGGATACGGATTACGTAAAATATATTATGGCTGCTTGAAAAAAGTCACTCCGGTGTTTTTTCTGGAGACGGTAATATTATGGATATTTAGACAGAATGTGAACAAGGTCACACAGCTAGATGGCAGTTGGTTGAATAACACACTGGGCAAAAAATGCCTACAGGGCAAATAATGCCTAAAAGGTCAACTTATACACTACTACAGCGATGGATACAGATTACGTAAAATATGTTATGGCTGCTTGAAAAAAGTCACTCCGGTGTTTTTTCTGGAGACGGTAATATTATGGATATTTAGACAGAATGTGAACAAGGTCACACAGCTAGATGGCAGTTGGTTGAATAACACACTGGGCAAAAAATGCCTACAGGGCAAATAATGCCTAAAAGGTCAACTTATACACTAATACAGCGATGGGTACGGATTACGTAAAATATATTATGGCTGCTTGAAAAAAGTCACTCCGGTGTTTTTTCTGGAGACGGTAATATTATGGATATTTAGACAGAATGTGAACAAGGTCACACAGCTAGATGGCAGTTGGTTGAATAACACACTGGGCAAAAAATGCCTACAGGGCAAATAATGCCTAAAAGGTCAACTTATACACTACTACAGCGGTAGTAAAATAAAAAAAAGTAAAATAAAAAAAAAAATGAATATTAAAAAAAAAAAAATTAAAGTTGGTGCTGCTGAACTACTAGGAGCAGCAGATTAGCACACCAGTCCCACTCCCCAACACTGCTAGACTAATAGCACTGGGCTCTTATAGTAGTAGTAGTAGTAGTAAAACAACAAAAAAATAAATAAAAGCAGTCCTTACAAGGACTACTGTTATTGCAGCAGTCAGCAGATGAGATCAGAAGCAGGACAGCTGCCCACTGCAGCTACATACAGAGCACTGCAGTAGAAGGTAGATTACTAGCCAGCAAAGCTACCTAAGCTTAAATGTCCCTCAAACCCCTGCAGACTTCTGTCCCTCCAATAACAGAGCAGTATCAAAACGATTACTAGCCAGCAAACTTTCAACTGTCCCTGAAATCACTAACAGGCAGCAGCTCTCTCCCTACACTATCTCTTCAGCACACACAGGCAGAGTGAAAAAACGCTGCAGGGCTTCGGTTTTTATAGGGAAGGGGAGTGGTCCAGGGGAGAGCTTCCTGATTGGCTGCCATGTACCTGCTGGTCTGGGGTGAGAGGGCAAAAAAAAGCGCCAACAATGGCGAACCCAAAATGGCGAACGTCGCGCGACGTTCGCGAACTTCCGGCGAGCGCGAACACCCGATGTTCGCGCGAACAAGTTCGCCGGCGAACAGTTCGCGCCATCCCTAGCAATAAGTTCAGTATATAGAATATGCCATTTTCAGCCATATTCATTTTTAAGGTTTAGTTCTCCTTTAAAGGGGTGGTCCCTTTTTGAGGTTCAAAATGTGTTTGAGGCACCCCTTGGCTTATTACTATGTTACAGGTATATGAAAACGTTGCTGTTTCAGGCATAGTATAAAGAATATTTAGGGCAGCAAATAAGCACTGACCCCCAAATTTCTGGGCTTCCAGAAATATACAAAATTCTCCCCTAAATCTCACCTGATTGGACTGCTCCCCCAAACACTGCTCTTGATTCTACTAGGGATGTCAGCCCACAATTTGGCAAGAACTGCTCAAAATGTTCTACAAGACTAATACTGTTTTTTACCCTGTTCCTATGCCAATCATTTGCTATTCTTGCATATGTTAGGGAGGCATATATTGGTTTATAAGGTCTGCAGGGAATGTCTGCAGGGAATGTCTGCAGGACACAGGCTAATTACACTGTGCTACATACTTTGCCAGAGCTTTATATGAACAATACATGCAGTTATCGCCCTGCTGCAAGAATTGCTGCTACAGTACCTCCCGAATCATTTAAAATGCTGCCATTGATTACACTCATTGATCAACTCAAGAATTCTTGCATGGGAGCGTATGTTAATGAACTTGCTTCTCATAAAAAATGACACATGCTTATCTCCTGTGGCTAAGCCATACATCTTATTTATTTCTAGGGAGCCGGTGCTGCTCACCCCTCCAGGCAAATGCAAAGCTGAAAGTTCATACTGAAGCAAAAAAAAAAAAAATATCCATTTCACCTTCCTGTTCTGACCTCTAACCTTTCCTGAAGAAATTAGGTGACATTTTACATTTTTATTAATAAGCACTTCATATAAAGAATAATTGCATTATATGTGACTTGTCATCCTTTAATATATTTATACAAACCCCTGTTTTCTGATTAATTAAGGCAAACCACATTTAATAGACCCAAGAATGATTACATGTGCATCAGCTTTAGGCTCTACTTGATACTTATCAAAAGGAATGGTCACTTACCTGGTGCGATGATTGATTGGTGCCAAGACGTACAAGTTAACAGCTGGAAAAACTCATCCACTTTCTATTCATTCCTATGGGATTTTTAGAAGCATTTTATCATCCTGTATTTATTTTTACAGACTTGCTTTGAATATTATGTGTATTATGTGTTGTAACTAAGGACTAATATACCACCCAATATTGTGGAATTACTGCAGTACTGAAGTAATATATGAACTAAGGCCCCACTGGGTCACAGAGTAAGAATAAAGCCTGTTTGTTATAAAGAGCCACTGGTGTCCCAAAAATAGCTTTTTAAAGTACAGGTATGGGACCTGTTATCCAGAATGCTCAGTTTTCCTGGATAACAGATCTTTCTGTAATTTGGATGTTCATACTTTTCATCTACAAGAAAGTTATGTAAACATTAAATAAATCCAATAGGCTGGTTTTGCTTCCAATAAGGATTAATTATATCTTAGTTGGGATCATGTACAAGCTACTGTTTTATTATTACAGAAAATCATTCTTTAACACTTTGGATTATTGGGATAGAATGAAGTCTATGGGAGACTGCCTTTCTGTAATATGTAGCTTTTTGGATAACAGATTTCCGCATAATGCATCCTATACCTGTAATGGATGCAACACAATAACATAATGGCTAAGACTGGTGCTTCATAGCACAGGGGTCCTGGGTCTGATCCCATCAAGGGCCCTCTTTGCATTGGTTTTATATATTCTCTCCATTCTTGCATTGGATTCATATGGTCTCTCCATTCTTGCATTGGATTTATATGTTCTCTCTGCATAATATAACAGATCTATAAAATGGCTAGTAATAAAAAAAGGATTACTGAGACTGAGAATGATTCAATAATACGTTCCTATCACTTTTCAGGAAGACTAAGGTTGTAGAGATGAATTAAAAATACTAGGTAAAAATTGCTGTTTGGGTGGCAGAGCTCAACTTTCTATTACTCAGGCTCATTCTGACCTCAGCTTTTCAGTCACTAGACACAGGACATCCTGCTGTTCAGTTCCTATTGATTTTCCCAGCTCTCTGCTGTTGCCCAGACCTTACTCTGCGGACACATTTCGATGACATACTTACTATACGTATAAATCCGATTTATATGCAGCAATGTCAGATAACTGTTATTGGGAGAAATTTATTGCTGGGCCATTTACTGCATACCAATTTATGGGAAGAGCACATTCCATTTCCATCCTGTGAGATATAATACACAGAAAGCCATGCAGAATGACAGCAGCAGCAATTAAAAGAGGTAATTTAATACATCGTAACACTTTATTTGTAAAAGAAAAATAATAATAATGGTTACATTACTTTTTACGCAGAATTTTCTGCTTCCTGTTAAGCCATCACAATTTTAGAGCTTATAACAATGCCCTTCTGTATTAATATGTATTTCCACAGAATCTCATACTGAGAAAGTGCTTAGAGACTCACAGTCGTTTTAGACTTAAATTGCTCAAGCAGACTTACACTTTCCAGGTTTCCCATAGGTGCTATTCTTGTCTCTGTAACTAAATACCCCTGTTGCGGATTAGCAAGTGAAAAATATAGTTTAACCAAGCACTATCAGGCATATGTATCTAAGAGTAATCTCTACAAATCAGCATAGTTATAAATGGGGAAGAAGACTGAAAAGGGAATTCTTTACTTAGTTCTCTGGATGCCTATACAAGCCTATACAAAGTACAAGTTTTTGGGGAATATTAAACTAAATTCGCCTTATATGCATAGTATATTTAATATTCTACAAAAAATAATAATTCCAAACGATAGGATGATAAAAATGATCCCAGAGATAGCATATGACCAGTAGCGCAGAGGCTGGGGAAGGATTTTATCTGTAAGTAGGATGTTGGTAGTTATAGTTCAGCGGCATATGGAGGGCCACATATTGCTTGTCCCTGATGCAAGTTGTCCATGGTACACATTGTGGATTAAGTAAGAACATTGCAGTGTAATAGAGTCCATGAACATGTATTAACAAATCAAAACCAAGTTTCACACATTAATGGTCGGTGGTATAATGTTTAGCACGTCTGCCTTGCAGTGCCGGAATCCCTGGTTCAATTCTAGCCACGGCACTATCTGCATGGAGTCTGTATGTGCTCCTCAAGTCTATGTGGGCTTTCCTCCCTCTTGGATATGTGTATGTGATAGGGACGTTCGATTTCAAGACGCATTGGGGCAGGGAACATTGTAAATTGCTGTTTAATATGTTGCTGATATTTTAGAACTAAAAATAATATTTAATAAAATCAGTGGTGGCTTGCTATTAAAAGTACAGAATGTATATTTTAATGACTTTTTAAAAATGTTATTTTCAATTAAGCTTTTGATGATCATTTAGAATGAAATGAATATTTCTATAAATTAATTCCTAATCTGTTCCTCTCTTCAAATTGCAAAGCAAAGTGCCCAGGATCTTGTTCCTCTGAGAGTTTTATGTTCACAATAGCTCTCTTAGTGTCTATTTAACACCCAAAAAGCAATTTTTGGAGCGTGATGAAAAGACTCATGGGTCATATATCTCTCAGGACCAAGAGCTTTCCCTTACTGCTGAATGCATACAGGGTTACAGGTTAATTAAGCATGACCAACTGAGCTCTGTATGCCATCCTTTCACTGTGTGCTAGAATTCCTGAGGCATGGTGACCCTTTCTCTGGATCACTAACCTCCTAGTCATAACGCTTTATAATGCCATGTTTCATCAGCCAATCAAAGGGTATCTATAATATTCCCAAACAGCAACCTGGCTTTCTAAAGCTGTTTAGTGACTCGGGGAGCAGCCAGCCTAACCCTGCTGCTGTCACTGCATGAAAAGTATAAAACAGTAATACAAATAATATGCCATTGTAACTGACTTTTATTGATCTAATTGTGCTTCTTTTTTAAATGTTATTTATTTTAGAAAGGGTGCACATTTATTATATGTGATAATTTACTGCTGGGAGGCACAGAGCCAGAGATCTTAAAGAAATGTACACTAAATACAGTGCTGCGAAATATATTGGCACTATCTAAATACATTTTAATAAAGAAAACAAATCTATGTAAAAATATATCTTGTATTTTACCATCAAAATTGCTTTATTTTAAATGGCTAAATATTTTTGTTTGATATATTTTAGTTTTTTTATTGTAGCATGCATGCGTTTTTAGATGGGGGTTGATTGCAGGCTAAATGATATTAAGGTGCTTCATGGATAAGTTATGATTTAATCTGAACTGGTAGAACTAAAGGATTTTTTGCAGCATCTTTAGGGAATTTGTCTATTAAACTGGAGGAGCAAAGGGCATAACCTGGCTTATTGCTTCACCGATCCAATGTTTCTAGTCCATAGTAACAGTTTCGTCTTAGTCATTCATCAAAACAAATTGTCTACCAATGATAATATAATTTGTTGCAATCATGAAAATGTATATAAGTGTGGGTCCAGCATGACTAGCTATTGAAATAGTGTCCTATTCATTCAGCAATAAACTGTAACGAAGTAGCAATGTGATACTAGACTTCCAAAAGACCATGGTGGTGTAGGTTCCAGAGTTAACCTGTTCAGTGTCAGACTGGGATGCCAGGGGCCCACCAGAAAACCTTAGGCTGAGGGCCCACTTTCCAAACAATTATACCTCATCTCCTCAATCAATCTCTTTATTCACTACATACTATACTCTTTTCTTTCATTAATATGCATATTTGTTCCCATTAGGAAATAGGGGATAACCATGAAATAGGCCAAATGGTTAGAAGCAAGAGGCCCTTGACACCTGGCCCACCTGGAGTTTTCCTGGTATCCTGGTGAGTCTGACACTGAACCTGTCCCATCTAGAACCACTACCCGTCTAACCAGTTTTGACTCTTGTTGCATAGGGACTGTATAGGGACTGTTCACTCTGAATAGGACAGGATTTAAAGATACTGTGTCTTGTTGCCTAGACCAGAGGAGGCCCCCAACCTTTTTTTTACATATGGGCCACATTCGAATGTAAAAGAGTTGGGGAGCAACACAAGCATGAACAATGTTTCCGGGGGTACCAAATAAGGGCTGTGATTGGCTATAACCTGTATGCAAACTGGTAGTCTAGAGGAGGCTCTGTTTTGCAGAACACTTATTTTTTATGCAAACATAACTTGCTTCCAAGCCTGGAATTGAAATGTAAGCACCTGCTTTGAGGCCACTAGAAGCACCATCCAAGGGTTTTGTTGCTCCTGAGCCACTGGTTGGGGACCACTGGCTGAGACCGTCAAGATCAAAGGTTTTTGGCCTTTTTTGCTCAAGATCCCCTTGAAGGGGCTTAAGGTTCAACGTTTGGTTAGAATAAATATAAAAAAATGCTGTAGCAGTCATTCAGTCATTCATTTTAAATATAAGCATTCTGACCAAATTGTAGCCTACTTTGAGCTTGGAATCCTCAGTCATTTCTCTGGGCCATTGTGGGGTACATCCGCAGTATGGAAACCACTGCTTTAGTTTGTTTTAAAATTATCTAAATATAAAATGGATCCTGGAGAAAAAGAAACATCCAGTGGTTAAATACTATGAAATGAGTAAGAGACAGGAACTAGAGTCAATCTATATAGAGCTGAAGGGCATTACAAATAAAATGGGAATTATGGTTAGATCAGCTCCTAGTGCAATATGGTTTATAGCATGCTGCTGCTATTTATATAGATAGGCACTCACTTGTCTTCTTACTAGTGAAAAAGGTGCTTTTTACTTAGTAAACCAACATTACGGTCACCTCTGAGATCCTTGACAGTGAGTGAGAGCTTAGTTCTTCAGTTCTGACTTTATTAGAAATCACCCAGATCTATTGACTTTGCTGAGGAACTGGCCTTTGATTCCAATTAGTAACTAAAAACAATTAGGGGCAGATTTATCAATGGTCGAACCATCGAATATGCCAAATTCGACTTTGATTCGAATTGAAAAAACCCTTGAAAATTCGACCACTCAAAAATCTAAGTACTGTCTCTTTAAAAAACGTTGACTTCGACACTTCGCCACCTTAAACCTGCCGAATTGCTGTTTAGCCTATGGGGGACCTCCTACAGCCTATCTGAGGCTTTTGGGCAAGTTTTGAGAAGTTTAAGTTTCTTTTTGAAAAATCCTACGAATCATTCGATTTGAAGGGTTAAATCGTTCAATCGTACGATCAATCTATTACGGCCGTTTTCACTGGAAAAAATACTTCAACTATCGAAGTACTCAAATTCGATGGTCGAATTTCGAAGTTTTTTTACTTCAAAATTCGATCCTCTTCGATAATGTAAAGAGTGAAGCCACAACACTCTAATGGCAGATTCCACATGTAGGATCTACACACAGTTCTCAGAATATTTTCTAACACTGAAAATAACAGGTTCACATGCACATTTCAGTATTTGTTGTCCTTAAATAAGATGTTGAAGCATGCAGATATTATAGTGGTATGCCTTGTAGGGGGTAGGGTACTGCACACTGGGAAAGAGACATTTAATGTTCAGCATCCTAAATCACCCCAAACCTGGTTATTGCCTGCCCAAGCTTGGGAAGGACAAGTATGCCTCTAAATTACTTTCTATTTAAACCATCCCATAATTTAGCAGATTTATAGATCTTTATTTGTTTAATTAAAATATTTCATCCAGGGTAAAGAATGAGAAGAAGACTCCCATGACAGCATTTTTTTGTAGCAGTCTACAAAAAAATTGTAAATTGCTAGCATTCATTCATTTCAAGTAATTTTTCACTCTTTATTAAACTATAACTGTAGTCTGTATATTTGTTTTTGACAGTTCAAGTCGTTCTGCTTTTGTTTTCTAGACATTTTCTGGTATCTTTTTTAGTTTAGGGCATTTGATCTAGGCCCTAGCATGATAGGGGCTCCTGGGGATGGAATAAATGGCAATAAGAACTTTTTATATTGTGTTATCATTGCTGGATATCTTTGCTGAATATGTACTTCAAGATCGCTGCAGCTGCTGTTGAACAACTGAAGGATATGGTAGTGATGATGGAAGTTGCAGTTTAAAGGGGTGAATTATCTTTAAGTTAACTTGTAGTATTTTATAGAATGGCTAGTTCTGAGCAAATTTCCAATGGGTCTTCATTATATATTTTTTTATTGTTTTTTTTATTATTTACCTTCTTCTGAAACTTTCCAGCTTTAAAATGGGCATCACTGACACCATCTAAAAACAAATGCTCTGTAAGGCTATAAAATTATAGTTATTGCTACTTCTTATTACTTATCTTTCTGTTCAGACCCTCTCCTTCATATGCCAGTCTCCCATTCAAATCAATGCATGGTTGCTGGGGTAATTTGGACCATATATGAAAATAAATAGAAGGTGGACTGCAAAACCAATGGGTTTTGCAGTCCACCTTCTATTTATTTTCGTAATTGGTTTTTATCCTCAATAGGACCTTGGAGATTGAAGTGTGCAGTCTCTACCAATATAATACCCTTCCCCCATTCGTCACAGGAATTTCTCTGTAATTTGGATCATAGCAACCAGATTCCTGAAACTGCAAACTGGAGAGCTGCTGAATAACAAGCTAAATAACTAAAAAAAACTCACAAATAATAAAAACGAATTACAAATTGTCTCAGAATATTTTCTAAAGGTGGCCATACACGGAGAGATCCACTTGTTTGGCAATGTCGCCAAACTAGCGTATCTCTCCCTGGGCAATATCGGGCTGATCCGATTGTGGGCCCTAGGGCCCAACGATTGGATCCTAATGATGGCTAACAGGTGGTCGGAACGAACAGATGCGGCCGTGATCCGACGGGATTTTTTAGTCTCGTCCGATCGACATCTGGCCGACTTTCGTCCAGATGTCGATCAGGGAAGCCCCATATACTCGGTCTGTTATCGGCCCGTGTATGGCCACCTTAACTCATACTAAAAGTTAATTTAAAGGCGGAACAATCCCTTTAACAATTCCTCAGTAGCATATCTACAAAAATCGATACCCCTAAATATTTTCAATTAAATATTATATGTGTATATGATAGGGACCTGTAGCTCCAGTGCCATTACTATGCATTTTGTATAGTTAGATCTAAGACAGTGCTGAAGTATTGTGTGTGTGTGTCAGTTGTCCACAAATTGTTGTCGTGCATAATCACAGCTGTTTGGTATGCATGCACAGACATAGGCCACTCTACTCATTTATTTCAGAATTTGGATAAAATATACAGCAGTTAATAACCAGGCAAAACTTTAATAGTCAAACTGCTGATAACATTTAACATTTTGTCTACAAAACACATCTCTTGTAATAAGGAATGCTGAAGCAGGTGGTTCTACAATAGTTCTCGGCTCTGGTGTCTCTGCCAATTGGACTAGGAGACTGTTAAATGATGCATGCACTTATTTAAATCTGGATTGTGATTTTTAATAGGGAACAGAATATCTTGCTTTATGGGGGTGGAAAAATGGAGTAAAGAGAAATATATCTTGCTCAAGCAAGACAAGCCTAGGATTACAGTCTCTCACTGGTTTCCCAAAGTCCATAAATCAACTGAAAATATATAAGGTAGACCCATTGCTTCTTATCCCTTAATGAGAATATTTCCCAGAATTAATAGCGTTTGGTGAAAAATTCCACTACTTACTTTAGAAATAGTATTTACCGGATCAGTAATGCTACAAAAGAGTGACATGGGAATCCACATATAAGTGGTTTATGATGGATGTCAGTTTCTTAAGAACTAGGGTACAGGCAGTAAAGATTTGGTTGTGGATTTATCTTTAGTAAAGGTGCCGTTTTAAACTGTACGGCTTGCCCAAGGCTTGCCTGCACATCTTCTGAAGCCTGAGAGAGCTCTTTATTCTATGTATTTGCTAACTGAAAAGGAAAAAATTGCAACATATTTACAGTATCTAAGATAAGCAGATGCATTTGTATTATGCAATGTATATAATATTACTGTTTGCAAATGGTCATTATGGTAGTGAGGTTCCAAATTGGTGAGGGTAGGGTTTATATAAGCAATAAAAGCCATGTTAAAGAAGGCTTGTGAAATATATCTTCCCCAGACTATTATTTTAAAGGCTTTGATTTATAGGTAGTGATGGGCGAATTTATTCGGCAGGCATGGATTCGCAGGAGGTTCTGCACTTCACCAACTACGAATGTTTTCGCGAAACTGCAGCAAAAATTCACCGTGGAAAAATTCACTGCATCAAAAAAATTGTTTCTTGTCGCACGGCCATTGAATTTAATGCATTTAGACAAAACAGTCACGCATGTAATAATTGTCGCTTGTGTCAAAATTATTCATGCTTCATGAAAACAAACCAATGCGTTTCGTGAATTTTTTGCAAATTCACAAATGTTTTCGGAGTTTCGCTAATTTTCCGGCGAAGCAAAACAGAACAGATTTGCTAGGGCTTTATAAGGAGAAGGCACATAGCACAAGATAACCCTGTACCTAAAAACTACCATGACCAGGCAATTAGTATAGGGTTTCCTGTGCACCATGTTGTGCTCTATGCACTCTATACTCTACCCCTCCCACCACCACAGTACTTGCCAGTGCTTATTACCAACTGATGCCAATCTGGCCCCACCATGCACTGCACTGTCCACAAAAACTGAGGACCATGGGGACACCAGGAAAAAACACATCTGGCCCCAGACACAGTGGCAGGCAGTTTGGCACAGTCACTGAGAAGGATATGGAGGGGTTGTTGCAAGATCCTTTCAACAGGAAGGTGTTTTCAACTACTGGAAAAAAGGTAAAAGAGCAGGAAAAAACAAATATTCCAGAATAAATGTCCAAAAGTCTACCTACCAAGATCACTTTCCATTACTTGAGTAGGGCACTCTAATCCCTAGATGCAGATTTATCAAGGGTCGAATTTCAAACTCATGTGTTTTTTTTAACACTAATGAATTTGTTTTTACTCAAAATTTGATTGGGGGGTTATTTAATAAAAAAATCAAATATCTTAAACTCTGACTAATTTTACTGCCCCGAAAACTCAAATTGACTTTGACTAAACCCGAATTGCGTTTTTTTCTCCGAAAAAAACTCGAATGTCAGGGAGGGTACTAACATCTTCAAAATGGTCACTGGACCTTTCCTATTGACTTATACATGAATTTGGCAGGTTTTAGGTGGTGAATAGTCAAATTCTAATTCATAAAGGGCCTAATTCAAATTTTTTTAAAAATTCTAATCAAGTTTGGATATTTCACAAGTCGATTTTGACAGTTTAGACCATAAAAAAATTTGAAGATTTTAATTTGACCCTTAATAAATCTGCCCACTATTGTCACTAGTGTAACTATTGTTGCTTGTTAATTGTTTATAAGAAAAATTGTAAAACCCTTTCTAAATTGCTGGTGCAATATAAATGACAATAATGACGATTCACAGGCACAGATCAGTTTAAGATCTATGTCTGATGCAATCTGAAATATAAGCCCTTTCCTCAATATTCCAACTCCTTCTCTGACTGAGTAATATTTGTCTGTACTGGATGAGAAATGTACTTTATTTTAGCAAGAACTGTCTAACATTTATGTACCAGACTTGGATCTTAGATCATCGCTTCTGTAATCCATTTTTATCAAGCAGTTTAATACGGAGCAGTCAAATACATTTTTAAACAAATTGAAAAGCTCTTAGTAGGTGGGTTACTATCAATGGCACTGTTAAAGTTAATGCTCCATCATAATGGTAAAGCACTTTGAGTAACACATTTTTGGCAGAAAGATTATGCTGAGTGATGTAACAGTGTAGGTACCATAGATTAGATGACAAGCTAATTTTATGCCACTAAGACAATAAGAGAGCACAGCAAGGACAGCAAGGGAGCCATAGTCTCTCCGTGTACGTTAAAAATAACATTTATTATAACAAATCAGTGATTTTATCAGATGCCTAAATTCTAACATGATAACTGGCAGGAGCACAGGGCTCGCTACTCTAGAGACATTTCTCTGAAATGAGATGTGCAGAATTAGCTGATCCATATCTGGCACAGCATTCTCTGGTTGAGTTAACAAAGCCAGATCAATGTTAGGTCAATTGCACAGCAGTTCCACTACATAAAGAAGAGCAAATCATATTGTCATCCTTCAAATGGAAACTTGTAGGCTTATATGTAACTTTGTTTAGTTCTGGGAGCTGGGGAATTTTCAGTTAGTACTACTAACCAGAATTAATAAAATGGCATACTATAGAATGAATCTAGAATGAAACAACATGAACCTCTTCTTTGTTTTATGTGTGTAGTGGCAGGCATGTACTGGTGGTCACATTATAAGTAATAGCTGTAAATAATGAGATCATCAATACCTTCAATGAAATATGTTTAGGGCACTTGTTGCTACACTTGTCCAGCTTGATGTTGTTAACATATAGCACCGCCTACCCTTTCCCCAATGTGGCTGCATATTTAGAAAGCTCTTTCTACACCTATGTATGTGTGTTGGCACTACTTGCAATATGCTGTTGATGTTGGTCATAATCAACAAGTAGTGATGGGCGAATACATTCAGCAGGCATGGATTTGTGGCGAATTTTAGCACAAAGTTTTTTTCACAAAAATCCACCGCAACAAAAAAACATTTTGGCATGTCAAAATTATTCATATACCCATTGACTTTAATGCATTAGGACAAAATAGCCTCACGTATAAAAATTATCGCTCACGTCAAAATATTTTTGACGGCCATTGACTTCAATGCGTTTCACAATTCACCCATCACTATCAACAAGCATTACAGGAAGAGAGACCACATCATGATTGAAAAAACCTAATTATTTATTACTAGGACCCCATATAATAAAAAATATACACATCTGGGAAAGCTTAAAGACTTATGGGGCTATAGAAAGGGGGGGGGGATAATTTCCAAGCAGGGAGCATATCATATTGGGACTAGTTCCCCAGAATATCTTGGGGAGTCTTCCCTACAGTATGCCCATGGGTTTTACAGGCGTGTTTTCACACTGTTTTCAGTCATCTCCATATGTGACGTAAGCCTTAGAGAAGGGTTTGTGGAGTCATGTATAAGTGTTAGGAAGAATAAACAGAAGGAGAACTAAAGGCATTTTATCTGGTTTATAGCACCTTCTACTCTGAGGCATAGCAAGCCGATGACTGATTACAATGACAGATCCTAGGTGTCACACATTCCTAAGTGCTTTGCAAAAATGCAAGGGGAAAGTACGGCACTGAGCCCAGGCTCTCCCATAATCATCAAGAGTTTTCAGTAGTAAATCTTCTGACATCATTCATATAACACTCTCATAGTCTCTGCTGCACCTGCTTTCATTTTGTCTCCTGTCTATTAACACTTGCAGTGAAGATGGTGTGTATAAGGCAAACAGTTAGCAAGCGGTTATCTATCAACAAGTGCCAGTCTTACACTCGTGTCTTATAAAAAGTGCTGTTGTTACTATACTATACTATACTATATCTGATCACAAAGCTATAATGTGTACTAAGAGCAAGTTCAGTGCCTTAAAGGAAAACTATATTTAGAATGAATACTTAACCAACAGATTTAGATCATATTAGGGACCTATTAAAGAATCTTACCAAACAGTTATTGTTTGTCCATATATTGTAATATATTTAAGCAGGCCAACTATGTCAGTGTCATCCCTGGTCTGGCCAGTCCTAAGCTCAATTTTCATCTTTTTAAGAATTCCAGCTACAGTCAGGTAATCCCAGTGGTGGCCAATAAAAGGGCGACCATGTATGGAAATTTTAACCTTGAAAGCCGCAAGTACGTTGCAGGTAAAACTTAGTGTCTGTGTAAAATTTAGACTGAAGCAATAAAATTCTTAATGAATTAGATCATTAAACTACAGAAGGAGTCAGTGACCCCCCATTTGAAAGTAAATAATTCAAAAAAACTATAAAAAAATTAAGACCAACTGAAAAGTTGCTTAGAATTGGGCATTCTATAACATACTAAAAGTTAACTTAAAGGTGAACCACTCCTTTAATGGAGGGCATTTATCAAAGTAGTGTAATATTCATCCAGAAGTGGTACTATTTTCTATTTTTGGCTACAATTCAATGTTTTAGTGCAGAGAACACCGATAAGGTCAGTACTCCTCTGATATATATATAATGCAGAATGCTTTGTGCCCACGACTGTGTACAGCAGTGACAACATTTTTAAAAACAACATGTACGTATTCAGCCAGCTACACATACTGTGAAGTGTAGAAGCACAAATAAAATAGCACACATATGTTACAGATACAGATACAACTAACCTCTCACCCCTTTTCCTCCCATATGGACCTTACTAAATGTGTGTGACGGACAAAACCCCATATACTTACTCGCATGCTAGTGGCAGGCACCTTTGATGCTCGCCACAACTTAGACAGCTGGGGTCCAGCTGGTAGAACTTTTGCAGCTCTGAAAATTACATGTCACTATAATATACTGAACAGCAGCTCACAAACTCCCTTTTTTAATTCCACATTCTGAATTTGCACGAGGTACAGAATTTTTTTTATTACTGGGGGTCATTTATGAACCAGCCACGAAAGCCTGTTCTTGAGCAATGATCCTGCGTCGTACCTCGTAGTGCATAATGAATAAAATAATCTGTAGTAATGATGTGAGTGGCATGATCACAACATAAATGGCCTCAGTGACTAATGAAATCCAATGTCCGAGGCCAGAGTAAGAGCAGATAGGTCCTCAGGAAGACTAATAACTAGAACTAGGGCCACTAGGTGCATGAAACAATAAAACACCTTAGTGGAAATTATCATATTTTTTAGGGTCAGTACACCCCTTTGTACAACATGAGTGCAATGAATAGGGATTGTGCAAAACATATTTTTTGCCAGCTTTTTTTTTTTTTTAAAGGTAACATTTTTATTGTTTTAAAACACATAAAACATATTAAACACAATTGAGGTAATGCAGCTTCCATAGCAGGCTACTTAGATAATAATCATTTACATTAATGTTTTATTCAATGATTTCACTGGTACATTAGTCTCTTTGAGCGTTGGACCTATATTTGTTCATACATGAGAGGTTTGACAAGTAACCAGGGTTAGATCCACCAGTATTTATATAGAACACTTAGGTTTTAAGATCATACCATTGATAATTGCGGTTTACATAATGGAACCACGTCCCCCTAGCCCTGCTTCCCACCATGGGCTCCATATTTTGTCAAGTTTCTTTTGCAAGCCTCTGGCTAACAGGGTGAGCTTGATGAGGGGCAGGGTTTGATTTACCAGTGTGATCCAGTTCTGTAATGTGGCTCATTTAGAACCCATCCACATCATTGCAACTATTTTCCAAGCATAGTATAGGAGAGTTCTATATCTTTTTGACTGCTTTTTTAATCATAAACACAGCAAACAAGAAAATGACACATCCATGCCAACCCAGGGCACTCTGTCTAGATGAGCTACTTCATGTTTGGCCTTGTGAGGTACATAATTAGATCTATATACCCCCTCCCTTCCCCCCTTGTTCTGACTGTTCAGTTAGCAGTATTTTGGGGTATTTTGTCATCATCAACCTTGCAAGGGCCAAACATGGAGCAGCTTTAGTTTCCCTGTTTGCTCTGTTTAGGGGGTAGGCAAGTTTGGAAGAGGACACTTATAGGTGGTTAGCAGGGGGCTAGTGCCACCAAAAAAAACTACAATCAGTTTTGGGTAATTCCACATTATAAACTTGTGTTTGTACTACTTTGTTTTGTTAATTAAAAGAATATTCTGTGGCCCTGTTTGGTGGGTTGGGTCAGGATTGATACTGCTCCAGACGTAGTGTAGGTTACTGTGGTTTTACTCAATTATGAAGCTACCTCCTAGATTTTAAGATCCACTTACAGGCCCCTCTAGAATATCAGATGCTACTGAGGAACTGAGCTGATATATCCTATTTTATATACACCTTTGTATACCTTTATGAATACCCATTTATGTTGCATATTTATCAACATGATTCTGTCCATCTGGGAGCTCTGAATCAATATGAAGAATCCATATAAAGATGCTTTGACAGTTTTATCTCCAACTTCATCTTGCTAGTATTTTTTATTCCTTCTCCATTTCCACTACTTCTTTCGTAAATCCAGAGACAATATGAGTTTCCATTTCATTTCTCTATTATTTCTAAAGGCTGCTTACTTGGTCCCTAAAGATCAGTTCCTCAACTTATTGGGCAATGTATGGGACTGCCCACTGATATCTGTCTGAAAATCAGTTAAAAATCCCACTGGACGAGGAGCACATTAGTTCTTTGATGTGGCCATGCAACTGTCATATAGATTTAGGCCATTAATATTAGAGTTCATTGATTCTGGCCTTATTGTTCTTTGCAATATTTTAATCAAGCAATATATTTTAAAAAGTGGGGCCCTCTAGGTTAAGCTATTATTTTTTGTTTTGCCTAATGAAAATATCAAGCAATGAGCTTGAAGGAAATTATACTATCAGTATATTCCAGATTAAGTATTCCCATGTACAATGCAATGTTAAATAGGAAAAAAATAAGGATATTGTGGTCCTTTAAGTCCCCTGGCTTTGGTTATTCAAGTAATATTATTTTCAAATAATAGATTCATGCCAACCTAGCCAAGATGATTCTTTTGAAAACAGGGCAAGGAATAATCCGTCTTGATGAGTCCTACTTAGAAAAGAGCTCATTCTCTCCTCTGCAGTGTTTTGTTCCAGGGTGTCAGAGACTTACAGTGGATTGATAGGTCATTGCAATTAACGAGATAACATTTTACATGAAGAGATGAAAGTATCTCTAAACGAGTGGGTCTCGCTGAAAAATCAGTTCTTGCTGCCATGCATATGTCTGCCAGTTTTATTCCTTCCTGCCCACTCCCTTGCTCCGTGCTGAACAACGTGAAACAATCTTAAGAGTAATACTTCTCCGGCCCATTAATTTGAAATATTCTTACAGAGGACGAGATTAGACTAGAGGGGATGTAAAGTCTTGTAAATTTTAATTTGTAATAAGTGATCCAAGCACTATGAAATCTAGGTTATTTTAAAAGAAGTTTTTATGCAAAAAAAGTTTCTTTTGTCCTTGCTTCAGAAACAGCACTTGACTTACCCTCACTAGATAAATAGTTGAGTTCAAAGGGATCAGCCATCGTATGTATATTTTGTCTCAAAGGAAAATGAGAGGCAAAGCAGTCTCTGCATGGACTGCCTTTATCTTTTCTACATAGATTGTATCCAAGCTGAAGGCAATAGCACCAATTGACTATGTATCTCAAAATCAGTAATTTCTCTTGAAAAAAAAAAAAATAGCCTATGAATTAGTCTCTTTTCTGCATTACCTGAACCCTCACCTATAGAAAAACCCTAAAAGCAAGCACAAACAAAAGACAGTTTTTGCTACATTTTATTACTCATCTGAAGCATTGGGGGCCCACCGGGTTCCAACTCCCGGGGCCCCCGGTGTGCATATCTGAATGTTGGCACGAGGAGCGCATGAGCGAACGCCGATGCAACGTGCCACATGTTCTTTTCTGGGGCCCAGCAGATCGGGGGAGCGGGTCTGGGCCGGCGCGGGCCCTTGAGGGCCAGGCCCATCTGTTTTTTTCCGGTGTCCTGCCGGCCCAGTCCGACCCTGCTCTCTCCTATTCATATTCCAGCCTCTCATTCAAATCAGTGCATGGTTGGAAGGGTCGTTTGGACCGTAGCAACCAGATTTCTAAAATTGCAAACTAGAGAGCTGCTGAATAAAAATCTAAATAATCCAAAAACTCACAAATAATATAAATATAAAAGATATTGCAAATTGGCATCACTCTACATCATAATAAACTATAAATTATAGGTGAACCACTCCTTTAAAAATTGTGCGTACATATTAAACGTTTGTGTACAGTTTTTTAAAATTGTGTGCTCAGGTCAGAATACATACAAGGGGGAACATTGGTTATGGGGTAATCAACTGCCAAATTCATTCCAAGAACTATAGAGAGTCAAAGAATCCTATTTACAAATGCATTTCCTCTGGTCCCAGAGTGGCCATTAGTATGGTTTAGTAATGACATACACATGAAAAGGAATTAAAAAAAACTAATTGTGCAGAGATATCAGTGCAGTAAGATACAAGAATAATCCAAAAGGTCAGGTTTAGGTAACGTATTTAATTAAAATCTTATTTGTCATATAGGCATTTTCAAATCAGGGAGTATGAAACTATTCAAAATAGCAGGCTGCGCTATGTGGACCTTTTAGTGAACTTTTCTGCCAGCATTACTGATAAATACAATATACTGAACTAACTATTGGTGTAGCAATAGAGCTAGCAGGTCAAGAGGCTACTGGATTATGCACTATATGCTGCTTATCTTGGGGCGTAGGAGACCTAAATTGAATTTGATGTGATAATTTTATAAATATCTATATACATAACAATAAGTTATAATTATAAATTCTCAGGTCCTTTAGCACCAACAATTTTAGGGGCAGACCCAGTAAAGTGTAAAATTATAGCTCACACCATTAAAACTCACCCACTTTCTATTTATTCCTATGGGATTTTGAGAAGTGAATGTATCAAATGGTGAGCTCTAATTTTCACCCATTGATAAATAGGCCCCTAGTTGGCAATTGGGTGTTCCATTGGCAGTTCAGGCCCAGAATCACTGACTGTGCTATGCTAATACTAAAGAGTAGAGTGATGTGTACAAATTACTGTAGTTACAGGCAGCCCTAGGCTCGTATTGGCAGTGGTGGACTGGTCTGGTGGGACAAGGGTAAAACCCCAGTGGGCCCTGCCAACCCAGGCCTACTCCTGCACCCTGATCCAGGCCCACTCCTCAGCCAGCCTAAAATAAAAAAGGGCAAAAATCTACACCAAAAATATCAGACTACTCATTATTTTATCTCACTTTTTCTGTTTGGAACTTTTAGCTCAACAATATATAATTTACCACTATAACTGCACTATACCATATGTCTATGAATTTTTAACCACTCAGAAAATCAGTACTATTTCAGCTACTAATCATACAATATGTCCAAGCCCTTGATATTCCACAGCATTGTTTGTATCTGTTATTATAAGATAAGACCACTTTCCTCTGAAATCTTTTTTCTTACTGGCACTAATAACCCTTGGGTACCTAGTTACAGCCATTGATTCCAATAAACCAAAGGGCACAACTGCATTTTCCCTTTTCATTTAATCCTGCAAAGGAAAATTTTTAAGTGCTTTGGCTTACATGATGTTTGGTATTCATTCTCGTACTAAGGGCAAATATATCTGCCAATGGGAAAAAAACCTCAGTGTCCCTTTGGCTCCAATACAGTGGTTAAATGTGCTTGTGTTGGCCTTTTGCATATAACACTTCTCACACTTCGGGAGGAGGGTATGAAAAATGCAGCAAGTAAAAATCTTCAGTTCATAATGGCATTTGGGTGAGTGAAAATTTATAGCTGATGGTTAGAGAGAGAGAGAGAGAGAGAGGAGCGAAAACTGAGCAGAGCGAGCATCGAAAATTGAGATCAGGGTATAATTCTAAGCTAATTACAAGTGGGGGTAAATCCATAGCTGCCTGCTATAAATTCAGGAGTCTGTGCGTGGGGGAGCTTAAAGGGTCTTGTGCAGCATAAAAATGGTTCTGTCAGTACAAGAAATATTTGGCTTTCAATTCCTGGAATTTCTAATATGCATAGTTTAACTTGGTTTCACCCCTGCACTGCCTGGAGAGCATCTTGCAAAGAGAAGCTAAACTCATCTACTGAAGGGGCGATTGGGTGGGTTAAATAGGAGTAATAAGCAACCACTTTGGCTCTCTTAGGGTTAAAGCAATAAATAAATAAAACTTGCTAAATTATTGCACAACAACCTCTTTTTGTTTCCATTGCAAAATGGCCCCTGGGTTGAATGACAAAATTAACCATTGTGCAGTTTTGCTTTGGTATGGGACCTGTTATCCAGAATATTCGGGACCTTAGGCTTTCCAGATAATGGATCTTTGCATAATTTGGATCTCCATACCTTAAGTCTACTAGGAAATTATGTAAACATTAAATAAACCCAATAGTCTGGGTTTTGCTTCCAATAAGGATTCATAATATCTTAGCTTGGATCAAGAACAAGATATTGTTTTATTACTACAGAGAATTTTTTTTTTTTTTTTTTAAAAAAAAGTTGGATTATTTGGATAAAATGGAGTCTATGGGAGATGGCCTTTTCATAATTCAGAGCTTTCTGAATAATGGGTTTCCAAATAACGTATCCCATCCCTGGGTTTACAGTATATTATTACGTAATTGCTACGTAAAGTCAGGGCAGCCCCTGAGTGGACCGATATAGTTGATAGGAAAGGGTTGATTCAACACGTGCACAAAATGTAATATTGCAGATATTGCCTCTGTAAATTAATTGTTTATATTTTGCATGATAATATTATTATGACATATTTAGCAGACCTCCCAACTAGGGATGCACCGAATCTAGAATTCGTTTCGGTATTTGGCCAGGATTCGGTCTTTTTAAGCAGGATTCGGATTTTTTGTCACAAAACAAGGAAATAAAAATGTTTTCCCCTTCCCATTCAGTTCGGTATTTGGCCAAATCTTTTGCAAGGGATTCGGAGGTTTGGCCGAATCCAAAAAAGTGGATTCGGTGCATCCCTACTCCCAACTGTCCTGTTTTCAGCAGGACGATCCTGCTTTTGACGGTCCTGCTTTTGACAGCTCAACTTGCAGTCCCGAGTTTCTATTTTATCTCCTGCACTGAACTGCCAGAAAAAGAAACAAACTTTATTGGCTTTTGGCAGAGAGCAGATAACAGCCACCAGGAGCAAATAAGATACTTTGTAACAATTTTGAGAAAAAAGAAAATAAGTAATTGTAACAATTTAGATTTGTGCCAAATTTTGTAAAATGAACATGGTAATTAGGGGGTGTGGCCACAAAATGGCCATAGTCAAAAAAATTTCGATGTGCATTCCAAAATGTTGGGAGGTATGATTCAGAAATTCCCCAAAATACAATGGGAAGAACGTATAATGGGAGAGAGGTGGAAAATGCGTTCGTTGAAGTCCTACCTGAAATAAATGTTTGCTTTTGAAATACACTATTTACTGCAAATGACAACACAGAGTCATAACATAGTCATAGCACATAACCCATTGTGCTGAATAACAGAAAAATCGTCTGACAAAATCTGTCATTTATGTATTGCACAAAACATTCGGCTGAATATTTAGCCCAATCCGTACCATAGTCAAATCTAAGAAGAGTGTTAAAACTGCATCAGTTGTGAACATTCAGTTGGCCACGTGAGGATTCAGATTTACTAAGGCTGAACCCTTAACATTGCATAACATGCAAGAGCTCTTCTGAATACAAACTGAATTTTGTAAATTAAATTCAATGTATGCCTAGGAATCAGAATTTAAAATGTAAAGTGCCTTATGCATTCCATTCAGTGGGCAAAACCACTGGGTAGATATTTCTGGAAAATAAATGAATAAAAACATATTTTTTGTGGTTTTGTATTTTTACCAACACTATTTTGCATCAGTGGGTCTTTGTAATCCTGGAGGAGGATGATTGCCTTCTTTGACCTACCTAAAACCAGCCCTGGGTCTATGACATGGACTGTGCTGCCCATCAGCTGTAATCTCTTTTGTTTGTTTGTTGGTCAAAGTCATATATTTTGTCCACTATCCAAACACATGCAAACATCTTTGGTCTGTGTACTACATGGGAGGGTGGACTCATAAATTCCTGGAATGGAGGCTGAGAGGCTTTCACCTTATACCACCCATTCACATCACAGATTAGGCATTCCTCATGTAAATAAGTTGCACGCATGTTTAAAGGTCAAAGCTTTTAGTGCTCCAAGTGGCATATTAACCCTTTCACCTACGAGACTGGTTAGGGGCATGAAATTCTCCAGGTGCTGGTATACATCTTCTTCAGCATACAATATATATACTGTATATATGCACAAGTATACAGTAGCACTTGCCTTGGGCGTAACATTATAGATTTGTGTGTAGTGCACAGCCATAAAGGGGAAAAATCCATTATTTTCCCATATACAAAAATCTTTTAAAACAAGAAAAGGCGCACTCAATTTTCAAAAATTGCAAAAAGTGTATTTCAGTTCCTAAAGTGCAACATATTGCATGGCATAGAACACGGCACAGAACACGGCACAGAACATCAGCAGCAATGTTTTGGGCATGTGATGTGTCCTTCCTCAAGCTTAACAAATATCAAATGTCACAGGTATGTTCCAAATGTTTAAAAAAAGTCAAGCAGAAAGTGACATCACTTGGCAACGGATATAAACAATATTATTTACCTCACAAACTCTCTATTTTGTTAATCCAAATCCTAAGTGCAAACATATCAGAGAACTTTAAAATAAATCATAATGTGGCAGCATTATCCTGTACGGCTGCTTGTGATCAGCCTCATCATCTGGATATTTTTCTGAAATAGAAGAATGAAGTGATGGTATAAAACACAGTTTAATATCTGCTGAAAAGCAAAAGTTCCTTCTTTCAGCAGAGCAATGATCCTGAAATCAAGTAGATAAAGGAGAATGTCCTACGATTGCCCAAGTACTCAACTGACATGAGCAACTTGGAACAACTCTGGCTGGAACAAAGGACCAAAATTACCCCTGAATAGTGTGCAAATGTGATATATACCATAGAAGACGTTAAGGGTATAATTATCGAAATTCAATAAGTTCAATCTTATTAGTATAGAGACAATGCTAGAGAGGTCCCAGAAGGATGAGTTATCTCCCTGAAATTAACACTAAACAAAATGGTATTGCTGTATTTTGGAATTTCCTGTATAATGGGTTTCTGGATAATAAATCCACACATTGTACAATACACATTAATTAAACAAATTTATTGCAGCTTGAACTGAGGTTAAATTGTACAAATACACCCTTTTGACAGGCTATAAGCTTGGAAAATATTTCTGTAATACAAATATGGTAATCAATGGCACAGTAGAGGCGGGTTATAAATCACCCTGGGATGAAAAATCAATCAAAATCAGTCAATTCATTGTGTCCGTAAGTCTCAGGATGGACAAACATATACTGCATGGCCATATGTGTGCTGACATGCATTTATAAAGCAAAATACACAGGCAGTGGAACAGAAGCTGAAAATTTCTCAATGAACACTGTCAGTATATTATAAATGGCTACCTTGCAACCAATGTTGGAGGGCATTTGAATTATAGCATATCAATAACCCTCATCAAGCACCATTTTAGGTGATCAATAAAATGTTTGATTGGTGGGGAGTAAGGGGGAACGTTCATTCACAGTTGCTAAAAATCATAATTTTAGTATAATTTAGATGTGACTCTATGGTAGGATACAGCCTGCTATTTTAATATTATTTACATTTTGTGGTACAGGTATGGCTCCTGTTATCCAGAATGCTCCAGACCTGGGATTTTTCAGATAATGAATCTTTCAGTAATTTGGATCTTCATACCTTAATTTTACTAGAAAATAAGTTAAACATTAAATAAACCCAACAGGATTGTTTAGCCTCGAATAAGGATTAATTAGATCTTAGTTTGGATGAAGCACAAGGTACTCTTTTATATTATTTGGATTATTTGGATAAAATTGAGTCTATAGAAGACGGCTTTACCGTATTGTGGAGCTTTCTGCATAAAGGGTTTCCAGGTTAACAGATCCTATGCCTGTACAACATTTCAGAACTAATGTGCACTTGTTGGTAGGTTCTCACAGCAAAGGCAGACTTTCTATTCTTTATGCTCCACAAAAAGTCTTCAATCAGATCTCCAATATTTTCCTTGCATTGATATCCCAACCCACACCAAATCATCAGCCATTTTGTGGACAATGTGGTTTTTCATGTTCCACTATAGAGGCTATAAAGGTAGGTAACCTGTTATCCAGAATGTACAGGGCCTGGTGTTTGTCGATAAGGGGCCTTTCCGTAATTTGAATCTCCATACCTTACTCTCCTAAAAATGATTACAATAAACCCAATAGAATTGTTTCGCCTTCGATAATGATTGAGTATATCTTAGTTGGGATCAAGTAAAGGTACTCTTTTTTTTTATCATAGAGAAAAATTATTAAATTATTTGATTAAAATGAAGACTGTGGAACATGGCCTTCCCATAATTTGGAGCTTTCTGAATAACAGGTTTAACATACCTGTATATGTTGTGCTGTAATACAACTTTTTTACCAGCAAATACATTGAGCAGGTTTTTTTACTGGATGATGGTTTTCTACAGCCCAGAGATAATGACACGGTCACAGAAATACATTTTGGAGGTAAAAATGACCAATTGGCCTAGAAGTTGAAGGCAAAGGGAGTAAGTACCTGCACTGGTACTGAAAGTCACACATTATTAACTGCTGAGTTAGCTCTTATTATGCCATACCAAAAAAAAACAATGTTTCAGGGTAAACACCATCTGTCAGGTATGCAGTGTGAACTCTGGAAATCCTATATTTCTGCATTTACTGAATGTGAGCAGACAACATGCACCAAAACTATGTTTAGAACACCATATTTATAGAAAATAAAATTTAAAACTGACAGGTTACAGTATTTTTACCAATGTGATTTGACATTCTCAAATGTACCCTCTGCAATTTAACATCTGTATCCATAGAAGTGACTCCTGCTTTCCTGCCAGCTGCAGAATGTACAAACTGCCCTCCTGACTTTTTATCTTTTTTTAAACTTCCCTTTGTGCATTAATCCCAGTTGTAGCTCATTACTCAACCCTCCTACTCCTTTGCTCCAAGCCTGTCCACCTCTGAACCTTGAACTAATGACGACCATCTTTACAGGGAACTCATTATTAAAAGATGTTTCCAGAACTGCATATTTCTAGTCATTAGACTCTTCTATATCAATACTATAATCAGTTAATTTGAGTTTAGTTGCTGTTATGGGAATCCCAGAATGCACTGTAAATGTAGAGTGTCCAGTGTGACATGAAGCCCAGCAAACATACAAAGGCTTGTCCTTTATTTTGAAGGGATGTGGTTATTCTATTAAAAGATTACAGTCAGTCAATTTACGCATTTTGTGCTCCAAAAGAACTTAGTCATAGGCATAGGTGTCTATGACTTAGTGTTCTTAGTCATAGACAGAGCAAGAAACAAGTAAGGCAACTAAGGCAACTAAGATGTTGTAACAATAAAGATTTATGTTTTTAATACAATTTGTGGTGACCTGTGTGGTCATTTTGTGCCCTCCTTCTTTGGTATAAACGGTATTTAGCTCCCCTTGCTAAGGGTCTGAGGCTGGTGCACGTGGACCACGTTCTACATATGGTGAAGTATTGTTTCCATTTTCTACGACTGTGGACAGCATATTTCTATATTTGGATATGAGTAGGTTCCAATCTAGATGAGGGGTCCCCAACCTTTTTTACCCGTGAGCCACATTCAAATGTTAAAAGAATTGTGGAGCAACACAAACTTGAAAAAGTCCCTGGGGAAGACAAATAAGGGCTGTGATTGGCTATTTGGTAGCCCCTATGCAGAATGGCAGCCTACAGAAGGCTCTATTTGGCAGTACATCTGGTTTTTATGCAACTAAAACCTGCCTCCAAGCCTGGAATTCATACATAAATACCTGCTGTGTTGGTGAACAACATGTTACTCATGAGCCACTGGTTGGGAATAACTGATCTAGATCAGCTCTGGTGACCTTGCATTTGTACGCTGTATTTTTGTATTTGAAAAGCATAAAAGTAATGTTGATATTATGAATTTGTGCATTTACAAGAAGGGCCTACCTGTCACATGAAGCCACCAGAGCCCATGGAGTAATCAAATAATAGGAGCTCAGAATGGGGTTTTAACCAACCTCCTTCTTTCTTCAACAGGGTTTTATAGGCAGAGCTTCAAGAATACCCATAAGGGCAGGAGCAGCCAAATGCGAACAACTTTCTATAGAAATCTTGAAGAACAGATTTCTATGATGGAGAGAAGAGTGGAAGTTCTACTGAAAGAAAGACACACTTAAAGCTTGACCTCTTAAAATAATTGCATGATGGTTCCAAACTTGCATTATTTAGTTAGTAACCACATATGAGAAGCAAGAGCAAAGCTGCATTGACAAGACATTTTACAAACCTAGAAGCATAGAAAGGCACTTCTATGGATCACCCACGTGAAGGTAATGTTCATAAAACTTGTAATAAGGTATGAGCTATGTACAGTTTTTTGACCAAAGAGAAATCTATGGTTAGTTGCAGCTATATTGCAAGTATGTAATGCTGAGTGTATATCTGGGAAGGTGCTTTTTGAACTCTAATGTCAACCCTCTTATCTATAAACAGAATCTGTGTTTAAAAGTCCCAGGCACCTATATTTATGGATATCCCCAACACACACAGATGAATGTAAGCCATGTTTATTGAAGAAGAAGGTCATACTGGGCAGACAGGAAGGGGTTTCTGTGTGTAGAAGCATTAAAAAAAATAATTACTTTCATCCAGTTCACCGTTACTGATTCCTAAAACTACAGGGGCACACCATCTCAAAACAAAAAGCAAGCATCTTTCATTACCTGGAAATAAAGCTTTATTTACAATAGCAATGTGCAGCAGAGATGGTAAAAAAACAAACAAAAAAATAAAGAAATATTTTATTAGCTCTTTATCTAAGCCATAGCGTAAGATCACTGAGCAAACCTCTTAAACCAAGACAGGGCAAAGGAAAAACGAAGCTACATAATGCTTTACATTCTTGCCTCTGTGACAGGATCATAAACTCCATCTCTGCTTCTTTGCTGGGTTCCTTATCCCTTTCTTCTCTGTTTAACGAGGGCCAGAAATCTTGGCTGAGTATAAAAAGCTCCAAAATGACAAAAGCAGCAGTGCAGAATGCAGAGCGCAGTCACATTTAATCAGTTTTCTCTTTACCAGAAAGCAGCAGGCGTCTTTTCAAAATCAAAAGTTCATCAAAAATGAATCAAACTCTTAATTAAAACCTGACTCTGTATTCAAAAAGGTTTATTTTGGCAAGGCGCAGTAGGGATACGGAATGGAAAGCTAACAGGAAAGGAGGAAGGGAGAGGAGTGGAGAGAAAAGCAAAGAAGAGATTTTGATGCCTGGGGAATAGTAAGAAAGTAATATTAAAAAGACACATTTAAGCATTTCACTTGTTTTGAAGGAATAGCATTTTCATTGAATTTGTCCAGAAATTTTGATATGATGTACGTACAGGAACTGGTGTTAAAAAAACAATAATTGATTTGGTAAATGTGATTTTGTACCTATTTAACATGTCATGATTCTCACCATGCATCATCAAAAGGGATGATTTTCAGCAGGTATGGAATTGCAGAAAAACTCTGCATTTCAACATTGGTGAATATCTTCGTAAAACCACTGCAGAAATTTTCACCATTAAAAAACGTCCCGACAAAATTCCCATAGAGCCCAATGTGTTTTGCACATAATAAAGGCACATTGAAAAATACACCCATAGGCTCCAATGTATTCTGTGCAGAAAAAGTTACCACAAATAAAAAATAAATTTTCACATTGACTTAAATACCATTTCGCAAATTTTTGTGCTAAGCAAAATGACAGAAAGGACAGATTTGCTCATCACTACAGATGAAGAATATAATAATCTACTCAACTTTTCATCGTTCAACTCAATATAAAGTCTTGTATTTCTGTAAAAACAATTGTTGCAGAATTGTGTTTCACAATGGCATGCCATGTTGGGATACAAATGAGAATTTTAACAAGTCCTCTTACTCCATTTTGATGGTGGCAAATATTTTAGATTCAAAGATTCATTGATGATTATCTCTAGTTCCTATTGTTGATTAACCCATTTATCTATGTGTATTGAGTCCTATAATTGAAATAAGGACATATATGTCAAGGGAACCATTTTTCCATTCACAGAATGAAAATATGGATTCCATATTCCTTGGCTATAGTTTTTTTTAATGCAGAATAATAATAATAGAAATTAATAAGAGGGGAAATATGCAAATGTGGGAGTTTATAAAACCAGAATAATTTAATTTCCTTTTTTGTTCTCTCAACAACCTTCTTAAAATAATCTGCAATAAAACTAAGAGTTCTCATATTTGTCAGAGTTGGACTGGGTTGCTGGGATACTTGGAGAAATCCCAGCAGACTCCATTCCCGGGGAGTTCCAGCACAGGATCTACACAGCTGGCATA
Source organism: Xenopus petersii (assembly GCA_038501925.1). NCBI lineage: Eukaryota > Metazoa > Chordata > Amphibia > Anura > Pipidae > Xenopus > Xenopus petersii. Next base: position 40,326,928 of record CM076674.1, read on the forward strand.
GAGTTCCCTTTTTATGTGAATGATTGGCAACACAACTGGATGTACTTGTAGGGGAAGGAAGGTACATATACGCGGGTTCACAGAAGGTAAAATACCTGCCAAGGCCTAGGCTAGTAATACAAATTTTCCAACAATGTAATAGGTTGTAAATTTGTATTACACTAAATTTGAATCGTACGACTTTTTGAATTTGACTCCTGAATCGTACATTTTTTTCCAGTTGTTGCATGAAAACCCTGACTTTTTCCGAGTATCGTACGAATACCAGCATAGATCACAATGTCAAGAAACATCTTTAAATTGAAGGGACATCTGCCACTGACTTCTGCATGACCTCAACAGGTTTTAGCTGGAGTATTTTAGGATTCAGTTTTTTAGCAGCTTTGGGGTATAATAAATCTCTAACAATTGGAGTTTTCCCCTAAAAAACTTGACCAGAGAAAAATCAAGGCTTTATAAATAGGCCCCTTAGTGTATCTCTCAGCTATAACATTAATAAAGTAAGAGAAATAAATTGACATTGATACCGGTAACATAGCATGTTTAATAGCAGAAACATGAAATTTTTATGAGCAATAAAAAAATGCAAATAAAGACAAATCAGAAAAGTCAATAAAACAACTGAAATAACAAAAATGCTAATTTAAAACGGATGACTTCCATTTTAAAAGAATTTTAACTTTGGGGGTTATGCTGGAATAATTAGCTTTGAAATGTGGTAGGAATTGTCAAGTCAGCTTGCACAGCTTGTGGTATTAAAATCCATTTTTATTTCAGATTTTTCAGTTATTCCTTCTTTCTTGTTGAAAGCTAGAAAGGAAGTTGCTCTATAAAGAGACACATGAACTTGTACAAATATGTGCTCTACAAAGGCTGCAAACTATTGCCCTTTCTACCATAGCTGAACACCAACTTCAAATAAAAGAATAAAAAGCTGGGTGGGCCTGTAACAGTAATTTCACTGAGGATGCTTTTGTAGGCATGTTTTTTGCAGTTTCCTTGATGTCAACAGAAAGGGAATTATTCACAGATCTAAATGATACAACAAACAATAGAATAGAAATGGTTGAGCTCACCCAACTCTCTGCGTCTCGGTCGCTGCTCTCGCAAGAACCCGGCAACTTCTTTCTGACTTTAATAGCAAATACACACTTGCCTATATGTGCAGACCAAATCATCCATGGAGAACACTCAGCTTTATTGAAGCACACAGGATGATTACAATTTGGCAGTGAGTGTACAAAACTTACGTGTTTCGTGCCTCTTTACTCAGCAGTTCCTCAGAGTAAGTGCCGAGTAAAGAGGCACGAAACGCATACATTTTGTAAAAAAAGTTTCAATAAAGCTGTTGCGATGTTATTAAACTGAGTGTTCTTCATGAATGATTCGGTCTGCGCTTATAGGCGAGTGTGTATTTGCTAGGGATGCACCGAATTCAGGATTCGGTTCGGGTTTCGGCCAGGATTCAGGCTTTTTCAGCAGGATTCGGATGCGTCTGAATCCTTCTGCCTCGCTGAACCGAATCTAAATCCTAATTTGCATATGCAACTTAGGGACGGGGAGGGAAATCATGTGAGTTTTTGTCACAAATAAGTAAATGTTTTCCCCTTCCCACCCCTTATTTGCATATGCAAATTAGGATTCGGATTCTGTTTGGTATTCAGCCAAATCCCTCGCGAAGGATTCGGGGCTTCGGCCGAATCCAAAATAGGGGATTCGGTGCATCCCTAGTATTTGCTGCTAAATGAGATCTGTACTCTAACTTAAAAGGGACCCTGTCATCGGAAAACATGTTTTTTTTTCAAAACACATCAGTTAATAGTGCTACTTCAGCAGAATTCTGCACTGAAATCCATTTCTCAAAAGAGCAAACAGATTTTTTTATATTCAATTTTGAAATCTGACATGGGGCTAGACATTTTGTCAATTTCCCAGCTGCCCCTGGTCATGTGACTTGTGCATGCACTTTAGAGAAATGCTTTCTGGCAGGCTGCTGTTTTTCCTTCTCAATGTAACTGAATGTGTCTCAGTGGGACATGGGTTTTTACTATTGAGTGTTGTTCTTAGATCGACCAGGCAGCTGTTATCTTGTGTTAGGGAGCTGCTATCTGGTTACCTTCCCATTTTTCTTTTGTTTGGCTGGGGGGGGGGGAAAGGGAGGAGGGTGATATCACTCCAACTTGCAGTACAGCAGTAAAGAGTGATTGAAGTTTATCAGAGCACAAGTCACATGACTTGGGGCAGCTGGGAAATTGACAATATGTCTAGCACCATGTCAGATTTCAAAATTGAATATAAAAAAATCTGTTTGCTCTTTTGATAAGTGGATTTCAGTGCAGAATTCTGCTGGAGCAGCACTATTAACTGATTCATTTTGAAAAAAAATGTTTTCCCCATGATAGTATCCCTTTAACCCTTTCAGATTTTGGATACAAGTAGTTTCTACACATACAATGATTGCCTTATATTTTGGTATATTGACTCCAGGTCTATTTCTGATAATCCTGATTTATGTCTGTCCTGACCTGTACATGTACCATGCCTGCATATTTGAGTAACCCTCTTGATATTACTTTGCGTTACTGAGTTCACCGGTGCTTTCTTTCTTTCTCAGGATGTACGAAACTGACGATTTTGCCACTCCTAGTATTGTAGCCACTCCTAATATTGTAGCAAATTCTCAGATGGATTTTTTTCTGTTTTTGCAGCTTAAGGATGGTTTGTTTCACCTGCATGGAGAGCTCCTTTGACCGCATGTTGTCTGTTCACAGCAACATCTTCCATATACAAGCACCCCCCCTTAAATCAACTTCAGGGCTTTCATCTGCTTCATTGATAGACATAACAAAGGAATTGCCCACATCTGCCCATGAAATAGCCTTTGAGTCAATTGTCCAATTACTTTTAAGCCCCTGAAATTAAGTGATTGTGTTAAAAAAAGGCTTTAGTTCCTCCCATTTTTATGCAAACTTTTTGTTCAACCCACTGCATTAAAGCTGAAAGTCTACAGTTCAAATGCATCTGAGTTGTTTCATTTAAAATTCATTGTGGTAATGTACAGAACCAAAAAAAAGTTGTCTCTGTCCAAAGATTTATGGACCTAACTATACATCTCTTCACCTTTAATCTAAAATACAACTGAACAATATTTGCAAAAATTAACTTGATTATCATTTATAATCATATATAATCACCAGCATTCTAGTTATTTCACATTATGGCCTTCATTTCCGTTTTTCAATTTGCAAAGTATTTCTCATCCCGCCTAGCTTGCACAGGGTCACAAGTTCAACTAAAAACAAATGCCTTCCAATTCTCACTTCTTTACCCAAACAGCCATGTGTTTTCCTAGATGGTGACTTGTATATACAGTTTGCAGGCATGGGAATATTTCTTCAAGGTTGTTGTGTTTCTGACCTTTATTTTCTAGATTGTGTCTTACAGCATGAATCCCTTAAGATCCTTTCCAGTAGATTAATAGTCCCATCTCTGTGTTTCCATCTCTATGATTGCAGAGAGCTTGCGTTTCTTCTCCGTGATTAGTAGCCACAGTGCATATGTTTGGTGTGCCACAAAGTCCATTCCTCCAGGAAATGCAGTCTTGGGTCCTATTTTAATCTGAGCCATTACCTTAGAGAAAGTATTTTTTAAAAATCTTCTCAGAGGCCGGGAAAGGCAAACTATTCAAAGTGCCTCTTCTACATTCTGATCATTTAGACTAAAAAAAATGGAATATTTTCTTTGCTGGTTTGAGCCCATTTAAGCTATATGCCCAGTAATTCACCTGCCTGCCTAGAGTTAGAGACAAAGCTCAAGGCATTTATTGTGAAGCAGGCAGTCTAGCGGAAGTTAAGTCACCAAAAGCATTTGCAAAAGAAATTCTTCCCAACCACCCATGGCCCCATTCACCTTGAGAGAAGAAAAGAGTATCCAGGTTTTTGGCATAAAGAAGACCACACATTTAACTAACAGATAAACACACATATTATTAACATAATACATACAATAATGATTAAACTTCTGTTACCGGGTATACACCACCTGCAATTCACCTGTAATGATGGCCACCCAACCCAATGGGCCAGGTAGGCAAGGGACAAAAGCTGACCTTCCTCAACTACAAACCCAAGAAAACAAAGCTCCAGTCTTAGATGATAGGGATACTTCCAGGCCTACAATGGGATTCAAAATAGGCCCTGCTATTTCAAATACACAGAGGCCCAAACAGACCCCATAACCCCAATAAAAAAGTGACTGTCAATGGCATCTTACAGCAGCCATTTGCCAGAATCCAAAGTCTACTAATGCAGGCCTGGTTACATCCCAAGCTGAACAGTTCTGAGATGCTCCATTATGTTTTAAGGAAACATCTGACTACATTTATTATGGGAACTACGTTCTTGACCCATCCTACTTACTTGCACCCCTCTAAATCAGTGTGCAATTTTTAAAAGTATTGCGATCCTGCGATCCATACCTCTAGGATCCTTATTGTGACTTTAAACTCTGCCACCCCCTTGGATACTAACCTATAACATAAATCATTAAGATTCACATTTTTCTACTAGTCTGCTCTTTACATTTTTAATCCTCATTGTGACCTGTCCTGTACAAGCCATAATCAAGTTTGGGGTAGTTGATTGACTGTATTTAGCTCTACTGCTAAAATAGTATGGCTTTCTTAAGGAATGCACTTCTATATAACATTTAGTTAATATTGCTGAGTCAAATGGTTACTATTTAGTTTATTATGAAGTGTTTATGTACAGTAGTTCCTAACCCATTAAATACACAAACATCTAAACACAGAGTGTAAAAGTATATACTTCAGGTATGAACTGATGTTACAGTAATTCATATACTGGCATGAAGGATTATAAAGTAATATGTATGGATTTGGTACATCTTTAATTCTAACAATAGGGCCCTCTTTAAGAGATTATGGGCCAGATTCAATTCAGTGAGAAAAAGGTTTATCACATGAAAACGAGATTCAATTTGAGATGCATTTCAATTCAGAAAAACGTATCTCAAGGTTTATCACGTGAAATCTATAGAGAAAAACAGGAACTTAATTTGGAGAAAGGTTTTTTCTCCTCGACATGAATCTCATCCATGAAATTTCACGAGATAAGCCATGAGGGAACTTTTTCTCACTGAATTGAATCTGGCCCTATGTGTGATGGTCGCAGATCAAGATTACTGAAGTTATGTATATGTAGCAATAGATCAACTTACATTTTATTAGATCTGTGTCAAACTCAGCACACGCACCATCAATACGTCTTATGCCTGTCAGAGAATATGAGTTACAGACATTTACATAAAATCAAACTTGCTCTGCTATGCAGAACAGAGTCTTCTTTCTTCCCCCTACCGGCACTCGATTTAAAGTATAATATAGACATGATGAATAAGCTTTTCATAAAATGAGTCCGACCAGTGCATTATTGCCTCTGCATGAGCCCACATGGATGTGCAGTTTGGCAGAACTGAGAATCTCTGCTTCTGAATTTAATATCAAAATATCAAGTGGGATAACTGTCCATAGTGGGCTAAAATGTCAGTCTCTGCAACACATTCTCTAATCATGGGGGATTTTATTGTAGGCCTAGAATAATGTCAGCTAGGTTTGATATGGCTTTATTTGTATGAGTACACATTTAATACACTTGATACAGCTATTTGCCAGAATTCATATTAAATACAAGCATACACACTGATTGTTGAGCTTGGTATGAACTGATTATTAATGCACCAGGAAACCAGTAGCAATGCTTTCAGTATGTATTCATTTTAAATGGGGAATATATTGCTTAGTCAGGATCACAGGTTCTGACTCCTAATTAAAGGGGTTGCTTGCCTTTAAAGGTGGCCATACACTGAGAGATCCGCTCGTTTAGCAAAGTCGCCAAACGAGCGGATCTCTCCCTGATATGCCCACCTTGAGGATCATAATGAAGGGTAACGGGCAGTTGGATCGCGAGACTGCATCAACAAACAGATGTGACGGGATTTTTAGTACTGTCCGATTGACATCTGGCCAACTTCAGGGTCAGGGAAGCCCGTCGGAGGGCACCGTACATGGGCCAATAAGCTGCTGACTCGGTCTGTCAGCATGATGTAGAGAATGACAATCTGAGACAATTTGCAATTGTTTTCAGTTTTTATTATTTGTGGTTTTTGAGTTATTCATCTATTTAGCACATTATCAGTTGTATAAACCATGCAGAAAATCAGCTTGATACTACCTAGAATTAGGTAGAATTATTCAGAGATTGTATAAGGAATGTTACCTATGGGATACGCAGTGGATAAGTAGCAGAGATGAAAATGCAAAGAATTTCAAAGGGGGTTTTTCCATTTGCAGGATTGGGAAGTGCCAGTTTTCTGGTGCCACTCAACTGTTTAGGGCCATTCACATCACCACCTATTCTCTTTAGCAATAGGAAAAGGAAACTTTCTACACTCCCAAGTCATATCAGCCTTTAAAGTACTTTATTGTGGGTGACTATGATGGGCTTCTATACATGAGTCTACTTTTCCTTTGGTTCTTATACTGTGTATATATATATATATATATATATATATATATATATATATATATATATATATATATATATATATATATACAGTATATATATATATATATATACCTGAAAACAAGATACATGAATCAATGGAACTGTTTTTTAAACACACACACACGTATATATATATATGTATCAGTTAGAGAAAGAACATATTCTACTGAAGTATAGTCACAACATCATGCTGTACAAACGATTTATCGATGATATTGTGCTTATATGGAAAGGTGACCAATTGAGCTTTATGCACATGATCGATGAAATTAATAATATTTTAGAGACTATTAAGTTCACTGCCAAATGTGGCACTGAACTTGAATTTTTAGATTTACAGTTACATCTACATGATACCAGTGTTGAATATTCTTTATTCCGTAAAACCACCAATCGAAATACTCTGCTTCATGCCACAAGTTGCCACGCACCAGCATTGAAACGCTCCTTACCTGTGTCACAATTTTGTTGTGTATTGAGGAACAATTCAAATCAAACCACATGTGAAAAACAATTGACACAGATGAGGGAGCGATTCATATGCCGTGGCTATGATACTAAATTATTAGATGAGGCACTACAGAAAGCGAGACTTAAAACCTCTGAACAACAACTAGATGATCATTCGCAAAAAATAAGTCCACTGATAATGTCAACGTGCTTTACTAATATGTCCTCCTCTCTTAATCAAGCCTTTAGAGCTATTTGGAAAATTATTAAAGCAGATGACACATTGGGTCACCTCTGCCCTGCTCCACCTATGATGGGCTTCCGACGTGGACAAAGTCTCCATGACTATATAGTATCCAGTGACCCTGTTCACTGTTATAGTGAGAGCCAAACGGTAACCACTTGGCTACCCTCCAATAAACCGAACCGGGGTGTTTTAAGTGCCCATCATGTTTGTCATGTAGGTCCATGACACCGGGCACCAGTTTTGTACACCCCCTCACCGGCCATAGATACAAGATTCGCCATCATATAACATGCACTACAACACATGTGATTTATCTCATCACATGCCCTTGTGTGCTTTCATATGTGGGCAAAACAGATTTAATGTTGAGACTTCATATTGATGCTCACAGATCAGCGATTAATACTGCCTTCAGGGACCAAAAAAACACTAAACCGGTGGCTAAACATTTTTTCCGAGTACCGACTTTAAATTTATTGCTGTTGACCTCATACCAATGCCTAGAAGGGGTGGAGATAGATCTCGACTCCTCCTTCAATGTGAAACCTTTTGGATAAAAACACTTGATACTCTCTCCCCCAAAGGTCTTAACGAGTATTGCGCATACAGCTGTTTTCTGGCTAAAAGATAATATGTTTTTAATAATTTTTGGATTTGTATTTATTCCACATATTGGACTGTATAGATAATACTTTACTTCCGCCAGCCTTCCTTTTTTGCCTTGCTTTGCCTTTTTTTGTTTTTGTCCAAAATGCATTCATTAACACAATTGTGTGTGATGTCAGTAACAAGGCGGGATTTTTAAATCTTTATATTTGGCATTTTCATTGTCTGTTTTTAAATGAGGTAGTGCATCTTGACAAAGGTCCCAGACTATGGACCGAAATGTTGATGCTCCTAATATGTATCATCTAAGTTAAATAAAATAAATTAAATTTTAAATAAATAAAAATTATTATATTATATAGTAAATTTTATTGAACCGGAGTGCATGCCGCTACAGCTTTTCTCCTATATATATCCTATTTTGCTGCCTGGCTTCCATACTTTCTCTCCAGTGAGACACCTGCTCTCATTTTAGGGGACTTCAACATCCCCATTGACAACTCTGATTCTGCTGCCACCTCTAAACTTCTCTCTCTAACAGCTTCTTTTGGTCTCTCTCAGTGGACCGACTCACCTACCCACATCGAGGGTCATGCTCTTGACCTTATATTCTGCCACTCATGCTGCCCATACAACTTAATTAACTCTCCCTACCCTCTGTCTGACCATCATCTACTCTCCTTTCAGATACTGCTTTCACCTGCACCTCCGCAACCATCTCTCTCTACCCACACGTACAGAAACCTTAATGCCTTTGAACCACAACAATTATCAACAGTATCAGCACAATCCATATCTCATATTAATACTCTCTCCTGTCCCAATATCGCAGCTTCTCTCTACAACGATGCCCTTTCAACAGCACTTGACTCCCTTGCACCTTCTACCACCCGTCACAGCCGGCCAGCTAAACCCCAACCCTGGCACACTAGTGTAACATGGTACCTCAGAAGATGTAGTAGATCAGCTGAGCGACGGTGGAGAAAGTCACGAACTGATCCTGACTTCATCCACTTCAAATTCATGCTCTCCTGCTATAACCGAGCTCTATCATTAGCCAAAGAACAATACTTCTCTTATCTAATATCTACTATGTCCTCCAAACCACAGCAGCTGTTTGCCACATTTAACTCACTCCTATGCCCCCCTCCACCACCTCCACCTATTAATGTTACCGCCCAAGACCTTGCTAATTTCTTTAATGAAAAAATCGATCTCATTAGGCTGAGCATACCGTCCGACAACAATCTCAGACCAACGTGCAATCCACTCACATCTACTTTGCACTCCTTCACCCCTGCAACTATAGATGAAGTTAGCAAACTTCTAGCCAGCTCAAAACCCACCACCTGCTCCCTTGACCCCATACCCTCTCGCCTTCTCCACCCAATCTCTGACACACTCTCTCCTGCACTTACCCACTTATTCAATCTTTCACTCTCTACTGGTACCTTTCCATCATTATACAAACAAGCACTAATCACTCCTATCCTCAAAAAACCTTCCCTTGATCCCAGCTCTCCCACTAACTATCGACCGGTCTCCCTTCTTCCATTCGCATCCAAATTACTAGAAAGGCTTGTTTACAAACGCCTGATCCAGCATCTCACTCACAACTCCCTCCTCGACCCCCTGCAATCTGGCTTCCGCCCATCACACTCGACTGAAACTGCACTCACCAAAGTAACCAATGATCTTCTATTGGCAAAGTCTAAAGGTCATTATTCCATTCTAATCCTTCTAGATCTCTCTGCAGCCTTTGACACAGTTGACCACACACTCCTCCTTGACATTCTACACTCATCTGGCATTCGGGACACTGCTATTTCATGGTTTACATCTTATCTGTCTGACCGTTCCTTTAAAGTTTCCTTCTCTAACTCTACTTCTACTACTTTCCCACTCTCTGTTGGAGTTCCGCAAGGCTCTGTTCTTGGCCCCCTGCTGTTCTCGCTCTATACAACTTCACTAGGAAAACTCATTCAGTCATTTGGACTTCAGTATCACCTTTATGCTGATGACACCCAACTCTACTTGTCTACTCCTGATCTTTCTAACTCTGTCCTTTCCCAAATCACAGACTGTCTCTCTGCTGTCTCCTCCTGGATGTCACAGCGCCACCTGAAACTGAACATTTCTAAAACAGAACTCATCATATTTCCTCCAAGATCTTCCCCTGTCCCTCAGATATAACTCACCGTAAACAACACCACCTTTCATTCCACCACACAGGCACGCAGCCTAGGAGTCATCTTAGACTCTCATCTATCTTTTTCACCACACATTCAAACACTTGCAAAATCTTGCCGTATTCAACTGCGCAACATTGCTCGAATACGACCCTATCTCAGTTCAGAATCAACTAAAACACTGATTCAGTCTCTCATCATCTCCCGCCTTGATTACTGCAACTTACTCCTCACTGGTATTCCAACAAGTCACCTTTCACAACTCCAATCTATTCTAAACGCAGCCGCTAGACTCATTCATCTAGCTCGCCGCTCAACATCAGCTGCTCCCATATGCATGTCCCTTCACTGGCTCCCAATCTCATCTAGAATCAAATTCAAATTACTTACACTCACATTCAAGGCCCTTAATAAAGAAACCCCTCCCTATATTTCATCTCTAATCTCCAAATACACTCCTTCACGAAACCTACGCTCTGCTTCTGATCTTCGCCTCACTTCTCCTCTGGTGACTTCTGCCCATTCTCGTCTACAAGACTTCTCTCGGGCTTCTGCTTTTCTCTGGAACTCTCTGCCACAAGCTGTCAGACTTTCCCCTTCCTTCCAAACTTTCAAGCGCTCCTTAAAGACCCATCTGTTTAAAGAGGCCTATTCAATGTACCTTAATTAATCATTGCTGTATCAAAAATGACAAATTGTTTATACAATCCTAATGTCTCAATTGTACCCTAACCTTTTAGTTTGTAAACCCTATTGTATTCTGTAATCCTTGTCTGTTATCCACCATTTATTCCCTGTTTGCTATAACTGCAGTAAAGCACTGTGTATCTTGACAGCGCTATATAAATAAATGATGATGATGATATATATATATATATATATATATATATATATATATATATATATATATATAGCCTGATTGTACATCCATAGTTTTTACATTTTCGTGGATGTTTCACCAATTATTTGCGGTCTGAAGCACTTATGCTGCGTTCATTTCTTCCTCGCTTTTACGTTTTCACGAATTTTACATATGTTATTATGCCACATGATGCCACAAATGCTGGAAATATGTCATACCTTTATTTGTCATACCTTAATTTGTCATACCTTTATCTACTGAGGTGCAATTTTCATTTAGTTGCTTGGTGCATTTGTGTAATGGATAATAGTGATATGTATTTCATCTGGGATATTTTATCCTGTGATTATTTACACCCAAGCAACACGCTAAGTCTAGAGCTGAAGTTTATTTGCTCAAAGTTCATATTAACATTCATCTTTCTGCTCTCCTTACATCCGGGCAGATATTGGGGGGTTAATTAAGAGAGGGGGTGAGGGTGTAGGTTTAACAAAAGAGCCATTGTGTTAGCTGAGCTGGCAGGATAATAAATTGCGATTGTCTGAGACTGCAATTTCAAAGATAAATATCTCAGGACCCCTTGCATTCAGATACAAATGAGCAGCACATTACAGGGGAAATTCTGACTGCTTTTTTAAGTGGAACAATTCTAGATGACAGACCCACTTTAAGGCTAATGTTACAATGAGATTTTGATAATGTGTCACAATAAGGCTTTGATAATGTGACACGAGCCTCTATCACTTTTCTGGCTGAGCTCTGGAAGTAACCATTGGATCTGCTAGTACGTGAGCCCTTTGAATAATTTCCTAATTCACTGAAACTTCCTCTAATTTGTGTTGTATTTTTTTTAAAGAAAAATAGTGTTAGTCAAAAGGCCCCCATACACAGGCCGATAAAAGCTGCCAACAAAACCAAGTTTGCAGCTTATTGGACCAGTGTGTAGGGCCATCCAACGGGCTTTCCCGATCGATATCTGGCCAAAAGTCAGCCAGATCTTGATCGGGCAGGTTAAAAAATCCCGTCGGAACGCGGCCGCATCTGTGCATATATGCGGTTCAGCGAACCAACCATCCATATTGGTTCCATTATGATCCGATTGTTGGGCCCTAGGGTGCACCTGGTGCCCAACACTTTTACTGCTGCAAAGTGCACTGACAATATCCAGCCAAAATTCTGCCCAAAGAATAAAATTATGACTAAAGTTTTCCCAAGGATGTGCTTTTCAAATGAAATCAAGGTTAACTCTAAGCCTATGTTCATCACATACCAGGAAAAATGTAAGGCATCTTGGGAAAGGCTCCAAAACTCAGGAATCCTAGTTTCCCATGAGATACCTCAGTATTTACAGACTTTACCCTAGACATCAAGGAGGGTACATCCCGCTCCCCCCCTCCCGAAATGTTGATGATGCATTGGTGGTAATAAACAGGGTAGGCTCCCCTTCAGGAGTTCTTTTCCTACTTATTTAGAAACAAAAGAGCTATTTGGATTCCTAGCGTTTATTCAAAGCTTCAAAATATGGTTACACACACAGTACAAGCATGGGATCCGTTATCTGGAAACTCGTTACCCAGAAAGCTCCGAATTACAGGATGGCCATCTCCCATAGACTCAGTTTTTTCTAAATAATGCAAATTTTAAATAATGATTTCCTACGGATTTTGATTGTTATTCTTCATAGTATGTAATCCTTTTTCTCTGTAATAATAAAACAGTACATTGTACTTGATCCAAACTAAGAAATAATTAATCCTTATTGGATACAAAACCAGCCTATTGGGTTTATTTAAAATGTACATGATTTTCTAGTAGACTTAAGGTATGAAGATCCAAATTATGGAAAGATCCGTTATCCAGAAAGCCCCTGGCCCCGATGATTCTGGATAACAGGTTCCATACCTGTATATGGAAATATTGTCAGGTCAGCCACCCTGCTGTGCACCAATATTATTTAACACAACAAATAAGTGTTCCACCAAACTTTAACCCTAACTGCCCCCCAAGACTGGACTTCTATGAGAGCAGTAGAACAACTAAGCATTTACCCCAAATCTAACCCTCATTTCTAAGGGACAACTATTTGTTATATGCAGTTATGTGTCCCTTTTTTTATATGGCAATAACTACATATAATCAGCTTTGTCACCGAGACTCTTGCTGTGTTAAAAGCAGAAAATTCTTACATAAGTAATGGTTTTGGTGTGTGATTGGGTATTACATGATATAAAATAAAAATAAATGTTGATCATTAATGTGGATTTTTTTTCATGCTCATGTGGTGTCTCCAATAACATTTTAGATGCAATAATAATATTAGCTGTTTTAGGCCATAAAAGCTGCATGGAAACAAGCCTGAAATACTAAACACTGTCACCGGAAAATAACAATAACCAGTAAAGAAATATTAAATTCAAAATCTGTGTTACATGTCAAGTTCCCCTAAGAATAGTATAGTGCACTGTATGCCAGCATGGGAGGACCTCAGGGCATCGTTTAGGCTACGGTGCCAATGCCAGGCTTGGTAGTTATGTTGTTATCGGGTAATCTAATGACAAGAGGCTGATCTATGTGATATTAGGACACTCACCGCATGGTATTAATTACCGCTGTACTGCTGATTACAAGGATTTTTCTCCAACAGTAAATAGGAGGGTGATGCATGTGCTTTGCCACTGACAATATGCCATAAAGGGCTATTCACAAATTCCCAGTTCTTGGGTTAAAAATTACTTGTGCCGCCATTACTGGAATTAAAAGATGTAATGACTTAAAGTCTGGTTATACTGATAATATATAACAGTAAAAGTGGCTCTAGCAGCACTGTACTTGCCGTGAAGCAAAAGCTTTTTTTTATGGTATGGGATCCTTTATCTGTAAACCCGTTATCCAGAGAGCTCAGAATTAAGGAAAGGCCATCTCCCATAGACTCCATTTTATCCAAATAATCCAAATTTTTAAAAACTTTCTCTGTAATAATAAAACAGTACCTTGTACTTGATCCCAACTAAGATATAATTAATCATTATTGGAAGTAAACTGATCCTATTAGGTTTATCTAATGTTTACATGATTTTCTAGTAGACTTAAGTTATACAAATCTGTTAATTGGAAAACCCCATGTCCCGAACATTCTGGATAACAGGTCTCATACCTGTATATGTCAGGTTTTTTGTAAATTTTTATATAGCTTTGTGCAACACTTTCAAAATGTAAAAATCTCAACATAATGCCCATTTGCTGCTAGACCTCCATTGTTTGGTGGACTTTAAGCACGTTTCATGCCCACACTTGCAGAATAATGCCAGATCTCAACTACAACATTAAATGCATTAGCCTACCAATTGGCATTAAAGCCACAGTGATTACAAATAGTATAGGTGGTATATTGTTCACATCACACGTTTAAAGGAACAGTAACACCAAAAAGTGAAAGTGTATTAAAGTAATGAAAATGCAATGTACTCTTGCGCTGCACTAGTACAAATGATGTGTTTGCTTCAGAAACTCTATTATAGTTGATATAGACAACCTGCTGTGTAGCCATGGAGGCAGCCATTGAAAGCTGAATAAAGGAGAAAACGATACACAGCAGATAAACTCTGTAATATAAAATGGGATTCATGAGAATGTCTCTGTTATCTATTGTGTATCCTGTGCTTGAATGGCTGCCCCATGGCTACTCAGCAGCTTGTTTATATAAAACTATAGCTGAAGCAAATTACCAGTTTTACCAGTGCAGGGTTACACTACATTATATTGTCATTCATTTAAAGTACTTTAATTTTTTGGTGTCACTGTTCTTTTAACAAATCTGTCTTATTGCACCTTACACTGTGACTCTTTGCTCTGCAAACTTCATGGCACGAATAAGCATTATATTAGAGCAGGACATTATCAAAGCCTCGCCAAACCCTCCCTCTCTTCCCTTTTTCACCTTCTCGCAAAAGGAAGGTGAAGCCTGTAAGTGTGCAAGTGGAGGCATTGCTAATTAATCTTCATGGGCCTTAATTGGCTTACTCTTGTTATTTATCATCCCTGAGCTGTCAGAGTGTAAGCTACAGAGTCCAGAAAAATAATTATCACTTAAACCCTTATGTTCTGTGGATCTGTGAGTTATTTCAGGCAATCGCCTCTTCTGTCTATGTATTCATGGTTTGCCAAACAAAAAAGGCAGTTTTTCATTAACCTGTTGGGTTCTAGAAATAATTTTTAATGAGGTGGCTGAAGATCTAATTGATTCCTTACATGCACCTTTTATTAAAGATACTTTCAAATATCCCACAAATTAAAATGAAGCTATTGCAGATGGTTTAGTAAAGCAGTGTAGCTTTGGAAAAGCATGATTTACTTAATTACAAATTATCACCATCATTCTTCTTGCATATTTCTGGAGGAACTGAGCTTATTATTTTCCAGTTACTGTATGTAATTTCTCTCCATCTCTTAAAGGAGAAGGAAAGGCTGAGTTTACTTGGGGGTGCTAAAAGTTAGGCACCCCAAGTGAATGTATATACTTACTTGAAACCTGGGGCTGGTGCTCTTAGAAGAAAACTGCACCAGTCTAGGGGTTCTTCCATCGAGCACCAGAGATCGATCAATTCCTTCTTCCTCTTTCTTCGTGTGGGTGTGCGTGCGTAGTAGAGAGAAATGCTGAACTTTAAAGAAGAAGTCGGCTATCTGTTTCAACTCTGCATGCGTCTGCCCGGGAAATTTGAAGACAGAAGAAGAAGGAATCCGATCGCTCCGTGGTGATCACTGGAAGAACCTCCTTACCGGTGCAGTTTTCTGCTGATAGGAGCACCGGCCTGGGGTTTCAGGTAAGTATATAAAATCACTTGGGGGTGCCTAACTTTTGGCACCCCCAAGCAGTCTTTCCTTCTCCTTGAGAAAAGATTACCTCTTCCACGCCTATATATTGAAACTTGTCCTCCCTCACCCTCCAAAGTCATTTGGTTTCTCTCTTCTTACTTCACAAACAAGAATGGACTGGTTGCATAGGCTGTGGCCTGATAGCACTGTACATTAGTAGAGTAGTTATAGGACACCCTTACTTTTCTGCCAAAACTTGAATTATGATCATTTTGTATTCATATAGCACTGCTGCACAGCACAAATAGTCCATAACCCAATGAAGCTTAAAATCTATCTATAATATAAAAAAAAAGCACATTTTTTTTTACAGGTCTACTAACCTATAGCAACCAAGTATCATCAGGTGTTTACTGGACTAACTACTGATTGGTTGCTATGGGTTACTATGGGCGCTTTTTATAACATTATCCCAAAATACCCCACATGGCACACACAAGGTTATTTTCACGAGGAGTCAATGAACCTGCCTGTAGGTTTTTGTTTGAGCAATTGCTTTGCAGACAGCGCATAGGCAGAAATTTAGGACCCCATCGTTGCCAAGCAGCCATGCTATTGCTATGCCAATGTGTCCAGAGAACATGGATATTTATTTGGTATATTCAGGTACCGATGAGTCTGATACTGCCATGTAATACTGATGCTGAAGCTTTTCAAAAAGATGTTAATGATAGAATTAACTTTCAGTATGATGGTAGACATTAATATCTATTAAACTGGTCTAAATTTTTTTGGCATTATGTGTTTATTTGTTTATGCTGCCCCTCTCTAACCTGAAATTTGAAATTATCCGCAAGCTGCTGAACTCAGAGAGCATCCAAAAGGCAGATTCATTCAGAATGTGTACCTTGTTCAATCATTTTTTTTATTTCTAAGCTTTCTGTTAAACCTATACTGTTTAAACAACAACCTAGATAGATACAGAACAAAGAATTTCACAATTAAAAAGAAAAAGAAACTAACAAAAATTATTAAAGTCTATAGAATGCTTTAATGTATTTTTCATGGGAAAAACTGACCAGCTAATCTACCCCTCTGCTCATTCCCTTTCCAGATGGAATCAAAATCTAGAACTTGACTTAAAATGATTAATGCTTGGAGATTCACTGATTTATCACTCTCAGGGGTCGATTAATGCATCAAACCACTTCCACCCTCTCATAGTCATTCCTATTTAGCATACATTTG
This sequence comes from Xenopus petersii, assembly GCA_038501925.1. Taxonomy (NCBI): domain Eukaryota; kingdom Metazoa; phylum Chordata; class Amphibia; order Anura; family Pipidae; genus Xenopus; species Xenopus petersii. The sequence goes on from CM076674.1 coordinate 40,343,926, forward strand.
TATATTCCATATATATATTTATATATATATATATATATATATATATATATAAAACCAAAAAGAACGCTTAGAGTAAAGAGGCTTAAAGCAACAATATATGTTGAAACAAATGATTGATTTGCTTAGTCCCGGTCTGTGTAGGAAGAAATTGTTCTCACTGCCTAATGAAAAACAGCCTATATATTGTTATTCACGTGTTTTCTAGAAGGGCAGGAAAAAATGTTATATAGTAATATGGCACTTTTGGCCCTTCTTTCACTTAGGGCAGCAGTATAGCTGTATTTAGTCCTGTTTCTGACATGTGGCACGTGCCAAATGCTGAAGAGGGTAATCAGTTCCCTATTAGCTTTGCTGTCGAATTTAGCTGCAAAAGTTCCTCGGCTGGCATTTTTCATACATAAAGACATCTCTGCTTTATCCTAAACAACCCTGAATATGCATTACTCTCCTCTCTGGCTTGTGTTGTATATATAATTTTCCAGGGGTGTTCTTTGTGCCTATTGTTATGGCAGGTTCAAATGCAAAACTGTGTTCCTAGGGGGACTGAGGACCTTTTTGTAGACACCTGTAATTGTCAGACAACAAAAATGGCTCATATATGATAGCATTAATGGCTAACTGACAAAGACATTGCAAGACAATTTTTATAGATGGTGACCTCTATGTTTTATACCATAATGGTTAAGTTAAAGGGAACTAGAGGTTCTTCAGCTGCTGATGTATGTAATTTTTCTCCCATCACTTGGGGGGTGCCAGCCTTTCTGTATCTCTAGGGTTTCCTTATTCTCCAGCTCCCCATGAAGTTTGACACCTTTATAATCACTAGTGTTGCCCAAATGCAGTCACACATATGTACTGAATAACAGAGACATACACAAGACCAGTAATGGCCATTACAAAGTATACAATATATTTCAAAAAAGATTTTCAAGGGTGAATTTCCAGTTTTGATGTATTTATTGCGGCCTTCTGATCCATTGCAATTGACACTAAGAACCACAACTTTGGTTGCATGACCCAAAGAGCTCTTATTGCTGATATAATTTGTACAGTTCTACATGCCCTGACATCCATTTCAGTAACTCAAGTGCCATTCATTGTAACAGTATTGCAGCATTAGGATGGCTTCCAGGAATAATGCTTGGAACAATTCTTGTGTTTTCTTTACAAACTAATCTCCAGAACACATTTGCACATTACATCTTTTTTCCCCTTACAAAATACTGCACTTACAATGATCACTTTAATATCCTCAGGTACTATAAAAAAAATCCAGAGACTATTCAGTACAATGCTTCTCAGTTTATTAAAATGGCCTATTTCAGTCTCACTTAAATGCATATGTATTTCTCACAGCACATAAATGCTGGTAATTTTAAAGGAGATCACTGTGGCAAAAAACAGCAAATTTCCATTTATTGTACATCATCTATGTTCTTTTCGAGTTTTGTGCAAATTCACCAAAATATATAAACATCAATAAACAATTTCATAGCATAATACACCACATGGCTGTGTCTCCCCCCCCGTCTGCATAACTTGTGTTAGCCACTCCCTCCTGATGCATTTCGTGCCATTGGGCGCTTCATCAGAATTATACAAGTTAAATAGCGTAAGCAGCCTGTGCTCCTACAAGAATTGTAGCTGGGAGTAGCTCACCCCTAGCCATTAAGTTTTCCTACAGTGAAGGAACTGCAGTTGGAGAGGGTGCCTCAGATTTACTGTCCCTGATTATTCCACTGTAAGGGATCTGGACCACTTTTGAGGTATTTCTTCCTAGAAGTGTACCTTATTACCTTGACTATGTCCAAAGGGTGCCACACTCAGCTGTCTTTTACTGCCCTGCCATTCATATTGAGTTCTGCAATTGCAACTGATCAATTGTGAGTATTAACCATGCTGATCCATCATCTTTTTTGTAAATAAATTGTTTAGTTGTTTGCTGCAAGAACCTCCTGGCATCCTTTATTTATTTTTAAGCACAGTAGCCCTTGGAAGTCGTAGTTCCACTACACCCTTCCTTCATTTCTTCCACTTAGCGAAGGCCCTGCTTTAAGTGTTAGAGTCAAATTTAACCCATGCTCTGGGTTTAGCTGGACATTAACTTTTGGCTTAAAATAGCCTAACATGACCTAAAAAGCAGACTAGTCATGACCTTCTCCAAAACTAGATCCTTTTGATAACTTTGTCCTTATTCCTGTTTCTCTTGTGTACACAGGTATGGGATCAGCTATTAGGAAACCCATTATCCAGAAAGCTCAAAATTACAGAAAGACCACCTCCCATAGACCCATTTAATCCAAATAATCCAAATTTTAAAAAGAATTTCCCTTTTCTCCATAATAATAAAACAGTACCTTGTACTTGATACCACCTAAAATATAATTAATAGACAGTTGGGGGAGATTTTAAACTAGGCATGGGGCAGAGGCCATAGAGAGACCGTAATGTGATATCATTTAATGTCTGGTGCAAAAAACAAATATACACTGGGGCAACAAAAAACATGAATTTCAAAAAAGCTAATTTTAGTGCCTTGAGCGCTGCCATTCAGAGCATTGATTGGGGCATTAAGTTTTCAGCTAAAAACACAGAACAGAAATGGTTGTCATTTAAAATGATATTAAATCATTACTGTTCTCAATTTATTCCCTTAAGGAGTAAATGTAAAAGCTCTAAGAATCTCCCTATGTGGTTTAATATAGAAGTAAAGAAGTTAATAGGAAAGAAGAGTAAGGCATTTAAAAACTACCAGTCTGTTGGGACAGAAGCTGCATTTAATGAATATAAACACTATAATAAATGCTGTAAATCAGCAATCCGGAAGGCAAAGAAAGGAAATGAAGAGTGCATTGTGGCTAGGCTAAGACTAACCCCAAAAAGATTTTAAATATATTAGTAGTAAAAATATGCATGTTGAGAGTGTTGCTCCATTAAATAATGGTACCAGTGTGGTTGTAACAGATACAGAAAAAGCAAATCTGCTAAATCAGTTCTTTTCTTCAGTGAATACAATAGAGGAGTCTGAGCTCCCAGGCTCACTTCATAGCTGCGCTGATGGCTCAGCTCAATCTAATCAGTGGCTGACTCAGGATATCATCCATAAAGCTTTAATAAAAATTAATGTAAACAAGGCTCCAGGGCACTGTCGTGTTCTAAGAGAGCTTAGTTCAGTTTTAGACCAGCCCCTATTTCTGATTTTCTCAGATTCGCTTTCATCTGGTATGGTACCTATGGATTGGAGAAAAGCTGATGTCATTCCAATATTTAAAAAGGGATTACGGTCTCAGCCTGGCAATTATAGTCCAGTAAATTTGACATCTGTGGTGGGCAAATTATTTGAAGGCTTGTTAAGGGATCACATTCAAAATTTTGTCCTAGTGATTGCCATTATGAGCAGCAATCAGCATGGCTTTATGAAGGATAGAATAAGGATTAGCAGGTGTAGCGGGGAAATCCCCTGCAATTTTATCAGTCAAGTGATATAACATTTCGGGGGCGTACCCCTTCGTCAGACAAGGATAGGTAATGTTAGACAAATTTGATTGCTTTTTATGGTGAGGTAAGTAGGATGCTGGACAGTGGGGGGCAGTAGATGTGATCTATTTGGATTTTGTCAAAGCATTTGATACCGTGCCCCACAAATGACTGCTTTCTAAACTAAGGTCTGTTGGGCTTAATGAAGTCTTTTGCACATGGATAGGAAACTGGCTACAGGATCAGGTACAGGGTGGTTGTTAATGGTACATTCTCTACTTGGAGTAAGGATCTTAGTGGGGTCCCTCAGGGCTCTGTATTGGGTCCATTTTTATTTAACTTGTTTATTAATGACTTGGAATTGTAAGTAATGTATCAGTGTTTGCAAATGACACAAAACTATCCAGCCCAATTAATTCCATCCAGGACGTGGCATCCTTGCAACACGATCTTGACAAACTGGCAATCTGGGCAGCTAAGTGGCAAATGAGATTCAATGTTGATAAATGTAAAGTCATGCACCTGGGAAGTAAAAATATCCAAGCCACTTATACCCTTAATGGGACTGCACTAGGCAAATCCATTATGGAAAAGGACCTTTGAGTTCTTGTAGATGATTAACTTGTCTGTAATAAGCAATGCCAGTCAGCAGCATCAAGGGCAAATAAGGTCTTGAGCTGTATTACAAGGGGCATTGATTCACGGAAGTAAGCGGTCATTCTTCCACTGTATAGAGCACTGGTAAGACCCCATCTAGAATATGCCATACAGTTTTGGTCTCCATCACTCAAACAGGACATTATTGTATTAGAGAGGGTACAGAGAAGGGCAACTAAGCTGGTAAAAGGTATGGAAAATCTTAGCTATGAGGAAAGACTGGCCAAATTGGGGATGTTCACGCTGGAGAAGAGGCGCTTATGGTGTGATATGATAACTATGTATAAATATATAAGGGGATCATATAATAATCTCTCTAATGCTTTATTTACCAGTAGGTCTTTCCAGTTGACACAAGGTAACTGTCAGATGGGTTTTTTGCATTCCTCTAGATCAACTGGCAGTTAGGCATGTTAAAAAAAGTTAAAAGGTTGAACTTGATAGACATGTCTTTTTTCAACTTAACTTACTATGTTACTATGTTACTATGTAATCCTTACCAAACCAGCCTATTGGGTTTATTTAATATTTACATGATTTTCTAGTAGATTTAAGATATTATGTCTGTATGTCTGTATGAATTACAGAAACATCTTATTTACAGAAAACATCAGGTCCCCAAGATTATGAATAACAGGTCTCTGTACTATTTATTTCCCTCTGTGTCTTGAAAAAGCTAGAAATGGTGATTACACTACTGAAATAAAAAACATGTACAAATCCTATACTTTCCAAGGCAATTAGACAAGGGAGAATAGAACAACCACTCCAATGTTTCTGTGCCAGAGGCTTCTATAAGGATAAACGAGAAAGGCATTTTGGGCACCTACATACCACATAAATGTATCCCAAATGGTCTCAGTATCAGAGCACACTTTATGGGAGGAGGGTTAGGTTGGTTGGGGGGGGGAGAATCTGTCACTCTGATGTATGATGTTTAGAGTAGACTAGAGTGCATTCCCTAAAGCATATGCAATAGAGGGTAAGATAATGTAGGCAGAGTTCTCAGGGGCATATGACAGATTGAGAGGTTAATATTACACCTCTAGCCAGTGCAAATGAGAAACAAAGCTCTTGGGATCATTGCTTAAATAGAAACATATTGAGCAAATAAAATAAAACGGAAGGTTTATAAATCCTACAAGCAATTTAAATGGCTGAACAGGAAAACACCCAAAGGAGCAAGAGAAGCATTGCCCTGACATGCTTGCAGATGGCTCCCCCTAAATGGGCCCATTTAGATTATCTGTGACAGATTAAAAGTTGACTTATTTTGATTAGCCATGCCACATCCAGCAAGTGACTCCCTAGTGCCACTGTAAAGCCATTTATGTTGCTTAGGGCAATCAACAGAAGCCTGGGATGAAAGGCTCTGGTGGGCAAAGGTACAAATTGCAGTGCATAAGTGGAGTGAAAGAGGAGGCAGAAGATTCATCACTTGCTGTTAACTATTGCAAACATTTTTGCAAACTTATTTACTGCTTGTATCATTCTGTATTTTTACGTCATTTGGTTGTCATTTTGTACTTTTATTGTGCACTACTGTGTGATTCTTTACTAAAACTCAAATTTATCCCACTTTTTTAATTAAAACAAAGCCGACCTAACTCCCATCCACGAATTTAACTCATTTATCTAATAATCAGATAGAGAAAGTCGATTCTGAAAAAGTGTCGACAAAATCATTTGACAATTCGAAACAACTTTTTTCAAATTTGCCACCCAAACCACAGAATTTTTCCTGACTTTTTTTTTGTCATTGGCTAACCCTAATTTATGGGGTCCCTGCTCCCGGACATTCACTATAGGTAGAGCCTCTCTAGGGCAGCACAGCTTTACTGGGGCCGTGCTGATCCCATACTCCCTGGAACACATCCAGCTGGGTCAGCAACTGAAGGCAAAAGAGAAAGATCCACCCCTAACCAAACACTGTGTGGCAGGAAGTGGTCATAATCCTAGGGGACAATAATATAAATATGTAAATGAGGTATTAGATTCATGGGCATCTGCCCACCAACTAGGGAGATAAGGAAGTGTAGGGATTTAAAGCCATAGGGACTTACTATTTCTATGGGTCCCTACACTTGTATTGCACAAGGTTCTGATACACTAAAATGAACAGCGAAGCAGCGAAAACTCCCAGTAAATGGAATAAGAAAAACATTTCAATATTTCAGTTCATTAAAAAATTATGATAAGCCCAATGGTTTGAACTCATTTTGGCAGATTTGAGTATGAACATTTTTGGAAGACACTCGTGAAAAAATGTGAGAAAATGTGATACATCTGAGGAAGAAGAGTATTTGTGTTATGGAAATCGACATATATTTTAATTTTAACCTTTAATAAACTAACCCTTTAATGTTATGTATTAAGTTTTCGTGTAGGAGTGGGTTAACAAACAAAATTTGAATTCTAAACAATCGTTTTAATAAAATGGTATATAAAATACATAACTCGACCTATTGCAGCTCCTGTTTTTAGCACCTTCATTATGGAACTGCTTTCAGATAAGGAATTGTTTCTTCTACTCAATGTAACTAAAGGACTTGCATTATCACTATTGAGTAGTGATGGGCGAATTTATTTGGCAGATAATTGGCGAGAAAATTCACCGGCGTCAAAGTTTTTATGAGTGCTATTCTCATATCTAACAGGGAGCTGTTATCTTGTGTCAGGGAGCTGTTATCTTGTTTCCTTTCCATTGTTCTATTGATATGCTGCTGGGGAAAAGGGAGGGGTGATATCACTCCAACTTGCAGCGCAGCAGTAAAGAGTGACTGAAGTTCATCAAAGCACAAGTCAAATGACTGGAGGCAGCTAGGAAACTAACAACATGTCTAGTCTCATGTCAGATTTTCCAAATTAAATATAAAAAAATTCTGTTTTCCTATGACAGAATCCTTTTAATTAGTGGCATTCCATTTTGGTCCATTATTTTATTTACTCCGTTTTGTACCTTAGTTGCTTTGTTCATTGGAAAAAATGGCTGAGGTATATATCAAATTTACACATGCTTAGCTCATTACTCTAAATTTGCTGCAAATCTTCCTGTGTATGGCACAAAAGTATCAGGCCTGCTGCCAGCCACTTGCAACAGATACACCTGTCCTTACCTTGGCCTGCTCACTGATTAAAGATGATCTCTGTGACAAATACACTAGCTACATTTGATTTCTCCATCTGTATGCTTTCCTCTAATACCATGTTGGAACCTGTTGGTTATCGTAGCCCTAGGAGAAACAGCTCACTCATATATATTTCTCGGCAATGCAAAAGCCATAAGTGTCTGTTAGAAGAAAAAGAGCATGAAGAGACTGGAAGATTAATGTTATTTAGCTCCTTGACTGAGAAACACTGGGAGATAATGGTAATGGTATTAATAATTTTAACAGCCTTTTATGAACATAAGGTCACTTTGTATACCTCCAGGAAAAAGAAATATCTGCGAATTTGTTTGTTGGTTCCACTGTTTTTAGACTGAATACAATATTGTGCTTTGTCAGTATTTCCTAGTTCTGCAGACAGAAGTCAGAGTATGATTGCAGCTGATTCCTGATTAACTGTGTCCTTGTCTCATGTGCAGTGGTTGTTAGCTTTTCTTGGAGGTGCAACTTTGGTCAGAAAACCCCTTCATACCAAGGTTACAGATACAGGAAAACAGGGGCGTAACTATAGAGGAAGCAGACCCTGCGGCTGCAGGGGGGCCCAGAAGGTATAGGGGCCCCACGAGGCTCTAAATCATATACAAATTCAATAAAACTTGGTGAAACAAGTCAATCTCTAGACATTTTTGGGGCCTATAAAATTATTTGCTGTGGGGCCCAATGATATTTAGTTACACCACTGCAGGAAAATATTGGGAGTCATTCAGTTACAGTTTCAAAAATATGTAGGGCAGCACATAAGTTTTCATCTCACCCTAACTGATCAAAAAGCTTGGGTTCAAGGTGCATCTAACTGGCTGTCAGAAGGAGCTCCCTTTGCATTTGCTCCATGACCCCACCATTGTTCTATGGGATGAACTATCTTCTCAGGCTTTCCTGGAGCCTAATAAAGTCACTCCATCTTTCACTTTGCTTCAAAAGTAAATATAGTCACTTAAAAATAATTCCTCAATATTTCTTTATTAATGAGTTAATATTGCCAGCATAGATGTGAAGGCTAAGTCTTTAGTTTTGTGGCACAAGCTACCACTAATGATAATTTAGCTGGGTTATAGACATTATCAATATACATTGTCTTTGTTGCACACAAGCAAGAATGTGTGATATTACTAATATCTTGGCTTCCACTTGTAACAACGGGGTAATAAATAAAAATAACTTTTAAAGGTTGTCACTTACATTCCAAAATTGCTGTACTTAAATACTTACTTCTCCAACTGGCTCTGGCTTTGGCAGGATGTTTTCTTTTTTGAATTTCCCCTTGGAGCTTGCAGCCTCGACATTGATATACTGCTCTGAGTCTAAATTTTCCTCTCCATTTCCTAAAATGTGCCAAAAATTGGTCTTGTGATTGTCTGGATTCCAGCCTTATAAATGTTAAAATAAGTTTACGATACTGTATTTGCTTTTATCTTGTTTGTGTTAGTGACACAACAATTTCATCATTGGCCCCTGCTAACTTGGGAAATAGCAACACAGCAGAGCCTTGTTGGGCTAATAAGCATGAAATATGGATAACACCCTAGGTAACATGCCGTGGCATTTTTACACTCTAGATGGGTCAAACATAGTACAAACCAAATAAAAATGTTGTGCTTAGCCAGTCTGAAACAATGGAAAGCAAGGCAAAACTGAAACTTCAAAATCTCTAAGGAAGGGTAAGGGCACACACCAAGATTCGGGTAGTTTTAGCCGCCCGACGACAAATCGCCTCTTCTTCCTGCGACTAATCTCCTGAAAAGCCTTTCTGAAGGCTAGAATCTAAAACGCTGGCAGGATGGCACTTGGAGCTCTTCGTTTTCCGTGCGCCCTTACCCTTACTGATAGATTCTGAAGTTTCAGTTTTGAAAGTGGGATATTTGGGCGACTACGGAAAATGAAGCAATACGATTTCGATTCTAGCTGGTGGGAAAGCTTTTCAGGGAGATTAATCGCCCGAAGAACAGGGATGTCGCGGACTGTTCGCCGGCGAACTTGTTCGTGCGAACATCGACTGTTCGCGTTTGCCGAATGTTCGCGAGCGTCGCGCGACGTTCGCCAATTTGGGTTCGCCTTAGCTGGCGCTTATTTTTGACCTCTCACCCCAGACCAGCAGATACATGGCAGCCAATCAGGAAGCTCTCCCTCCTGGACCACCCCCACACCCCCTGGACCACTCCCCTTCCATATATAAACTGAAGCCCTGCAGCGTTTTTTCATTCTGCCTGTGTGTGCTTGGAAGAGCTAGTGTAGGGAGAGAGCTATTAGTGATTTGAGGGACAGTTGATAGTAAGTTTGCTGGCTAGTAATCTACTTGATACTGCTCTGTATTGTAGGGACAGAACTCTGCAGGGATTTGAGGGACATTTTAGGTTAGGTAGCTTTGCTGGCTAGTAATCTACCTTCTACTGCAGTGCTCTGTATGTAGCTGCTGTGGGCACTGATCTCTTCTGATCTCATCTGCTGACTGCTGTAATAACCCAATAGTCCTTGTAAGGACTGCTTTTATGTTCTTTTTTGTTTTTTTACTTTGCTACTATAAGAGCCCAGTGCTATTAGTCTAGCTGTGTTGGGGAGTGGGACTGGTGTGCTACTGTGCTGCTCCTAGTAGTTCAGCACCAACCCGAGTAATTTTTTTTTTTTAATATACATATATATATTTTTTTATTTTACTCATCTTACTGTTCTTTAACGTGTCCAGTGCTGTTTGCTGTTCTTCATAGTAGTGCACCAATAGTAGTGCACTTGCAGGCATTATTTGCCCAGTGTGTTCTTCAAACAACTGCCATCTAGCTGTGTGAGCTTGTTCACATTCTGTCAAAATATCAATAATAATACCATCTCCAGAAACACCACCCGAGTGACGTTTTTCAAGCAGCAATAATATATTCCGTATCCACTGCTGTAGTAGTGTATACGTTGACCTTGTAGGCATTGTTTGCCCAGTGTGTTCTTCAAACAACTGCCACCTAGCTGTGTGAGCTTGTTCACATTCTGTCTAAATATCAATAATAATACCGTCTCCAGAAACACCACCCGAGTGACGTTTTTCAAGCAGCAATAATATATTCCGTATCCACTGCTGTAGTAGTGTATACGTTGACCTTGTAGGCATTGTTTGCCCAGTGTGTTCTTCAAACAACTGCCATCTAGCTGTGTGAGCTTTTTCACATTCTGTCTAAATATCAATAATAATACCGTCTCCAGTAACACCACCCGAGTGACGTTTTTCAAGCAGCAATAATATATTCCGTATCCACTGCTGTAGTAGTGTATACGTTGACCTTGTAGGCATTGTTTGCCCAGTGTGTTCTTCAAACAACTGGCATCTAGCTGTGTGAGCTTTTTCACATTCTGTCTAAATATCAATAATAATACCGTCTCCAGTAACACCACCCGAGTGACGTTTTTCAAGCAGCAATAATATATTCCGTATCCACTGCTGTAGTAGTGTATACGTTGACCTTGTAGGCATTGTTTGCCCAGTGTGTTCTTCAAACAACTGCCATCTAGCTGTGTGAGCTTTTTCACATTCTGTCTAAATATCAATAATAATACCGTCTCCAGAACCACCACCTGAGTGACGTATTTCAAGCAGCAATAATATATTCCGTATCCACTGCTGTAGTAGTGTATACGTTGACCTTGTAGGCATTGTTTGTCCAGTGTGTTCTTCAAACAACTGCCATCTAGCTGTGTGAGGTTTTTCACAATCTGTCTAAATATCAATAATAATACCGTCTCCAGAAACACCACCTGAGTTGTTGTTGTTTTAAAAAAAATGCCAGGCAAAGGCAGGCCGCCACGCAGAGGCACTAGGGGCCGTGCTGCTATGCTATCCTGTGGCCCTAGGAAATTGCCCAGTTTTACAAAGGCAATGACCCTGAACTCCCAAAATGCTGAAGAGGTAGTTGACTGGCTTACACAGCACACCCCATCCTCTACCGTTTCTAACTTTACCTCAACATCCTCATCCTCCACTGCTATGGGCACCCCACGTAACACTTCCTCCACCACCGGCGCCCCTTCTTCACTGGAGTCAGAGGAGTTATTTTCACATGAGTTTCTTGAACTGAGTGATGCGCAACCATTATTGGCAGAAGAAGATGAAGGAGATGAGGACGTTACACCAGATATAATTCTGGCAGAGAACACAACAGAGATGGACATAATGAGTGATGAGGAGGTCCCCGCTGCTGCTTCCTTCTGTGAGCTGTTAGAAGAAATTGATGCATCTGAGGAGAATGATGATGAGGAGATTGATGTTTTGTGGGTGCCCAGTAGAAGAGAGCAAGAGGAGGATAGTTCAGATGGAGAGACGGAGAGTCAGAGAGGCAGGAGGAGAATAAGACTTAGAAGAAGCAGGGAGGACAGCTCGCAGGGAACAGTAGGGCAACAACATGTATCGGCACCTGTGGTCAGCCGGCCAACGCACCCGCCATTGCCGCCAACGCCGCCAACTTCTACTGTTACCGCCAGATTGCCAGCTTCAAAAAGGTCAGCAGTGTGGGATTTTTTTAATGTGTGTGCCTCTGACAAAAGCGTTGTAATTTGCAATGAGTGCAGTCAGTGTCTTGGGAAGCCCAGCAGCCACATAGGTACAACTTCTATGCGAAGGCACATGAACGGCAAGCACAAAGCACTTTGGGAGCAACACCTCAAAGGCAGCAGACAAACTAAAAGCCACCCTCCTTCTGGTCCAGCATCTTACTGCTCTACCTCTGCTGTCCTTGACCCGTCTGAACCACCCTCCACTCCGCCTTCCACCTTGACCACCAGTTCCCAGTCATCTGCCCCCAGCCAAGTTTCTGTGAGGGCCATGTTTGAGCGTAAGAAGCCAATGTCTGCGAGTCACCCCCTTGCCCGGCGTCTGACAGCTGGCTTGTCTGCACTCTTAGCCCGCCAGCTTTTACCATACCAGCTGGTGGACTCTGAGGCCTTCCGCAAATTTGTAGCAATTGGGACACCGCAGTGGAAGGTACCAAGTCACCGCATCTCTGTCACTTAGTGTTGGGCCAAAGGTCCATATGACTACTGACGCATGGTCCTCCAAGCATGGTCAGGGCAGGTATGTCACCTACACTGCCCACTGGGTGAACTTGGTAATGGCTGGGAAGCAGGGAATGTGTGGCTCAACAACAACAGTGGAGTTGGTGTCACCGCCACGGATTGCACGCGGTTCTGCCACCACCTCTACTCCTCCTTCGCTCTCTACCTCGTCTTCTTCCTCTTCTTCCTCCTCTGCTGCTGGGTCCTCCTCCACACCTGTGCACCCCCAGCTCCCCCTAGGCTATTCGACGTGCCAGGTACGCCGTTGTCATGCTGTCTTGGGGATGACGTGCCTGGAAAGCAGAAACCATACCGGATCTGTACTCCTGTCATCTCTGCAGTCACAGGCCGATCGGTGGCTGACCCCACACCAACTGAAGATCGGAAAAGTGGTGTGTGACAACGGAATCAATCTGTTGGCAGCACTGAGACTGGGCAATTTAACACATGTGCCCTGCATGGCACATGTACTGAATTTAATAGTCCAACGTTTTGTCTCGAAGTACCCAGGATTCCAGGACGTTCTCAGGCAGTCCAGGAAGGTGTCGGCCCATTTCAGACGTTCCTACATAGCCATGGCACGCCTTGCTGACATTCAGCAGCGGTACAACATGCCAGTCAGGCGTTTAATTTGCGACAGCCAGACTCGCTGGAATTCAACGCTCCTCATGTTGGAACGTCTGCTGCAACAACAAAGAGCCGTCAATGAATACCTGTTTGAACTGGGTGGTAGGACTGGATCTGCAGAGCTGGGGATTTTTTTCCCCCGTTACTGGGTGCTTATGCGCGATGCCTGCAGGCTCATGCGCCCTTTTGAAGAGGTTACAAACATGGTCAGTCGCACCGAAGGCACCATCAGCGACCTAATACCCTTTGCTTTCTTCCTGGAGCGTGCCATGCGACGAGTGACAGATGAGGCTGTAGACCAGCGTGACGAGGAGCAGGAAGCGCACGATTTCTGGTCGGAATCACCAGAACGAACCCAGGCACCTGCTGCAACGCAGGGAGAGGTGTCAGAAGTGGAGTCAGAGGAGGAAGGTGGCTTTGTGGAGGAGGAGGACCAACAGGAGCAGGCTTCCCAGGGGGCTTGTGGTGACCTGTTGGGGACCCCTGGTCTTGTACGTGGCTGGGGGGAGGAGACCGTGGATGATTTAGTCCTTGATAACGAGGAAGCGGAGATGGATACCTCTGCATCCAACCTTGTGAGAATGGGGTCTTTCATGCTGTCATGCCTGTTGAAGGACCCCCATATCAAGAGGCTTAAGGAGAAGGACCTGTACTGGGTCGCAACGCTACTAGACCCTCGGTACAAGCATAAAGTGGCAGAAATGTTACCAACGTACCACAAGTCCGAAAGGATGCTGCATTTAGAAACCAGCCTGCAAAACATGTTGTACAATGCTTTTAAGGGTGATGTCACTTCAGGAACTCATCAACATTCCAGGGGCAGAGGTGCCAGTAATCCTGCCACGAGCGCACCTGCAAGGACAAAGCACTTTGGCCACTCTGTAACGTCAGACATGCAAATGTTTTTCAGTCCAAGGCAGTGCCAGAACCCTTCTGGATCCACCCTCAAAGAACGCCTCGACCGGCAGGTAGCGGACTACCTGGCATTAACTGCAGATATCGACACTCTGAGGAGCGATGAACCCCTGGACTACTGGGTGCGCAGGCTTGATCTGTGGCCAGAGCTGTCACAATTTGCCATGAACCTCTTGTCTTGCCCCGCCTCAAGTGTCCTCTCAGAAAGGACCTTCAGTGCAGCAGGAGGGATTGTAACTGAGAAGAGAACTCGCCTAGGTCACAAAAGTGTGGATTACCTGACCTTTATTAAAATGAATGAGGCGTGGATCTCGGAGGGTTACTGCACGCCGGAAGACTTGTTCTGACTCCCCATGCAGCTGTCCTTCTCTGCACGCCTCATGACTCCACACACAGCTGTCCTTTAGCGTCCTCCTCCCTCCGCCACCGTTACAAACTAGGGTGCAAACCCTACTGGTTTCATTTGAATCCAGGTAAATCCTGAGTTTTTCTGGCCTCTGTGCTTCAGTGGCTGCGACAAATTTTTTTTATATTGTTAGCATTTATATGGCATATTTTTTCTGGCCTCTGTGCTTCAGTGGCTGCGACAAAAAAAAATTATATTTTTAGCATTTATATGGCATATTTTTTCTGGCCTCTGTGCTTCAGTGGCTGCGACAAAAATTTTTTATATTGTTAGCATTTATATGGCATATTTTTTCTGGCCTCTGTGCTTCAGTGGCTGCGACAAAATTTTTTTATATTTTTAGCATTTATATGGCATATTTTTTCTGGCCTCTGTGTTGCAGTGGCTGCGACAAAAAAAATTAATATTTTCAGCATTTATATGGCATATTTTTTCTGGCCTCTGTGCTTCAGTGGCTGCGACAAAAAAAACATAATTTTTCAGGAAAGTACACATGCCTAATTTTTCAGGGTTCTGCAACAGTGGCAAAATCGCATCTTTTATGGTCACCGCAGGTGATCAATAAAGTAGACCAAAACTGGGCCCACACTGCAGAATCAGTGTTTTTTGGTTCACTTCACTGTACATTGAATTACCTCTGCCTGACCGTGCACGTGCGCACAAGCACGGTGACTGCTAAACACACCACTACAGAAATATTGCCACCAACAGGACGAACATCCTGGAGGTGACAAGCTCAACTAGTAATTAACAACTATTATTTGCTCACTTGACGGTATCATTCATTAAAGCTCTTTGCGTTTTTTTGCATTGCAGTAAGCGCCGCGTTTCGTCTTTGCGTGTGAACAGGCTGTAACCTTTACACGACTTGATTGGCATGTAGACGCTGGATGTTTTAAAGCAGTTTATTACACAGGTTTAGAAATGTAGTGTGATTTCTGCCCTTTACAGCACAAAACGCAGCGCTGTCTCAACAATGTATTTTTCAGATACATTTTTGCCCTTGATCCCCCTCTGGCATGCCACTGTCCAGGTCGTTGCACCCTTTAAACAACTTTAAAATCATTTTTCTGGCCAGAAATGTCTTTTCTAGCTTTTAAAATTCGCCTTCCCATTGAAGTCTATGGGGTTCGCGACGTTCGCGAACCGTTCGCATTTTTGATGCAAGTTCGCGAATATGTTCGTGAACTTTTTTTCCGACGTTCGCTACATCCCTACCCCCCATCCCTCCCCAAATCTTAGCGTGTGCCCTTACTCTAACACTTTCATAGAAAGCAGGGGAAACCAAGTGAAAGAAAAGTCTACTATCATTTCATAAAGGGGTTGTTCACCTTCCAAACACTTTTTTACTTTTTTTTTTTTTTTCAAAATCTCAGTTTAAAGTTCAAGGTTCCTGCCTCTGGTGTTTCAGTCTGGCAGCTCAGTAATTCAGGTGCAGATTCTGAACTACATTTCTCAGCAACATCTCTGGAGTATTAGCAACTATTGTATCAATTCAGCTGCCTGTAATGAAACTCAGAGATTCTGCTCAGCAGGGACAAAGATAAGAAATGTATCCACTAAATGTATCAATTTAGAACATTTTACAGGGTCGGCGACCCCCCTCTCCCAGAGCTGCTTTAGAAGGTGAAAAATTACACCTTACACTTCAATATAAGAGAAACGGTCACACATAGATTATAAAAAGTAATTGGAAAAAGTCTTTATTTCTGGTGTACTATCTGAAACCAACTGAAATGAAGAAAGTGTTGGAAGGTGAATTAAAGGAGACCTGTCACCCAGACATAAAAAGCTGTCCTTCAACATGAAACCCAAATTCTTTATTAAAACATTCATACCTGTAATAAACATATTTAAAAATCTCGGCTGTCAATCATATATTGCCTACCCCGCCGAGGCATAGCAATGACTTTAATTTCTGCACTTCCTAGATATTGCTGCCCACCTCACATTTCCCTGCCTTCCTCAATGTCTATAATCTTGCAGCCCGTCCATGGGCACGGGCATCGGGTTCTCCTTTTATATGATTTTGGGATGTTCCAAAGCTCGCTTTGATAACAGTTCCACAAAATGACTGCTACCTGCTTGCTGGATTCCTAAAAAAGAAAGGAAACCATATTTAAATAATTTATATAGTGTAAATAAAGTTTATGTTGCCAGACTAGCTCAATAAAATCGGATTTGGTGCTTAGTTTTACCCACTATGAAAGTATTAGAATAGCCAATTATCTGATTACTGCCCTGTCACACTTATTCTTTAACAAATGTATTTGCTAAAGGGGATTACCATACAATATTTAGATGTTCAGTGCTACATGCCTTGTTGCCACTATAATAGTAAAAGGATTATACTAGCTGCTCAGTGCCATCATGTTACTGAATAAACCATTAAACGTTATTTTACATGAAGAATAGAAAAGACAGAAATGTCTTGTTTGCTAGGTAGAACTGAAACAAAATACACAAAGGCCTTAGAACACATTTTATCCAGCACTGGGGAATTAATGTAACTTGGCCCTGTTCTTTTAATCATTTGATGGCTGGTCAAGTTACATGTCAATCAGATGTGAGCGATGCGCAGAGACCAATTAAGGAAATGGTCAGCAGCACCAGAGATTTATGTGAATCCACCGATCCACAGAGTATACAAAAAATGTTCCTGAGTCTGGTGCGCTTGTTCGATATAGAATCCCCAATGTCTAAATAAATATAGAAATTCTATATAGTGTATTACAGTTTTTCCCGACAGATAAGTAGGTTAGTTGGATCTACTCACAAATTAGCTGCTTGATTTCATGCTTGTCACAGGGATTGTTGCAGCGTGCACTCAAAGTAATGTCCGGTATACCAGGGGGAAACTGCAATAGTATAATATCGCCGGAGCTTGGGTTTCACCCTGCGGGCAAATTGCACTTACCGAGCCTTTTATATGTAATGCGCCTGGTTCAAATAGATCGTTGTGTGTGAGGTGGACTGTCAGTTTGTGATGATTACAGGTAGAGCTCCTGTTTCAGCGTGTCTGGCGTCCTGTGCTGATGTGGTCAAGTTACATAGTTACATATTAAGTTAGGTTGAAAAAAGACACATGTCCATCAAGTTCAAAGTCATTTTTCTCAGATGACTTTAAATTAAAATAGTTGAACCAAAGAAGGCTGTTTGTAAAAAGAAAAAAATGTCTGAGAACTGAACTCAACCAGATTAATTAAGGGGAACTGAGGATGTAATTTACAAGGAAAGGCTTGGCAAATGATTTACATAGTCAATACAAAAATTGTCAAATGAACTTTGCACTTATTAAAAACCTCTGCCTTTTGGTTTCTCCCTTACAACCTTCAGAGAAGAAACCATCTCTATGTAAACGAAACAAAGGCATGTCTAATTTGACCTCTCCCTAATCTGTAGACGATATAAATCAATCACAGGGACTCATAAATTCTCTGTGGAGTTCCATTCATTACTCTTAAACACAAACTGTAAGAGCCATGCAGAGCATTTTTATGATCTAGACTACATTTTTTTTTTTATTTTATTATACAAACATACAAATGACACACAATTATTGATCCACATTGATGCAAAAGAGTTTACAATACACAAGGAGAAGGGAAAATACACTCTTAAATTCTTAAATTCTTGTCGCATCCACATCTCAATTCAGTCCTCTTCCTTCGGAATATTTCCAGCCACAATATCTGAAAAAGGCATGATCAGAAATCAGAGATTAGAATAAATTAGAAAATCCATTGTTCTGAACCTACAGAGCCTACAGTCAAGACTGACTCAGTCAAGAGTAATCAAGTTGCCAGTCGAACTCTGCCCTTTCTTAACTATTGATATGTTTACTCTCGTGTCAAAACCATGTGGTTCAGACACAGCTTCATTCCTTCTCCCTTCATGTTAACTTAAGACTACCCAACATTATTCCATGCTTATAACAATTATTAGTATTATTATTATTAATATTTTTACTACTATTATGGTATTACAGGTATAGGACCTGCTATCCAGAATGCTCGGACCTGGTGTTAAGGGATATTTCCTTAACTTGGATCTTCATACCTTAAGTTTACAAAAATCATTTAAACATTAAGGTTGTTTTGCCTCCATTGATTATATCTTAGTTGGGATCAAGTACAAGGTACTGGGTTATTATTACAGTGAAAAAAAACATTAGTGAGTCCAGAGACTGTGGACTAAGATAATAAGGGTTTGGGTTTTCTTTATTGAAGAGATGCCTCAAGGGATGATATTATTACTTTATAAATGTATCAAGGAGCTAGAACATTGTTGTTACTGATTCCTTAATAGATGCTCACTTCTTTATTAGATGATGATCAAGAGACTGGTTAAATAGCCATTATTCCAAATCCTATTTTAGCATGTTAGTCAAGCAAAATGAACTTAAATTACACTATAAAAATTATTTGAATCGTGTTTCCTTCAGTCTGGCAACTCATAATTATAACAAGATGGCAGGAGCCATTTTGTGGACAATGTTATTAAGACAAGCATCATATCAAATTCTTGTTTTTGCTCCAGAATGGGGGACCTGATGTCCATCCCCATGCCCTGGTTACACAATTAAATGGTAAAGAGAGAGGGGGAATGTGTGGAGAGCAGTGACATCTAGTAAGTGCTGAATGGAGAGTAAAAGTAATCGCCTGCCCCACCTCTATGCCTAAGACATAGAGGAGGGGCAGGCAATATTTGATTGACAGCTGAGAATTTTAAATTAGTTTACAACAACTATGAATACTTTAATAATAAAAAAAAACATTTGGATTTCATGTTTATGTTTGAAAAGGACTTCTATTATGCAGCTTTTTATTGCTGGGTGACAGGTCCCCTTTAAGAGAATTCTGCCAGACATTAGTAAGACTTTTATTAGGATGCAGACTGGAATAGACTTATAGGGGTATATTTATCAAAGAGTGAAGTTAATAGTGAAGTTCTGCCACTAGAGTGAAATTCTGCCACTCTCCATTCATTTCTATGGGATTTTTATAGGCGTATTTATCAAAGGGTGAATCTAGTATAGGTCAATCTAAAAACAACTGGACTTGCTGAGTCAGGGCCGGACTGGGAGTAAAAAGCAGCCCGGGCAAAAAAAATGCAGCCCACATGTAAACACACAATGGTTTTGTACTCATTCACACATATATTGGGGTAAAACTGCAAAAATTATGTGCATAAAGAGCTGCCTTTCTCGCTTAACGGTACTTAATGTAAAATATTACAGTCATTAACAAACTATTATTATTACATTATAGTACAGTAACATATTTTTTACTGGCACCACACAAATCTAATGTGTCCTTATTAACCATTTTGTTGATTTGCCATATTGACAAGGATTCAATTGTTTACCATTACAGTATGGGGTACATTGCTTCTTATAATATGCTAGTGAAAAAACAACTCACCCACTTTCTACTCTTCTACACTTTCCTATGGGATTTTCAGAAATGTATTTATCAATGAGTCAGTTGCACATTTTGCTCTAAAAGGCATTTAATTGTAAGCTATGATTATGAGTATCGTAGCACAGAACACATAAGGTTTGTTGTAGTAAAGTCTACTTTTTGTTTACTGGCCTGGTGTGGGTTTATTGTGAGTGCTACCCCATCCAGATTTATGGTTGCCACCAGGCCAGTATTTTACCGGCCTAGTCGGTAAAACACCCGCCAAGGCCGGTAATACAAATTTACCGGCAATGTAGCTGCCGGTAAATCTGTAATATCCCTAACTGAAGCACTTGGCCTGCCCCAATCTGCAGAAAATCTACCTTTTCTTTGGCGCCTGGTCAGTTGCACGCCGCCCCCTTTTGCAATCACTCCCCGACACTAAACATAATCATTTATATACCTATGTCCAGTCTGGTTCTCATGGGCTTTGGTCTGGCCCAACACTATGTTAGAATGTTTAAATACATTTAAAACATTACAAATACCCCCCCCCATGTTTCACTTACACTTTTTTTTTTTACCAGGGATCAATTAGATTAGAGGGTCTTTAATTAGGGTCTATGCAGAAGCCAGGAGGGCTTCATGTACATATCCAAGATATTTGTTTTTGCTACAAGATGGGAAAAACATGATCCCCAAATTCTACTGAATACCGACACACAGGTATCAATAAACATAATTTCCCTTGTTATCTGGACTTTAGCTATACACACACCAGCTACTTTCCCCCTGGGCAGAACACAGAGCAGCACTACTCTATGGCATCAGGGAGGTGAAACAGACCTTTCTGCAGCCGTGCTGTCTCCTGTACTTCTCCTAATAATCAGCTCTCTGCTGGCAGGCTGCAAACAGCAGACCGTTTCTAATTGATGCTCACTCTGCAATCCACTGATCATGTCTGCTGTCTGCAGCCTGCCAGACTTGCCAGCAGAGAGCGGATTATTAGGAGAAATACAACAGGAGACAGCGCGGCTGTAGAGAGGTCTGTTTCACTGCTCCACACAGTCAGGGAAAAGGGCGAGGGAAGGGGACTTGCACGGGCAGTAATCAGTTGACTCCCGGACAGAGCGGCCCACTTAGCTAGAAACAGAGCGGCCCATCGGGCAATTGCCCGTATGGGCACATGGTCAGTCCGGGCCTGTGCTGAGTAATCAATGAAGACGTTTCACTACTCATCCGAGCAGCTTCTTCAGTTCAACTGACTGGTGTGGGAAGTTCTCGGCATATAAATTCTTCCACTAATCCATTTACAATGGCACATTGTAACTCTTCAAAGAGGTGACATCTGAAGAAACTCACAGAGGTGTTGATTCTGTGTAGTTGTGATAGGATTATCCAATGTGTCATGCAACTCCTAGATACAGGTGTTACTTGTGAGAGTTGCATGAATGGATGTGTGAAGCGTTCTGAATCCTCATCAAAGGGTGAACTTTCACTTTCACCCATTGATAAATACGCCTTTCAAAATCCCATAGAAATGAATTGAGAGCTGCGGAATTTCACTCAAGTGGCGGAACTTCACTCTTTGATAAATTTACCCCATAGTGTGCATTATGTTATAATAATGGCTGCCCTCCATAAATCAATGTTGCACTTAGTGTGTGCCACAACCTTGTGCACACACAGGACCTGTAATAAGGTGCTCCACCAGCTCTGTACCAGGACCCAGTCTGCCTTCATACCACTTGAGGGCCAACAGGGTTTCCTCAATACCAGATGTTCCACTGCTGGAAACCTAGAAGTAGAACACTATTTCTGTGTCATACCCCACATAGATTGTAAGCACTTAAGGCCAGACTCCTCCTAATTAGGACTGTCTGAATTTATTATGTCACCCATGTCATTGTTCAATGAATTATTTAATAACTATTAATTGTTTAATAAATATTAAACTGAATATTGTCATCTATTTTACAGTCATCTGCAGAGTTCTAACCGAGCCAAGAAACATTCAAGCAGATTCAATGAAAGTCAGCAATCATTTGGTTAATTCACACTTCTCTGCTGGTGTGGACAATCTTCTGAAGCAAGAGCACATACCTCAGACCTTCTGGTAATAACAAAAGTTGTAAAACATCAGGGGTGGCTGAAAGGAACAGAGCAAATTCCTGCATTCCTGAGTCAAAGCATAAACTTCCCTAGGCAGATCACACACAAGCCCATTTCTCTCAGTCTCTCTGTCTCACTCATTTTTCCTTAGGGAAACTCAAGTCCACACACTGCAAATTTTTACAAGAACTGGACCACTGATGAAAGGATGTTACCTCTAGTGAACCTAGACGATGGTTCAGGGTCATTTTAGGCAATGAATTGGCAAAGTGTGACCTCAGAATGCCTTATGTGTAAAAGAGGCCCCTTTTTAAAAACTTCACAGTTGTGTGAATGATTCAAAGAACAGCAGGGGGCATATAAAAAACTGTCACATTTCTTTTAGTTTGTGGTTATGTTTAATCTGCAAACTATAAAGAACTGTATCCGGCAAGAGTCAACCACAATGAATAATACCAAGCTGTGCTATTAACGTAGCTGTGGCCTGAAGCAGCTCTTCTACATTTCATAAAGCCCCCATAAATCTCAGGTATCTCTGTAAGCCCAGCAGGTATATTTATCATAAGAATGATGTGCAATAAGTACAACAAATTAAGGAGCCTATAGTAATCTGCCTGACACATATCACTGATGTCCGTAGCTGCCATTCTCCAATCGCATTCAACCGGAATGATTAAAATTCTACCATATCACTGCTTTATTTTTATTTTTTAAAGGGATCCTGTCATCAGAACACGTGTTTGTTTCCAAACGCATCAGTTAATAGTGCTGCTCCAGCAGAATTCTGCACTGAAATCCATTTCTCAAAACAGCAAACAGATTTATTTATATTCAATTTTGAAATTTGACATGGGGCTAGACATTTTGTCAATTTCCCAGCTGCCCCTGGTCATGTGACTTGTGCCTGCTCTTTAGGAGAGAAATGCTTTCTGGCAGGCTGCTGTTTTTCCTTCTCAATGTAACTGAATGTGTCTCAGTGGGACATGGGTTTTTACTATTGAGTGTTGTTCTTAGATCTACCAGGCAACTGTTATCTTGTGTTGGTGAGCTGCAATCAGGTTACCTTCCCATTGTTCTTTTGTTTGGCTGCTGGGGGGAAAGGGAGGGGGTGATATCAATCGAGTCTTGAAATGTTCTGAATTTGATCCATGATGTACTAATAATGGAAAAATGTTTTTATCTGACTTGAAAGGGAAGATCTGCTCTGAAGCAACATGCCATAGATATTTTGAAAAGCCGAAGATGAAGAAAAAGGTCTTATCTTCAGAATAAAAGACAACAAAAATCCTAACGAGTCATTAGCCAGTTCAAGCACATACGACAAACATACAATTCTTTCCAGACGTCAACACGGAGTTAATATTTCTCCCATGATAAATACCTTGGATATTTCTAGCAGATTAAATGCCATCTTACATTTCTAAAATGAACTTACAAAATGTAAGGTGTGTGATGTGTAAAAACGGGTCAGCAAGTTCAATCCTTCCAACCCAGTAGAATTTGATCCATTGGAAGGCAATTAAAATCCATCTATGGCTAATTCTGCACCTAGTGCCCTCTGTTGCTTCTGTCTTGTGCATCCTGAAAGACATGGAAGGTAGATAATATACAAGTTTTTTTATTGTTTTTTTTTTACTTAGTTTGGAACTTCTAGTTCTGCAGCTCTCCAATTTGGAATTCAACCTGTATATGGTTTCTTGGGTCCTGTTGTTACTAACGACCAGACCGTGGTAATGTGAGACTGTTGTTTGGGTATAACTTATTATGTAAAATTTTAGGAAGAGAATAGAAGGGCAAAATATTAAACATGAAAAAAGAAAGCCAAACGCAAGAGTTACTCTCACATGATATTTTTGTTTTCTATTTTTTAGTTGAAACTGTTGACTTTGCTTCTTGCCTTTGCAAGCTGGAGAAAGAAACCCAAAGCATTTGGAAAATAGTATTTAATCATGAATGTAATTATGATTATAATAAAAAAAAAAACAAAGTTGCTTCCAAGGGCTACAGAGATAATCCAGATTATTCTCTAAAGAACTTCTGGCTGCCCAGTCCCCAGAGATTCCCTAATGGGGAATCAACACAACCCTCCATTAGAGTCTTTTTCATCTTTTTCCTTTCTTTTTGTGGCATGCCCTCTCCTGTCCACTACTTGTCAAGAGAAATCCCATTGCCATGAGAGCTGGGATAGCTGCAGCAGCTGGCCCAAGCCTAATTGCAGTCACTGTTTATCAAAGGCTGTTTCCCCATCTGACAGGGCCTGGGAAGCACATTCTTATGTTGTTAAGGTGCCTCCAGGGACACTAGAAGAACAAGCAGTTTGACAGTAACAGCATGCTGGGCCAGTGAGGAGGGGTAGAGCCTTTGTGGTAAGTCAGAAAAGATGGGGAAATTCCCTACTGAGTCCTCAGGGTATCTGGGGTAAGAAAGAGGAGGATGGAAGAAGAAATAATTTTAGATTTCTGCCAAAGGATGAATGCACGCATCTCAGCTCCCTCCCACGTTCAGGGTGTCCCATGTCCTGAGCAGACTCCCCTTCCAACCCTAACAGTCTGTCACCGTCTGCCAGATAACACAAGCAACGTATTGTTGTCCATCACTCAATGACTGGACAGTCTCAGACAAACAGTGTCATAAACCACATCTCTTTTAGCCATACCTCCCAACTGTCCCTTTTTCGGAGGGACAGTCCCTCTTTTGACAGCTCAACCCGCAGTCCCTCATTTGTACTGGAAAGTCCCTTTTTTCTCTGCACTGAACAGCCAGAAAAAGAAACAAAGTTTCTCACTTAATTGGCTTTTAGCAGAGAGCCCAGAACAGCCACAGGTGCAAATAAGATACTTTGTAACAATTTTGAGACACAAAAACACAGTTTAGATAAGGAGAAATATTTTCAAACTTTCATAACCTGCCAAATTTTGTAAAACAAACATGGTAATTAGGGGGTGTGGTCACAGAAAGGGGTGTGGCCAAAAATTGCTGCGCTAGATGCGGGAAAAAAATTTTTGTCCCTCTTTTTACTTCCAAAATGTTGGGAGGTATGTTTTAGCTTCCTTGTCATTTTATGTTGGCAAGTAGAACTTTAGCAACATTTGTGATATGCTATCCTCAGCAATACAATTAATTCTCTTGTAGGTTAAGATTTAAGATTTTTTTAATTGTATCAGGAAAAAGTAATAGCTAAGGGAGGTCATATTTTCTATTCTTGTTGGGCCTCTTTCCAAAAGGAAAGCAAATATTCCCCAGTGTAGTGGACCTGAAGGATAATACGAGCAGAGGTTAATTTCTGTTATTATGTTGGCGGCTTGAGATCATTTAACTTCCCCGAGATCTCAAGGAGACACTATAAACATATGTAGCACAGGCCATTATTATCACTTTAAATCTTGTATAGTAGATATTCAGAGACCAACCATTATGCAAAGGCCTTTAGGACTGACCTATAATGGTTATGTAATAAGTAATAAATATAATTTACAGTAATTTTTTAAAATATAATTTTACCTTACCAGTATGTTGTACTGCAGAGATGCGCAAAACTATTAAGGACATGCTGCAATAACTTCTGTTAGTTGTTGTGAATGTAGAGCACAGGGAGCACATGGAGAAGTGATGTCACAATTTACAGACATGGTGTATAATACTACTTTGTAGTGAGCAAATTTGTTGTTCAGTAAAACACATGCTTGTGCTCTCAGGTTGCTGTTGTATGAAACACTTGTTTTCAGTTTGCAGAAACAAATATTTTGCCTGATTGAAACTTACACTGTTAGCTTTGTTTTATAGCATAGCATGGGTGCACCCAAACCCTGCAGAGCCCATTTTTTTTACTGTAATCAATTAGCCTGATGTTGCAGTTTGTGAACAACATATGAATGACCAAACTGCAAATGCAATATTCAGATCCCAAGGTATCTCCCCATATTGCCCTTAGTTACATACATGGAGTCACTGGCCATATCTGCTGTTTTGGACAATTAACTCATACAACTGCTTGTGCTGCACATGTATACCCAAAACAGTTGAAATTGACAAACATGGAGGCCCTGACTATAACTCCCTGCTTACGGTTGTCTTTAAATGTAGGGAGATGTAGTTTAGAAACAACTAGATCTATCCTTATGTTATAAGAACTAGAAAATGCAGTTTCCTACCTGTTTCCTACCAGTATAAATTCAGCAATTTATATTTTTAATTAGTCTTATTCTCCTTACTTAGACTCCTGTTTTCTGCCTTCCTAACTAAGAACAGATTCATTTTTGTGTTGAGGTTTCATTCTTGATCCAGAAGCTTCTCATTGAGAGGACCAGGGTATAATAAATTGGCATGTCCATCCCAAGCCTTTGGTTTATTCATCTCCTGCCATTCTTATATTCATGCTGTATCATCTCACCCTTCTGTCTTTATGTCAGTATCTCTTAACACCCTTTGTTCCTGCTCCCTTTTGAGTTTTCTTATCTGTTCTGCTGTTTCAATTCAGCTCCTTGCCTTGGCATCATTTTTATCCTGCTTTACTCCCCTTTCTTTTTTTGTTCTCCTACATTCATACAATTCCTGTATTCATTTGCCTTTCTTCCTCAGAGATTGAAATCTCTGTAATTTATTATCCTTTTGTATGATTTCTATCTTCCAGCACTTCAGTCTTTGTATGCCCCCTTGTCTCCAATTTAACATTTTAGTCTCTGTGATGCAGATATTACCCTTTAACTCGATCTCCTTCCTTTTTTTTTTTTTGCATTCTCTGGCTGCCTAGTAGCATCTGCACACTGTAAATAAAACTAGCCCCCCTTGCTTTTTTTTTGCACCCTCCCTTCCTGGAGGCTTTCTGCGGACAAACTGCAGGTGCGTTTATGGCAAAAAAATATTCTGCTCACATCTCTGAGCTGCTCTGCCAATGTTATTTTCCACATTGCACAGAATGAGGATTAGGGAGGGGAAAGCTTTGCAGTGGAATGGACTGCAGAGCTTTAGGAGAAAAAAAAATCTGCAGGGAACTTTTGTTTCAAGGCAGAGATGCCCAGAATATCCTATTTATAAAGAGCATTTACTTTATTTGCACTGGGCACACATCATGGCCTCGACACTGTTCTGCACAGAGAGCGTGACCTGAGGCAAGATAAGATCTGATGGAGAGCTATCCATAATTGTGCTATTGTATGGTGACAAGGAACTATATATGTCATTGTAAGAGGACAGCTTATAGTATAATAGTACCATTTGCAGTAGGATTCAAAGGATAAGAACTGAGTTATGTTAGATGAGCCACAGAGGTAGAGGTTACTAAATCATAATTACCTGCTTCTGCAAAACGTCACTTACAGAAAAAAGGGCTTCCACCACGTCACATACTGATTTTCATGTTGGAAATATATAAACCAGACATGGTACTACTGGTTACAGAGCATTCCATTCTTTGTGTTTTTCTTAAATATACACGTATTTGTTCTCTTTAAGTTGGCAACTGACCAAGCACTTAATTTTTTCCAGAAAGAAAAATACTCCACTATATATATATATACTAATATATGAGGTAAGTCAACGGTGCCTAGTCTCAGCCTTAGATTTGCTTTGTACTCCTATTATTCCCAACAATCCTTAAAAAGATTATCAATATCCCTTATTATTATTAATCTAGAGAAACACTATAAATATCACATCCTGATGTGCAGTTTGGTTGAGATTTGAGGTGAATCCTAATTTGTTGTCCTCGATGTTCCCAGAAACTGTAAGCCAGTTAAGGTGAGGTTGAAGATTTATTTGCTGTCCCCAGAGGTTCTTGGATATATAGAAGGATGACTGATACAATGCAATGATTTCATATACTGTATCTATAACGTACTATTTTCTACAAAAGTTGGACCAAAAGAAAGGTCCTCTGATCAACTATTCAATCTGGCTCTCTCATTGTCAATTAAACTGCCCATTAAAGAAACTCTGTGATTGGTTGACAGAGGCACGTCTCCCATGTCCTTCTGGGATGTAGAGCTATCTGTTCCTTTTAACACAGAGTACTCAAAATTCACATTGATTTGCATGGCACATATATAAAAAGCCATTGCCTCTACAATCTTTAACATAGGCAGCTCATGTAAACATTTCATTTGGCAATGGCACTGTGTATAGACTGACTTAACACAATGCTAGGGTCACAGGCAATGCACCCTACTATTATTTAGTGTATACCTGTCAAAAGATGCTTCTTCTTATCATAAGTGGAAATGTCCTAGCGATACCCATCTGTGATTACAAACGTTACTCTGCTACTTAGCAAATGAGATTCAATGTAAATACATTCATTAACTTAAAGCTTTGCAAACTATCTCTCTGTGCACATATAATGCAATCATATTTCATCATACATCAATTTAACTAACAATGCATTTTTCAAGGCAAACTGTTGAGAGAACCTCTTTCTTCCTCAGGCTGAAGCAAATGCTGAGCAAGACAGACCATATCCCAGTGCAATGTGAGTAGCATATTAGATGGGTCCCTTGAGACCAGATGTCTATCTCTCCACCCATCCTCCCATCCCCACCTATATCCAGATTGCAAAAGGTCACACAGTCCCTTCTGGACATTAACCTCTGGCTTGCTGGGTCCATCAGAGCACATAAAACACAGACAAAAATGTAGGCACTAGCTTTGAACAGGAAATCTTAAATTATTTGAAATGTTAGATGTCAGTTGTGTTTGAGTAACAAACCAAAAGACAAGTAGACACTAGGCACAATGTTAGAAATTATGCACAATGTTAAAGAGCTGACCCACAGAAAACATGAACAAAGAAGATACAAAAATGAAAAAAAAATCATATCAAACATTCAGTAGGCTAAGAGACTGTCTGAAACAAAAAAAGAAAAAATGAGTGCCTTAAGGAATAAGTTATGCATGAAAAAGGAATAAATACTTGTAAAAAAAGCACAGAGAAAGAGGAAACAGGACAGTCAGGATGGATGAAAGAAACAAATAAAGCACATATGTTGATGGCTAGGAGATATATAAAGAGAGAGAGCAAGAAAAAAACAGAGCTATGTTTCTAAAGATAAAGAGGGAGAGACAAAGATGGAGAAAGAGACAGTGGCTGTTAAGCCAGGCTGACAGAAATATATTTTTCTGTACAGAGAGCATGAACAGATTCGTTTGGATAATTCGGGATAATAGAAACCAGATATATAAACAGGATCTAGCAATCAGAGAGGGAGGCTGAGAAGAGAAGATGTATGTGTATAGCATCAATAGATTCTCTGAAGCCTGCATGGGATTAGGCTGGACTTATGGATGCAGGACATAGCATGGGCTTATATTAGATTGTTTCTAGGAGAGTAGGTTTACTATCTTACCAGCTACAAATTTGGCAGTAATATAGCGAACCTCAAAAATGTCGTTATTTTAAAAGAAAAGCACAGCGTCAGAGCTGGGTTGAAGAGATTTTGGAATCTGTGCATCTCACTGTGGTTCTACTACAACCAGACCCTGATTTGTGGAAAGGCCACCAAGGCTCGGGCCTAGGGCGGCAGGATTTTAGGGGGCAGCATGTTACCCAACCACACCCATGTTGGTTCAGAAACACTGGGGTTGCATAGGAGATAAAATATGACAAACTTGACATAGACGGCACTTCTGGACAGGATTTATTGTAGCAGGTTGCTGGACAAAATGGCGAGCTTGAGTGGTCTCTATTTTTATTTCTTTACTTGTAGGAGATAAAATAGTTTTTTACATCTCCTGTGTGCCAATCCCCATTCCTCTGGTGCCAATGATGAAAATTTGAGCGAATAAAAGGGAAACGGGGGAGAATGAACGACAGCGTGCCTAGGGGTGCCCGTTATGTAAATCCGTCCCTGACCACAACACAAACCACTGTCTGACACAGAACAACCAATACAGGACGGGAGGAGAGACAAAGATCATTTTTGGACAATAAAACTGCATTTGATCCCCCCTTTATAAGAATGGATTACAGGAGTCTCTGCTGCTTACCCCTAGTTCTGGCCCTGCACTGTACAATGGCATAAATATCAAATCATTATTGTGAGCAGAGCTCAACCTTACCAGTACTTTATTTACCATTCCAGGCTAAGGCTGCTGTTTATATATGCACTTACAGAACCACTTTCATTTCAAAGAAAAAAGTGATTTATTCCCTTCGCAGTCTGTTTTTATAGCCTACGTATTGTGTAAATCTTTCGGTGGCAGAGGGAATGTAGCGCTCTGTACTTAACAATGGAATTATTTTTATTTTCAAAGGGAAAAAAAATAATTTGGCTGATTTTTTTTTTCTTTAAATTTCCATACTTTATCTGTCAATCCCTCAATCCTGTGCTCCACTCCAGCACAGCAGAGCCCGCAAAGCATCACAAACATCTTTATGATACCATAATAGGGATCTGTCTCAAGTAGATGTCATCGTTTGTAAGAAATGCTTTATGGCACAATGAATGCACAGCACAAACTCGTCGGCTTTCTTCAAGGCTGTTGATCCACTGCACCAAGAAGCCAGTGTTTCAGCCACTCAAGATTTCTAGCAAAATATTAGAGGTAACGATGTTGTAAAGTCAGACAGCTGCAAAAACTGGCGTTGAAAAACATCTATACATGAAAGCGTCTTTCATTCCAGTGTCATTCTTTTATCAAGATAAATGTGGCGTAAATGGCTGGGAGCACATTGTATAATGTCATAGAAACACAGACACAGAAATATACATTGATTATTTCTTAACTTTT
This sequence comes from Xenopus petersii, assembly GCA_038501925.1. Classification (NCBI taxonomy): domain Eukaryota; kingdom Metazoa; phylum Chordata; class Amphibia; order Anura; family Pipidae; genus Xenopus; species Xenopus petersii. Next base: position 40,374,438 of record CM076674.1, read on the forward strand.
ACAGATAACCTGGCAGCAGTATTAAAAATGTGTAATTAGCTAGAGTCTGCTTATTGCGCCATGCAATTCTCTGACAGGAGACAAGAAAATCTGGAAGATGTATCTGTTTGGTATCATCCAGCATTGGATCATATGGAGATAAATAGGTACCTCTCCAGATAGTACAAATGGATGTGCAGAATTCAAGCAGGCACTAGACCTTAACCAAATAGCAGACAATGCAAGCTGCAGATGGTTTGGAACAGAAGATAAATGCCCATGTATAAAAAACATTGTGCTCTTAAACAGGGGCAGATGATAAAGGCCTACTTGAATAGTTGAGACAGATGAGAGAGAATAGGAAAAAATGGACAAATGGAAGAAGAAATGAGAAAGATGACAAATTGCACCAAAAAACACATAACAAATGCAGATCTATGAATAAGTATACAACACAGCAGAAAAATAATGCACAGGCACCTAGTGATGTTTGACAACAGCATGGGGAGAGCCAAACGATTATCATTCATGTTTAGTCGAGTTGCATTTTACCTTATTAATTAGCACCGAAAAATGAAGCAATAATAAATCTTTGGGTTCACTATTAATTTGTCCCTATTATATGTAATGAGGTAACAGCAAAGCAAGATGCAGTATAGATTTTTATCAATTTGTTTTTAAAATGTTGTTTTCTTTTTCAAGATAGCTTCAGGCCGATGAAAAGAAGTCTGGCATTTCCAGGAGTGATTTATTCTGATCTTAAAGGGGTTGTTCACCTTTTGCAATTGGTTTTCAGTTTTTTTTATTATTTGTGGTTTTTGCGTTATTTAGCTTTTTATTCAGCAGCTCTCCCGTTTGCAATTCCAGCAGTCTGGTTGCTAGGGTCCAAATTACCCTAACAACCATGCATTGATTTGAATGAGACTGGAATAGTAGAGGGCCTGAATAGAGAGATGAGTAATAAAAAGTCACAATAACAATACATGTGTAGCCTTACAGGGTATTTTTTTTATAGATGGGGTCAGTGTTCCCATTTTAAAAGCTTGAAAGAGTCAGAAAAAGGCCGCAAATAATGCAAAAACTTAAAAAAAAATGAAGACCATTTGAAGAGTTGCTTAGAATTGGCCATTCTGTAACATATTAAAGGTTAATTTAAAGGTGAACCCCCCCTTTAAGACCTATACCCTACAGGTTAAAAGATTTCTGTTGGCTGCTGATAATATCTCTGCATGTATTGCCGATCTGACGATTTTCAGTGGGAGACTGTCACCAGCTTTGGTCAGAGATAACTTTCGTACGATTGCTGTCAGGGGCAGAACATTGACTGATCTGTTCTTTTGTATTTTATTTGATCGGAATGGTTAGTGGCAGGTCGGGAGATGGGGAAGTCTGATCTTTGCGTCTAAATTAAACATTAAATTAACCCAATAGGATTGTTTTGCCTCTGATAAAGATTAATTATATCTTTAGTTTGGATCAAGTACAAGGCACTGTTTTATTACTATTTTTATTATTATTATTATTATTACTACAGAGAAAAAGTTTAAAAAGGTTTGAATTATTTGATTAAAATGGAGATGACCTTCATGTAATTCGGAGCTCTCTGGATAATAGGTCTCCAGATAATGGATCCCATACCTGTATAAACTTTATAAGATAGTCTGAAGCAAGCGCAACATTATGTTTAAATATATGTTTATGGTCTTTTCGTCTGTCCCTAAATGACAGACCAAAAACCGCTATCATTTATTCCAGGGAATTTGGGAGGGGGGGATTGGCGATTTGGCAAAAGAAACAATAGGTGCAGAGCTCTTTCCATTATCTCTTTTCTTATCTATCAAAAGAAATATTACCTACTAAGCGCTTAATATCAGTCAATGATATTTTAGGCCAGTTCATCCCAGTGGATGAATGAAATGCCACAAGTGATGACTGAGGGAGAACAAGCACTAAATGATGCTTAGGATCTCCGCACTTGCCAATTTTTTTCATCTGCTTTCAGTTCATTTTTTTTATCAGATAAAAAAGAATACTAAGGTTCAGTTGATACCATTTTACCAGAGTTGCCAATTAGTTATACAAGGGTCTGTTTTAGGATTAATCATTTGCGCTATAGCCCCAGCCCTTGGGGGACAGAAAATAAATATACAATGTGTAGAACTTCAGTAATCCCACCAACACCCAAAGACTGTTACAGTCAGTTACAGTTTGAACATCCCAGAATTATGTAATTTTTTCACTTTATATTGGGCCCCAGCCTTCCAACTACTTCTGTCTCCAGCCGTAACAGTTCTACTATTTTATCAACTTTGGCATTTGCTTTTCTCCCCTTACCCTGGGTTAAGTCTTTGTTCTCTTTTGAGTAACTATTACATTTATGATGTAAATTCCTATTTTGTAATGTTGAAGACGGCTTCCGGAATGTTCAAGGTGGCTTACTCAAAGATACATATGGCCACAAGGCACCTTTTTTCATTCCCTAAAACTAAACTAAACCACAGATACAAAGAATAATATATAAAAAAAAAAAAAATCCTATTCAGACTTCATTTCTGCTTGTATCTCTAGGCTGTCATAAGATTCAATGTACTGGTTCATTTAACAGCAAGCAAATTGTTGTTTAAAAAAAAAAAACTGCTAAAATAAATCAAGGAATGCTGCAAATATGTGTGCAGAACTGCAAAAACACAGGGCAAATGGAAAACACAATGAATCATTTTCTGCTTTGTATTCATAAACGTGAACCCTGACATATTTATGACATATTCTACAACATATAAGTGACATATTTATGGGGTTCCTTGTAGGTAACACAGTCTGTATCTTTCTAATAATAAAGTTCCCAGACTTCCACTAAGAAGCACGGTATATGCAGCCAAGAGCAGGCATTTGCAATGAGCGAACAGCATATGGTTAAGTTATCTCGCAGTACCTGCATCTGCAACTTCCATTTGTTCAGAAAATATTTAAATGAATCCAAGCAGGGGGTTTGGTCTCATCTAATGATTCTTTCCAATACAAAATACTCAGTGAATTCCATCTTGCAGTTCTCCTTTATCCCTAAAGTGGTATTAGATATGAGTTAAGCTGGCCATAGATGTTGAGATTTTTAAAAGATCAGATCCTGATCGTGAGACCACGATCTTCTCAGAACGATCGTACGAATTTACCATCAACTAAAACGACCAATTTACCAGGAAAACAAAGGGGAGCTGCCTGCTTGGCCCTGCAAACATAGATAGATTGCACTTTGACCGACAAAGATTTTTTGACCTGGCCGATCGATTTCCTGACAGATGTCGGCCAAAAAAACGTAAGATGTACACAACAGTAAGCAACTCTAACACCACAAGCTGTATAGAAAGTATGCACAGTATAAGTCTTGTGCACAGTGACATCTACAGGCCATTTGTATAAACACCACAATATTGCTCCTCCGATAGTTGTATAAGGTATGAGTATGGGGATGGGGAACTGGCAGTAGGTGAATGAGTTGGGGGTCCCATAGGGGTTGTGAATGCACCTGGGGTAGCAACCCCCAGTGGGCCTGATACACCCCAGTCTGACCCTGACAACACCAGGTCAGTTGCTAATAAATGAAACATTACTAGACTTGAATGTATGGAGGGTGGGGGGGGGGTCACTGGCGCTTTAATATGGGCCCACATGTGGTGTCCCATATAACAAATGGTTGTGCGGGTTGTTCTTGCTTATTGCTGAGCACCAGTTTTGGAAATCTGTAGCCTGCCATCTTTCTCTCTCTCTCTCTCTCTCTCGAAGAAGAAGAAGAAGAAGAAGAAGAAGCTACTGATTTAAAGGGCTCTTTAAATCTGTGTCAGACTTTACCACCTACAAAGCAATTCTGTATTAAATAAAAAAAAGAACTGTTTGTTTTCTTTTAATATTACTGCAGTGCTTGCAGGAACACAGGCACAGGGAAATGGGAAGACCAAGGGCCCCCCTTGAGCACTCGCCACCTGCAGGTGAGGTAGAGGTAATGCATCCTTAGTCCTACATAATGCAAAACATTAAGAGCTAGATGGTGGGTTGCCTAGTGAGAACATACTAATATGTTGTAATAATCATAATCATAACAATAAAAGAAAGTACTGAAAATAAAAGCGATTCTAAAATGTTCTTATAATACCTGAATTATGTAGTAGACTGTATACATCCCTTCACGTATTTGCATTACAAATGTGTTGTTTGGGAGGCATGAGCAACCAATGGAACCTTTGCTTTCTATCTACCAGTGTAGGACATTAGCCCTTTCTACAATTTAATAATCCATTCACCTGCATAAAGTAATTTCCCACATTAATGATGTTATTCCTCCACTGCGCCAGAAACATTCCTTGTGAGGAATAAATGCGCAGCTGAGAGCATTTTTCAATGAACCTTCTCTAACCACAATATGGTCTATATTTTATTATTACTCATGTGCTTTAATTTTAAAATATTTTATGAAATGAAGAAGAAATGAGCAATTGATGGACATTATATCCATTGCAATTACTTCTTAGAATAACTTGCTTTACTTTTTCAAATGTTACAACTCCCTGCAGAATGAACATCATAGATTTTTCCAAAATGTCAGTGTCAGAAGGCAAAATGGGCAGCAGTTAGTCTCATATGTATAGGGGTTTACAAAAATACCCAATGGCTGTTAAATAGACCAGGTTGTACAGTAGTAAAACCTGGTCTTATGAGTAGCCACTCTGTGCAGAATTATACAGGGTAGGCAGTGGGGTGACAACATTTTCCTACACATGTTCCATTGATTGAATTCCCTATAACAAGTTTGGGATCCGTTATCCAGAAACCTGATATACAGAATGCTCCGCATTATGGAAAGGCCATCTCTCATAGACTCCATTTTAAACATACAATTAAAATTTTATTGCATGAGTTCCTTTTTCTCTATAATAATAACACAGTACCTTGTACATAATCCCAACTAAGATATGTAATCCTTATTGGAGTCAGAACTAGCCTACGGGGTTTAGTTAACGTTTACGAGGTATGAGGATCCAAATTACTAAAAGATCCGTTATCCAGAAAACCCCAGCTCTCAAGCATTCTGGATGATGGGGTTCCATACCTGTGCTATGTTACTAGGATCATTGCCAGCTGAGACATATCCTCATCTGCCACTGGCTCGTTGAAGTGATCCTTGCCCTGACGGCCTGCATTCCTGTCATTAGTGGAAAGCCCAATATTGCCCACCTTAAAGGAAAACTTTACCCCCAAAATTAATATTTAAGCAGCAGATAGTTTATATCATATTAAGTGGCATATTAAAGAATTTTACCAAACTGGTATATATACTGTATTTAATTTATTTATTTAGGAAAGATCTGTTCATAGGGCAAGGTCGCTTTCAATCTATGGCCAGCTTTATGCATGCCTATCTGTGTTCCCAGATTGGAGCACAAGGAGTTGAACCTCTCTTGTTATATGTTACTGCCTTTGCCTGACAGTGCTGTACAATGGAGGGATGACAGATGGGAGGTTCATGAAGTTGCCTCCTTTGGCATCGTTTAGGGTGCAGGAGTGTCAGGGGATGCAAAATATAAAAACTGTTTGCTCTGGGCCTTGCAGTAGATTTTTAAAAGGCCTGGTGCAAAGAGCAGAGCACTACCTACAGGCAGGGGAACAAATACTAAATGTATGGGCTCTAAATGTTGTAAATTTGTGCAACACTTAAGCCTCTGCCAATAGTAAATGAGCCATGTAACATGATATGGGGCCTGAATTTGTGGCAGTGTAACAAAACAAAAAGTGCCCATGATCAAGATTTGTTTCTGCTGCTGTTTTAGACCCGATTTGATCCGATCTTTTGATTCCTCTAGTCTAGGCTATAGAAATGATCCCATATTTACTTTATTCTTGGGAGAGATACAGATATAGAACAGTCTTTTCCTCCAGTTCTGCACAATGCTAACTGTCAGCAACTCATTAAAACCATTACAATAGGTGCTGTTACGTCTGACAACTGAAGTGGAGTAAGTGGGGGAGAGAGGCAACCAGGGAGGGACAGTAGAGTTATGAGCTGGGAAAAGCTCTTCTCTATCCAGAGGTGCACTGCCAGAATACACAAAACAGCATTTTTCTCTTAGATAAAAATGACCCTGGCAGTACTGAAGTGCTTGCATAACGAAAAGAATAACTGTATAAAAAAAACAACTTGTTAACTACAATTATTATCATGCCCTGGCTCCTATCTACTATGTCTATTAGTTGGTGGTGGGAACATTAGAACTGGAAGGCTGCAGGCTGCACAACCCTGTTTTCTATACTGAGTCTCAAACTCTCATTATCATTACTGAGCCCTTGAACCACTTACAAAGAACTGGCCTCTTGAGTCTAGTACCTAGAACAGCTATACACTGCCATCTATTGGTAGAATATGGAATTTGAGCAAATGTGCTCTTCTTGCTGATTTTTAACTCTCGGTAGTGTTGTTCTGGCTGGAGGGATGGGATTTGATGTTTCCAGCCACCGTCAACCCCACGCACCCCAAAACTGCAAGCAGTGTATAATGTAGCAATTACAATGCTAAACAATTTAGTAATACATGGTCCCTCTGGTTGTGCTGTATACATGTGCAGGTTGTTACTGGGTAATGCCTGATCCTAATATGCAATAACATTTGCTGTTAGTTCTCTACAGTTATACAGCTGCCCCCAGACTTTATATTAGGGATGGGTAAATAAATACACACTTGCCCTTGGCTTTTTTTTAGCCTTAGTGGGGCTTTGGATTGATTCGTTTTTGTATATATTACTATTGCATTTTAATAAGACGCCAACATGTTCCACACTGTACAATACAAGGGTGCATAGATGAAACATAGAAATGACATAAGATACTGACCAATACAGAAGGTATGAAGGAAAATTAAACTTTTTGTATAAAGTTGTGTTTGAGACTTTATCGGTATTTATGGTCAAGTGATGGGTGTAGGGGGGCACCCTGCATAGATAAAAAAACAGGCTGTCCCATGATTTTCCAAGATACCCTAGATTAATTTGATCAAACATCTTGGAAAAAAACATAGCCATTGCTCCATCTGTATAACTCTCCCACCATTCATTAGAAAATAATACCCATCTTCCTCTGTTCGTCTCGCACCCCTTAAATCCTGATTCTCCCAGATAACATTCCCAAAGCCAAGTTCCTTCCTGCACAGACACTGACATCTGTTTATGGCATTAACCCATTGCCGTCATCCAGTCTGCCTAAATAAAGCAGGCGTGGTAATTAAAATGTTAACGACCATGAGAGCTGAATGGTAATGACTTCCTCGCCTGCACGCTAAACTCTCTCGGCTAATTAACATCGCTAGATTCATGCGATACCTGTGATGGATGCGTCCCTACTTCCCCCTCCAACTTAACGAGCCGACGGTACTAATTAATTGATGGGAGATCTTTCATGTCGCTGTGGCTTCTTACATACATTTTCCACTGGTAATAAAGAGAGGGAAGTGTATGCCTTGTCAAGTGTGGTGTATAAGCCGGCATTATCATCTTCTGGCAGGGCAATAATGCATTATATGAGGCCACTTCTGTCTCCTCTCTGTCCCAATATCCTCTGATCCTCCTCTGATCCTGTCATTTGCTCATCGGTGGTCCTTACAGTTCTTGGCTGTTAGGTGGATGCATTTGCAAGCAGGTGTAAATGCCCAGTGGGGCCCACACAGTAGCTGTTGTACTGGCAGGTGACAAATATATCTATTTTTGGAACATGAAAGCATCTGTGGGATATGTTGGCACTCTAAAAATACATGTTATTATTAATAATAATAATAATAATAATAATAATAATAATAATAATAGTGTGCATGGCAGCAATGTCTCAGTTTATATGATGCCTTGCCTCCATACAGACTCCATATTGTAATCTTTGGCTGATGGTTGATCCAAACTATGGTAGTTCAATAGCTACTGAAAATGTACAAGTTATTAAAAATATTGAGGGCCAGAACAGGGTACAGCTATGGGATCCGTTATCAGAAAACCCGTTATCAGAAAGCTCCAAATTATGGGACTACCATCTCCCATAGACTCCAATTTAAATAATTCAAAATAATTCAAACAATTTCCCTTTTCTCTTTAAAATGAAAACAACATCTTGTACTGGATCCTAGCTAAGATATAATTAATACTAATTGGAGGTAAAACAGTCCAAGTGGGTTTAATTACTGTTTAAATTATATTTTTTAGTAGACTTAAGGTATGGAGATCTAAATTGAGGAAAAATCCCTTATCCGGAAAACCCCAGGTCCTGAGCATTCTGGATAACAGGTCCCATAGCTGTGTTTTGTCCCTTTTCACACTGCTAATATGGACAATCCAGTTTACTTCATATACAACAGAACTAAAATGAATATCTTTCTGGAAACCCTTTATACACAATTATAATAATCGAGAAAAACAGAAATATAACAGATTTACAGGACAGAGAATCTAAATTTTCAGGCAAAAGGACTCAATATATGTTGTCTGAAACTGTCTCATTTCAACAATAAAACAACAAGATTCATGATTTTTTTGGCTGTTTCTGAACTAGTTATTAAGTGCTATGACTTGAGCATTAACAGACCATTACACTTGTGACTCCGGGGGTCAATACATTCAAAATAGGACCAGTCAGTATTTCCTTGTAGTACTCAGGGACATGGCTACACATAGCAGAGTGACAGTGAAATAATAGCAATTCGGCCTCCTTCCAAAAAACCTTAAAACATAAAAATATCAATGAGACCTGGGGCACTGTGCCTGACTAGCAATGTCCCTGGCTGGCTCTCAGAACCCATAACACTGAGGGGTTAATAGCAGATAATGACTGAAGGGTCGCTATTGAAAACTGAAAGGTTTTACTTACATATGAAAATCCCCGACAGTAAATATGGCACAATGTCATAAAATCATTATGTGTATCATTTTATATAAAAAAATGATTTAATGACAAATATATTAAATATGTATTCAATCCAGAGAAATGCACAGTGGGTTGGTAACTTTCCCATTTATTAACACTTTACTGACTGTCGGGAAAGTGTTTTAAAGGATATCGAAAGAAGATCAATGTGTCACTTTGTCAGAATGTCTAACTCTTTCGAGCAATTGCACAAATTCATTTGGATGGGCTGTTAGAGCTCAGCACTGTTCAGTAGTTTGCAATGGGCACTAACACCGATCAGAATCATTAAATCAACGCGGCATCAACATTTATGACCAGGATTGGATTGGGGTGTGCGAGACCCAGGGGCCCCCACACCCTGCCCCTGCCTGTGCACCCACCTCTATCTCCTTTCCCTCCCAAGCATACACTTTATACTTACTTTTGTCGTGATTGGGGGAGGGACGGCAGCGCGGAGCAACGGCAGAGGGGGTTTGGGTCTGGGTTGGAGAGACCCATGAGGGCTTTTTCCTGGTATCCTACCATTTATGACATTGTAGATACAGATAGTTGCAGTGCACATAATCATTATATTCTTTTTTTTACTGATTTCACTAATTTTTTTTGCAATTTTACTGTTAGTCAATCCTCGTAGGGCAGAGGAGGAATGTCGAGAAAATAAAGAGTTAATCTGACAATATGCGGCATGTACTTGTGATTTACAAAACCAGAATATAGCATCTTTATGTGCATGATACATGTTGTTTATGTCCAGTCTGTTTTGTGCTATGGCCCATTTTTCTGTCCTTAATTTACTGTTCAATTATCAGAGCCTTTCCGCATTGTGTTCTGCCGCCTGCCCTCCCACAAGAACATGTACAGAGCTCCACGTTTGTATTATGTGCACGCATACAGTTAATTCAGCATTTCAGCAGAACCAGAGCCCACTCAGCGACCAACCAAACTTGATCTGTGCTCAGAAAATGAATCTCACAGCAACTGCGCTGAGGTAAATCCAAGGGCATGCTGCCATACCACACACAGGTGCCAGGTGGCAGCAGAGAGCAAACCCTCTGCAGCACTTCTCTCTAGAATGACTGTGGAAACACAAATCTGCAATAAGATTGTATGAAAAATTGGGGTCACTTATTAGAAAATCCAGCGAGAAGGGCAGAACTGATTACATTTATTTTAAAGAGCAATGAACGTGCAAATGAGTGGACCCCAGGAGCTTGCATTTATTAGAAGTATCAAAGGGCACGTCTAACCATTTGATGAACAAAGGAAAAATGAACCCCTTTCCCAATATCTCTTTGTTATAAATACATTTAGACCCTGCAGATTCTAAGAGCCCTTACATGTGACTGCAAGGTTTGCAATGTGTCCAGAAGCTATCAGTTCCCTTTAAATATCATGAGAAAAATATTAATTGTAGATTTATCATCAGAATATCATGGATTTTTTTCAGCCCCTGTACTGAATTACTGTTCTAATATTATCTAACATAATATGTCATAATATTCATATATATGATGCTTTTTTTGGGGGGGAGCACATCACAATGCACTGCTTGAAGCTGCACAGGAGTTTGTAGCCAGTGCGGAGCCAGCACACAGAGTATGAACTGCTGCCTCGCTGGGACTCCCAATAGCCTGCCATGGAATAAAAGCACCTCTGGGCCCTGTCCTGCTGATACACGTGCTTAATGCTCACTATTCTAATTATGAGCTGACTGCATCGCAATTACATGCACATTCAACAAACCTGTTTACTAAGATAAAACCAACCCTAAATGACATCATTCATCATTAAGACAATGGTGGTGATTTATCAAAAGAGCGCAGAGTGTGCTGTTCATTTTTCCTTTATGGCGCGGGGGGGGGCGAATCATTCCCACCATGTAGTGTAGATTACCTTATATACAGTATGTCAGGGTGCAGCTCTATTCACAGACAGCACAATGCAAGCCATTGGGGCAGGTAGAAATGGTACAGTCCTGGTCCTGCCAAAAAAAAAACAAAAAAAAAACTTACTATAATAAATTATAAATATTTCCAATGTGTAATTTTAGGGACCCTGAACCATACTGTGTGACACTTTTAGAATACTAGCACTATAGAAAGCATTATGGTGATATTTTTATATATTTTAAATATGTTAACTATCTATATTTATTAGATACTGTATATTAGAGATATTCTCACAGCACTAGTATCATAATGTAATAAATATAAAGATTGCCTTACGTCTAATTAACCATTGCAGCCAATGAGATATTTGTTTCAAACAGTAGGCCAGGAAATGCTATGGGATGACTGGATCACAGAACCGGAGTTATTATTGGCACCTCTCCCTGGAAGGTTTAATAACACATCAAAGCTCCAATTATGCAAATACAATCAACACCTAAATTAATGACATCATTGTGGATTATGATAAACAGATTATGCTGATTGGAGCAACATTCCAGAGGGTATATTCCCGAAGAAAGATCCTATTTACAAGTTATTCTGAATTGAGAAAACCAGTTGGATGGCACGTCTTCAAGAAAAACACAGCAAGTCCATTTGATTTGACTTATTTCTATAGATATACCATGACCTGGATGAATGAGAACTTTCACAAACACATTGAGTTATTATTGCACTACATGCTTTTACACTTTCTTTTGGGTGGCAATGTATAAGAGCTTTATTGGGGCTCTCTTTAGGTTCTTAAATGTAGTCTCTGCCCGGTTATAATTAATGACCCAGACATTAGTAGTAATTAAACTGATATAAGAAACATATCAACTACTTGTTAAAAGGGTGGTTTAAGTTAAATTTTAGTATGTTATAGAATGGCTAATTCTAAGCTACTTTTCAGTTGTTTTTTTTATAGTTTTTTAGTAATTTGCTTTTTTTCCGACACTTTTCAGCTTTCAAATGGGGCCATCTAAAAACAAATGCTCTGCAAGGCTACAAATGTATTGTTATTGCTACTTTTCATGACTTATCTGTCTATTCAGGCACTCTCTTATTCGTATTCCAGTCTCTTATTAAAATCAGTGCATGGTTGCTGGGGTAATTTGGACCCCAGCAACCAGATTGCTGGCTGGTGAATAAAAAGCTAAATAACTCAAAAGCCACAAATAAATAGCTTAATCATACTCAACTTGCGCTGTGATAAGTAAATCTTGTTTGTTTTTGGAAAACCCAATAAAAATGTTGAAAACCACAAATAATAAAAAATGAAAACCAAAAATATCATTCTCTACATTATACTAAAAGTTCACTCAAAAGTGTACATCTCCTTTAATCCCCAAAACTACCTAATGGAAGACAGAATAAGCCCAACGCCCAAATACTATGGATAATAACTATCTGCTAGTAATCATTTTGAAGGCTATGCAGAGTTGGGGGGTATGTGGGCCACAATAGACATCATTAACTCTGTGACTTGCAACATCATTGTCCATAACTGACGTTTGGCTCCTGCCCTGTTACTGCCAGTCTGATTGAATGAGAATGGGCACAAGTATACACATCACATAACCAAATAATTCCTGCACAATCATCCTTTTGAGTAGGGAGGTTTGAAACTTAACATTTATTATCTGGATTGCAAAATTATGTGTCCTATGATATAGATATTTATGCCCCCATGCCCCATAAAAAGGGCAACCGAATGAATATTATACATAGGATTCTGACTATCGGAGGTATCATTTTTTTGCAGCATTCAGCAGAACTCAGCAGCAGGTTAGGCTTCTCTAGCTTCGCATGAAGGATTTTGTCAGCAGAGTCTGCATTAGGCAAAGGCCCCTCACCCCCTCTCTTGATCACAGGTGAGGGGATCGCAGGGGAATATCTAGATTATGTTAATTGCACATTTCTTTGCAAGGGAACTGACACCACCTGTTCCTTCCCCTCATCTTGTATTCAAAAGATGGACATAACTCAACGCTGAACAGGACGGGGCTGATTTAAACACCGCTGCCTCTTCCCTCTCCCCTCTTTCTTTTTTTACTTACATCTGCCGCCATCGACTCTCTCACTGCTGGAAGGACGGGCTGCATTGCCTGAGATGGTGCCCCCAACCTTTATTTCAATCTATGCCAGTGTGTTTCCACCAAATTTAAATAGACCAACACAAAGCAAATAATTACATGATCCTGACTCTATAAGTGTCATGTATCTATGTTACATGGTATAACAATCAACTCAAGTCGTGCTGTTCTGTAGGGTAAGACAGAGAGGATGTGTAGCCTGGGCCCCAAATAAACTAGATAAAAATACAATGGCTATATTCTGTTATTGAACATTTGCTATACATTTTCAGCATTTATTTCAGGATTGTCCAACCTGCAGTCATCCAGCTGTTGTTAAAATGCACCTCCTATTAGGTGAATGTGAGGGCTGCAGGTTGGACATGCTAGATATATCATAATTCATTCCTCTCCTTAGATAGGGGTCGCAATTGTGGAATATGTTGTTACTTATAAATACATGTTAATAATAATATTAATAATAGACATTGTCTATTAAAAGAAATGGGGCTTTATACTAGGGATGCACCTATTCGGTTCATGATTCGGCCTTTTTCAGCAGGATTAGGATTCTGTGGGAATCCTTCTGCCCAGCCAAACGGAATCTGAATCCTAATTTGCATATGCAAATTAGGGGTGGGGAGGGAAATCACATGACTTTTTGTCAGAAAACAAGGAAGTAAAAAATGTTTTCCCCTTCTCACCCCTAATTTGCATATGAAAATTAGGGTTCAGATTTGGTTCATATTCGAATCTTTCGCAAAGGATTCAGGCCAAATCCAAAATAGTGGATTCGTTGCATCCCTACTTTATACACTATTAGTCTTTTTTGATTCATGGGTGTTTTATATGGGCAATGTTTTGTTTCAATCCGGACATTATATTTCTTTATGGAGTTTTTATTCATTTATTATAACTGAGAAAACCGTATAATTCTTCGGGATTTTACGCAAACTGCATTTCAGTTGCCCAAAGGGTTCTGTATGAATGTCTGATGAAATGTCACACAAAGGACAGGTGCCTGATTTCGGCGAGCTTTCTTTAAAATGATAAATGATCAGCTGGCGCCATCTTGTGTACAGAAAATATGCAGCAACTCAGTTGTCAACCGTGTTTTCAGTAGGAAAGCCATCCATAGACTTATTGACCTGAGGAGTAACATACTCGATACTGCTCATTAACGCTCTCACAAAGTTGGACACAGACATCCATTAAAGCATCTTACTTGCATCTCACAGTTGCTCTGGGATCTGCTGCATCCCTCTTGCCTCTTGTTCTGAATCACATGCAGAAGAGAATCACATGCAACGGAAATTCTGTCATCTTAACTCAAAACATGTTACCCCAATTGTGTTCAATTCATGCTGAAATTACAGGCGGGGGTAATAAAAAAAGGTAATGTCATATTTAGGAACATCAGGTTCCTGGGAATTAAATGGGTTGTTCACCTTCCAGCATGTTTTTTCGGTTGAGTTGTTTTCAGATAGTTCGCCAGAAAAAAAAATACTTTTTAAAAATTATTTCTAATATTTAAGTGTAAAGTTTAATTTTTTTCACCTTATGTCTTTCTGAAGCAGCTCTTGGAAAGGGGTCGCCAACTCTGTAACAGTTCTAAATTGCTACATTTAGTTGACACATATCTTATCTGAGGCCCTGCTGAGCAGAATCCCTGCGTTTCGGTAAAGGCAGCTGTTATAATTATTATAATAGTTACTAATATTCCACAGATGTGGCTGAGAAATGTATCAACTAACGTAGCAAATTGTAACAGTTCAGAATCTGCACCTGAATTACTGAGCTGCCAGACTGAAACACCAGATACTTCAATTTTGCAAAATAGTCAAAAATAAAACATGGACAGCAACTGAAAAAGTTTATTTCTGGAGAATAATCTGAAAACAATGGAATTTAAAAAGTGCTTGTCAGGTGAACAACCCCTTAAAGCCATTAGGCTTGTGATATCTGTCTGATGTCATTCTGTAAACACTTCCATCTGAGTATATGGTAGCAGGCAAACTTTCAATAAAAAAACATAAAAGCCCTAAAGGAATTTATGACACTTTTTATAGTTAGAGTGACAATAGCACCAGCTAACAGGTGAGTGTCGCACACATATAATACAGTAGTGTCATCCATTGGTTTTAACTGTTTTTCCCAAATTGAAGAAAAAATTTAATTTTTCTCCTTCTCATGTCTCCCTGGAGCAGCTCTGACAGGGGGTCATTGACTCTATAAACTGCTCTCTTTGATACATTTCTGACCTTTGACCCTGCTGAGCCAAATCTGTGCTTTTCATTAAAGTAAACCTTAAAAAAAAAAAAGTATACCTTGAAAAAAAAAGTAAACTGAAAAAAAAGTAAAAGTGCCCAGGATGCTTTTCTAATCACGTTTGCAATTTTGATTTTTTTTTTTTGATTGCATTATTTTTATTTAAGCTTTTATTAACGGACTGCTGGTCAGTTGCTGTAACTGTATGGTCAGAGAGAGAGACATTCATAAGGAAAGAGATTGGAATTATCAGATTGCCTTCTGAACATCTCTCTCTTGTCTTTCTGACAATTACAATAACTGACCAGCTGAAATCAAACTGAAAAAAGTGTTTCAAGATTGTTTTCCCATCTGCACCACCACCTAATGAGGTTTCAGTGTCCAGATCCACTGCAAAGGAATGACCTGGACACCTACGTGGTGAGCCAATTTAGTCAGGTCTTTTAGCGCTGGGGTAACTGAACAAGTCACTTAGGTAACTGGTTGATATGACTCAAGCTACATCCAAAAAGCCAACGTGGTTCTTAACTGATAGGGGTACAGACCCTCCTTTAGGTGCCATCTTTGCATCATTCCGAGTTTAATCTGCCCCACGGTAGCTATTCTATCCACCTTGATGATAACGGCTGCTGTTCTACATGGGCATATTTAGGTATAAATGCTTCATATACATTAATTATAGTGGCATTAACTGAACTGAGTTAACATTAGTATCTAGTAGTGAATAAATTCGGCAGGGGCAAATTCGTGGCAAATTTCCGCATTTTGCCGCCAGTGAATAAATTCACAAAACCGTCGAGAAAGTTCACTGGTGAAATATCCGACATGTCAAAAAAAATTATTCGGACGCCCATTGACTTTAATGCAATTGGACAAAATATGTGCGAGTATAAAAATTTACGTGCATCAAAATAATGTTGACGCCCATTGACTTCAATGCGTTTTGCAAATTTCTCAGGAAATGCTCACATTTTTCGGAGAAGCGGGACAAATTCGTCCATGACTAGTTTCTAGCCATAAAAAGGGACAACCTGCCATTAAAAACATTAATGCCTTGGATGGGATGAGTTTAGACTTGAATTCCATATTTCAGGAAAGGAGAAATTGTTCTACCTTCAACTGGTTCACTGGTTCTATAAACTTGACTCTAAGGCAGTTTTAACCTCTTATAGTTCCTTTTTGTCCTCCTTTTTCAACAAGTTTATTTATTCCAATTTTAATTTTAAGTCAAGTAATGCTAAATTTCAAAATTTTTGTCCAAAATGTAAATTTCCCTTTCCAAATTCTTTCCATCTACTTTGGGATTGTAAAGATATTAGAAATTTTTGGATGGATATCGAAAACTATCTTACATTCTAAGGGGCAGATTTATCAAGGGTCGAATTTCGAAGTCAAAAATACTTCGAAATTCGACCATTGAATATCGAAGTCAAAGTTTTTTTAAGTCAAATAAAAATTGTTTGATCGAACGACTAAATTGTTCAAATCGAATGATTTGAACGATTTCAGTGATCGATCGAATGATTTTTTTTCGACTTAAAAAAACTTAGAAAACTGCTCTAGAAGCTCCCCATAGGCTAACATAGCACTTCGGCAGGTTTAATTTGGCGAAGTATTGAAGCTGAAGTTTTTTTAAAGAGACAGTACTTCGATTATCAAATGGTCGAATATTCAAACTATTTTACTTCGAATCGAATTCGAAGTCGAAGTCGTAGTATCCTATTCGATGTTCGAAGTATCTAAAAAATTACTTCGAAAATTCCCTCAAATTCACTTTGACCCTTGATAAATCTGCCCCTAAGATATCATTATCATTGCCCTCTTAGGATTAACTAGTTCAATAAACTTACTGTTGTTAACTCGTCAAACCAAAGAATTTAGTGCTATACACAAAATTTATTAAGTTGGTTTTAGCATCAACTAGCAGAGTTATATTCAAAAAATGGATAGAAAATTCTTTACCATCTTTAAGTGAGGTATTAATTGAGTTAAAAACACTTTTTACTAATGAAGCAATTAGTTATAGAATTGATAATATTCATAATTGTTTTAAGTTCTTATCTAAATGGAAAATATTCTTTCTTACCTTAGACTCTGAAGAAAGAGTTACGTTTAATAATATTCTTAATAGTTCTATGGATACTTAACATAATTTCATTATTTTCTAGCCTTATTAGATCCAATACTACTCATTGTTATTGATAATTTTATTATTATGATCAGCAAAGTGATTGATAGTTAAATATGTAATACATGTAATACATGTTATTGATCTTATTACCTTGTTGCATGTGTGTTGTGTGAATGTAATAGGCACCTTTGATTGTAAGCTCAACTGGGGCAGGGATTGATAAATGACAAGCAATCTCTATAAAGCGCCCTGTAAATGTATAGGCAATATACAATTATCTTTTAATTGGTTAAAGTGGTATGGGCCCCACCTTGTGGCCAAGATGGAAATAGTTCTCTTTTTGGAAGCTTTAGAAAGTTCATACTTCAGCAACCTCTATCTGTTCAGAGCTTTATAACAGTCCAAGGGTGAGTCTTCTCAGGGCCAGTTATGCCAAATGCAAAATGTGTTTGATCGTCACTAAGATATATTAAATCTTTATTGGAGGCAAAACAATCCTGTGGCAGTTTAATAATGTTTAAAGGATTTTTTTTGGTAGATTTAAAGGGGTGGTTCACCTTTTTCATATGTTATAGGATGGCTAATTCTAAGCAACTTTTAAATTGGGCTTCATTATAGGGATGCACCGAATCCACTATTTTGGTTTCGGCCAAACCCCCGAATCCTTGGTGAAAGATTCGGCCGAAAACTGAACCGAATCCGAACCCTAATTTACATATGCAAATTCGGATTCGGTTCGGCCTGACAGAAGGATTCGGCAGAATCCGAATCCTGCTGAAAAAGGCCGAATCCTGGCTGAATCCCGAACCGAATTCTGGATTTGGTGCATCCCTACTTCATTATTTTTTTTTTTTATATAGTTTTTGAATCATTTGCCTTCTTCATCTGACCGTATTTCAATGAGGGGCGCCCCTAGGCCGCGCGGTCCAACCAGGCGGCCGCGTGGTCCTAGCGCCCACCTCACCTCCCCTTCCCAGCGCGCTGGCGAAAAAACGTCCCCATAATGCGGCTGGGCGGCATGCCGCCCCTATTTTTTTGCCGCCCTAGGCCCGGGCCGGGCCTGGACGTGTCGGATGTTCTGAAGATACAGGAAGTGAAGGATGAAACACAGGTAAGAACTACATTAATCCGACTGTCGGATGAAAAATCTTTCTGTTCAGGCCCTCTCCTATTCATATCCCAGTCTTTTATTCAAACCAATGCATGGTTGCTAGGGTAATTTATACTCTAGCGACCAGATTGTTAAAACTGCAACCTGGAGAGCTGCTGAATAAAAAGCTAAATAACTCAAAAACCACAAATAATAAAAATTAAACCAATTGCAAATTGTCTCAGAATATCACTCTCTATGTAATATTAAAAGTGAATTTATAGGTAAACAACCCCTTTAAGCTATGGGGATCCAAATTACAGAAAGACCCCTTATCCAGAAATCCCCAGGTCCCAAGCATTCTTGATAGCATGTCCCATACCTGTATAAGGAAAAGTATCAGTGGCACTGTCAGCAAGCTTACAGCAAGACAACACTTCCATACACTAGTTTAGTCTTTATATCATACTGCAATGCATTATATGCTCCAGTGTGTTATTCATGGTCCTGGTCATTGCCAATTGTTGCACATGCTTTTACTCCTCTTTTCCCTGCAATATGTCTTTGCCAACTGAATGAATGGGTTTATGACAGGTCTGAGGTGATATAGAACAGTGTGACCCCTTATTTGACAAGGATAGAATGGGCTGCATTCAAAGAATTACAGAGAGATAACACCATAGTGATAAAAAATGCAGATAAAGGTGGATTGGTAGTTGTATTGCAAGTTTTTCAGGAATACAAATCTACAGTTATGAATAAAACATACAGGATTAATCAATTCATAAATTGTAATAGTACAAGAGTTATTTATTTAATAAACCTATAGAAAGTGCAATAACCAATATGTGGGCTGTACTATGCGGTCCCTGAAAGAACGCATTAGGGACCATATAAATCAGATTAGTAATATTAAGTATTGCCATAAAACCAATGTCACCAGACACTTCATGGAAATATTTTTCAGTCCAAGTTATTAAACAGGTGAAACAGGTATTAGAGAAGGAGATACATTAACTTTATTGCATAAGTGAAAAGTATGTTAGAATTTTTACTTTGAGACACCATCCCATTTAGGGATGAATTTTATATTCAATCTGACCTGCTGTGTATAATGGATATGTAAATAACTTGTATTTGATATGTATTGATGCCATTTAAAATACTTTTATATTGTTGTAGTTTTACCCCTGAACATGGATCTTTCAGAATCAAATAGGTGTACGGATTTTAGGGGCAAATTTACTAAAGGGGCAAAGTGGCTAATGCTGGCGAAAATTCGCCAGAGTGACGTCATTTCGGCACTTCGCCGATTTACTAACGGTAGCTGGAGTAATTTAGCTGGCGTAATTTCGCCAAGGAGATACACTCTGGTGCAACTTCGCACTCTAACGCCAGGCGAATTTTCGGTCTGGCGAAAGAGCTTTACTACGCAAATTCACTACGTTTTTGATTTTACTGACCGCTACCTCTATTGCCAGAGTTGCCTTCGCCACCTCAGACCAGGCAAAGTGCAATAGAGTAGATAGGAGTTCCTCAAAAAAAAGTTGAACATTCTTGAACGTTTTTTTTAGGCGTTTTTTCCTATTTAAAGGGTGATAGACTGAAAAAGATTGAATTTTTTTTTTTGGGGTACCCTCCTTTCCCCCTGCTAATATATGGCACCTAAACTATACTGTGGGCACATGTGTAGGGCATTATAACAACTTTATATAATTTTATTAATTTGTGTAGTGTAATATATTTGCTGCAGTCGTATGCTAATTAGCCAACGCTAGCGTAACTTTGAACTGCTGAGCGTAATTTCGGTACCCTGTGCGCAACTAGTGAGTTAGTGAGTTTGCCCCTTAGAGTCAAATGGGCTGGTCTGGGATACTTTAATGAGGTGTTGATTCAATTATGACCTTGCCTGATTGTGATTGGTTTTACTGATGGGAGGTTATATTTGAAAATGTATGTATACACATGTGTATATGGACATGTGTTTTGTCCTTTGGAATTGCCTATGATTAAGTGATGGGTAAGCATGAAACGCGTAAGGCTCAATGCGTGGTCATGTATTTTAATACAATATTATAAATACACTTTATAAACAGCATGAATATAGAGATTTTTTTTGGGATTATAATCTATTGTAGATGCTGTATCTGTCACCTTCCAATTTGAAATGTGTTTCTCCTGTTTCTTACAAAAGCATTCATGATGTGTTAATACTGTGTGATGTCATTAAAGGGTGAGTTTTAAAGTTTTAACGCATTGGTACTAATTTGGGATGCAACATTATATTCTTCATGAGAAGGACACATACCTGTTCTGAATCTTTGGTTGTTTGGAATAACGATACCTTTTAAAGTAGCTTTAGTGCCCTGGAGAATCCTGTCGCTAGAAACATAGAGGGGGTCATTTAGTGACACCTCAGATTCAAGTGCAAAAGCTCCAAGGAGCTAGGCCGGATTTGCAAATGAAATGCCCCAAGGTCGGCTAACTCCTGCTCCCCCTAACCCCAATGCACGTGCGTACCCCCTACATCAAATGCATGGCCGCACATGCGCAAGTAAATATCTCACCTATTCTGGTTGGGTCAGCTTCTCCCCCTGCAACTCTGCTCCTCCAAGTGTCCTGTAGGAACACTGAAATATAGATGCGGCTGGCTGGAATGCTGCTTTGTGGCCTTTTCTCAAATCCAGGTCTGCAAGCGAGCCCCTTAATGGTAATTTCTAAAGCATGTGTCTGCATGTGCCCTTCACATCATTGTATAAAAATAAGAGCATGGCTATGGCACCCTGTAACTTGTGTCTCAGAATAATACCAGGGGGGATGCTTATGTGCCTTCCCTCACCTGCCCCTCATGAATATGGCACTGCTGAACATAGGTAGTGCTGTATTCATGGGGCCAATACTGTGCCAATTCTTCCACTTGCAGCACAGGGCAGGTATAAAAAGCATGGCAGATTGCTCCCTTTTCCTTTGTACTTTGAGCCCTACCCAGCAATAAATGGCCCCACAAATCAGATCCTTAGAGGCCTGTGCCCTAGATTCTAAATTCCACAGCATGCAAACAATAAAATGATACCTGTTTTGCACTTTGCCCTCTACCACTATATACTGGCACTGACAACATATGTATGAATATGAGCTGATGTTTCCTTGTTCAACTCGATCATCCTCTCTAGAGAATATTGTATTACTATATAGATAGAAATGAGATGTATAGTGGATGCTGGGATAAAATAGCTGAAACTGAGAAGGAATTATATGTAGCAGAATGGAGAGAAGACAAGGCTTCCTGGAAGTCCTAGGGACATCACAGATCATATTTGTATTTTGACATTTGGAATAGATGTCTAATGAGCAGATATAACTCCTGGGGCATAAATGATCCCAGCAGTCATAATTCATATGTTTACATACTTTTAGCCCAGAGCATATAAATTAAAGTGCAATAAATCACGTAGTGCAATTTGCTATATGACTGGTCACGCAACCGGGTTAATAACATTTTCATTTTCCATGTGTCCCTGTTCAGCCCAATATTGGCAGGATCTCCTGGCTAAGCAAGCAGCACTGACTAATAGAAAGTGCGTCTCTCTAGTACACAACATCCCCACAAAGCACACTTTTTCAGAGAATAGCACTTGTTGCTATTAGTTTATTATGATGGAGACGCTTCTCAGCACGTCAGCTCCCCATCTCATTTAGCTGGCACTTAGGCTTACTGACAATGAGGGTAAATTAATATTTAGAACCAGCCAGTTACATGCAGGGCATGAACACGTTAAATGAGATGTGTGGCATTATTGCAGGGGGTCAGCAGCATGTTGCTTTATTGCTACTGATATATGGAGCTTGCTTAGTAACAGAGCCTGCATGGACATCCATCTGTTCTGCTTAAACCACAAGCTGATCCACCCTCAAACCTACATCTACCTACATCTCTCCATTTAACCAAACCCTGAAATGACCCTTCACTTACCCTTTCCCTTATAGTCAGTCCCAGCAGAGAGCTTGTTTTCTGGGAACTAAAACCATGCATTATGGTACAGATATGGGACCTGTTATGCAGAATGCTTGGGACCTGGGGTTTTCCAGATTACAATGAATTCTGAATTGATGTTTTGCATCCAGTAAGGATTAATTATATATTAATTGAGAGTACAAAGAAAAAGGAAATATTTTCTAAAAACTATAATTATTTCTTTAAAATGGAGTCTATGTAAGTTGTAATTTGCTCAGAACCAAATGTCTGGTCTTGAACAGGGTTCACATCATCCCTAGTATGATAATATTGTGAGACCATTTGAAATTGGTCTTTCATTTCTTTATTTCTTTGTGTTTTTTTTAATCAACAACTCTCTAGTTAGAGAATTCAGCAGATATCTGGTTTCTAAGGTGCATTGTACCCTAGCAATAAGGCAATGGTTTGATTGGGAGTAGGGATGCACCGAATCCACTTATTTGGATTCGGCCGAACCCCCAAATCCTTCACGAAGGATTCGGCTGAATACCGAACCGAATCCAAACCCTAATTTGCATATGCAAATTAGGGGTGGGAAGGGGAAAACATTTTTTAACTTCCTTGTTTTCTGACAAAAAGTCACGCAATTTCCCTCCCTGCCCCTAATTTGCATATGCAAATTACGATTCGGATTCGGTTCGGTCAGGCAGAAGGATTTGGCCGAATCCGAATCCTGCTGAAAAAGGCCGAATCCTGGCCGAATCCCGAACCGAATCCTGGATTCGGTGCATCCCTAATTGGGAGATAGGAAGATGAAAAGAGAGAAAGTAATAAAAAGCAACAACAATAAAATTGTAGTCCCACAGTGCAATAGTTTTTGGCTTTTAGGGTCAGCGATCCTTATTCCCAAAAAACATATTCAGTGTGCAATAGATTTTGAATCTGTGAGGTTTATATTTGCAGTCATAAATATAATAACAACCATAATAAATGTAGGTTCCTGATTGCAAAAGGTAACAGTACCCTACTACCTGTGACAGCCCCCCATTCTTCATGACAGCACCAGCCTCTCTGTGACAGAACCTCATTCAGATCGGAGGTGACAGCAACACGAGAGCTTTGTTTAGATGGTTGCAATCAGTCTCTGTTAAACTGTGCTGCCGAATCCCATGTGAAGTATTCCATTAACCCTGGCTACCATTGAGATTTTTATATTATCCACAGCCAAGTGTTTCATAGATCCTACTTATTGGAGTAAAGCTTGCAATAAATATAAAAGACAACATTGAAAGCTTCTTCTAATTGTTCCCAAGATATAAACCACACAGCAACAAATCATTTCGGTATATAATTACATAATAACTCTTCCTTTAAAGGATTGCTGCCACACCAGCTATAATCTTGGGACGGCCGGCACTGAGCGTTTCCTTCTACAAGATCTTTATGTTTGTTGGTGCCTGGGATTATAACAAGGGAGTCTGAAGGTTTCTTTGGTTCTGTATCATGTGAAATTTGGATTTGTGATCATACAGATCTGAAAATGAATTCATAGCTGCTCCTGGGAAATAAAACCTTTCAGCCCTGGGGGAACTGTGGACACTTGGCTGTTCATACAGTCTATGACTTTCACTATTTCACATATATGGAAATCACTTGTAACAAGGCCACACTTCAGATTCCACCTACAAAGATGCTGGTGTTGTTTTAAGTCTTTATGTTGCGCAGAATAAACCAGATCACACTTTGCGCCCAACTTTGGCTTCACCATGGGGTCTATTACCTCACTTAACTCCATTTATTGAGGCCTGGACTATCAATCAGTCTATCTCCACTTCCCTATTTCCCATCACTGGCTAGCCCTGCAGCTCTTACTGTGGGTAATACATACTCCAAAGAGGTGCTTCCTCTGTGCCATGACTAAGTTTCCCCCTTTTCTTGAAAAAAAGGCCTTCTTATTTTTTCTCTATTGATAACAGTGGCATCAATCATCAATTTTAAGGGCTGAGTGGAAACCCTAGCCATGACCTTAATGTACAGGGCAAATTCACTAAGCGCCGAAGCGCCGAACGCTAGCGTTAATTCGCTAGCGTTTGGCATTTATCGTTACTGCGCAAATTCACTAACGAACGCTGGCGTAGTTTCCCTGGTGTTACTTCGCACCCTTACGCCTGCGAAGTTTCGCTAGCGACGCGCAGTGTACTGAACGCTACCTTTTACGCTAGACTTCCTTCGCCACCTCAGACCAGGCGAAGCGCAATAGAGTAGATAGGGATTGCTTCAAAAAAAGTCAAAAAATGTTCTAAGTCCCAAAAATGCTGGCGTGTTTTCTACATTATGGGTGATAGGCTGAAAAAGATCGAAAAAATTTTTGGGGCTCCCCTCCTTCCCCCCTACATTTCCTGACTCATGGCAACTTACCTATAAAGTGGGCACATGTGTAGGGCAAAATAAAATTTTTATTTGATGTTTTGAAGGTTTTCTAGCCATTTGTAGTGCTGATATGTATTCCTCCATTGAAATTTGAATTTGGCGCCGTATGCAAATTAGCCTTCGCTAGCGTAACTTCGCTTCACTTAGCGAATCAACGCTAGTGCAACTTCGCAATCTTACGCTACCCCTGTGCGCAACTTCGGATTTTAGTGAATTTGCAGAGCGCTGGCGAAACTACGCCTGGCGAAGTGCGGCGAAGTTCGGCGAAGTAAAAAGTTAGGGGCATTTGCCTGGGGCAGCAGCTAGGCTGGGGGGGGCAGGGGGGGATCTATGTGGGAAGGGGTTTTTTAATAAGGGGGTTGTTTCTCCTTTAAAGGGGTGGTTCACCTTTAGGTTAATTTTAGTATATTATAGTATGGCTAATGTTAAGCAACTTCTCAATTGGCCTTCATTTTTTTCCAGCTTTCAAATTGGTGTCACTAATGTCATCAAAAATAAATGCTCTGTAAGGCTACAAATGTATTGTTGTTGCTGCTTTTTATTACTTAGCAGGTCCTCTACTATTCATATTTCAGTCTCTTATTAAAATCATTGCAGGGCTGCTGCAGGTAATTTGGACCCTAGCAACCAGATTGCTGAAATTGCAAAATGGAGAGCTGCTGAATAAGAAGTTAATTAACTCAAAAATGTTCAATTTGCAAACGAAAACCATTTGCAAATTGTCTCTATAGCATACTAAAAGTTAATTTAAAGGTGAACAGACCCTTAATTGATACACATTGAAGCTATATTTACCCCTCAACTACTTGTTATCTGGTTTCCTGAACCATTTCATTTCATGGATAGAACTAGGAGATCTTGTTGCATGTTGTTTCAGAGCAAAATATCTCACCCTACAAAAAGTATGTAGGTGGACATGTCTAATAATAATGTATAATATAAACATTGCAGAGATATATTTATTGGAGAACTAACTTCCCCCATTTCTTTTTAACCATTACTCGACCCTGCACAGAAACCCACTCCGACCACACCAACCTGACTGCAGAAAAGTGCCCCATTCCTTGCTTTACACCTGAACTGGTAGGGTTAACTCTATAAATGCTATAACTGCTGCATGTACCAGCCTAAAAGTTCAGCAACTTTATTACAGCAATGATCCAGGCCATTAAATTTGTCACATGACTGTCTCCCGTTTTGTTGGGAGTGTCTGTGACACGCACATGCTCAGTGTGCTTTGAACAGCTATTGAGAAGCTTAGCTGGTACAGAATGGGCAGCAATTCTACCCTACTTGTTCTATGTTAAGGTTTAGTTCTTCTTTAAGGAGGGACCTGGTGCATAATTAATAGGTTTGTTGCCAGGTAATGTACTCACTGCCTGTGAAGTTTGGGAAAAGCAAAAACTGACAGTGAGACTCTTACACTGCAAACTGTCACCATAAATATATTTGTGATGGGTTAGATTAACAAGCCATAAGCCCCTATCCTCCATGGTACAGTCAGAGTGTTTAATACAAATGTTATTTTTTTTTGTGGCTGACATTCTAAAAAAAATAAATTAAATAATTAAAAAATAAATTAAATAATTAAATTAAATAAATTAAATAATTAAATTAAATAAATTAAATGTAGCCATAGATTTACCTGCAGAATGGTGTTTTTGGTATAATCGGGACACTATTTGAAGCTGTTTACTTACCTCTGAAACGACTTTAAGACCCAGAGCTGCATATCTTGAATATAGGATCTGATATACTGAATGGGATCAGCTTTGATTTCTTTCCCATATCATAGGCATAGATTGCCCTCTTCTGGTCATGCCTGATAACTGTTATAGTGGCAAATGTATATGTATTGCAATAAATACTAACACACAGACTCTCTAGAAATGTATCTTTCGTTGTTCCAAGGTTCCAGTTGCTATAATTTACACTTGCCAATAACTAGGTATTATGTACAGGGCATACTTTGCACACTGTGCCGGCACATGCTCATTGGATGCAGCCACAAAGTGATATGCAAATGAGAGGCCTATACATGCATGTCATGCCCAATCTATCTCAGGTCTAAAGGTGGCCATAGACCAGGGCTAGAACTAGGGGTAGGCAGAAGAGGCACGTACCACTTCTGATGCCTTCCCCTATTTCAGACCGTTGTTTCCAGAACTGTGGCAGCAGTTCCTTTGGAATACAATTATGCGCTCTTCTACGCATGCACACTAATGTGTCCTCAGAGCTTGCGCTCTTCTGCGCTTGTGTGACATAGTTGGCCACTTGGCCTGGCACTGACATAGATGCACCGATAATATCGTACTAAACAATTTTTCGTATGATATTCGGTGCGTGCATATTGGGAAACAAGTTTACCGATATCGGCAGAAGACTTGGATATCAGTCGGCTTGTGGATCTGGCTGGCCGGAAAATTTAGATCAGGCGCCTATGAAGGCACCCGAACTTCAGCCATTGTTAGCGCTGATTTGTCAGATACAGGTAGAATTCTATTGTTTCTACCTGTATATCTGACAATTCAGCTCTACATGTGAGTATTGAAACAAATGATCTTTCTTGGAAAGATCTTTTCCAGGAAAGATCATGATTGTTATGTCTATGGCCACCTTAACTTGCATTCCATTCATTGCTGTATGGTGTGGGATTGCAGTGGCAATCCCCTAAGAAAGCTCTGAAGTGCATAAGAGTAAAAGTAGAGATTTGCCCCATTAGTAAAATGTGCTCCTTGCCTTTCTGTATAGTTGTGCTTGTAGCCACTACCTTCCCCCTGCCTCTTGATCCAGTGCTGCTGTATTTATTGATGCAGAGGAACCCTGGAGATATTCACACACCAGACCAGGCACCAGCTCTAGGATTCCCTCAGCTCCCTGCATCGATTGTTGTATCTAAGGAATTGGGTGCATGTCACTTTTGTGATGAACACCAGAAATTACGCCACACAGACTTGTGAAAACGTACATCAGTTTAAAGCACCTTCCGCAACTCTCAAGTACAACTCCCCCAGGAGAGAGCAACGATGCTGGAATTCTGGGAATAAATATCGCATTGTGGCTTATTGCACTTTGCTTACTGAAGTTGTAAATGACCCCTACAATATATAAAGCATATGTATATATATCATACAACTGGAGTGCAGTTACTAATACAGGTATTCAGCAGAGGCCCACCCACATGGCAAGAGGGTAAAATATATGTATGCTTTTTTCCTATTCTTCTTAAGTAAAATCCATCCTAATGCTTCTTCCTATAAACGCTGCAGTCAGGGACGATTGACCATGTGTGCAAATCCATTGCACAGCTGTGCCCTATTTTTCATATCAGCTATAGCTTTAGTACATAGCCCTGTGATCCTGATACCTACCACCATGGTGTGGACTATTTACAGCAGTGATCCCCAACCAGTAGCTTGTGAGCAACATGTTTCTCTCCAACCCCTTGGATGTTGTTCCCAGTGGCCTCAAAGCAGAAGCATATTTTTGAATTGCAGGCTTGGAGGCAAGTTTTGGTTGTATTAAAACTATGTGTTCTGTCAAAGAGAGCATCAATGTAGGTTTACAATCCACATAGGGACTACCAAATGACCAATCACAGCACTTATTTGGCACCCCAATAACATTTTTCATGCTAGTGCTGCTCCCCAACTCCTTTTGCTGCTGAATGTTGCTCACGGGTTAAAAAAGATGGGGATCCCTTATTTACAGCCTACCGTAGAAGCTGGAGCAAAACTGCAGAAAATATATCTTAGAGCCAAAAATCACAACAGGTTTTTGCAGCTCCTTAATGATTCATTTCCACAGCTACTAGCAGCATCAGGATGGGGGTCTCAGGCTCACTGGGGCTGCCGTCTCAGTGGCCCACACACACCCCTTGGGCCCCCACCCCAGCCCCCCTGTACCCACACTGCGCGTACCTCATTCTTTTTGGTGCTGCAATAAGGGCCATGTGAGAAGGTCAGGAGGCAGCTCTTCCACTGGGGATTTGTTAATAAGGTCCATTGAAATGTAGAAGAAAAGAACACAGTGGGCCTCATTTATCAAATCCCATACTGGATGCCAGTGTAGTCTGTACTTTGCACCTTGCACTAAATCTAGCACAAGCTGGAGTACAACTACAGTATCTGAGTGTAACACAACTCTGCAGTTATCTGTGGTTGGTAAGTATAGGGTGCTGCTGCATCTTGAATCCATTGGTGCTCCATTGAGTATTTCACATAGATTGCTGATATAATAATCCTTTCCTCTATCAATACCTTCCAGTCCCAGGGTATTTTTTTTCCCTCTTTAAAATCTGTTCCTTTGGGGCTCATGCAAAATTATTAGAAAACAGAACCACAAATTGGTCATGAATGGGTTAATGTCAAGAAGATGCAGGCCTGTGAGATTTCAGAGAGAAGGATTGTTACCCAGAAAGTAATTTCAGGATAAATAGATGCAGATGTGAAAGAGAATGAAATAAATTATACAGGGTATAAATTTCGTCTAGATGGATTTCGCTGAGCTCAGCAAAAAAAATATTGCAATGAGCTCGGCGCCGAGATTGAGGGGCAGATGGTAAAACAGCGATTTAGAACCAGCAATCTTGAGTTAGCATATTTTTATTGCGAAGTATATATTTTTTTATAGCAACACATATTACAAAATCTAAAATGCTCAGAAAAAGAGGAAGTTTTATGGAGTTAAGCGGCCTGTTATTTTTAACTGTCGTCATGGGTGCTGGTGGGCCAGGAATGGAACACTCAGACAGATCCTTTAATCTCTAGAGCTCAGAACATTCTAGAGAGGTCAAATCATAACAACGCTCATATTATGAGTAAGAAAGTGGCAAAGTAACCATATTGTGCATGGCATCACAAGCGATGTGTATCATGCCAGCACCGATGTGGGACATATTTATCTAAGGATTAAAAGAGACGTACAGGTATTTGGACTATTTGTCATGCTGCATGTTGCACTGCGTACCAGTTGTTTGTGCATGCTATATATTAACAGCACCAAAGGGTTGCATGCAATTAGCACGGGCTGACTTACAAACACAGATGATAACTTGCTCAAGTGCAGTGCAGTTGCCAATTGCAACCAAACTGCAATTTATTTGAACAGTCACTGCCAAGTTGGAAAATGAAAAGAAAGACCTGATTGGTTGCTATAGTTAATTGCATCTGTGCAAATTATCTCCCATGTTCCTAAATTGGTCTTTCTGTCCTATTCTGTTTGTTTATTTAAATCAGACTAATGTAAGTCAGAAATTTAGATATATTAAATATTGGGTTTAGAGATGTTGTAGAAATTCAGTTCCAGAAGAACATTTGAGGTAAAAGACAAACGTTTATTTGACACGATTCTGAACTAGGGATGCACCGAATCCACTATTTGGGATTCAGCCAAATCCCCAAATCCTTCTTGACAGATTCAGATAAATACAGAACTGAATTCTAATCCTAATTTGCATATGCTTTGGGTTGTGGGAACACTCCAAGGCTAAGTAAAAATATATTTAAAAACAATGGGAGTGCTACTGATCTGGCCAGATTAACTACAAACATAGAGACAAAAAAGGGGGGCATGTATTTATATTTTTAGTTATAAAGTTATGATCAGTAGCACTTCCGTTGTATTTAAATATATTTTTACTTAGCCTTGGAGCGTTCCCACAACCCCCCTTTTTTGCATTTTGTATTGTAGCACAGATATTTTGCCGGAAGTCTGCAGGCAAAGTTCCATGTGGTTGTAGCACCCCCACACCTGTCCCTTTAAATGGTGGTCCCATGCCTTTAAAAATAGGTGTTGTTGTGGGCACTCATCCCTTCTTCTTCAATCCCTTCTTTTTCTCTTGTTTTGTGATAATATATGCAAATTCGGATTCGGTTCGGCCAGACATGTGGATTCTGCTGCATCCGAATCCTGCTGAAGAAGGCCATATCCCAAACTGAATCCTGGATTCGGTGCGTCCCTATTCTAAAAGTCAGAACAAAAGAATCGCAGAGTTTATAGACTTGAGAACATACGCATACAGGAATTAAATGGAATAATCGGTGGGAGAGCATAAATATATCGTTTAACACCACAGAAAAACAAAGAACTGCTCTTTGAGCCAAAAAGTTGGTTCTGCCTCAAGGCCAGGGTACTAGCGACCAAGGCTGTCTTGGGAACAGAAGGGGAATTTTATTTTAGAGGGAATACCCCCAATGGAAATTGGGTACTAAAAGTATGAGCTGCCATGGTTAGGTGCGCCCGTCCTCATTATGCATGAAGTAGAAGTACCCAGGAACCTGTCATTTACAAACCCTTGTAGACGGTTGCTATTGTCAGGACAGTTTCTGTAATAAAATAATGCTACATGCCATTATTACAAAATGTTGGTGATCAAAATGATACGAGATACGAGACATTCCCACAGCCCCACAGAAACCATCCCTTCTAACTGGTGGCCCTGTTTGGAATAATTAGGATGCATGTGATCTCCTCATGACCAAGATGTGATTTATGAGGATGTGAACCGCTTAGAGGAGATATGGATCCTTTCCTATAATTCATCTATTTTTCATAACAACCCTCTACCCTGCAGCTCTAGTTTCACAACTCCTTTCCTTTGATCAACAGTTCAAAAGGATTGATTGCCCAGCTTCCTTGCCAAAATGATATGGCTCTGAATTGTCTTCTAGCCCCCTGCTAGAATATCTCATTTAGGTCTTTTTGTGATCCTGAGACCAAATGTTTTAGGGTAGGACTGGGTTAGCAGGGCACCGGGAAAAACTGATGGGTTCCCAGCCCTTGTGGCCCCCCTGGTCCAGACCCGCTCCCCACGGCTGCCTTAGGGGCAAAGTGACTAACGTTAGCGAAAATTCGCCAGTGTGACTGTTATGTTTTGGGTAGCCGAGGATGAGTAGAGTATAACAGTGCTTTATTAGCAGAGACTCATGCAGCCATTACACAACAGTCACTTTCACTTTTAAGCTGTCAGGAAGTATGCACAGTATAAGTCTTGAGCACAGTGACATCTACAGGCCATTTTTATAAACACCACATTTCCCCCCTATAGTAGGAAAGCATTTGGACAACTATAATAACAGCAGCAATTAAACAGTATGCATTTTAAAACAATATTATACATTATTCACATCACAAAGTCCTTGGTCCATGCAGGTAGTTTTCTGATTCTTTCAGTATGTCTTATAGGTTCACTTAAAGGCCTATTGCAGTTGACAAATGGAGCTTCTCCAAAGTCATATCTAACAGGAGCAATATGACTTGCATGCCATATGCGACCATCAGACAGTTCATATGTGTATGGTCCTCGCTGGCGTCTCACTTCAAGTGGTGTAGTAAATTTAGATGTCCTTGTTTCAGTATTCCTGGTTTCTTAATTCTGACTATAGATCTAGGCTGAAAGTGTACTTCTCTTGCACCACGTTTTCTGTCACTATAAGCCTTGCATTTGGCTTGTTGACGTTTCACAATGTTAGCAGTAGATGATTTTGTAGGCACAGTATTTTGTGGAAGTTTGATGTCTGCAACACGTAACGCAAGTGCGCATCTGTCTGCCATGTAATAATTCAGCAGGAGATGATTGGGTTGTTGCATGGCGCGTTGCTCTGTAGTTATGTAGGAACTCTGTTGTAAATACTTTTCAAGATTTCCCAGTAAGATTTGCTGTCTGTAGTGTTTCTTTCAGACTTTTGTTGAATTGATCGATTTCTTCATTTGCTTGCGGGTAATACACTGAAGATTTCCTATGCACAATATTCCTCTCTCTCAAAATGTATTCAAACTCAGATGAGACAAACTGTGGTCCGTTGTCTGATATTAACTCCTTTGGATTACCTTCTCTGCTAAAGACTGTAGACAGAAATGTTATTACTGTAGCTGATGTTAAATGAGAAACAAATGCAATTTCATGCCATTTACTGTAAAAGTCTATCAAGGTTATAGCAAATCTGCAGTCTATAGGAGCATCTGTAAAAGGACCGACAATATCAATAGCAAGTTTTTCCCATGATGAATCAGGAAATGGTACTGGTTTTACATCTGGTCTCAACTTAACTTTGTGTACCAGGCTCTTTGCACGGCCCAGTGAAGTGTTGCTTTGTGGTGAAATTTTAGACACTGGCTGTGTTGCAGGCACTGGTGCTGTAGTATTGAGACCATCAACTAATTGTAGGTTTAATGCAGCAAAGAGATCCCTGCAATACGAAATCACAGCACCATCCAAATCGTATATTTTCTTAAAAAGCCTTTATTGCATTTTCTGGCTTGGATCTCAAACGAACAACGTTTCAGGCCTGTGTGGCCTTTTGTCAAGTGGCAAAGAGATCCCTTCCAAGTATAGCAGTGCCCTTATTCACAATGTAAAAGTCACATTTTGCAGTATTTGATTCAAATTGTACAGTCACTGGCAAGCGACCAAGCACAGGGATTGGATCCGTTAAGTAACTGACCAGTTTCAGGGCAGGTGCAACAAGCGGATCTTTTGCAAAGGACGGGGGCCCACCAGGACTGTTGCGAGGGCCCCCCTCCGGCCACCCACTGTGACGCGCCGGCTAAGCAAGGAAGCCGCTTGGTGCGCATGCACAACAGCGTCGCTTGGCGTGCATGCTCAGGCGGTGCTGCACAGTGCCGGGAATTTTTTTATTTTCAAATATAAATATTTAGAGAGGGGTTCTGGCCCGGCGGGGGCCCATGAGGGTCGGGGCCCACTGGGTATTTTCCCAGTGTCCCTCCGGGCTAGTCCGACACTGGCAGGACATGTAACATGATTTGCAGTGTGTTGTGTTGAACCACAGTGAAAGCAGTATTTTCTATTTGTATTTGCTGCACGGTTTTGCAGTGTAGACGAATCCCTTTCCTTAGCACTTTATTTTGTCTGTGACTGTGCATTATTAGGCCACAGTGCTGAATTCACAATCTGTACATTCCCAGCAGTTCCCTGACTGAGAGTTTTAGCCTCTGCCACTGCTGTTTCAATTTAGCTGCAACTGTAATAGCCTTTGCAAGGGTTAAATCTTGCTCTAGGAGCAGTCTGTCTCTAATGTGAGGTGAGTTTGTTTTTTCCACTCTTTGGTCTCTTAGCATTTCATCTGTTAGATTCCCAAACTCACAGGTAACAACCAGCTCTCTCAAAGCTGCTACAAATTGTTCAGTGGATTCGCCATTACGCTGTCCACGTTGGCGGAATTTATATCTTTCAGCAACCACATTTACTCTTGGTATGAAAAAGTTCTTTATAGCAGTAAGAGCAGTTTCATAAGTATCATCAGGTAATGGTAATGTATAGAATATACGCTGTCCCTCTGCTCCCAGGCAGTGAATAAGTAAAGCACACTTTCTATCAGCAGAAATCTCCCCTTGGTCAGCAGCAATAATGTAATTTTCAAACATACGGATCCAAGCAGTAAAAGGTATAGTAGGCTCACCAGGGTTTGGAAGAAAAGGTGCAAGCTGCTGCAGAGGTAGAACATCCATCTCGTCATCAATTTGTTATGTTTTGGGTAGCCAAGTATGAGTAGAGTATAACAGTCCTTTATTAGCAGGCTCTCATGCAGCCATTACACAACAGTAGCTTTCACTTTTAAGCTGTCAGGAAGTATAAGTCTGAGCACAGTGACATCTACAGGCCATTTGTATAAACACCACAGTGACGTCATTTCGGCACTTTGCCGATTTACTATTGGGCGCAAGCTTAAATTCGCTAGAAAAGAAGATAGACTATAGCGATACTTAGCACTCTAACACCAGGCAAATTTTCGATCTGCCGAAAGGACGTAACTATGCAAATTCACTAAGATGCAGATTTTAATCAACGTTACCTCTTGCGCCAGACTTGCCTTCGCCACCTCAGACCAGGCGAAATGCAATAGAGTAGATAAGATAGATAAGACTTCCTCAAAAAATAGTTGAACATTTTTCTAAGTCCCAAAAAACGCTGGCGACTTTTCAGTTTTTCAGGGTAATAAGCTGCAAAAGGGTACCCGGCTTCAACCCTACATTTTCTTACATATGGCACATAAACTATACACTGGGCTCATGTGTAGGGCATTATAATAACCCTATTTTCTTTTATTAAGGTTCCCTGGGCTTGTGTGGTGTAATGTATTTGCTGCAACATATACATCCATCGAGATTTAACTTACCGCCGTATGCAATTTTTTTTGCTTGCTGAATTAACAGTAGCGAAACATCGCCATCGTTTGGCGCGCTGGATGCAACTTCGCATTTTATTGAATTAGCGTTGACCTGGTGAATCTTCACTTGGCGAAGTGTGGCAAATTTCGCAGTTTAGTGAATTTCGCCCCTTAGACTCTACTCCCTGACCTCTCCCTGCCCCGATTATGGCCGCATGAAGAGATAAGAAGGTACACTGGCAGGGGGACAGAGGAGCGTTACAGTTGGGGCAGGGGACAGCAGCCCTGTGGTCCCAGACCCCCAACCTCAGTCCGACACTGAAATATTTCCAGTGTTAAACATTTACAGTGCTAGAGTAATAATGACCTGATAACAACTCATTGGCACTTTTATAAATTGGCTTGACAGAGCTAGAAAAACGAGCAACAGTGCCCTGAAAACTTGAAAGCTTAACCCTTCCCATTAGCTAGATAATACTTTAGAATCAGATGTTTTCCTTCACTGAGGAAGCAGCATAAGCATATACTGTATATAATTATATTTATATAGTGCTGCTAGGATGCAATGTACAATTCAATATTACAGTGCAGGGAAGTGGACACAAGGAGAAGAAACATAATAAAAGAGTATAAATATACAGATGTAATTAGAGACAAAGAAAGAAGCAGATCCCGGTTCCCATAGAGCTTACATGGAATTCATTTTAATTTACTTTGTACCAACTGGGAAATTTTATGGGACAAAACAATGAAGAATTGCATTCAGTAAAGAACAAACAGTCGTCTCTGTGTCATTAGCAATAATGTTATTCACCCATGAGTAGGTTCAGTAGTATCGGTTGGATGTGTATGACGGTAGCCTGACTCATTTTTAAAGGTTTAACAGCTCCATGTACTTCAGTTGTTGCTGATACTGTTACCTGAGGTTGTTCAGTTTCAGACATTCTTGCAGCTTTCACTGTGTACTTACTCTCCAGTCCAAAGGGGTTGAGAAAGCAGCCTCGTCCCACCAACAGGGCATGTGATTACTTAGGTTTGACATGGAATCAGAGGCACAGTATGGGTGCTCAGAGTGATTGGATGTTTTATGCTTTTTATCTTTTATATTTTATAAAAGTTATTTTATAAAAAAAATATTTATTTAAAATAATAGATCAAGGACAACACATACGTTAGCATTGTATACATAATGCAATACTTTCCCTGAATGACTCTTGGCCCTACGCTTAAAGGGGAACTATTGCAAACATTTACATTTGATAAAAGCTTCATCATACTGAAATAACAAATGTTCTGAATCAACAAAAAATTCGGACCTGTTTTTGAAATAATGACGTTTACTTTATCTTCACTATCCCTCTCTCAGGATCTTTCTCTCTCTTCATTCTGTCGTCATGTAGGAGTTTGGAGTCTGCCACTAAGTTTAATAAAAAATCTCATATATCTTATTGTAAGCTCTAATATGCAGAGCAGAATGAACACTCCTGTACCAGTCAGTGTATGTAGTATGAATAATTTGAGATACTGGGGATAAAAGATCCTCAGCTGAGCACATCCTTTCTCCTGTAGGTAATTAACCCCTACCCAACTTAGACCCCCCTCCCTCCTCCCCCCAGCCTAGCTGTTACCCCAGGCAAATGCACCTAACTTTTTACTTAGCCCTCCATGCATATTCAGGGATTGGAGTTCACCTTGATTTTTTTTTATTAAGGTACGATCAGGGTTAGTGAGCAGTGCCTATGGTCACCAGTGGGGTGTGGATCTGGGTTGGGTTTTTTCCTGGTGTCCCACCTGCCCAGTCCAACCCTAGACCTGTAGCAAACTTTGTACATTTTATTACTTAACCCATTTGGCTCTGATGGCAGATATAGTGAATGTTTCCAGGACTGTAACCTGCTATTGAGCTGTCACATGTCCTCAACTGACATTTCAATGTGTCATAATCAAGATGTGGAACTGACTGGCAGTGTGCTTTCCATTGTTTCATCACATCATGAGGCACGTCTCTAGAAATGTTACAGCTCAGTTCACAAGGGCAGATGATCATAGAATGGCACTGCAACTGGCTGCCAGCAATTGGCAAATCAATCTCAAACTGAACATCCTCAATTCTTATTACAGTGTATCTGACTTTCTGTACTGTATGTTCTAAATGAGAGTCGTTCACCCACGTACATACATCATTGTGTTTGAAAGACCACTGAGCGAATAAAACCACCACAATCATGTAATCCATGTAAATGAATTTGCATAACCATGTTTTTTGTTGACTGAACAATCCCATATCCGATTTTCTCAACCTAGCCTTATAAAAAATCTAATTTTGGCATCTGATAGATGTCCCTTCAGATGTGCTTTTTCAGGCTGTTAGTGCTATCTGGCCTTCCAAGTGCCAAAGTGCCATCTAAGGCCAATCTGTCGTACAGTTAGTCAGCTATGCCTATAAAGGGGTTGTTCCTCTTTATATTAGCTTTTAGTATGATGTGGAGAGTAATATTCTGAGACAAACTGCAATTGTGACTCTTGAGTTATCTAGCTTTTTACTCTGCAGTTCTCCATTTTCCAATTTCAACAAACTGGTGGCTAGGGTTCAAATTCCCCTAGCAAGCATGCTTTGATTTGAATATGGGAATGGAAAATGAATAGGAGAGGCCTGAATAAAAAGATTAGTAATAAAAAGTAGTAGTAACAATGAATTTGTAGCCTTAAAGGAACAGTAACATCAAAAAATAAGAGTGTTTTAAAGTAATGAAAATATAATGCAGTGTTGCCTTGCACTGGTAAAACTGCTGTGTTTGCTTTAGAAACACTTCTATTGTTTATATAAATAAGCTACTGTGTAGCAATGGGTGCAGCCATTCAAAGGAGAAAAGGCTCAAGTTACACAGCAGATAGCAGATAAACTCTGTCTGTCTAATGGTGTTATCTGTTATCCATTAGTTAACCTGTGCCATATAGCCGTTTTTCAATTTCCGCCATTGCTCCACAGCAGATTGTTTATATGAACTATAGTAGTGTTTCTGAAGCAAACAGATCAGTTTTACCAGTGAAGGGCAACAGTACATGATATTTTCATTACTTTAAAACACTTACATTTTTTGGTGTTACTGTTCCTTTAAGTAGCATTTATCTTTTTAGATGGGGTCAGTGATCCCCATTTGAAAGCTGGGGAAAAAGGCAAATAACTCCAAACTATAAAATGCAAATAATAAAGACCAATTGTAAATTTGCTAGGCATTGGACCTCCTATAACATGTTAAAAGTTAACTCAAAGGTGAACCACCCTTTTAAGCAGAAGAAAAGCAATCATTCAAGTATTAGTGACTAGCAAAATAATTAATTTCCACATCAAAAGAGATTCTATTATATACATACAAATATATAACTTCAAAGTGGGAGACAGAAGGACAACAATGCAAGTGTGCAAGTTTATTGCAGTCCACACAACATGTTTTAAGTGTGAAAAAAGGTCTGTGGTGCCCGAAACATTTCGCATGGACTGCAATAAACTAAAGGATACATACAAATATATTATCCATTATCCGGAAACCCGTTATCCAGAAAGCTCAGAATAATGGGAAGTCTGTCTCCCATAGACTCCATTATATCTGAATAAACAACAGTTTAAAAAATGATTCTCTTTTTCTCTGTAATAATAAAACAGCAGCTTGTACTTGATCCAAACTAAGATATAATTAATGTTTATTGGAAGCAAAACCAGCCTATTGGGTTTATTTAATGTTTACATTATTTACTAGCATACAAAAGACATGAAGATCCAAATCCAAAAAATGAAAGATACGTTATCCAGAAAACCCCAGGTCCCGGACATTCTGGATAACAGGTCCCATACCTGTACTACAAAATACATTCATGGGATCTGTTAAATTAATAATCCATTTTCAGCAAATAATACTATTTCTCTGTAATAATAAACCCCACATATAATGATTAAAATATATTTTAGATTTAGAGAATTATATTATGTATGGTTGAGCCTATGGTTAGCAGAGAAGCACCTGCAGTGAATGACTATGAAGATTTTCATTCATCCAGGTCATAGTATATCTAGTATAGGTAAATCTAAAAACAACTGGACTTGCTGAGTAATCAATGACGACGTTTCACTACTCATCCGAGCAGCTTCTTCAGTTCAACTGACTGGTGTGGGAAGTGAAAGACCTTCATGTCAAGGTGGAGAAACCATCCCTGAACAGAGGTGGGGGCCTTCGACACCACATGTCTGCTACATACAATGCTGTTCTAACTTCTGTACCCCAGAGGGTTCAGAACACTTCACACATCCATTCATGCAACTCTCACAAGTAACACCTGTCTCTAGGAGTTGCATGACACATTGATATAATTAATCCTTATTGGAAGCAAAACCAGCCAATTGGGGTTATTTAACCTTTACATCATTTTCTAGTAGATTTAAAGTTTGAAGATCCTATTACGGAAAGATCCAGAGCATGTCCTGTGTCTGTACCATAAAATGTCATAGTCATGGCAACTGATATATGTTTAGTAAGAAGAGGCAAGCACTGGTTACCTTTGGGCATTCTCCCTAAAACAAAGACCTTCCCCCTGACGATGTTACTTACTGTTACAGCATTTGCAGGACATTAAGGAATAATTCACAAGAACATATTCACTCTAAATTACAGTAATCATTCTCACTCGTGTTTTTCCATTTGTTCCATTTTCAGCTCAGAATATAAATCTACAAGTAAGTTGTACTTTTACAAGTGAGGTTTTCACTGTTGATTTGTCTTCCATGTAGGGTGGAGACCACTGATAGGGCCAAACTGTTCTTTTAACTCAAGCCTGAATCCTATATAAATACATCAGGATAAAGAAGAGATTGCAGAGGGAAGACATCTGGAAGCCGACTCGGTTACTATTCCCAAGTAAATCAGCTCTAACGCTGAGTTTGGAGAAAAGAGGAGGCATTGCTTTGACAGGAAAGAGAGAGCTTTTCCCATCAGCCATCTTTTATTTAGCGTGTGTTGACTGTAAGCAACTGTAAATCGTCACTTTATGTTTTTATCAGTAATACACATTCTGAGTCAAGCAGCCAGGGCATTCTTGAAAATTAAATACTTTTTAATGTATCTCTTTCCGGCAAAACACTTTATAAACACAAATAAAGTTTATTTTATGTGACTAATAAACAAAAGTGGTTATGTTTTTCTAATGTCACTGAAATATTCATAATAATTATCTAAAGGCCCAAAAGGCTCTTAATCGCTGTCTGGCTGCCGACTAGCAGGATAAACAACTGTAGGATTAAAATGCCGCACTGACAAATTCAGAATTCTGATCAGAGTTCCTTGTGCACTAAATTTTATTTGCTTTGAAATTATGTTTATACTACACAAAAAACATCCCAGCCTGAAACAATATTTAAAGTGTCATTTTTGCAGTCAATTTTATGCATCTCTTCACAATCTAAAGTGAATAATTATAGATCAAAGTGGGCGATGCACAGGATATATTTTATATTTATATATTTTTATAGTTCCTAGAATAAAGTACAAAGGGCTGCTCCACACTCTGACTGCAGCACTGCCTGCATTGTGGGTCTGCATTCAATTGGGACAGTAGGGGAGCACTGGGGAGCCTTGTACTTCCCACCTGCCCATGTCTAATACATTGGTGCCTTGCACTCAACAGCACTTTACCACCAATCTGACAGGTGTGCTTGAATCCTAAAGTGCTCAGTTTTGCACACCTAAATGTTAAAGCATATGCATCTGTGGGGGTTGATAAATAAGCCCCTATATATACCTTTATTTGGAAGCTGCCATGATAACAACAGTATAAGAGTACAGGTATTAGATCCATTATCTGGAAACCCTTTATGCCTAAAGCTCCACTGCCATCTCTTATAGACTTTATTTTATCCAAATAATCCAAATTTTTAAAAATGGTTTTATTTTTCACTCTAATAATAAAACAGTAGCTTGTACTTAACCCAAACTAAGATACAAATAATCCTTATTGGAAGCTAAACCAGCCTATTGGGTTTATTTAATATTTAAATATTTTTTTAGTAGACAAGGTATGAAGATCTAAATTACAGAAAGAGCCGTTATCTGGAAACCCCAGGTCCCAAGCATTCTGGATAACAGGTACCATACCTGTATATCTTGTATTGATTATAACGCTTATCTCTTATGATGGCATTTAGACAAAATAATATTAAAGGTGTCTCACTAAAAACCCCTCCAATCTTGTACAATAATGAATAATACATTATGCTGGTTTCACTTTGGACTAAAAATTAACATTATCTTTAAAAATGACCACTTTATTGTGGCACCCTATAGATCTGCTACAGTCCCCAAGTGTGTCTAAATTGAGTGGTGGACATGTTCCAACAGTAGGAGGAGGATAGCCAATCACATCCCTGCAGTCACACAAGCAATGGCAGGCTTCAGTTCCCTATCAGGTTAGCCTAGCTGCTGATTGGTTCTTATCCTACAGTGCAGTGTCTCCTCTGTCCAGCTTGGGAAAGGAGGCGGCATGAACTAGAACAGACGGGTCTAGTAGGGTTTTTGCAGAAATGTGTCTTAGCACATTCCTTCTTTATTTAAAAGAGTTTTATGCACTGGCACATTCTTATTTTTCACACAATAAAGCGTGTCTCCTTTAAGTCAAGAATAACATTACACAGCAACAGGTTAGAGCAGTATTAATGTTTTGCAAACAACCCTCTTGCATCCTTAAACCCGAGTATATGTCGATTTCGATACTAAAGAGATTTTGTTTCATTATTCTCTGTAGCTTAGCCATGGATTGTTGAGAAACTACATCAATAGAGCAAAGGCCTAGAACTTTCTCTGTTGCTATTTACAGTATACTCTGCGGACTCATTGCTTTCCTCAAATGTTTTTTCTTAATGGGGACATTTTGCAGTAAATGGAAGGCTGGGTACACCCATGACATCCCTTTAGCCTTACAAGAACATGCATTAGTGTAGCGTAGTGATGTCAACTGTGCTAAGAATTCTTTTCATGATGCGTAATATTTTAGTGCAAAAACTACTTTTGGGGTCACAAACTTATTCTGCAATTTCAATTATTTTACCCATGAAAAAGGTCTATATGATAAACAATACAGGCTGTCAGTGCAAGCAAGTTGAAGATCCCAGTGTCATATGAACTGGCTTATGTATCAGTAGCAAGATTTGGCTATATTTGTGTGGCTTTTGGCCCCTTTTATATACAACATTATTTTACAAACATGCATGTTTGCACCAAGCTTTAGAAGAAAGACAGCGTGTTTATCTTTTCACTGTGTACAGTAATGTTCCAGGAAGTATTTATCCATATAAATTATAACAAACATTATGCAGTGCGTGTGGACTGGAAGCTACAATTTCACATTGCTCATATAGCCTTAATCCTAATATCCATCTTCCCAGTAATAATAATATTCCTCCCACAGCACTTGCATGAATATGCAGTAAAACAGACTTAAATTGCTATCGAGTGCCCATTGCACCCCTTGATTTTTTTGAATGGGCTATACAAATAAATACCTTACTCCTTATGAAATGCAGTTCGTTTATGTTACTGAATTCATTTTTGCTTTGGTGACTACTAGAGCCAATTCCTGTAATGTACATATTGATAGCTAACAGGAACCAATACAGGTATGATATCACATATTGATAGCTAACAGGAACCGATACAGGTATGATACCACAAAAGGAGACGCTGAAGCCCCAAAGCCGCGAAAAAACCTGAAGATATTGAAATCCCAAACTGTTTCCAAAATTCAGTATTTGAAAAAAATTTTTAAATGTGTATATTGTTCATTACAATACCTTTAAAAGTATTTAACAGTGTATCTAATATTGTAACTTTGTGTGTATAATATGTATAGTGAGTATAATGATGGATTCAAAACCGGAAGGCTGTTTTAAACAATATACATGTAAGTTATGAGTCTATATTTATGCATCTGCTGTGTTGAACCTTTATTGATTTATGCGCTGTATCCCTTATAAGGAATATAAATTCTTTGGTGTTATAATGGATCTTGAGGTCTCTGAGAAAATGTGTAGACACAAAATGCGTCAGACCTTGGATGTTGTTTTAAATTTTAGTTGCTGCAGTCCTTGAATTTTTCAAGTGTTATCTGCAACAATTGAAGATTTGCAAGTACCTGTCTTCCTGTGGTCACAGTTCAGCTTCCTCTTTGGCCTTCACTAAATCCTTAAAAGGTACCAGGGCTCCTCGGTGGTCCATAGTGGTCTGCAGGGCCACCATCAGGGGGGCAAAGGGTGTGCATTTTTGGCCTAAATGGGGACCTGGCTGTGCTTTTCTAATTAGCCCCCTTTGACAGTCCCAAAGAGACAGACATGAAGCCATGAATGGAGCCAAAGAT
The DNA here is from genome assembly GCA_038501925.1 of Xenopus petersii. Taxonomy (NCBI): domain Eukaryota; kingdom Metazoa; phylum Chordata; class Amphibia; order Anura; family Pipidae; genus Xenopus; species Xenopus petersii. The sequence continues at coordinate 40,417,749 of CM076674.1, forward strand.
GCAAAAAGACTCAAAGCGCCGTAAATACCCAAAGCCGTGAAAAGAGCTGAAGCTAAGGAGCTGAAGCTGGTGCCCTGAAGCTGTGAAAAGACCAAAAGCCACAAAAGGAGACGCTGAAGCCCCAAAGCCACGAAAAGACCTGAAGATATTGAAATCCCAAACTGTTTCCAAAAGGTGAAAAGCATTCTCCTGCACTGCAGCTGTTGAGACCAAGAAACCAATTTACCCATCTTACAATCTAAAGTCTATATCACTCACTCAATCACAGCTGTGTCAGTTTCACAAGAACCAACTTGGGGTTTGGGAGGAAGACGTTGTACCCAAAAGGAATCCATCAGACATGGGGGAGAACATACAAAGTTCTTGCAGATAGTGTCCAGATATATTGTCTCAGTGATTAATGTATAAAACTTTTCTGTTCAGGAAACCTTCAGTTGATACATTAGAACCCCCATTTTACGTTTTTTCAGGGGACCAGAAAAAATGGTGTAAAATCCAGGAAAATCAGGGAAATGTATTATGCATAATATATAGGTGGGACAACAAAACAATAATGTAAAATGAGGGAAAACTTAAAATCAGGAAATGTAAAATTGAGATTCCACTGTAGTTAAAAAGCACTAGAGCCCTTTTTTGAACATTTTCTTCAAATTATAAGGTTATTTTGTACAGGAGCATATACAAGTATAATCCGACCCTGTTAATTTTGTCCTAATATATTTTTATATAATATATATAATATATTTTTAATTCAATTTCCCCATCTCTCTCGTATCAAACCACAAAATTGTATGTCTTTGCATCAGATGCATTTGGTTAGATGAAGAAGTGAAATTCATCAGGATGTGCAGATCAGTTCTTGACCGGATATTCCTGACCAAGTTGTCTACTGGTTTTAAAAACCTAATTTCTTAAAATTGCTAACCAAAATGCAATGCTATAAATAACTACCCATTGCATGGCAATCCACAGCTGTGAATTATTTGGGGTCAAAAATAACTGCCAACCCTTTCCAATTATACCAACACAACTATGGAGAAATTCTGAAGGACACAGTTACAACACTCCAAAAATGGAAAACTACATATATTTCTTGGCTGGGGAGGATAAATGCCATTAAAATGCTGATTGTCCCAAAGTTTTTATACAAATTCAGGACTCTTCCCATTCCACTTTTCACATCCTTTTTTCAGCGGCTTCAGAGGATACTGATGCACTTCATATGGAATCAGAAGAAACCAAGATTGGCGCAAGACATTATGTATGCCACGAAAAGGAATGCTGGATTGGCCTGTCTGGTGAGGGCTTTTCCGGCGTACGATAAGACAATCAAAGGCGCTCAACCACCATAAACTTACTGTCAAATTAATGTATAGGTGGTACATGACCCCTGACAAAATACACAAGGCATTCCCCAACTCTCCCAACACTTGTTGGAGGTGCCGACGAGAAACAGGGACTTTCTTTCATATATGGTGGGCCTGCCCCATAGCACTGGAATACTGGAAGAGAGTTAATGAGCTTCTAAATGACATTACTGGTGACCTAACTATCCTCAGCCCAGCAATGGCCCTATTGGGCTATGAGACAGTAGTACGAGACGCAACAACACAGAAGAATATTACAAGGCTTTTTCTGGTCAGCAGAAGTTTATTGGCAAGACATTGGAAACAATCTAGTCTCCCTCAGCGTGCACATATCCAAGCTGAACTTAACAGAGTAGATCTATATGAACGTACTTTTTTCTCCTAAACTTACTTACTGCTTTACTGAAAGTTGGAGTGACATCACCCCCCCCCATTTCTCCCCCAGCAGTCTAACAAAAGAACAATGCAAAGGTAACCAGATAGCAGCTCCCTAACACAACATAACATCTCCCTGGTAGATCTAAGAACAACACTCAATAGTAGAAGCCAAGTTCCACTGAGACTGATTCAGTTACATTAAGTAGGCGAAATAACAGCATGCCAGAAAGTAGTTCCATCCTAAAGTGCAGGCACAAGTCACATGACTGAGGCAGCTGGGAAACTGACAATATGTCTAGCCCCATGTCAGATTTCAAAATTTAATATAAAAAAATCTGTTTGCTCTACTAAAGAATCCCTTTATATACTACAGAACTTAACTGTTATCCACTGTGTATACTGTGTCTTTTCTACTTTTTCAGCTTTGAATGACTGCCCCCATGGCTACACAACAGCTTGTAATATAAACTTGTATATAAACTATAGTAGAGTTTCTGAAGCAAACACAACAGTTATACCAGAGCAACAGTACATTATATTTTAATTACTTTGATTTTTTTGGTGTTACTGCTCCTTTAATTTATGTTAATGGCGCTGCATACAGCATTTTATTATTAAAACAAAAAGCCAATTTATTTTCTTCTTGATTTTATTGTTAGAAAACCTAGATTGCAATTGTTCTGCCTTTGCTCCTTTACCAGCATTATTTGAGCACATCTGCTACCGGGCTATTTCATGTTCACTTATCTTTTTATGATAAGTGTATTTATTTCAAGGTTAAATACTTTATGTTGGCTAATGTCTCTTATTCTGTAGCAACAATTTTTCAATATCAATGACACTGAAGAACCAACAATGACTTTCATTGAAGACTGCGAGTACATTCTAATACAAAGCGATGATGTTAGACAACCTGCACAAGAACTGACAGATGGAAAGGTCTATGATGTATTGTAAGTCGATTAGTTCATAGTTAGCTGCTTTATATTAAACAGGAATCATGTTGTGATAACGGATAAAATAATAATTGGTAAATGTCAGAGTGTATGGCTAAATGATTGTTTTCTATGGCAGAGATGTCTATGTCTTACATCTGGGAATATTGCTACATACAAGTTATGGTAATTAAATAATGGACAGAAGATTGTAGATCAGTTTGCCACTCAAATGGCTCTTGTTTCTCGGATGGAAGAAGAGATACAGAACAAAAGGAACTCGGTAGCAAGAGAAAATCTCAGTAGTATTGTAGGGATGTGAAAATTTAGACACCCTTGCACATTACAGACAGGCACATCCCTAGTAATATGGACGCCTAAGTGGGTCCTTATGGGGATCTTGTGCTTATGTAACCCCTGTAGTTCTCATAGTGTACACCAGATGGCACTGTGTCAGAGTATAAAGGTCTTGGGAACCATGAGGTCTGGGTCCATTGCTTTAGCCCAACCAAGCAGGCTGGAAGGGAATGGGTATATGTCGACCCTAGGCGCATTGGCCCTAGTCATTAGATAGCATACACTTTTATAGATCACTCTAGGAGTGATAGAGAGGTTATTTAGTTGAGCAGCTCAAGGCTCCGCTGAGGATATTAGAGGGATTAAGATCCCAGGGTATTACTGACCCGGAGTAGGGACTAAAGTGTTGAGACTAGGGATGATAGGAATTCCCCTAGACTGCCACTGAAAGAGACCCTGAAAACAGGGCAATACCCCTCACAAGCTGCAACTCTCTCTGTTGTATATTCCCTGGCCCGCAGGGATTCAGCCTATACTGGTTCTTTGAGTATATGCTACCTTTATGCTGTCTGATTGTTCTATACTCCATTGTGGATATCTGATATGTGCTATGTTAAATAAAAACAGTTCATTGTTTAAGAGTTAAAGAACTACTGGCGCCCATCATTGTGCTATTGCACCTGGTTACAGTTGCACTACACCCTGCCTCCACCCCGCTGCAAGGGCTTACCCCTGAGAGAGAGGTCCTCATTTGTGGTATAACCATACACTGATAGTAGCTTAAACTGAGCCAAAATAAAGTCAGTTTACTATAGCGCTACATTATCAATATATGCAATAAGCTTAAAGGAGTTGTTCACCTTTGAGTTAACTTAGTAGGATGTAGAGAGTGATATTCTGAGACAATTTTCAATTGGTTTTCATGTTACTATTTGTGCCTTATGAGTTATTTAGCTTTTTATTCAGCAGTTTGTTATTTTAGCAGTCTGGTTGGTAGGGCCCAAATTACCCTAGCAACCACACACTGATTTGAATAAGAGACAGTAATATAAATAGAAAGATGAGTAATACAAAGTATCAATAACAATATATTTTAGCCTTACAGAGCATTTGTTTTTAGATGGAGTCAATGACCCCCATTTGAAAGCTGGGAAGAGTCAAAAGAAGATGGCAAGACCAAGAGAATGGAAAAGCCAACCCAATTTCTAACAGAACATAAAAAAGTGACTTTGATTTGGTAGGGTGCATTGATGTAGTAGCCTCAGATAACCATGTTCCCTCTTATTCTATAAAAACCCACATTCACACAATAACTGAAAGGCGAATACGCCAACGCACACCAGCTGAATAAATTCTTATACATACGTATCTTTAAAATATTTTTGTTTAATGAAAGAAAATGTAATTCTAAGCATTAAACTCTTACACACTGGTGTTTTACCGATGTTTCATGAGATCCTCAGAAAGCAGTATTAGCAAATCAGAATGGAATTGCAAATCAAAAGGGTGGAGCTGGCAAATAACAAGCAAACATGGCTGTACAAGGCCTACGTTTGTTTTTAAATGCAATAACTTTCAAACTATTGTAAATGTGTAATGAACGTATATTGGAAACTTGCTTAGAGTCGTGTTTTCTTTCATTATAATTTTGGGTGGAGAACACCTATAAGAGGCAAATTTCTTATTTAAAAACATTTACGTACAGGTATAGGATCCATTGTCTGGAAACCCGTTATATAGAAAGCTCCGAATTATGGGAAGGCCCTCTCCCATAGACTCCATTTTATGAAGTCAGATTCGTGAATTTTTCAGAAAAGCGTAACGGAACAGATTCACTCATCACTAATTGTGACCTGCGATGGGTTTCATATGATGATCCAAAAAAGTCAAGGTTATCAGGTGACAACTCAAAAAAGTCTCACAATTCGAGCGTTAAAGGGATCCTGTCATCGGAAAACATGTTTTTTTCAGAACACATCAGTTAATAGTGCTACTCCAGCAGTATATTGTACTAATATCCATTTCTCAAAATAGCAAACAGATTTTTTAATATTCAAATTTGAAATCTGACATGGGGCTAGACATTTTGTCAATTTCCCAGCTGCCCCAGTCATGTGACTTGTGCCTGCACTTTAGGAGAGAAATGCTTTCTGGCAGGCTGCCGTTTTTCCTTCTCAATGTAACTGAATGTGTCTCAGTGAGACATGGGTTTTTACTATTGAGTGTTGTTCTTAGATCGACCAGGCAGCTGTTATCTTGTGTTAGGGAATTTTCTTTATTAAATTCAATATAATACAAATAAACAAACACAAAGATAATCAGAACATTATATCATCAGAATGAAAACATCAAAAGGAGATATTAACATTTTCCCATAATCTAAGATTTCCCTTATAGATTTTAACCTCTTGTGCCTTAATAACGAGGATTTCCCTTAACACCGCATTGACAGTATATTCAATAGAATCAACATCTTGACCTGTTGATTTCTTACAACGTAAATGCCATAAATAATACTGGATTATTGCAATTATGATATACAGTGTTTCCTTATTACACAGACAGTCCCGGATCAGTATCCCGTATGCAGCTTCAGAGAAACATAAATTACTCAAAAAACCAAATCCCAGTTTTTTACTGACTTGATTATAAAAAGTTTTTGTTATTGGACATTCTACCAAAAAATGTTCCTGAGTCTCAGCCTCCCCGCAGTTCCATGGACAGTTCCTATCCACCACATTCAGGTAACTGAGATTGCCTTTAACAAAAAGCTTACCCTGAAAAGCCAACCAAGAAATATCAAATCATTTTTTAGGTAGCCTTTTACTATTCAGATACTTTATACTTTCTTGTTCAGTGGCACCGGGGCAGTCTCTCAGGACAATGGGGGAACAAAAATGAGTCTTTAGCACTTCATTATAAAGGGTCTTTCTAGGGGTCAGATTCAACGCTCTAGGGCTAATACCCCACTTTCTCAGCATTTTCAGAGCCAACGCCAAATACAATGGGAGAGAACCACCACGAACCTGAACCTCCTTCACTCGCCCTCCCTGCAACCATTCCTTAGTAAAGGGGAGTATCCAAGTTTTTACACTGTTTTCCCACAGAGACATATTGTTTTTAGATAAAACCTCCAAATTAAAATTAAGAAAAATGATACCAAAGAACAAAATGGGACATATCATAGCCAGACCCCCTTCCTCCCTTGGCAAGAATGTTATCCCTCTCTTCACAGGATTCAGCCTATTTCCCCAAAGCATTTGAAAGAAGAGGCTGTACAAGGCTTCTGTAAAGGAAACACATATGAAATGTAAAGAAAAATCGGAATCAATAGAGTCTTTATAACAGCAATTCTTTCTTTATAAGTCAGTCTCCAGGATTTCCATCTCTGAACCTTTGACATGGCAGTTACCAGTTTTTCTTCCCAATTAACCTGCGCATTATCACCTGTTCCAAATTTGATACCTAATATATTAACCTGGGAAGAGGCTACAGGAAAATCCCCACACTTAAAAACAGGTTCAGTCTCCAAAACCCATAAAGCTTCTGATTTGGCTCGATTGATGCAAGAACCAGAGGCCCTTGAATATTCTTTGATGTGCCTATCCACAGCCTCAACTTCATCTGAATTAGAAATGACAATAGTCACATCGTCCGCATAGGCTACTAATCTTGTGGGCTGACAGTCAGACACCGATACCCTCCAATCCACATTCCTGCAATGATCTTAAAAAAGGGTCTATTGCAAAACTATACAAGAGTGGGCTTAAAGGGCACACCTGCCTTACACCTGACTCAACTTCAAAATTTTCCCCTATCCAGCCATTGATCAACGGAAAACTTTTTGACTCTGCATAGAGTTTTCTTAACCAAATTACAAACTGTTGGGGAATACCATACCTTGTCAAAGTAGCCCATAAGTACTCTTGGTCAATGTTGTCAAACGCTTTGGCCTGATCTAATAACAGCAGAAACTTCCCGTGGCCATGAGTCTTACACCTCTCCAGAATTTCCCTTATTGTTAACAAAGCTCCAAAAATATTCCGCCCTTTAACCGTGCAGTACTGAAAGGGAACCAGAAATGTCTCAGAAAGCTTAGAGAGTCTGGAAAAAAGAATATTTGCTAGAAGTTTTCTGTCAGTATTTAACAAAGCAATTGGCCTCCAGTTTTCTACCTGTCTCGGATCTTTCCCTTTTGATAACAGGATTAAGGAAGAAACCCTCATAGAGAAAGGAAGACCCCCACCAACACAGGCACCAATAGATCCCTGAAAGTTATATAGAACTCAGCAGTTAACCCATCTGGTCCTGGAGCTTTCTTTTTCCTTAGCTGCTGTATAGCTTCCACCACCTCTTCACCTGTAATATCTGCTGTCAGGAAGGAAAAGTCTACATTACCAATGTCAGGCCCAGGGGTCTTTTCCAAAAAATGTTTTGTTTCCTCCCTCTGCAAAGCTTTTGTTTTAAACAAAGCAGCATAGTAATCCCTCACCACCTTTAGGATACCTTCCTTTGTCTCAGCTAAATTACCATCATTATTAAAAAGGCCACTGATCATCTTTGTACTAACGGATTCCTTAAAGTTCTGAAAAGGATCTGGAGAAGCAGATTTCCCATAATCCCTCTCTAACACCAACGATTTGAATCGACTGTACTGGCACTGTTTCATTAAAAACTTGAGTTGGGTAATTTCCTCTCCATCCGCCCCTACTGATATACAAGCTTCCAGTTTCTTTCTTAAACACTGATACTTTTTGTTATTATAACGCACCCGTTTAAAGGACTCATTTTTGAAAAATACACGTAACTCCTCCTTAGCTCCCTCCCACCACTGGGATATAGAATCAAAAAAATCCACCTTTGACATCTGACACTGAAAAAAATATTTAAAAAGAATTTGAACTTCTTCATCTTCCAACAAACTCCCATTAAGTCTCCATATTCCTTTTCCCCTCCTAAACCCTTCTAATCCCCCAAAAGCACAGGATACCCTTAAATGGTCAGAATATTCAACTGCTTCCTCCTTAACATCAGAGAATGACTCCCCCTTTTTTTATGAAAATCATGTCTAACCTACTGCTGCGGTCAGCACAGAAATATGTATGTTTCCCCACACGTCCCCCCCAGGTACCAATATCAACCATACCTGCCTGACTAAGAATATTGTCAAAAAACTGACCCTCATATTTGTTAAACCTCCCAGTTCTGTCTTTAGCACAGAGGACTTGATTAAAATCACCTGCTAGAATAACTGGGATGGAAGTGCACAAAAACTGCCTAACTTCAGACAATAAGGCTCTTCTTTCAGATATTCTCTGGGGGCCATATATATTTATTAGCCTTACCAAAACCCCTTCAATCTTAACATCAATCATTAGACATCTGCCTATTTGTATTTCTACCAGACGGACACTACCTCCAAAATCTTAATACCCTTAAAAAGGATGGCAACTCCTCCTGCTGAGTCTTCTGCTATAGACCATAGAGAGCAGCCATATTGCCAGTCCCTCTTTGCTCTAAAAATCTCAACTGTCTTTGTGAGCCGTGTTTCCTGAAGGAAGATAACATTAGCCCCCGAATCCTTCAGACTCTCGTATGCAACAAAACGAGCCTTATCTGATTTTATACTACACACATTTGATGTTAAAAATTTAAAGGAAAAATCTGGCATGGTATTACTTTTTACCTCCCCCATTCTCCTCCTCAATAGAACCTCTTCTCTTAACCTGAAATCTGGGCTGCCCATCTTCTTCATCCCAGTCAATCACCTCATCTTCCTCCATTGATTCCCACTCTTCCTCATTACAATTCCTATCTTTTTTCTTTTTAACTTCCCCCCTTCACTTGTCCTACTTCTCTTCCTCCTGGTTTGCCCGAGGACCCCCTTAGAGCATTTCTCCTTCTCCTCCTCAAGTCTCCTCAGATCATCCTCCTCTGCAAGTTCCCCCCAACTTTTCCCATCAGGGAAAATGAATCTGTTTGACACATCTCTTTAGCAACAGTTATTTTGTCTTGCTTCTTCCTTGAATTTTTATCAACCACTGTCCAATTACCACCTTCTTTTTTGTTTTTTACCACCTCCTTTTTACCTGCCTCAACAACCTCCTCTCTTTCAGTACCTGCACCTTTCTTATTTTTCCTTCTGACACTGTTCTCCTGACTGATTCCTTCTTGCTCTGTGGACTGTTCCGTATTTCCATCTGGGGAAGAAACCTGATCATTTTGAAATTCCCTCTCAATATTTGGCCAATTTTTCAGCACATTATGCCATGCCTCTGGGCAGTCCCGATGTATATGGCCCAATTGTTTACACAAATTACAACTTATCTTATCACATTCTTTACTGTCATGGCCCAGACCTTCACACAAAGCACATTTTTTTACTTCACATTTATTAGCAAAATGCCTGTTGGACCCACACCTACGTATGGCACAATTTAGGCTGACCGGCATAAAAACAGACCCCTCTCTCTCTGCCAATGAAAAAAGAGTTTGGCAGATGCTTGGGCACATGCAACTCCATATTCAAACGAACCTGCACCTTCCAGTCACAATCCCAGAAGCCTTCCTCATCATACACCTTAGTGAGAGGGGAGAGCACAGTGCACTGCCTGCACAGCCAAACCAACATCCTCAGGGGGGACAGATTCATGTTTAAAAGAGACAGTTACAAACTTAGTGTCAGGTTTAGAAACAGGTACTGCTTTAAAACCTTCCCATTCAGCCACACCCTTTTTCTGTTCATATTTACACCAAAAAGCCTCTAAGGTTTGTGTTAACTTAAAGCATACATCATATTCACTGTCAGATATTGTAATTAAAGCAAAAACATCATCAGGTGTAAAACCCAGAGACTGTTTAATAAGGTTTCTTGCTACAAACCTCCTGCCAGGCTCCTTCCCTTTTTCTCCAGTCCACTTGATTTTTGCAACATTTTTTCTCTTAAATGTATTTTGATCCATGTTACCATTGTTCTGACCCAAACTGCTCCATCTCCAAACAGTAGCTGAGTCATTTCTTGCCTGAAAATCCACTTTTCCTTTTTCCACCCCTTCCCCCGCATCTCATTAGAATCATTGGGTTCAGGCAACTTTGCATTATCAGTGATTGCACTGCTGTTCCCACCTGAACCTGCTTTCTCTGCAATCACCTTTGCTTTTGTGTTTAACCCTTCACCCACAGCCCCCTGCTTCCCCATACTCATAACATTTAAAACAATATTATTAGATACATTGGAACTAGGAGGAACCTTAGAAACATTCAGTTCATTTCTGCTGTGACTATTTTCATCCTTTTCAGTTGCATTACTTTTGCTTAGTTCATTTTCACTTAACTCATTAGGGTTTGAATCGTCCAAAATAGTCAGTTCCATGTCCTGCACAGCTTTACCAGAAAGCGCCACTTTAGAAACAAATTCCTTCTGTGCTGCAGACTCTCCTTTCTGCATTTGCTGAAATCTCACTTTATCACTATATGTCTCTCTCCAGGGCTCAATCTTTTTAAGAACAGTCTCCATTTCACTTTCCACCTCCTCCAAATCTTTATTTAACATTGTAAGCTCCCGTATCTTCCTTGCTCGGCTCTCACCCTTTGCCAATTTAATGTCCATTGCAATCCTACAGATGTTACTGTCCAAAAACTGCTTTTTCTTGTTCAACCCATCCATGGCTCTAAGAGCCCCCACCACAAAGTCAGTGTCCAGAACAGAGTCTTTAGCAAAACTTTCCCCATTGTCAGTATGCTTAACACAGTCTCCATAAACTTTCTCATACTGATTAGGCTCCTGCTGTTTGGCTCTCCTGCTGCACCAAATCACTCCAGCTGGCAGTGTCTCTTACCTCCGCAGCTTGTCCCTCTTCAGCCTCTGCCTCCTGCAGTACTCCTTCTGCCACTTGTGCTGCCACTTTCCCAGCCTGAAGTTCTGCTGTCGGTTCTTCACAGACATCATCACCACTGGCCGGTTCCACCACATCAGGGCTTGCACACTGGGAGTCACATGGTCCTGTAGGAGCGTCCACCTCCTGGTTAGGCGCCATCTTGCCTGCCTCTGCATTGGAAGGTGTTGCTGTACACTCCTTTTCCTCACCATCAGAAGGCACAGAGACACTTTCATGGGACTCAGCTGATTTTATATTTTCCATTGCTTTTGCTCTGTGATCACTTGGCTTCTTTTTGCCAGGAGCTACTGTCAATTCTTTCATCTTTTTACCTTTCCCTGGCCCAAGCCTGGAGCATGTACATACACTTCTGGGGCCAACAGCATTGCCTTTCGGCATACTTGATGTAAAACAAAAAAAAAAGGGGGAAAAACGGCTACAGTATATCTTTCTATGGAAAAAAAAAAAAACTCACCCAGACCCAAAAAAGGGCCTGGTCAAATCACAAAATCCACCAGAGATCCACCGAGGAACTGCTAGCCTGTTGTTACCCTCCTAAAGGGAGGGGGGTGATATCACTCCAACTTGCAGTACAGCAGTAAAGAGTGATTGAAGTTTATCAGAGCACAAGTCACATGACTTGGGGCAGCTGGGAAATTGAAAATATGTCTAGCCCATGTCAGATTTCAAAATTTTATATAAAAACATCTGTTTGCTCTTTTGAGAAATGGATTTCAGTGCAGAATTCTGCTGGAGCAGCACTATTAACTGATTCATTTTGAAAATAAAAAAAAATGTTTTTCCCATGACAGTATCCCTTTAAATTCGAAAAAGTCGCACAGTTTTGAATTGTCGTACTATTTTGTTGGGACTTTTTCCGCACTGACTTTTTTCCTGACCAGAATTATTTTATAAACGAAGGCAATTCATGGATTGGCGTTAGGTTGAATTTGATTTGATTAGGTTAGGTTGTATTTGATACCATTAAAAAAAATTGAAAATTTCGAGTTTTAGTAAATGCCTCGCTTAATATCCAAGACACCCAGTACTGTGTGAAGTTGACAACAACATTACTCATTTTTGCATAAATCCTCAGGAAAACAATTGTTAAGTGCACAGTGTACAGTCTATGCAAATAAAGCCAGTATTAACAGAAATTCAAAAATGGGATCTCAGAGTGCAAACAATTTGCTGTCACTAATATAACCCCACAGTAAAAGCGATGAACATAAAGAAGATGGAGCTAATGACATACCTAACAGCAATGTTACTTTGTATGTGCGGCATAAACATTTAATGAGTCCATGCTTTGCTAAAGTGCACAGATGGACTGTGCTTGTTGAAACTCTTGAGTATCATTTTGTGCTGTTTGTATTTTATTACTGAACATTAAAAGTAAATTTTTTTAAAGATACAAGTGTAGAAATGTTAATTAGAACAATTTAAAGTGTATATTAGCACTCTACTACATTATAGCTGCCAATGCTTACAAATAAATCAGGAAAAGAGCTAATGCAGAGCAAGCTGGAAGTTTGGAGATAGAAGTCTAGGGCCCATTTAATTAGACAAAAGATAACTTTTTTAGAAGGGCTCAAGTTTGTATGTATTTGTAGCTTGTATTTGTATTTTGAAGGTCGTTGTGAGGTTCCTTCTTAGGTTTGTCATCTAATAACAATAACATCATAAGGCTCATATACCACCAATGGGACAAGCAAAGTGCAAAAATGTGTGTGCAAAGCCCTGTTTTTTGCACCAATGTAACTTGCACTTAGCCATTTGATAGCACTGCATACAGGACAGATTGGGGGTAATTCTAATTGTTTATGCTATGGCTCAAAGGTGTACTTAAATGGACACTATAGTGCCACATGAGTTCAATGAATAGTGCTTATGCTAAAGATCCTTTTGGCCTATTTTTTGATTAGGAAATAGAAAAATCATAGGTATTTAACAATCAAAACTATAGACAAGCCCCATGCATTGCACTAATGTTGAAAGGGGGTATTTTGTCACTTTAAATGAAACAAATGTCTGTGTGCACAGTCTAAAGGTGGCCATACAACGGGCGGATTAAAGCTGCCGATATCGGTCCTTTAGACCAATTTGGCATCTTATCTGCCTGTGTGTGAGGGCTCCTGACGGGTCCTCAAGTTTGATTTTTTTTCTGCGATCCAGGGCTAGTTGATGTGGCCCTGAGACCTGTCGGTGCCCATTCGCCGCATTGTAATCCAAACATTCAGCCCCAGGGCCAAACTTCAGATTCACCCGATATTGTCCTGCCGTTAGTGGGCATATCAGGTTTAAGATCCGCTTGTTTGGCAACCTCACCAAACGAGCTGACCTAATAGCGTATGGCCACCTTAAGACACATAGCCAAGGGATTTCTGCATCTCACTGACTTAATAGAATCAAAGTGTTACTCATTTTAATGCATCCTAAAGTTCTGCAAAGCTTTTCCACAAGTTCTAGAGAACCAAATCCCCTATATACGAAGTCTAAATCTGAAGATCCTGATACTAACGCCTCCAAGGACAAGCTCACTATGTGGGTGTGCCAAGGAGCTATTGAATCAGGTCATCTAAAAATACTTGCGTAATTCAACAAATCAGCAAGTTCCAGCAGTGACTTTTTGCAGCATGTGAGCCATTTGTTTTTATGCTGGCATGGACCACAACTGTCTGGACAAACAGAACAGACAAACATGCAACATGTCTAGTTTTAAGAACATAAAAAGGCACAATAAAAGTTGTATATATTTATCATTAAAAAAGAAGCCTTTGATCATTTTATGTATTAATACAGATGGTTGAATTCCTCACACTGTGACTGCCAATGGCGGCTTATGCTTAGCAAGAGTACAGTTCCACCAGATGCCAAATTGGCTGGACCAGAAGGCAAGGCATACGGAGGGACTGAGTGGGCTGAGATGCTGAAGTCACATACAAGAATGAATTTGCTTCGGTTAAAGATTCCTGTAATATCAGTTTGTTTATTATTCGTCTATTACATATAATGTGTATACTAAGGACGATTGGAGTATGATGTCATCACTGGAAGGATGTCAGAAGGAAGGAGCAGATTTAGTGAGGCAGAATATGAAGAGCAGATGTTAACACTAAAGATGTGGAAATGAGGAACCATTGAACACTGCACGTCAATAAAACATAAAACAGCCCAAATGTAAAACACTGCTACGTTGACATAAACGATTTTCATAAAAATAGACTTTTCTAGTAGTATGTGCCATTGGATAATCTTAAATACTGGGCACCGATCACAGCAAAACTGTTTTCCTCACCAGAGGTGCGGGTTATCAGAATCTGCAATCCATTTATAGGGAAACAAAACTATTCTGGGCAGAAAATACTCCTAGTTAGCACTGTGAAGGAGCTCCCGGTCCAGATGACTATGTTGGGACAATCCTATGTCATATCGGGTACTTGCCCTTACTTATGTGGGCCTTTATCTCCCTATGCACAACACTACACTTTGCTATGAGCCATGTACTATAGGCCAAGGAACCCCCTATCCCCCCCAATCTGCACCTTTACATTCAATAAAAAACACAGAGACATGTTATGGCAAAAAATCTGTGGAGGTCACAAGCTTTATTTAACAGTTAAAATTCAAAGTTTAGGTACACCCTGACCCCAGCTGCGGCTCTCATTCTCCAAACGTGGGCTCCTGCCCAAAAAGTTTCCAAAAAACCTGAAGCAGGGATCACGGGGCCGGGCGCACTCAGTGACCGCCTTTTTGCCCATCCCCCTGCTCCCTCGTTGTGCATAATGGCGCTAACCCAGTCACTTGCATGCATCAGAGAAGACCGTGCAGTCCCAGTCTGATGCACACTCGTGACTCACCAAAGGTAGGCCTGCACTATAACCACTTCGTAGACCTAGAGCCGCACTGATGCCTTGACCACCACAGATAATGGTACTCCAGAGGAAGGCGAAAACTCTAGCACTTTTCAGCCAATTTAGTGCCATGAGAAAAATTCCTTCCTGACCCCAAATAGGCGATCGGTTGTAACAACCCTGGAGCACCTTTTTCTCGATCGAATCCACCTTACCTAGGGAGGGAGGGTGGGAAACAAAAAACAAGTAAGTATGAGCAAAAATCGCCACAGCATCCCCTTAAAGCACTGACCTGCCTCACGCTCCTCCTCTGCTTCCTCCCCCAACCCGCCCACTTTTTTCCCGCCGCGGCTAGCCCCTTCCTTTGTTCTACCTGAGGGGCTAGCTGGGAAGGGTTGGGGGATGCTAAACACGGGCACATTATGGGGGAAGGGGGGCCTGGCCTAAATCCATTCCTACCTAAACGGTCCTCATTCCCCCTAGGCCAAGGAACCCCCTATCCCCCCCAATCTGCACCTTTACATTCAATAAAAAACACAGAGACATGTTATGGCAAAAAATCTGTGGAGGTCACAAGCTTTATTTAACAGTTAAAATTCAAAGTTTAGGTACACCCTGACCCCAGCTGCGGCTCTCATTCTCCAAACGTGGGCTCCTGCCCAAAAAGTTTCCAAAAAACCTGAAGCAGGGATCACGGGGCCGGGCGCACTCAGTGACCGCCTTTTTGCCCATCCCCCTGCTCCCTCGTTGTGCATAATGGCGCTAACCCAGTCACTTGCATGCATCAGAGAAGACCGTGCAGTCCCAGTCTGATGCACACTCGTGACTCACCAAAGGTAGGCCTGCACTATAACCACTTCGTAGACCTAGAGCCGCACTGATGCCAACCAATGGAAAAAAGGGGAGGGGTGACACCTAACCTTTCCAATGGCCCCACTACACCACCTGTGACCTCCACCATTCCTCAATAAACACCTTAATGTTCCCAATGAACAAGCTCAAACCTTCCTCCGATAAATGAACTCCATCCTGTCTGTACAACCTTGTTTGCCCACATTTTATATTTTCATGCCTTATTACGCCCCCTCTGCCGGAAGAACACATGAATTTATGCATGGCCCTGTTAACCTTCTTCCTGACCTTCTCAATGCCTTTTGGGGAAGAGGCGCCTCTCCAATTGCTTCTAGGGATCATATCTGACCATGCCACACATCGGATTCTCCCCTTGCTCAAAATATCTGTTAAGTCAGCCTTCATGTTTTCAATAAGAGCTGGGGTCCTATGTGACGTAAGATCATTCCCCCCCGCATGTATGATTAATAAATCTATAGGATTCCTTTTTGCTGCTTCCAAGGCCATACCTCTCACCTGCTCCCATCTCATCCCTCTCTTACCAAGCCAAGCGATCTTCATGTGTTCCTCCGACAAACCCATCTGCTGTCCTGCAACCCCTGCATGCTTCATTGCCCAGAAAATAAATGAATGGCCTAATATCAAAATGTTGCAAGTTGTCGCACCTCCTGCTGCGACAAAAACAAGAACATTAGTTCAAATCTTCCCTTGCATCGTTTAAAGGTCTTATGTATTTTTTGTAAGCCTTCGACTTCCATCTTCCCAACGCCTTTATCCTCTCACTACTTTCCCCTCCCATTGCTGCTTCAGTCGCTGCACCAATTCTAAAAGAATGAGACCCGAATTTCTTAGGATCCCACCCATTATTGATCACCGCCTTTTTCAAGACCTGTCTGAACTGAAAAGCAGAGAGAGGGGAACCATCCTCATGTAATAATAATAATGGACCTCCTTCCGGGCGCACTACCATATATTCCCGTACTAACCTAACAGGGCATGACACTTCCCCCGTTTCCGGTATACTTACCCATCTTCCTTTTCCCATCTGATCTGTCTTAGAACTACGAATATGAATCAACAATTTATTCTCTTGTATAGACACAACTTTATAACCTAACCCCTTTCCTATTGCCTTTTTTGAAGGTGGCACTAACTCACTGATACGAAATGCTCCTCCAAATGACAATGCAAAAACTGCTCTAAACAACACACACTCAAACTGGTCAAAACAAATCCCCCCCAATGACACCAATAACTGTTGCAACCTAGTCTTAACAATGGGCTCCCTTTTATCCATCTTAGGACCCTCTAATCTACTCCAACCTTTCAAAAGCTTTTTAATGACAGGGTTCCGTGTAAAATCAGGTCTCCCTTCTGCCAACGAAAAATGCGATATTGCCGCTAACGTAGTCACCGCCATTGCCTTGGACTTCCCTTCCTTATACATTTCTTTCAAAAATTCTAACAAATCCTTAAACGCATAATTTTTCTTACCACCAGTGCAGAATAGGTGCCACCTTTCCCACGCCCTTTTATAGCTGGCGAGGGTTTTTTCCGACAACGACCTCGCATATAACTCTTCTAATATGGGTTCACCAGCTGCCACAAATGACCAGGGCACACATGAGCCATTTTTTCTGCCTTAGGGGCCAGTTTAAAGAAAATCCCCCATTTCTCCCTTGACAATGCGTCTGCTAATGTGTTCTCTACACCTGGCACATGCTGTGCTTTGAATGATATATTAAACTTCATGCAAATTAGCACCAGCTGCCTCAATAACCTAATTACTGGAGGAGAATCGGATGACAAATTATTCACTGCATGAACTACTCCCATATTATCTGATAAAAACCTTATTGCTTTATTCTCCAGTTCTCCCGCCCACAACTCCAGCGCTACCAAAATAGGAAACAACTCTAACAGTGTCAAGTTTTTCGTTAACCCTTTCGTCTGCCATACTCTTGGCCACCTGCCAGCACTCCATTTTCCTGCAAAATATGCCCCAAAACCAATACTCCCTGACGCATCTGTGAGAAAATCCAATTCCTGGCTAAGCCTAGCCTCCTCAATCCATATCCTTATTCCATTAAATTTATCCAGAAACTTGTCCCACACCTTCAAATCCTCTCTCAATTCCTTTGTAATTCTGATTTTATGGAATGACTTTTTTATCCCTGCCATGGATTTTTCCAGTCGCCTATTAAAAATCTTACCCATGGGAATTACTCTACAGGCGAAGTTTAACAAACCCAACAATTTTTGCATTTCTTTCAATGTTACCTTGCCTGCTGTTATCACCTTCTTGACTGCCTGCGCTGTCCTATCCACCTTATCCTTTGGTAGCCTACACACCCTTGCCTCTGAGTCAATTTCAATTCCCAAAAACGTCAATATTGTCGTAGGTAACACCGTCTTTTCCTCCGCTACTGGCACCCCCAACTCTTTCAGCATTTGCAAAAATATTATTAACGTCTTCTGACAAGTATCTTCATATCTCGGCCCAACAATCAAAAAATCATCCAAATAATGAGCTATAGCTACATTCCCTGACTTTTTGAACAATAACCAATGCAGAAATGTGCTAAAAGCCTCAAAAAACGAACAAGATATCCCACACCCCATAGGTAAACACATATCCACATAAAAAACTCCTTGAAAATAACAACCCGTCAACTTAAAACTATCAGGATGCAATGGTAAAAGCCTAAATGCCGACTCAATATCCACCTTTGCCATCAAAGCCCCTTCTCCCTGCATCTTAACTATCTCCAATGCTTTCTCAAAAGACTGATATTGAACTGAACATTCCTCCTTGTCCAACGCATCATTTACTGATGCCCCTTCTGGATAGGACAAGTGCTGGATCATCCTATATTTCCCTGGTTCTTTTTTAGGTACAATACCCAATGGTGACACCACCAAATCCTTTATGGGCATTTCCTCAAATGGACCCGCCATCCTCCCTGCCTTCAATTCTTTCTCCAGCTTCTGTTTCAATGCTTCTTCATGCTGAATAGCCGACTTTAAATTCTTATATACTTTAATTGGAGTCGGAGCCTCTAAAACTGGTATTCTAAACCCTTCCAAAAAACCCTTTGCCAAGAATTCTGCTTTATCTCTATCTGGATAATCCTGCAAAGCCTCACTTAGCTTGCCCACCTGTACTGGCGTTTCCGCTCTTCTGTTGAGCTGCTCGAAAGGGCTGCCTATTCCCCTCCTTCTTTTTGTTGCATTCACTTACTGCATGTGATAAACCACAAGCTGAACATGCATGTCTAAATCTACAAGCATACCCCCTGCTACAGCGCTTTTCATTATAAGCAAAACAAACATTCCTTGGTTTATGAGATATCAATCCTCTACTCACATTGTTAAAACCACCTTGCTCCTTTGCTACCCATCTGGTCCATAAATCTATGTCTTTTTGACCAAATGACAACATCTTACTATTGACCATCTTTTTTCTAAATGCCCTGTCATAATCAGACCATGAAGTGCCCTTGTAAAAAAGATATGTGTCCACTATGGTATCAATGTACTTAATAACATTAAGGCATTGCTCCGGTTTTCTTTCCAAATAAACGCTAGTAAAAACCAAAAAACCTTTCAACCAATCAAAAAACGACTTATTCTTCCTCCCTTCCCCCTCAATCCTAACCCCATCTTCCTTGGCCTGCACCATTTCCCTTGTCAAATCATATATATCGACAAATTTTCCGTCTTCAATTGCCTTCCTCAATTTTCTAGGCAAATGTGCTGCTGTTTCTGTCAAAGCACATGCATAAGTATCTGCTGCTCCCACCAGCACCAACTGACTCCTCTCCTTTACCGAATCCCCTGCCTTTTTCTCCTTTCCTTTACCTTCCTTAAAGTATTTTTTAATCAACGCCAAAATTTTCCCCCCTTCTGTCTCACTATCCGAAGTCTCTGATTCTGAATCCCGATTAACCAATACATTAGATCTCAACTCACCCAAAGCACCAACCATCCCAGATGAGCTGCCACCTTCCTTCTGGACCTGATGAACTGCTGGCGACTTAGCCGAGATGCGACTCTCCTCCCTTGCAGAAAGACTTGCTGCCGAAGTAGACGCCTGATCCCCCAGACTTCCAGCTTGACCTCCGTGACCTCGCCGCTGTTCCCTTCTCTCTTTTCTCCACTGTCTCCAACTGTCCTCCTCCTCTTTGTTCCTGAAAAAGAAACCTTGACCACAGTTATTACCACTGTACCTATTGCCTCGCTGTTCCACCCACCTAGGCCTCCTTGTATATTTCCAAGGACTATGATTCTGAAAGCCGTAATAATTTAAATCCCCATCATCCTCATAAATGCCATCATCGAAATATTCATCATCATCATATTCATATTCATCATCATCCTCATCACCAACATAATCATTAAAATCCCTCTGATCCCAGTATTGGAAACCTCTACTGTGCCTTTGCATCTGAGAATCGTGAATATATCGGACACGGCCATTACCCCTGAACTTCCCCCTGCCACCCCCCCTTGCCCTTCCGTGCCCAAACCCCCTAACCGCGAGAGAAGGGGCAGACTCTGTTCCCCACTCCCCGTCCTCAGATTCCTCCTCCCTTACCCACCCCCCTTCAGGTTCAGGGTCCTCACTGTTGCTGTCCCTATCCTCAAAATCCCCCCCCGAAACCGGCTGCCTAAATTCTCCCCTTGTATTAGAGGCCGTGGAGCCTCCCCCAACTTTGCAGGAAGAACCTTTATCCCTCCCTCCCCCCCTTGTAATAAAGGCTGTGCAACCTCCGCCGAATCCGCTTGATGGGCCATTATCATTGGTGGGCGTGGGAGTGGGAGCGGGACCACCCCCCTCCCTAACCCTACCTGTGGGCGACTTTGCGGAACTCTTTACTGAACCCCGCAACCCCCCCGCCCCCTTTGCGGCAATCTTCCCCGAGCCCTTCCGCTGGCCTCTTCCTTTAAAAACATTGGTGGCAGTGGCTCCTTCCAGGCCCGCTACCTCCCTCTGGGCACCTCCCACCTCCTTCCCCGAATGAACCGGGCTCTTAGGGGAACACTCGGCTAACCGCTTACCTCCACTGACGTCACCGCCGAAATCTCGCGATAACTCACCGCCTCTGCTCACAACTTCACCGATCCTCCTTCGCGCTGGACGTCTTCCGGATCCCTCCTGCAAAGAAAACCTCACCTTCCTCTTCTGCCTGAGCCCATCCGACGACGCTGCATCCTGCTCCCACTCCTCCCGGAACCTCTTCGGCCGAAGAACATTCCTCCTAAGCGCGACCTCTTCCGCTCCGATGCCTTCCATCTATGGCTCCCGAATCTTCTACCGCTGCCAACGAAAACTTCCTCCGCTGCTGCTGAATTCTGCTGCTGGTGTCGCCGCTGCCGCCAATCCGATGAAGGACCTGCAGGAAACAAAAAACAAGTAAGTATGAGCAAAAATCGCCACAGCATCCCCTTAAAGCACTGACCTGCCTCACGCTCCTCCTCTGCTTCCTCCCCCAACCCGCCCACTTTTTTCCCGCCGCGGCTAGCCCCTTCCTTTGTTCTACCTGAGGGGCTAGCTGGGAAGGGTTGGGGGATGCTAAACACGGGCACATTATGGGGGAAGGGGGGCCTGGCCTAAATCCATTCCTACCTAAACGGTCCTCATTCCCCCTATTGTCAACATTGGCAAAAAGGTGCTCAAATAGTTTCATTAACCTTGTGACACCTTAACCAACATTTCTTCAATAGTGGCAGCAATTTGCACTGTCAGTCATGTGTTTCCTGGACCTCTTATAACCACCTTTAGTTGCATAATTGAATTTATCCTTTTCGGTGTTCCAAAATGTTTCCCAATGAATAGCTTCCCTTGAGTTTTTGCTGTGATGACATTAACCCATGCTAATGGAGACAAATGATCTTTTAATACAGAATTTTGTTTTGCTTATTTACACCATAACACTAAAGTCGTTGCCACTGAAAGTGAATATAAAAGTAGGAGGAAAGTGATGGTTGTGAAACTTGGGCTGGTTTGTTTGTTCTATTATATCAGTGTTGGTGCTCAGCCATTGAGCAAGGATTTCTCCAATACAGAACTTCCTTTGTTTAAGAGAGGAAGGGTTTCACATTTCATTTTCAAGTATGTGTGTGGCAATAAGCAAACAGAATAAGCAGTTTTATGTTGTTCGGGCCAATGATAACATAAACTTGTCAGTTGGTGCAGAGGTGGAACAAATGAATATGATATGAGTTTACAACTCCATAGCTTAAAATCTCACACACATTTAAATATTTAAACACAACACTCAGTAGCTAAAATTCCCTCCAGTGCATCATTTTCTTATCAGTGAGTAGGAATCTTTAAGCCTTAGTTACTGCTGCAAGTGGGGTCAAGCTAAAAAAATGCAAATGTTATGTTGTCTTTATTGACTTGGTACTTGCATCCAAAGATGCTCTTTGTACTTCCATATAGTTGCCGTTGCTAAGTGCCGTTGCATCCATCTTGTCTGCTGGCAAACTTGAAGCTACTGCCACGTGGGTGTGGTGGGAAATCCAGGGCTCCCACAATAGATTGTGTCAATGGCCACAACACACTTTTTGCAAAACAATCACATGCTATTTCTGCTTTAAGCTATAAACCAAAAAATAAATTCTCTATATTCATGCTATTTTAAAAATTCAATTTATTGTATTATATTAAAATATTTGACCCCACATGGAGCCTAACGCGTTTCATGCTTAGCCAGCACTTAATCATAGGCCAGTTTCCTGAAGTAATCCTTACTATGAAAATGTTAGCTGCCCCTTGAACCCAGTTTAAAGTGCACACTTGCAATAGCATTCATCTAGACGCAATTGCAGAGCTCACTCAAAGGCTTACACATTAAGCGCGAAATGCGTCAGGTTCTCTATGTCCTAATAAGATGCTGTTTTTACTTTTAATAAATGTTTGAATGCTTTTTCTTGGGGTATCCATATTTTTTGCATTTATTTGCACTTTTTGCACTAACTACAATAGTAAATAAATCTTTATATCCTGATATTTAGGCTCAGCAAACATTCATCCTGTGGTGTTTATACAAATGCCTGTAGAGGTCACTGTGCTCAGACTTATACTTCCTGGACAGCTTAAAATTGAAAGTTACTGTTGTGTAATGGCTGTCTGACTCCGCTAATAAAGCACTGTTATACTCTACTCATCCTCGGCTACCCAAAACAAAACACATCCATTTATAATTATATACCACAATTTTAAACTAGTAATATAATTCTGCAGGTAGGAAGGCTACAAGCGAAAAGGACAATGCTTATCCTGTGAAAGAGGCATGGCACAGTATATAAATTGCAAATAGACATTTCATTGAACTATGACATGTAAATGGGATAATGGTTCAAGTTTAAATCAAAGTAACGCCTTTCAAGTCAAAATAAGCCAAAAAGATGCCAAGTTATCTTGCTATTCTCAAAACAACTAAACCTTCAAACTTTTATTAATCGTATTCACCTTCCGAACTCATATTGTCCACAGAATGCTAATTTTGCTGCTCTCGGTCAACTACAAACTAAAGAAGAATAAATATTAGCACAGGTGCTAATGATACAAATGAAACAGCAACTGGGAAAGATTAATGACAGACACCCTCCTCAGTGCCAATAACAACATTAGTCAGGTGTGCAGAATGACTCCAGATACTTTAATATTTATTGCAAATCAGGCTTTTGAGCTTTACTACTCAAAGTAGGGGTACAACATGCTGCAAACTGTCACTTATCATAGAACCTTGCGTTCTGTGATTACTTGGTCGAATCCTTAGGATGAAGACATACAGAGCTACTAGTAGCAGCTACTTGTTGCAGCTACAAAATGCCAAAAAAGATACCCTGCCATAGACAATACTGAGAATTGACTCTGCTAACATTAACATAGTGTCTTAGCAAAGCCAATTATCACTATTGTCTATTTTGTAGCTGTGAAAAGTAGCTGTTACTGGTAGCTCTATGCATCTTCAACCTTAGGTGCTCATTTACCATACTAAAGGAGTGTTTTGTGCAAAATGGTACATTGCCTTGGTTTTTACCCACAATGCAGTGTTTTCTCCTATAATGTCAGTGTAATAGCAGTTAAATGGTGGCATTGTGCCTGATACAGTTGCAACTTTAAGTGAAGAACTCCACAGATTTTGGAGCGATCTGACGCGCTGCGCAAAAACGCAGGCATCAAACCGGATGCAACGGAAATAAGGTAAGTGAATGCATTGTGGGATGGTGTCACAGCATTGATCTGACGCAACACAACTGCACGCTAAATCTGCATCCTTAAACCATAAATTATAGGCATAGACATGCAAATAACTCCTTATTGTGTGACCAACTATGCATCCAGAACAGCTGCTTAAATAGATACAGCTGATTTCTAAGAACACTTTCTCTGCCAACATAATGTGCAAGGTGGGGTTTTTCCTAGCTAGTATTTTATGTTACTTAAAGGATAAGTAAACCTTTAAAATAAGTAAATTGATGAGAATGCAATTCTTAGCACTTTTGTCATTTACATATTTATTTTTTTGTATTCCAAGATATTAAAGGATACATTTGCTGTTAATATGAATTCATTTTGTTCCAACAGCGCCCCCTATTGGTCAGTTTCTGACCAGTCTGACCACCAAGTAGCCAAGGAAGTTGTTAGGAGAAAGAAAGAGGCTGCTCTGATGTTCTTCTGCTTAGGAAAGATCTGAGAAAGGTTTCTAATTGTTTTCCTAAGCAGAAGAACATCAGAGCAGCCTCTTTCTTTCATGTAAATTACAAAAGTGCTTAGAATAGCGCTCTCATCAATTCTACATTCACTTATTTTAAAGATTTACTTATCATTTAATAGGTGGAGAGTGTGGTAACCCTAGTTATAAGACTGGCTGATCACCTATTTCTGGATATTTGAAACTTTTGTAATTGTTTTTAGGCTTTTCTGTTCTGTTCTAAGTTCTGTTTCCTTTCCCTTGGGCAGTGCTTTGCCTCTGTTAGTAGGGTGTCTGAAAAACAGTACATGTCTGGCACTATTGCAGTATGTACTCTATGGACATGCAATAATAATACTAATAATAATTATTACCTTATGCCTCCTCTGATGAAGCACTAAATGGAGTGAAACGCATCAGGAGGAAGGGGCTGGCATGAGGTATGATGACATAGGGAAGAAGACACTGCATTTAGGTATGTTTAATATAATATGATATAATGTTTTAGTTGTCATTATGTTGTTCTAATAAACCCTTGAAATGAGCTACCTTGCATTTTATTTATTTTTTCAAGTACAATATGTTATTGTACCCTATGCTCTGAGCTCACTTGTTGACAGTAAATATACTTTCCTGTAATTGCTGATTTAGCAGACTTTTCAGCAATGTCGTTAAGCCCCACTGTTGAAGGACTACAACTCCTGGAATATTTCAACCTAAGAAGCAGACACAACAAATTCCAGGAATGAAGATGCTACCCTGGTCCCATTTTTTGACTTAAGAATAATATCAACAAGCCGAAAATGCATAATAATCCTGTTAGACAACACCAAAGCATTATATAGTCTAGAAGGCAGGATACTTGATGATACTGTAGATACATTGCATCTATAAGTCTGTGCCATCTACAGGCCCAGACTGTCAATATGTGGATTCTGGCAAATGGCATTGACTATTTAGTGGACTGGTGTGGAGGCTGTTTGGGCCTGTGTATTTGAAATGCCAGGGCCTATTTTGTGTCTCAGTCCAGACCTGGCCATCTACATTGGAGAGCTTGGGAGTGCAGTGAAGACACATTCCTACTTTAAAGGGGTTATTCACCTTTAAGTTAACTTTTGGTATGTTATAGAATGATCAATTCTAGCAACTTTTCAATTGGTCTTCATTATTTATAGTTTTTAAATTATTTGCCTTCATCTTCTGACTCCTTCCAGCTTTCAGATGAGAGTCACTAACTCCCATCTAAAAATCAGTGCTCTGTAAGGCTACATACATACAGTTATTAGTAATTTTGGTTACTCATCTTTATATTCAGGCCCACTCCTATTCCAGTCTCTTAATCAAATCAATGCGTGGTTGCTAGGGTAATTTGGACCCTAGCAACCAGATTGCAGAAACTACAAACTGGAGAGCTGCTGAATAAAAAGCTAAATAACTCAAAAACCCCAAATAATGAACCTTTAAAACAATTGAAAAATTTTCAGAATATCCCTCATCATCCCACATCATATTAAAAGTTACCTCAAACGTGAGCAGCCCTTTTAAGATATTCTTTTTACAGCATTTCTACTACAAATGAGTTGAATTCTAGATAATGTTCTGTAGACGAAACAAATATTGTGTGATTTGGTATATGCTGCTCTTTTTTTCTTCACACTATTCCACCAGGTAAGCTAAACTATGTCCCAATAAACTGTTGAATAAATTGTCAGGACATGTTTAGTCTGTATAAACCTGCAGGATACCAAAAGGGTGTGTATTGTACAGGGTGTGTATTGCAATGAATATAAATTACCTAAAGGCATATTTCGATGCAGAACTGCAGGTATGAAAAAGCCAAAAAAACTGTGATTCAACAGTTTAATTCAATAGTTTAATTGAAATATTAAACTATTTAAGTTATTATAAAATGATTAAAAGTTTAAGTGAGATTTAATCATTTACAAAATTCAAGACAACTGCAAAATTGTAAAAAAAAACAGGGGCATAGAGGAGGGGTCCCCTTTCCCATCCTTCCCTAACTTCCGCTTGATAACAAAACCCATACCTATAATATTTTAGTAACAGACACTGACCCCTCTAAAATTTATTCTTCACCGATTTGTCCAGTTCTCATCTGAAAACAGAACAAATCCTCTCTTCTGGTTGAACAGAAACATAAGGAACTGAACTGAAGCAGTGGTGCTCTACTTGGGAAACTTGTCCCCTGTCCACGCAGGAATTAGACATCTATAAAAATACTCCAGAAAACATTTGCTCCATAACACTGTAACAGCTGGCATAAATATTGTAGCAGAAGTGCCAATCCATATCTCGAGTGATCTTAGGGCATCTACGGTGCATCTGTCCAGTCCCTGTCCCATTTCTGCCTCTGCTCTTTTACTACCAGTGTTCCTGTTGCACTTGTATCATAGGGAAGCTGTAGGGAATGGTATTAGTGACCACTTACATAAAGAAATTTACATAACAATCAATTGATAAATAAAACAATATATGGTGTAGAAGACAATGCTATAACAATATAAATATTTATTATAAAACAAGTGCAGTATTTACAGTGCAGGAATAATAGTACTGGATTGGATTTAGTTTGACTTTATCTTACAACATTGTTTTACATTGGAAAGTGATCATATGTGCAGTCACACAGGGCCAAAGGTGACAACAAAGGCTGCGGCCAAAAACAGATTTTGTTGCAGATTCAACATAGCTGACATACATAGTTATTATAAAATGTAAGAAATTAATCAGCACTTTTAATGTGACCTTTTCTAGCCATGAGATCTCCTCTGCAGCTTGGGGACCCACGATAACGAATCCAGGATTCAGTTAGGGATTCGGCCAGGATTCAGCCTTTTTCAGCAGGATTCAGATTCGGCCAAATCCTTCTGCCTGGTCGAACCAAATCCTAATTTGCATATGCAAATTAGAGGCGAGGTGGAAAAGCAAGTGACTTTTTGACACAAAACATTTTATAAAAAACATTTTCCCCTTCCCATCCCTTAGGATTTGGTTGGTATTTGGCCAAATCTTTCGTGAAGTATTCGGGGGTTTGGCCAAATCCAAAATAGTGGATTCAGTGCATCCCTAATACAATGCTCTATGAGCTGCCCTTACACCAGCCCTTCAGTCACTGGCTTGAAGCTACTTTGAAGAGGTAGAGTTGAGAGATAATTAAAGTGAGCTAGAGATCCTCAACTACAACCAGCTCAAAAACCTCTCTAAAAACAGAAAGTCAAAGCCACGTAAAGTCTCTTTTAGTGCCTCCTTATTTTGCTGATGGCCAGGGTGACAACCCTCTTATAAGCATCACGAAATTGTCGGTTCATTGCTGCATAAAGTATAGGATTAATGCAACTGTTCAGCCAGGTAAGGTTCGCGGCTATCATATGAAGCATTTGGGGCGCTCTGTTTTTGGCATCAAAAATATTGAGTAATAAGAAAGGAATGTAGGAAACAACAAAGAAAATAAAGACCACAAAGCACATTCGGGTGACCTTTTTGAAATCAGAGCCTGAGTCCTTGGATTGGGGCAATGCTCTTCTCTCTAGTTTTTCATGATCGGTGGAATGAGAGGTAACAGCATTTTGGGAAGTACTCTTGTTAGATGGAAGGTGTTCTGAAATAACCTCACTGGAGACTGCTGTATCCACGCCACTGTCCATTTCTTGATATTTCCCCACATCAGTTGAGTTAAGGCCAGCAACGTGATCCTTTGTTGTGTTTTTGGTTTTGAGTTTGTACTGGTCCAGAGCCTGGGCAGCTGATTTTACTTTACGGTGAATCAGGAAGTAGAAGATCCCAACACAGCTAAGACCAATAACGAAGTAAAATGCCATTAAGATGGTTGTGTATGGCCTTCCTTTTATACGATGGAAACTGCAGGTACACACTTTTGGAACTAAAACAAAGACATGCCAAAGTGGGGCAAAGCTAGAAAAGCCCACTACCCAGGTACCTAGAAGGATAAGTGATACTCCAAGTCTACAGAAGATCCGATCAAAAAGCTTGTTGTTGGCAATAAGAATATAACGGCTGACAGCAATGAGGCACAGGTTCAGGATGGACACAGAGTTGGAGACAAACAGCAGCATTCCAAATACCCGGCAGAAGGTGGTGCCACTTCTCCAGTACAGGTGGAGGTAGGAATCTACTGAGAAGGGTTGCAGGAATGTGCAGTAGAGGATATCAGCTAAAGACAGGTTTATTATCAGCAGATTGAACCGGGTCTGGAGCTTTTTATCCAGAGCATAAGCAAGCACTGTCAGCACATTTCCAATAGTCCCCACCAGAGACACCATAATTCCCCATGTCACACCAAAATAGCGATACTCCACGATGGAGGGGTCATAGCAGGAAAAATTGGAATCTGTCTCATTCATGATGGAAGTAGACGTTGTAACAGCTCCTATCAATGAAGAAAATGAAACAATGAAGATGCTTTACATTTATAAAATACAATTTTAAAGTGACCAAAAATCAGGGACAGAAAGGGGGCTGGATGACATTGGTCCCTACAATGTCTAGTTCTGTGTGCAAATGTTTTATGTGCATTTTGCCTGTAGTCTTCAACAATGTCAGTTAATTTTATTCAATTTATAGTAATGTGGAAGTGTTTAAAATCCTTGTTTCTTAATTACTCAGGCTCCACTGTTTAATTAACACGTTTCTACTTTCAAACTCTAAATAGACTTCGGTTGCTGTTATGTACAGTATGTAATCTATTGGTACTCCTCATTCTATAAGGAAGTGAGGAAATTTGTATTAGTCATAATAACGTATATAGTTTTTATGTCTTCTATAATTAACTTCTAGCAAATTCTTATGCCAGCTATAATTGAAGGCTTATAAGGGAATGGCCACATAATACAGAAAAAAATCCCCACATTAACATACGTGCTTTTCCTTAATGCATCTATGAGCAAAGCCACTAAGCCAAAGCTGTGTGTTTCTTGTGGACTAAAATAGATATTATTGTATTTATGGGGTAAACCACATGGGCTACAAATTATTGTGAAGTTTGCACTCTCAGGAAACCATTTCAATCATTTTACATAGCCACAAGTAGTCAAATTGAAACTGCTTGCCTTAAATAGCTATAAGCCACCCCAGGTAAATCAATTCATTTATCAGTTACAGTAGTGGAGTGATTTTCAGCAGGTACAGCCAGAAAACAAAACAGGGAGACTGTAGTAACATGCATGTTTAGACCCTTACTGGAATATATTCTTGTTGGAATGTAAAGTACTCTCAACAAGATTCATACCTGAAAGGCACTGCCCTTTCCCACCATGCCAAATATTTAACTCTGAGCATAACTCTGAGACGTTCAATCGTTTGCCCTGGTGGAAGGCAGCCCCCGACTCTGGGTATAGGCAAAGCTGGGTTTATCATTAGGCACTTGCCTAGCAGCACTTGGTTACAAAGCCAACCCTATCAGCTTACGGCTTGGCACATGGGAGGAATTTTTCAGCAACACTTTGGTTGCAATAAGAACAGTATAACTATAATACATTATTTTCTACAATATTAGCTGACTACTGGTACATAGCACAATCCCTGTCCTACATTTGCAACACAAGCCCTGTCATATATCATGTCCAGTCCCTCTTAAAAACGAGAAACCCCACCTGCAACTCACAGCAATATTATCAGAGGACATTTCTCTAAATCCTGTAGCGAAGCAGTGAGCCTACAGTAGGAAGGCAATTGTTTATATTAGTTTAACTTTGCCTCTGTACAATATTTCTTAGCAGAAAAAAGAAAAAGCCATGAGACTTCCACTAACTTACCCAATACTGGAAGAGTGCCTGCGATCTCAAGCATTTAAGAAACCATTCTGGCTTTATATGTACTGCCTGCCTTCGGAGTGTGCAAGGAAAACCCCACCTTGCTCAATAATCTGACAAAACATCCGCCAGCATGTCATCTCTGAGTTAAACTCTGTCTCTCTAAGGTGCTGATTAACCCTCTTGGTGCTCTCTCGGCCCTTCCCTTGGAGAATTTCACTTATATTTACTTTCTATATCTTTAACTAGCAGCATCCTGAGCTCCTGTGTGCTCCTTCAGTATATTAGTATTGTGTATTATGAATATAGTTTTATTACAGTAGAATTTGCCACAATTATTAGTAGATGCTTATACCCTCTGTGTATGTTTTGGCAAAGCTTCAGTGTTGAAATACCTTGATAAGGAAGATAATAAGAACCTCATACATGGAAATATACAGAATATAAAAAAAAATTGATGTGCCTTTTACATGTTACTTTTGTACTTAGTTCCATGTAAATTCATTTTAATTATTTGTATCTAAAGTATGTGGGTAGCCCCGTTATGGTTCCGTAAACATGTGTTCCTTTATGTGAGTTTATGGATTATATTTGTGTAGGGGTTGTAGGGGTTCAGTACCAGAATACAACCCTTAGACTAGAGCTGGACTGTACCTGCAGCATGAATAGGTAGAAGTAGAGAGATAGAAAGAGAGAGCTTAGAGCAGTCTCAAGTTTGACCCAATGCCTTGTCAGGGAGTATTTGATGCTCCACTTGTCCCCCTAGATCAGGGGTTGTGAACCATATTCAGGTGTAAAAGAAGTTTACAAGCATGTAACACAAGCATGCAAACAGTTCCTAGGGGTGCCAAATATGTGCTGTACTATGTGGTAGCCCCTATGTGGACTGGAAGCCTCCAGGAGGCTCTGTTTGGCAGTATACCTGTCTTTTCTGCAACCAAAACTTGCCTCCAAGCCAGGAGTTCAAAAACAAGCACCAGCTGGGAGCAACATCCAATGGGTTGATAAGAAACATGTTGCTCACGAACCACTGGTTGGGAATCACTGCCCTGGATAATATATAACATAAAGGAGTAGTCTAGATCTGCTTCTAGTGTCTCCTTGAGGGTGGCTAAGTGTGTCTAAACCAGGACTAGAGCCCACACTAAATAAAGATAGAGGGCCCCATAAATGATAGTTAATCAGAGCAGGGCTGGAACCCAATGAGAGTTTCCAGCCAACGATGTTCTAGTAGGCTTAGTACCCAACTGGAACAGCTTTTAATACAGGGCCACCTGATTAGTATAGAGCGTTTCCTAGGAGTGTCCCAGAGTGTATAGAACTGCTTCAGTTGTGAGTACTTATATTGTATTATTATCATTACTCATAAACTCATATACACATTATATTAATAAATAGTACAGTGGGATTCCCCCATTTTAGGCTGTATGCCTACAAGCATTATTATCTGTTTTGATGACAGGGCATGTTATTTATTTGCTTAGCAATCTGTAAGGCTTGTATGAGGGTATATTCTCTACTGACATATTTCAGCCAGAGGAGTAACACCCAAAATTGCCGCAGTTGCAACCTATTGACTTGGATGGTAAATGCATGGCTGAAACTGGTGCTTTTTAGTCAAAAAATGCAGGTTGAATAGAGGTTGGTTAAAAAGTCATCAGTACAAGGACAAAGACATTGGTGTACCACTCTGCTGGAGTATTTAATACATTATCTAAGAGCTTCTGGTATGGAACTACAGCCAAATGTGCTGTCTTTATCTGGTGCAGGCCATGATTTGTAACACCAGCAGTATGTTAATAATGTATTTAACACAATAGACTACAAATACACTTAGGGGGCGATTCACTAAATTCGAGTGAAGGATTCGAAGTAAAAAAACTTCGAATTTTTTTTTGGGCTACTTCGACCATCGAATGGGCTACTTCAACCTTCGACTACGACTTCGAATCGAAGGATTCGAAGTAAAAATCGTTGGACTATTCGACCATTCGATAGTCGAAGTACTGTCTCTTTAAAAAAAACTTCGACTCCTTAGATCGGCATCTAAAAGCTACCGAAATCAATGTTAGCCTATGGGGAAGGTCCCCATAGTCGTGGCTAACTTTTTTTGATCAAAGGATATTCCTTCGATCGTTGGATTTAAATCCTTCGAATCGTTCGATTCGAAGGATTTAGTCGTTCGATCGAAGGAATTATCCTACGATCGTTCGATCGCACTATCTGCGCTAAATCCTTCGACTTCGATATTCAAACTATTTTTCATTCTAATCCTTCACTCAAGCTTAGTAAATGTGCCCCTTATTATATGAATGTTGAATGAGAGAGAGAGAGAGTGTGTGTGTGTGTGTGTGTGTATATATACACATGCATATACAGTGGATGTATATTTTTATTTTCATAGTGCTGCCAGGTTGGTTATATATCAATATTCCAGACGTTTCATACATGCAATGATGACTATCAAGCCTTTGCCAACAATTATGTTTATCGCCTTGCCCATGAAAACAATACACCCAGGTAAGGCTTCAGAGCAGCATTACTGAACTTAATAATTATGAATCAGATAATTGCTCCATTAAATCCACAGACACTCCATTGTTTGAATGCAAAGCAGTTTTCTATTATACGAGAAATTAAAGATATTGCAAAAGAGGAAAAACAAGGTAAAAAATACAATTCTATTAATTTGAAAATAAACATGTTTGAAAATATTCCATAATTTTCTTAGCTTTTTCTACATGCAAGTGTATTATGGGAGATTCACCAGCAACTTTGTGGCTGGCAGTTGCTTCTTCTGTCGTCAGCTCCATGCGGCATCAACCCCCTCAGTTAGGTACAACACTGTAAATGATTTATTGGGCCTACTGTTGCTACTGTGAACAATGTTTTGGTTGGTTTGTCAGATTCCAGACTGTCAGTACTTTGCTTCCTTCAATTTTTCATTTATTGAGGCATCAGTACAGGTATTATTGGCACCTTCAGTGTTGGGCATACTCCCATAATTCTGTTAATTGCTGCATAAGGCACCTAACGTGTTGTAGCCAAACAAAGCCTCATAATGCAAGAAGAACAATGATCCCAATTACTAACGTGGGTATTAAACTACTAAGACAACCGACAATGTAGTCTAAATGTTTGTAGACATTCAATATATTTCATTCTCTCAGCATTGGCCTTTATCAGATTCTGCATTCAGTGATAAGTATATCTGTCCTGTTTTTGCTAAATCACAGGCAAAATATTTGTGAAACGGTTTTGCAAAATATATTGAAGCCTTGCAAAATGCATTGAAGTTAACGGGTATTTTTTTTGCTGCATTTTTTTGGGGAGTGTCTGGATTTTTTTGTGCCAAATATTCACAGCAACATTTTGCCATCGTTTCGCAAAGAATTTTTGGCCCTTGGTGTATCCAAAAATGTTGCTCATCACTATTCAGAAGAATTACTCATACAGGTATTTGACATGTTATCCAGAGTGCTGAATAATTTAGTTCCTCATACCTTAAGTCTAATAGAAAACCATGTAAAAATTAAGGGCGTTATTTATCAAAGGTCGAGTTTTAGAGCTATGTGAGCTTTTTTTTAATGAACTCACAACTTGAATGGCTTCAATTTAAAAGAAAGAATTTGAACGTCAAAAATCTGTGAATTCTGAGTTAACAAATCGAAAACTAGAATTGATCAAGTTTACTGCAGAAAAAAAATGTAATCTCTCGAATTGATTGAGTTTTCGAGTGAAACCCACCGAAAAAAACGTCAACATCATGAAGGCTATTAACATCTTCACACGGTTCAAGGGACCTCTGCCTTTGACTTCTTCATGAACTCGACAGGTTTTTGATGGTTTATTTTCAGATTCGAGTTATTTCCATAGCCGGGGTTTAATAAATCTCGAAAAATGCGAGGTTTTTTTTTGGATTTACATTTATTTTTATTTTAGTTTGTTCAGCCCCAATTGTAACTGAATGGTTACAGACAGTTGAAAATGTCTTGTGACGTTGCTCTGCTTATAAAAGTTAGTGACTCCTGACTCACAAGATCTTCCTTTGTTCAACTATATGTAAATGTCTACTGATTCTAGGCAGCTGGCAGAAGTGATCAGCGGGGGGCGCTCTTCTTTAAAAAAACAACTAATATCTTGAAAACCAGGGGAAAAAAATAATTCAAATTGCAAAAGTGCTCAGAGCTATTTTACAGTCATTTGTTTTG
The DNA here is from genome assembly GCA_038501925.1 of Xenopus petersii. Classification (NCBI taxonomy): domain Eukaryota; kingdom Metazoa; phylum Chordata; class Amphibia; order Anura; family Pipidae; genus Xenopus; species Xenopus petersii. The sequence goes on from CM076674.1 coordinate 40,452,017, forward strand.
AGCGTTTAGTTGTAATTTATTTTGCTCTTGACAAAACTCTACTAAGGTTCAGGCCACACTGGGCGTTTTGGGGAAATTTGGTCGCCTGGTGACTAATCGCCTCGTTTTTGCGGCGACCAATCTCCCCAAACGACTTCCCTCACTCGCAGGCTAAAATTGAAAAAATGCAGTCACTAAACGAGGCGATTTGTTTTCCAAAGTTGCCTCAAGAGGAAACTTCGGGCGACTTCAGAAAACGAATCGTGTGATTAGCGCAGGCGTTTTTTTCATTTTAGCCAGCGCAGAGTGAGGGAAGGCATTTGGTGAGATCGGTCGCCGTAAAAATTAGGCATTTAGTCGCCAGGCGACCAAATCTCCCCAAAACACCCAGTGTGGCCTGACCCTAATAGGGCAAAGTGGAACACTAGAATACAGAATTCAACTGTAACACATTGTCCTATTGTGTTACTTTCCCTGATGTTTCTTTTTTAAAGAGGCCTTGAAAGCAAGATTGAGTAAAGCTCCTTTTGTCCTTTCTAATCAAGTAACGTCTCGTACACATCACTCGGACCACAGTTTCAAGTCATTAACCATAAATAGTGTTTCCACTTAATATGGGCCTATCTTTTCTAACAATTTGAATTCATTTTTAATGAAATTTTAAGAGGTAGTTCTGAGAAAGAATTGATCAGCAGCAAACAGAAAAAATGGAAACAGTAGAGAAAAGTATGGATTTGTAGCTGAGCAACAAGATTTGATTGTTTATTTTTCCTTCCTTGTCCAGCATATACAGTATATTGCCTGCAAGTTATTCAATACTTATCTCAGCCTTCAAACACCACCTCCCCCCTCCAGAATGTCTTTTCTATGAGTAGAGCTTTATTGCCATATAATCATAACTAACACCTATAAAGATACAGCGGGATAAGTTCCTGTTTCTAGTAGAATTGCCCTTTATACATTTACATTCTGCTAAACTGTCTACTGCATTGCCCCTGGCTCAGGAATCTCAGTTGCACAGGCTATGCACCCCCAGCATCTTATTACAGGTATGGAATCTCTTATCCGGAAACACGTTATCCAGAAAGCTCCGAATTCCGGGAAGGCCATATCCCATAGACTCCATTTTAATCAAATAATATTTTTTTTTAATTAATTTCCTTTTTCTCTGTAATTATAAAACAGTACTTTTTTCTGATCACAACTAAGATAGAAAATAATCCTATTGGGTTTGATTAATTCTTTATTTTTTTTAGTAGAATTAAAGTGGAGATCCAAATTACAGAAACACCCCTTATCTGGAAAACTCCAGGTCCCAAGCATTCTGGATAACAGGTCCCATACCTGCAAATATATAAATGAGCAGACCAGGTATGGCCATGGATACAATGTGCCCAGTACCCAGTGCCAATCCTCTCCTTAGTCTTAATACCAATCAGGGCACAGGGCACATCCCATAGACACCCATTTGTCTCAGATATAGTAAGAACTCCTTGACTAAATATTCAACTGAATAGGAGGTACAAATGAATTTCTAAATACCACATATGGGAGAATGGGGCAATTACAAACAGGATAAAATGTGAAAGCAAAAAGAGAAAATAACAAAGAGGGCAACACGTTAATGAGCAGAGGATGAATAAAATGGGGGGAGGGGAGAAGTAGGAAAACAGAAAAGCCTACACCATAATGAAGGTACACTATGTGAATATACATAAAAGGTGCTGTGTACTTATCATAAAAATCCCTTATCATTTCTCATTTTCTAACTCACCATTCTGTAACTGATACACTTTCCACCTATATCCTGTTCCCTTCAACTTTCGGGCAGGTGAAAAGTCCCCACCCTAAAGAAGATTTCCAAGGACTGAGCCTAGCATGACAAGAATGTGCTGCAAGGATAAATCATAGGGGCTCATTTATCAACAATGGACAAATTTGCTTGGGGACAGTAACCCATGGAAACCAATAACATTGTTGCATTCATTGTTCTACTTGTAGCTGGCTTTAAGAAGCTAATCAGTGATTGGTCGCTATGGGTAACTGCCCATGGGCAAATTTTGCCCAGTGTTGATAAATGAGCCATATTGTCTCTAAGGGCTCATACAGATGGGAAGAACAGAACGAAATGCAGCCGACCAGTGTCAGACTGTACACAGGGATACCAGGAAAACTCCTGGTGGGCCCAGGTGTCAGTGGGCCCTCCTGCTTCGAAACATTTGGCATATTTCATGGCCATTACCTATTTCTAGGAGAATAGAGGTTAAGTGAGGAGATGAATTATAATAGTAGAGTGGGCCCCTGATCTAAGGTCTTTTGATGGGCCCCTGGTGTCCTAGTCCGACACTGCATCCGACTCTTCCTTATGAGCCACACTGACACAGGAGCTCCTCCATATAAAAGGAGACTCTATCAATCATCCTTCACATGGTTTTGTCATTAGAGTAAAAGGTTTCTTTACTTGTGAAACCACAAGTGAGGTTTACCTAATAAAATGCCCTTGTGGCAAGGCTTGGTAAGGCCAGACAAAATGTAAGGTATAAAAAAGGTTAAAGAACATAAGGGCAATATCAGGGATTTTAAAATCAAAACGGCAACAGATACTTCAGTAGCAAGGCATTTTTTTGAAATGGGTCATAATTTAATGCAATTGAAATGGTTAGTATTGGAGCAAGTGAAATTACCACAGCGGGGTGGTGATATTGGAAAACTACTACTCCAAAGGGAGGCCTTTTGGATTACAATATTGAATACTCAAATACTGGAAGGTCTGAATGATACATGGAGTATTAAATGTTTCTTAAAATGTGAGCATTGCCTTATACTGTATTTCTTTATTTCTTTGCAGATTCTGGTGACTGCCTTAGCCAGCAATAGAACGGAAGGGGTACATTCAGCTAACAAGTACCCTAGGATAAGATAAAATGACTGGCAGTCATATATAATATGTACCTGAAGGGCAGTACCAGAGTTCAAGTTATATTTTGTTTATGTTTGGTTTGGATACAATGAAAAAGACTTTGCAACACAAGGATGACACGTTGTTGTGGATTCTCCTCCCTTCCTTTTTTTTGGATGGACTATTTATTTTGTTTCACTTTGGATGTTGGACCTGGCCTACAAGAGTATGATTTGGATGCATATCTGTAACTAATCGAAGGGGAAGAGTTGAAGGTGGTGTTGGTTTATTTATTCTTACTTTCAAATTGAAACACTTACACTTGATAAAGAGTTCGACACCAGAAACATGTTGTGGAAATGTGGAAATAAACGCACTTCGCAGTAATTGCTGCTTGGGCTTGTTCCTACCGTATTATTGTTATAGTTGCACAGGAGCCTCTAAGTGCCGAACACAGACGGAAGGCATCATGTTGCATTTCTTTCTGAGCTCCTCTGCGGTGGAACGCAGGAAAACTGACCACAGGTGAGCCAAGTTGAAAATGCCTGCCTGTATGAACCCTTCAGTAATATGTTTTCTGGACAGATATATCTAGGTTGATAGATTCGCAGGATATGATCCACATAAAGGTTATGCACAATTAGAAGGAACCTGAATTTATGTAGGTAGAAAAATCTAAGAAAAGTCCCAGATTCAGCTTATAGACCACCATTTCCGGGTGGTACTTTTACTATTAGTATTGGAACTGATTGGCAAAATGGCGTGAATTAAAGCTAACTGCCAGAGAAGCAGACTATATATTGATGTACCAAACTGCAATGACAGCTAGTCTCCGTTCCCTTAGTCCCCAGTTCTATTCAGCTACCAAGTGCACTTATTAAATACCATTCAACACAGTTTCTGAATGGAATCTCTGCCCATTAGCTATTCACCCCATGAGACCTCACCTCAGTGCCCCCCTGGGCAGAACACGGAGCTGGATGATTCTCTCACCAACTGGAAAGCCTTGTGCCTTCTCTCTGAGCAGCAACAAAGAAATGCTTCCAATGCCACACAGTGGGTTGGGCAGGTGCATGACAAGTTGATGATGTACAAATGTTTAACCCATTCAGGCTTTAGGAATGTTGGGGTCCCAATCTAAATGAAAATAAACATTTAATTTAGAGGTGTTTTACATAAAACTGTTTGTGAACTTTAATTGTAAAAATAACTTAATTGTAAAATAACTTAATATTCCCCTAGTGTTTTATTCCCAATTGTGGCGTTGGGAACCTTTGGCAAAGGACGTCTCTGCCCTACCCTAGAAGCAGCCCTCTCAACAGTGATTATTTCTGGGCTAAATATCATATTGCAGTATATGTGGGCTCATGGGTAATAACAAGGAAGGATAAAGGCAGCAGATGATTTAGTTTAATACTGATTAGCAAACATAAAGTAATTAGATATCAATTGCACCTGCACTGTTGTTTGTATTCACTTACAGGCTGTTCAATAACCCTATTGAGAGACATGTGCTTAATATAGGATTGAGTGCAGCATTTGGCAATACCATTACTGGAATTAAAGGTTTCCAAGGTACAGGTAAGTCATTAATAACAATCCCTTGTGTCTGGGGTACAGAGGGCCAAGCTGTCGGCTGCCTGGTGTTCCTTCTCTAGCTGTCATACAGCCAAGTTTCATATCCTTTATGGGAAATGATTTCTCCTAATAAAGCTGAGTCCTGTGAGGTCCCTCAACTGTAGAAGAAAACCCTTCCTCCAGCAGTGGCCCCATTTCAACACTCTGGCTTGACATATTATATAATGTTTGGAAATAAGGGGCAGGATATATGAATTTCAGTTATTTTTTATTCTGTTTATAAAAGGATAAGTCTGGGACAGGCACAGCAGCACAGACCTCAATACCACAAGAACCACAGAGGGAAGCCCATAGGAGAGTATGGGGAATGACAAAACCAGAATGAATTTTGCTGTTTGTGTGTATCAAATCAGGAACATTATAAAACATACAACCTACAAAATGAAATGTAACATTAAGGACCAGGGTTACAGCAGGGCACTAGTGATGGGCGAATTTATACGCCAGGCGTGAATTTGCGCGATTCGCCACAAGCAAATAAATTCGCGAAAAAATGGGCGCCGGCGTTGAAAAAACAGGCGCCGGTGTCACAAACGAGACGCCGGCGCCGTTTCGCAAAATTTTCGCTGTTTTGCGAATTTAGCGCGAAATTCGCAAATTTTCCGGCGAAGCAAAACGGCGCAAATTCGCCCATCACTACAGGGCACATCAGGGTTTGCACAGGGGAGGGGGCTGAGGCTCACCAGTTTGATTTTGTAGCGGTAATTGGGGTAAACTCTCCAAAAAAGGTGAGGGGTCCTGTTGCACATGGCCGAGACCCCCAGGGCAATTAATCATAGGAACCTATGATGAAGTACCCTTTTAGGCTCAAAACTCGTAAGGCTGTTCTTGTTGAGATGCTTTTTCCATAAATAAATATATTTTTCACTGCTTCACTTTTTTGGGACAGTTTTAGTCATTTACTATGGGCAGAGAGCAAAATACAAATCCATTATTTTTGTTTCACTTTGTGCCCTGCCCTGAGTGAATAAATGTAGTTTTTGGGTTCATTCAGTGAATACAGCTCTGGCTGTGTTTGCCAGACCTGTTTTAATGAGGGTTAGGGGCACGTAGGTGGGCGCAGGCCACAGTAGGGCAGACAGTAAGGACAGGGCTGCTCACAATGAAGATATTTGTATCTGTCAGAAAGTGCACATCGCTGCGTAGCCAGACCTGAACAATAGCGCTCTTAGAATGAGAACTAATGGTAGTTCTTTTGCACTTCAGCATCGGGTGTAAGGAAATTACTCATATCTATTTTTATATTACATATAGGGGAAATGGAATAAAGGACATTAAAAGAAAAAAAAAGCATACAATGCAAATAAAAATGGAAGTTTGCAAGTTTATATTCCCAATTTGTAGACCTTGAAAGATAGCTGGGGATATCTCCCCAAACCTTGGTCCAACTCACTCATTTGTACCCTCACTTATTCCTACTCTCAGGCATTCAACAAGTTCTTTTCCAGTCTCTCAGACTTTACGCACTTCTAATATTGCAAACCTAATTCACATAAAACCAGCACCCTCCCTGCCTTTCTCATGTGCCCTCTGGAATGCACGGTCAATCTGCAATAAACTAACAGCAGTCCATGACCTCTTTATAGTTAAATCCCTTCACCTTCTTGCAATCACTGAAACATGGCTCTCCCCCTCAGACACTGCTTCACCTGCTGCCCTCTGCTATGGAGGCTTCTCACTTACTCACACTCCTAGACCAGACAGCCGTCATGGCGGTGGGGTGGGAATTCTTCTCTCCCCCAAATGTAGGTTTCAAAATCTAACTACACCGACTTCTCTCTCCTTCACTTCTTTTGAAGTCCACAGCATACATTTGTTTTCTCCAATCTCTCTGCGTGTTGCTGTCATATATCGCCCCCAGGTCCCTACTCCACCTTCTTGGATCACTTTGCTGCTTGGCTTCCATACTTTCTCTCCAGTGAGACACCTGCTCTCATTTTAGGGGACTTCAACATCCCCATTGACAACTCTGCTTCTGCTGCCACCTCTAAACTTCTCTCTCTAACAGCTTCTTTTGGTCTCTCTCAGTGGACAGACTCACCTACCCACATCGAGGGTCATGCTCTTGACCTTATATTCTGCCACTCATGCTGCCCATCCAACTTAATTAACTCTCCCTACCCTCTGTCAGACCATCATCTACTCTCCTTTCAGATACTGCTTTCACCTGCACCTTCACAACCATCTCTCTCTACCCACACGTACAGAAACCTTAATGCCTTTGAACCACAACAATTATCAACAGTATCAGCACAATCTATATCTCATATTAATACTCTCTCCTGTCCCAATATGGCAGCTTCTCTTTACAACGATGCCCTTTACTATGTCCTCCAAACCACAGCAGCTGTTTGCCACATTTAACTCACTCCTATGCCCCCTTCCACCTCCTCCACCTATTAATGTTACCGCCCAAGACCTTGCTCATTTCTTTAATGAAAAAATCGATCTCATTAGGCTGAGCATACCGTCCGATAGGGCCGGACTGGGAATAAAAAGCAGCCCTGGCAAAAAAAAAATCAAAGCAGCCCACAAATGTGTGCTAGTCTTTTACCTATACACATTCATGTATATATATATATATATATATATATATATATATATATATATATATATATATATATATATATATATCCACACAACCCCTGACTTCTAATATCCTTATCATTTACAGTAGGGGGTACATTATCCCTTACAATACATGAGTGATACTCAGAGTTCCCTGTATAAATCAGCCTGCAGCCTTGTGCCTTTATATGGTCACAGAACAACCCCTCAGTGACTTCTAATATCCTTATCATTTACAGTAGGGGGTACATTATCCCTTATAATACATGAGTGATACTCAGAGTTCCCTGTATAACTCAGCCTGCAGCCTTGTGTCTTTATATGGTCACAGAACCCCTCAGTGACTTCTAATATCTTTATATATACCTCCCATCCCACATATACACTCTGTGCTGAACTTACCTACAATATCCCCCGATATACACCTCCCATATACACTCACAAATACAGCAAACAACAATAGATTCCTGCCTCAATACCCTGTAATGTAAGAGTTAATTTTAAACAGCAGAGTAGGGAACAACACTATTGTCTTCTGTCTCTACTCCCCTGAAACAGTTAATCATAAACAGCAGCAAGAAAGCATAGCCAACAATACCCTCTGCCCTGCGTCCTTAAAGCCCCCCTTTCCAGCAGCCACTTTGCATAGTGAATTTACGATCCTTCTTGTGACCCACGTTAACTTTAAACAGCAGCCTTCCAATTAGAGTGTGCACTTCTCCAGAGCAGCAGAGAACAGGCGCCCAGTGCAGGCCAATCCTCCCACATACTTTTATTGAGAGAAATGCGCACTCTTACCTGACCGGTGCTGGTAAAGCAGATCGCTCAAACACAAGCAGGCCATCGATCTGGTAGGAGGTGGGCTGGGCCAATTGTGTGGGCAGGCATCAGGAGAATGCACGCTCCTGCGTACACTCTCAGCAAATGATATGTATGATCAGAAGAGGCTGCCCACAGATCTTCCAGTCTCCGCCCTCGTGGCTCAGCACTCCCCCTGTCTAAAATGCTTGCCGACTGCCGTATACCTAAAGCAGACGGCAGGCATTCTTTCTAAAAGAAGCTAATTAGGAGGAATAGCAGAAAAGTGCTGCGCCGCGTCTAATCAGGCAGCGTGCGGCCCACTTCAACACAGGATACAGCGGCCCCACGGGCATTTGCCCGAACAGACACATTATCAGTCCGGGCCTGCCGTCCGACAACAATGTCAGACCAACGTGCAGTCCACTCACTTCTACTTTGCACTCCTTCACCCCTGCAACTCTAGATGAAGTTAGCAAACTTCTAGCCTGTTCGAAACCCACCACCTGCTCCCTTGACCCCATACCCTCTCGCCTTCTCCACCCAATCTCTGATACACTCTCTCCTGCACTTACCCACCTATTTAATCTTTCACTCTCTACTGGTACCTTTCCATCATTATACAAACAAGCACTAATCACTCCTATCCTAAAAAAACCTTCCCTTGATCCCAGCTCTCCCACTAACTATCGACCGGTCTCCCTTCTTCCATTCGCATCCAAATTACTAGAAAGGCTTGTTTACAAACGCCTGATCCAGCATCTCACTCACAACTCCCTCCTCGACCCCCTGCAATCTGGCTTCCGCCCATCACACTCGACTGAAACTGCACTCACCAAAGTAACCAATGATCTTCTATTGGCAAAGTCTAAAGGTCATTATTCCATTCTAATCCTTCTAGATCTCTCTGCAGCCTTTGATACAGTTGACCACACACTCCTCCTTGACATTCTACACTCATCTGGCATTCGGGACATTGCTCTTTCATGGTTTACATCTTATCTGTCTGACCGTTCCTTTAAAGTTTCCTTCTCTAACTCTACTTCTACTACTTTCCCACTCTCTGTTGGAGTTCCTCAAGGCTCTGTTCTTGGCCCCCTGCTGTTCTCACTCTATACAACTTCACTAGGAAAACTCATTCAGTCATTTGGACTTCAGTATCACCTTTATGCTGATGACACCCAACTCTACTTGTCTACTCCTGATCTTTCTAATTCTGTCCTTTCCCAAATCACAGACTGTCTCTCTGCTGTCTCCTCCTGGATGTCACAGCGCCACCTGAAACTGAACCTTTCTAAAACAGAACTCATTATATTTCCTCCAAGATCTTCCCCTGTCCTCCAAGATCTTCCCCTCAGATATCACTCACCGTAAACAACACCACCTTTCATTCCACCACACAGGCATGCTGCCTAGGAGTCATCTTAGACTCTCATCTGTCTTTTTCACCACACATTCAAACACTTGCAAAATCTTGCCGTATTCAACTGCGCAACATTGCTCGAATACGACCCTATCTCAGTTCAGAATCAACTAAAACACTGATTCAGTCTCTCATAACTCCAATCTGTTCTAAACGCGGGCGCTAGACTCATTCATCTAGCTCGCCGCTCAACATCAGCTGCTCCCATATGTATGTCCCTTCACTGGCTTCCAATCTCTTCTAGAATCAAATTCAAATTACTTACACTCACATTCAAGGCCCTTAATAATGAAACCCCTCCCTATATTTCATCTCTAATCTCCAAATACACTCCTTCACGAAACCTACGCTCTGCTTCGGATCTTCGCCTCACTTCTCCTCTGGTCACTTCTGCCCATTCTCGTCTACAAGACTTCTCTCGGGCTTCTGCTTTTCTCTGGAACTCTCTGCCACAAGCTGTCAGACTTTCCCCTTCCTTCCAAACTTTCAAACGCTCCTTAAAGACCCATCTGTTTAAAGAGGCCTATTCGATGTACCTTAATTAATCATTGCTGTATCAAAAATGACAAATTGTTTATACAATCCTAATGTCTCAATTGTACCCTAACCTTTTAGTTTGTAAACCCTATTGTATTCTGTAATCCTTGTCTGTTATCCACCATTTATTCCCTGTTTGCTATAACTGCAGTAAAGCACTGCGTATCTTGACAGCGCTATATAAATAAATGATGATGATGATGATATAAGTAAGCACAAAGTGCAAATACATTCACAAAATATACTCCATGTTTGTTCCTATTTACATTCTCTCCCAATAAAGTATTTTATTATAAACCCCCTGTGTTTATCTATATCCCAAAAAAACATAATGTTTTCTGGCTTTGCCTTTCTCTGCACCTCCTCCCCACACTTATATCACTTATCTCTCTCGTGGGTTCCCCTTGTGGTACTGAGGTCTGCGCTTCTGCTGCATGAGAACCCACAGTGCTCCTCCCTGACACCCATATGAAGATGAAAGACCTGATTGTTGTTTTTATCAAGCAGCTTTTATATTAGCTGACAGTATTAAGGGATGTAGTTCTGTATGGTTGGATGAGACAAGACTTCCCAATGGGGCCAACATTTGTGCTGCATCTGCAGCAACAACTAAAGCTCACCAAGCATTCAACAAATGGTGTGCAGTTTAATTGTCTTTACCCCCCCCCCATATTCAGTGCTGGTTAGGTAAGGAGGGTGTCACATTACATGGGTCCCACTAGTACAGAATATGTTCAACACAGCATATACAAGTAGCTCTTATATATAAATATGGATATATTCAGTGCCCCTGGGAGGGCGCACCCTGTGTTTGTATATATCCCTTACCACTGTAATGCTTTTTACTATGGGGAATATCAAAGGGTTAAAATTAGGGTCCATCACATATAGGGAACTCCATGGCTCTCTTGTTAAAGGGTTTTAGGGGCATAACTTTATTTTCATCCTTTGGTAAATGTGTCCCATCTATGCATAACAGGAATTTGCAACCTACAGCCATGTGTACTTTTGTGATTTATTTATTTTGATACAATATTTTGCAGTGAAGATCTTTTTAGCTCCAGGGGAGCTAAAAGGAGCCAAAGATCTCTTCTCGTGCAATACAGAATGCATTCACATGACTCTTGCTACAGAGCTTTTTCCTTTTCTGATGTGACTTCCCCTTTAAAAAGAACAAGCTGTCTCTAGATGAGCAGGACACTCCCTGGAATGCCTTGTACTCCACTAACCTTGGCACTTCAGTATTGTACCATAAATCCAACAACAGGGAACCTGCCAGGCTCAAACACAGACTGTCTTTCCCAGAGTATATACAGTACAATAAACAAAGTACAAAAGACATGTTATCTGAACGTTTGTACCCTGCCATGCACATAAAATCAGGAAAGTAGTTCTTTGCTTTGGACACTTTGGACACTTACTCCTTAGATTTACCCATGCAGCTATTGTCCTTTTCCTGGGTCTGTTGTAATTGTTCATTGATTGCTCAGTATGTGGCAGTGTCTCAGAGTATAAAAGGAAGAACACACATGCTCAGGGCTGTCTTCCTTGCAGGGAGATGGGTACAGATTGGGTCTGAGCAGGTGACTGGCCCTGGTAAGGGAAAGTTTATCTAGTGGGAGAAGTTTCTGTAAGAGGCAGTGTGAGCAGCTTGCTGACTCCAACAAGGAGAGTAGTTGGGGTTAGCACCCTTGCGGTGATCAAGACACCAGAAAGGGACATGAGTGGGTGAGCTCAGGAGCAGCAAAAGTGCCAAGGAACAAGATACCGAATGAGATGCCTAGATTGCCTCAGGCAGCAGCAGCCCACAGATCGCCCCTGCTAACAGGAACCCTGCACACCTCAGAGTGATATGTAGGGTATACATCATTGGCTTGAGACTTCCACAAACTCCTATTAGTATTCAAAATTAACAAATAGTTGCACTGATGCACGTTGTGTCCACACACCCCTGGTCTCCAAACTACAGCACAGAGACAGCTTAAGGCAAAATGGCTGTGAGTTTTTTGTCTTGCAACTTATTACAATCAGGACTACCCCTCATTTTTTCCAGTGGTTCACTTATCACCCGCACCCAAATTTCATTGTATCACCTATTTTCTTATGTTCTCCCATTCTATAAAACCTTTTTATTCCCTCTCTTTCTTCCATTTCTGTGTACCACTTTTCTTTCCTTTTTTAATACTCATACCCCACTCCTGTCCCGTTCCCTTATATATATATATATATTACCGTGTATAGTTTTCTTCTGCTTTCTCTATCTCCCCACTCCCTTCTTCTACCACTCCCTCAAGGTTTTGACTGTTTAAGGACACACAGTGATCAAACATGGGGAGAGAGGACATATTTGATGATTCTCATTTATCCAGGTCATGATATACAGTATCTAGCAACGTTTCACCATCACCACTCATCCGAGTGGCTTCTTCAGTACTGTGTGGTATGGAATTCCCAGGAATTTAAATCCTTGAGGGTAGTAAAATCACAGACATCTAATCACAATGGTTCCATTGAACTTCAGTAAGGTGTGAGTTTCAGCCAACACCTTTGGAAGCATTGTGACTGGATGACTCTGACTTTACTACTCTTCAAGGTTTAAATGCCGGGGAACATTTACCAGCATGCTTTACCCAGTGATCCCCAACCAGTGGCTCGTGAGCAACATGTTACTCCCCATCCCCTTGGATGTTGCTCCCAGTGGTCTCAAAGCAGGTGCTGATTTTTGAATTCCAGGCTTGGAGGCAAGTTTTGGTTGCATAAAAAACAGGAGTCATGCCAAACAGACCCTCCTGTAGGCTGTCAGTCCATATAGGGGCTACCAAATAGCCAATCACACTTATTTTCATTCATATTTATGCTTGTGTTGCTCCCCAACTCTTTCTACATTTGAATGTGGCTCAAGGGTAAAAAATTGTTGGAGATCCTTCTTTAACCCATGATAGAATGTTAAACTATACTGGGATTTATAATCCAGCAAAAACTGATTGACAGTACTTTTACAGGTATAAGTGCTGTATATTGGATCATGTAAACATTAATCAAACCCAATAGACTGGTTTTGCTTCCAGCAAGGATTAATTATATCTAAGGTGGGGTATAAGTACAAGGTACTGTTTTATTATTACAGACAAAAAGGAAATAATTTTCAAAAATCTGAATTATTTGGATAAAATTGAGTCTATGGGAGACAGCCTTTCCTGTAATTCAGAAAGTATTATTTTTAGCCCGCACAAACACCTTAGCACTTATTTCCTTCCAGCTGTTCCAAGAGTTCTGTCTGTCCAAATGGATAGAAAAACTGAAGGGGCCATATTGTGCCTGGCTTTCATATAGTATCTGTCTGGTCAGCCCATGGCCAACTGATTCCATAAATTACAGGATTGCCCCATGTAAGGCCTTAAAATATGTGGGAAAATATGTCACTCAAAATCAATGTGCTTTAAGTGGCAGTTAGACTGTTACAATTAGTCATTAATGACATGAGAAAGAAGAGTGAAGCCCATGGATGTGCTAATAAAAATGTTTCTGAGCCTCATTTTTTAAAAGGGGCTTCTTTTTCTTTTCTCCCCCTCAATGCATCTCACCCAAGATTTAAAAAGTGGTTAATTGTTTTGAGGCTCTATTTAATTAGAAGTGCTTCCTTTTTTACATGTAGCTAAATGCAGAGCTGCAATCCTAGCAAACCATTCACTGAAACCAGGACGAACCAGTGATCACATCCGTTTAGGAGAAAAATTGCCTAAAATGTATGCCAGGTACTAGTTTAATGCACAGGCATAAAAAATGGTAATTATTCTCTATGCATCAGAATTAGAGCAATTAGCACTAGTTTATTGTCCAACTATATCGGTGTATTCTCACTTATCTCCACTAGGTGGTAGTAAAGCCTTAAAGATTACCAGTTAAGGTTTTCATTTTAAAGGGGGAAAAAAAACCTCATTATCATGTTATCCCTGAGTTTTCTGCTTTCATCCCTCCACCTGCTTTTTCTACCCACAATGTCCAGCTCTAGTTACTGAATTAATCACTTACCTTCCTTTTGGCAGGAGAATTTAGAAGCCTCTTTATAAAAAAATACATGTAAAATCCAAAGCCTTTAGACTTTACCTGCAATTAAAAAAATATATTTTCACACTTTAAGAGAGAAACAGATTCACAAATAATCCTTTTGTGATTGATTATGAAGGCATCTATAAAGAAATGAATATAGTCTTCCTGGAGAACTGAAATTACCTCTTTATGTTAATTACACTTCTAATTTTAATGGGGGGGGGTGTATAAAACATTTAAAAAGAAGATCCACAATGTGAACAGCTGTCATGTTGTGTGTATTATAACTGATGTCATAGATGTCACTTTATTAATACAATCATTTAAGGGGTGGTTAACTTTTAAGTTTACTCTAATTCTAAGCAACTTTTCAATTGGCCTTTAAATTTTCTTTTTTTTTATAGTATTTGAATTATTTGCCTTCTTCAGAATCTTTCCAGCTTTCAAATGGGGATCACTGACCCCATTTCAAAACAAATGCTCTGTAAGGCTACAAATGTGTTGTCATTGCTACTTTGTATTACTCAACTTTCTATTTAGGCCTCACCTATTCATATTCCAGTCTCTTATTCAAATCAATGCATGGTTGCTATGGTAATTTGGACCCTAGCAACCAGATTACTGAAAATGCAAATTGAAGAGCTGCTGAATTAAATAACTCAAAAAGCTCAAACAATAAAACATGAAAACCAATTGAAATTGTCTGAGAAGTATCTCTACATCATACTAAAAGTTAACTCAGAAGTGAACAACCTTCAGTAATACATATTTATAAGGTTAAATGCAACAAAACTGAACAGTCATGCAAAAAAAGACCAATTTCAAAAAGTATCTGGCAATTATTAGGTTCAATTGAGCCCATGATCTAATGAATGAAAGAGTTGAAACTGAAAAAATAGTCTAAATGTTAAAATAGTTCTTTTGCAGATTGTCCTATAAGACTGATAAATAATATAAGAAATGCAAACAAGCAGCTGAAACATGTGGCCTGAGAAGATGTATCCATGGATGCAAATATTTTGCTCACACAGGACTCAATGATTTATTTACCTTGGTATTATATGCAATAAAATAACAAAGGCTGAGGCTTGTGATTGTAGCACAGAATGACAGCGAATGTTTGTCCATATATTGCAATATATGGTCTGGCCAGTCCTACACTCAACTTTCATGGTTGCCTTTTAATTGGCCACCGCTGGGATCACATGACTATAGCAGGAAAGAGTGGGAGCTACAACACGGAGCTGGCCACTGCTCCTGTATAAAGGGCAACCATGTATGGGAGTTTTAACCTTGAAAGCAGCTAGTAAGTTGCAGGTAAAACCTAGTCCCTTTGTAAAATGTATAATGAAGCAATAGAATTCTTAATGAATCAGATGAAAATTGAGCATAGGACTGGCCAGATATGGGATGACTTTGACGTAGTTGGCCAGCTTATATATATTGCAATATATGGACAAACAATCCCTGTTTTATTTAAAGGGTAAGGCATTTTTTAGTAGCTGTATGCACACCATGTCTCAATGCTTTAAATATATAATAATGGGTTGAGTGCAGAGGACCTCTTGTATTTGTCTATATTGTAGCACAGAATGTCTAGCTCTTTCTTGCGCTTGTCTCACCTTCTCTCTCTCCCAGAAGGTCCATCTCTTCACGTAAGCCTTATAAATCCTACTGAAAGAGTAACTGTCCCATCCTCTCACTCTCATCATATTTCCTGTAGCAAATGTCTTCCATAGCCAAACTCTCCCTGCTTGTCTTCATCCTACCAAATGTTCCTGCACCTTCAATCTCCCTTCACTGGGACACATTTTTGGTTGGAATTGGACTTTGTCCCTTTATCTCTATGACCTGTATTAATATTCTGCATCTCAGAGGGTTTCAGTGCTCATAGAACTCCTTGACTACTAATATCTGTATGATGTACAAAAGTGGCACAGTATTCCCCAGATATAGGACAAGGACACATCATCACAATGATCATTTAAATCAGTTAGAGTTTTTGGTAATCCCAAATAACTTATATGTTGGGTATAATGTGCTGTTTCTTGCACAGGTATGGGACCTATTATCCAGAATACTCCGGACCTGGGGTTTTCCGTATAAGGGATCTTTCTGTAGTTTGGATCTCAGTACAAAGTCAACTAAACAATCCTTTAAACATGAAATAAACCCACTAGGCTGGTTTTGCCTCCACTAAGGATTAATTATATCTTGTTGGGATCAAGTACAATCTACTGTTTATTACAGAGAAATTGGTAATCCTTTTCAAGTTTTGAATTATTTGATTGAAATTGAATCTATGGTAGATAACCTTCCTATAATTCAGAGTTTTCTGAATAATGGGTTTCTGTATAACAGATTCCATACCCGTATTTAATTCCTAATCAGTAAATCACTACCATGTAAGCAGTTATCAATATATAGCTTTACTTCATCTGGTCTTGAGGACACCAATGATGCTAATTAGCAATCATCACTAAAGATTGCACTACATACCCATCTTGTTCTGTTCTTCATATATCAGAAATTAAGATTTTTAATGCCCCATAAACCAGTGAGAAGTTCAGCAGCTGCTTAAACATTTCTCTTTTCTGGAAGTTCTCTATTCTGTTGAGTGTGGCTGTATTACCAGCATTATACTCAAACCTTTAATGCATACAGCTCTATCTATTTTAATATCTGTATATCTATATAAAGTTTCTGGGTCACAGAATGTATGTCACAGCGTCTGGCTTTCCACTAGTCATGAAAGTGGTTAAACCAGTGCTTTGCAAAATCAGTACCCGCAGTGTTCATTGAATCTGTTAACCTGAAATGTAGGAGTTTATTAAATTATCATCTTTATCATTTATTATCCAGATCTGAATTTATTTTATTTTATTTCTCTTCAATGTACAACAGAAAGCTTCATGACATCAGTCCTATTGTGTCTAATTCCCTTCTAGTTAGTTATTTTATCCTTCAATTAAATAAAATCTCTTCTTGCAAATTTCCCCATAATCTCTGGGAATTTACTTGTAAAGGTTTAGGATCTGTAAACCCCTTATCCAGAAAGCTCAGAATTACAGAAAGGCATTATTCTATAGACTACATTTAATAAAATAATTAAAATTGTTATATTGTTTTTCTTCGAGATATAATCAATCCTTATTGGAGGTAAACTAATCTTTATCAATGTTTATATGATTTTATAATATATATTTTAAGGTATGGAGATCAAAATTATGGAAAGATCCCTTATCTGAAAAAAAATCCAGGTCCCAAGCATTCTGGATAACCAGTCCCATACCTGTATTATTTTGCTTGATATAATCAATAGTAGTAAATATGAAGGGTCTTAACCATTATTCCTACTCTTTATTGAAAGAGAGCAAGAGATAAATTGCCTGAAAGCTAGTGAAAGGAGACACTGATCTCCACGAGGTTCCCCAGGATTATGACTCATCAAAATCCACCACTGGATATCTGGCAAAGCGGAAAATGTGGTTGGTGTGTGATCAAGTATTTATCTGTACAGCAGAAAGAAGGGCTGCCCATGCGTAGGAGCTAGACCACTTTCACCCTTTACAGAGGTTTCATAAGGATGGCCACTTTCTGGATCTAGTGTTTACTAAAAAAACTCTCTATCTCTGGTTTTAACAGTGAACCCTTCCCCCTTTCCGATCACAATTTGGTTACATTTTCCATCTCTCACTCTCCGTGCCCACCTGCTTCTTCCCCCACTGTCTTAGTCCGGGATACACGTGACATTGACCTTCCAGCCTTAGCTCAATCTTTCAGGTCCAGTCTCATTTCCCTTAAGGAAACGTCTGATCCTGATATCCTGGTAAGTGAGTATAATCACATACTATCCTCAACCAATGGCTCATTTGCCCCTTTACAGGCTAAGCGTTCACGTGCTCTGAACCCACAACCCTGGCTGAATTCACAAACCAGATACTTACGCTCCTGCACAAGATCTGCTCAACGTATGTGGAAAAAATCCCGTACACAAGCAGACTTTATTCACTATAAATTTCTATTGTCCTGCCTCAATTCTGCCTTGTCCAAAGCCAAACAAGAGTACTACAGTACCCTTATAAACAATCACAAATCCAACCCACGACGCCTGTTTTCTCTATTCAATACTCTTCTCCATCCCTCATCAACAATATCAGTCAACCAGACACACTCTCCTCAGGACTTTGCTGATTTCTTTAAAGACAAAGTAGAGTCCATCCGCAATCAGATCCCTACCTCTACTAATGTAAACCAATTCCTTCTTCCTAAGCCCCTTCTGCATGTCTTAATTCCTTCCCTCCGGTAACAATATCTGAAGTCTCCCAGCTTCTTTTGTCCTCCCCGCTCACAACTTGCCCCCTTGACCCTATGCCTTCTTCTCAAACACTGTGTTGCAGAGCTTACCCCACTACTTACTCACATCTTCAGTTCTTCTCTAGCTTCTGGAACCTTCCCTTCTCCTTTCAAACAGGCCTGTGTAAAGCCTATTCTTAAAAAAGCCACGCTTGACCCAGCCTGTCTATCAAATTACCGTCCTGTCTCCCTTTTTACCACTTGCCTCTAAACTCCTAGAGCGTATTGTGTTCTCCCGTACTACTAACTTTCTACACACCCATGATCTGTTGGACCCTCTGCAATCTGGTTTCCAGCCTGGTCACTCTACTGAGACTGCTTTGTGCAGAGTTACAAATGATCTTCAAGTTGCCAAAGCCAAAGGTCACTTCTCCATCCTTCTCCTCCTTGACCCATCATCTGCATTTGATACAGTTGATCACTCTCTCCTGATGCAGATTCTCTATTCGCTTGGCATCCGTAACCAGGCTGCATCTTGGCTCTCTTCTTACCTTTCTAACCGATCATTCACTGTCTCCTATGATAACAAAAACACATCACCAGTTCCACTTAATGTGGGGGTGCCGCAAGGCTCCGAACTTGGTCAGCTGTTGTTCACCCTGTACACTCTGTCTTTGGGAGATCTCATCCATTCATTTGGCTTTAATTATCATCTGTATGCTGATGATACCCAAATATATTTATCCACCCCTTCAACAGCTGAAACAGAGGCTCAGATCTCTAACTGCCTCCTGGCTATCTCAAATTGGATGAACCAGCGCCACCTCAAACTCAACCTAACAAAAACTGAACTTATCATCTTTCCACCTAAGCCTGGTCCTACTCCCCTATTTACTATCTCTATTGATGGCATGCTCATTAATCCTGTCAACTCAGCTCGCTGTCTGGGGGTAATCTTTGACTCCTCTCTCTCCTTCTCTGATCATATTAACACCACTGTCAAAACCTGTCACTTTTTATTACGCAATATTGCCAAAATCCGTCCCACCTGATACATCCAAGACGCTCATGCATGCTCTCATCCTATCCAGACTAGATTATTGTAACCTTCTACTACTGGCCTCCCTAACTCCCATCTCTCCCCTCTACAGTCTGTATTAAACACTGCTGCAAGAATTATCCTCCTCTCATCCAAAAGGGTACAGGCCCCTCCGCTGCTGAAGTCCTTATCATGGCTTCCTATAAAACAAAGAATAACTCCTCCTTATAACCTTCAAAGCCCTTCATTCCTCCGCACCTAACTACATCTCATCTCTTGTCTATATGTTCCTGCCCGAAACCTCCGCTCCTACCACTACTACTGCTGTTTCCCGTATCAAACCCTTCTCTCTTGCGACACCTTATATTTGGAATGCCATTCCTGAATCTTTCAGGAGAGAATCCTCCTTCAGTGTTTTTAAAACAAAACTCAAAGACTACCTCTGGGAGCACCTGGATAACACCTGAACTGGCACTTATAGAACAGTGTAACAAACTGTAACCTACAGCACCTTAATACCCCTCTGAATTGTGTCTGTATGTTACCCTCCCATTTACACTGTAAGCCCTACAGGGTAGGTCTAGCCTTTTGTTTCCTTGACACTGAGCACTTAATCTGCATTGTAATTATATTTTATATTTATGTGAATTGTATTCTAATAATGCACTTATTGTTACTTTTTATTCCAATGACCCCTTGTTTGTTACTACTAATTTATTGTTTTGTTGTACAGTGCTTTGCCCTCAAGGAGCACTTTACTAATAAAAATATACATACATACAAGTAATAAAGCTGGGTGTTGGGTGGCTGGTCTCTAATGCCTATTGTAGCATTATGGCCCAGATCTTCTGTTATTGTAAAATTCTATGGTAGTGGTCCAAAGGCTGATCTTTGTAGAAATTGACCTAAAAGTCAGATCCAACCTGTGTTCCTATAGAAGAATTTGAGTAGGTTAAAAGGTGTAGCGTTCTGGCTGGACATTTAGTCTGGGAGAATAAAAAGGAGCAAGGACTCATCTATCAAGGGCCCATAATTTGTTTGTGTTTTTTGAGTTATTTGGCTTTTTATTCAGCAGCTCTCCAGTTTGCTGTTTCAGAAATCTGGTTAAGAGACAGGAATATGAATAGGATAGGCCCTGAATAGAAAGATGAGTGATAAAAGTATAAATAACACACATTTGTAGCTTAACAGAGCATTTGTTTTTAGATGGGGTCAGTGACCCCCATTTGAAAGGTGGAAAGGGTCAGAAGAAGAAGGCAAATAATTCAAAAACTTAAACAAGAAAAAATGAAAGGCTGCTTAGAATTAGCCGTTTTTTAAAATGAAAAAAAAAATGTGAATTGAAAGGTTGCTTCGAATTAGCCATTTTAATAACATACTAAAATGTAATTTACAGGTGAACCACCCCTTTAAGGGAATTATTTTCACCACTTTATATGTAATGAGTGAGACGTATCATGTCGCTTGTAATTGAAAGGGGTAATGTAATGGGTTTTGTGTATTCCACCAATGTTTGCATTTTATTGTCAACCCAAAAGGACATGTTACCTGCCTGTAATATTCTCAGGGTCGCACACACGGGGTTAGATTAAGAATGAGACAGCGGATGCTCTAAACCAGTGATCCCCAACCAGTTGCCCTGAAACAACATGAGCAACATATTGATCACCAACCTATTGGCTGTTGCTCCCAGTTGCCTCAAAAGAGGTGCTTATTTTTGAAATCCTAGTTTGGAGGCAAGTTTTGGTGCATAAAAAACAGATGTACTGGGGGCGTGGTTTGCTGAGCTGCTGAACGGCCGCAATAATTTGGAGCTCCTGGGGGCACCAAGGACTATCCCCTATTTCCAGGTGCCCAATAACGCACTGCGCCTCAGAGCACTGCCGAAGGACTCACAAACCGGCTAGCTCTGTTCCGGTTCAGGAACGGACTCTCTGGCTGCTACAGGAGCCGCCTACGCACTGCGGCCTGGTCTGCTGGTTGAAGCCGCGGCCTAAATTGAGCAGGCCTTCCCAGACGCGAGTGCAGGTCGGCGCGGTTCCCGCTCGTTCCAGGCTCAGAGCCCGTGTGAGGCTGTCATCAGTAGCTGCAAGGGGTGAGTGACCCTACAGGAAGGGGGCCCCCAATATAAGCTACACTCTCTTGCTGTTGGGTGCTGATGAACTTTGCCACGTTGTCAGAGGCTTTAATACCCTAAACCAGCTTCTATTTCTGACAACCCTGTCCTGCTGGGCCCATTACAATATCCTACTTTACCAGCATAGCTACCACTACCATGAGCAACAAGTGTTACTAACTGGGCAGAGACTACAGAGCTACAGCGGGTGCTCTCCCAAGCACAGGAGTAGAGATCCCCCCTTAACATCTGACCATTGCCATTAAGGTACCTCTGGAATCATTGTCTACAGCAAGGTCTCTGTAAATAGACAGCATTGCATGTCAGAGGGGCTGCAGATTCCGCCGCTGAGCTGCCGGCATTAATACAGACAGCACACAGTAACGGTCTAAAAGTCCAGACCACGACCTACAATGGCCGTTTAAACTGAACGTGAACGCCCACGGGAGCTTTAAAAATTCAGAGCTGATTGGCAAAACGTATTAACTATCATACATAAGTAGCAGTGCACCTACCAATAACCATGGGCAAACACAAGAAAAAAGAATCCCCAATGAAAATGACAGCATTCTATCCGAAAGCAGCAGCACTTTCAGGAGCAAGGTCTCCCTCACAGGAAGGTGGCGACTCGGCAGATAGCAGCCCCACACGCCATGCTCCACAGGAGAGAAGATCTCCAGGACAATCTGACAGTAAGGCAGATCGGACACCGCTCACAGCTGCAATACTGAGGGAATTTTTAACTGATCTCAGAACAGAGATTCAGGATGACCTTCGCACCGCCGTATCTACTCTGAGCAAAGACATCAGGCAAGTGGGAGAGAGAACTGATCATCTAGAAAACAAAATGGCGGAACTAGTAAGTTCTCATAACCAAGTTGTGGATGCTAATAATGCTATGGAGGAAGACATCCAAAAACTGACAGCTAAAATAGCAGACCTAGAAGATCGTAACAGACGCAATAACGTCCGGATAAGGGGCATACCTGAACAGGTCGCGGCCCCAGAGCTGAATGATTATGTCTGCACACTGCTCAGAGACATACTCCCAGATGTCCCTCCGGACCATTTGCTGCTGGATAGAATACACAGACTACCACGGGCAAAAACCGCCCCGCCTGGGTCTCCAAGAGATACCATCATGAGGATACACTACTATTATGTGAAAGAGAAGCTGCAATACAGCTTTAGAAACAAGAAAGATTTCCCGGAAAAATATGGCGGCTTACAGTGCTTTGCGGACCTTTCCACTTACACGCAGCAAAAGCGGAAGGAATTCGCCACCGCGACAGCTATACTGAGAGACAATAACATCCAATACAGATGGCTATATCCAGTGAAAATTCTAATCAACAAGGATGGGTCGTCGGCAGTTGCGGACACCCCTCAACGCGCAGAACAGCTACTGAGGGGCTGGAACCTATGGCAACCGACCAATACTAAAACAGCTGATAAACCCCCAAAGAGGTCCCGCTTGCAACCTGAATGGGCTACCCAAACCAGGCAAAGCAGGAAGAGCCTCAAAGCGCAACCCATCTTGGAAGAGACAGACACAGACACCTGAAGAAGCAATGGACTCCTGTACGAGTACAGGGTCAGCCAAAAAGCCTAACTCAAGACGAAGACGACATGTCAAATTTCCCGTGGGCTAGTAAGCTCAACTATGACCGAAACTATTTCCCAACCTTCCCCCCAACCCTTTGAAGCTCGAATAAATCCAGGCTCGTCACTGCAACTTCTGACCCACAACGGAAGACCATCTGAGGTCAGAGAGCTTCCCCCCCACCCGGATCCAATACCACTGCAGTATTGTTGTAAATATGTTGCATGTTACATGCTTATGTTTCTCTGTTTTTCTTATGTCTCCTCTCTTTTTCCTTGCTATTTCTTTCCACTCTTCCCCACCCCCAATCTCCCACTCCCCAGGGGCCACGTAAGAACGCAAGGTCTTAGTCCAGAAGTCCGGCGGAGAATCCTCAAAGAAACATCCTCTAGTACTCCACATGGACAGCCTACCACTGAAGGTACATACAAGGGTGAGTCCAGTCTAATTCAACATTTCTCATGCTCATCAACATGGGGATAAAAATAGTCTCACAAAATGTAAATGGCCTCAATAGTCCACAGAAAAGACTTAAGCTAACACAATGGTGTAGACAACACGATATGGATATTCTGTTACTGCAGGAGACGCACCTCACAAGCCAGAAACCAACAGCTATTAACGTGAAACAATTCCCTACACAAATTTACGCTTCTAACACTGTGAAGAAAAATGGGGTAGCTATATGGATAAACAAAAAATTGCCACACAAGATAGTGACTCAACACTCAGACCCACTCGGTCGCTACCTGATCCTTAACATAGAGATATATGAACAAGCCTACACTATAATAAGTGCTTACAGCCCCAATAGACGGCAATCCAGATTCTATAGTAGTCTCTTCAAAAAAATAAACAAAGAGAAGATGGGTCACATATTACTAGGAGGAGACTTCAATACCTCTCTGCAATATGAGTTAGATACTACAGCCTCAAGTCGGACCAAACATCCACAGGAAGCAATAAAACAAGCCAAGGCCTTGCAGAAACACTTAACACAGGTACCGTTATTTGATGTATGGAGAATACAGCATGGGAAAGAGCGGGACTACACATTTTACTCTCATCCCCATGCCAAGTACTCCCGAATCGACTACTTTTTTGTGGATAAGCAGCTTCTACAGGCTATCCAAAAATCAGTTATAGGGTCAAGTACATGGGCAGACCATTCCCCAATAGAAATCATACTAGACACTACCCACAGGATTCGGCAACCATACCAATGGCGACTGAATGACTCACTTCTTCAGAATAAAGCTAACCTTGAGGACTGCAGGAAGACACTAAATGATTATTTTGTTACTAACAAGACCCCACAAATAGAACAAACCACACTATGGTGTGCGCATAAAGCAGTTATTAGAGGACAACTTATAAAAATAGCCTCAACTACAAAAAAAAACAGGGAGCGCACTCTTCGTCAGTTAGCAGACCAACTACTAGATCTAGAAACTCGAAACAAACAGCATCCAACACAATCCCGAACAAAACATATAATAGATTTGAGGCACCAAATACAAGGTATTGAAAACAAAAAGGTGGAGTGGCAATTACAACGATTAAGCCTACACAGATATACTAAGGGCAACAAGGCAACAAAATTACTAGCCAATCAACTAAAGAGGAGGCAAACCAACCACTCAATTGCTCAAATAATTACCTCAAATGGCAAATCTATTACAAACCCTAAGGCTATAGCAGACCAATTTGCTGATTATTACTCCTCCTTGTACAATCTAAAACAAGATATCACCACCCCACAACCTACCACGGAAGCAATACAAAAATTCCTTGTAGCAGCAAACCTACCCCAAGTACAGAAACGCCAACTCGACCAGTTGAATGTTACTATCACTACGGAGGAAGTGCAGGGAGCTCTGAGAACTACCCCCATAGGGAAAGCTCCTGGCCCGGACGGATTCACAACTGCCTATTACAAAACATTTCAAGACATACTAGTACCGCACCTCACAAATCTGTTTAATCACGTCTTTCGAGGGGGCGCCTTCCCGGAGGAAATGCTAGCAGCTACGATAACTACGATTCACAAGCCAGGAAAGACCCCGACAGCGTGTGGCAATTACCGACCCATATCATTACTAAACACGGACTTGAAATTATACGCTAAAGTGATTGCTAATAGGATAGCGAAAATTCTGCCCTCCTTACTCCACTTGGATCAAACCGGTTTTACCAAAGGTAGACAGGGCCCAGATAACACTAGAAAAATGTTGGCACTCATTGAAGTTGCAGAGAAAAGAAAGGACCCCGCTATGCTGGTAAGCTTAGATGCCGAAAAGGCCTTTGACAGAGTAGAATGGACGTATCTGGACTCCACCTTACAATCTTATGGGTTACTGGGCCCAATTAAGCATGCCATACTATCCCTGTACACAAAACCCTCTGCGAAAGTAAACAACATGGGATTTCTCTCAAAGTCATTTCAAATAACGAATGGAACAAGACAAGGCTGCCCATTGTCACCTCTCATCTTTAACCTCACTTTGGAACCCCTTGCTAGAACAATTAGAAACTCAACTTCTGTAAAGGGAGTACTCGTGGCGAATACACAGCACAAACTCGCAATGTTTGCAGACGACATTATCTTAACATTAACAGACCCCGAACCATCGCTGGAAGCCGTCACACAGATTCTCCGAACTTTCAGCTTTGTATCCTACTATAAACTCAATGAGTCAAAGTCACAAATTCTACCGATCGGAATGTCGAGAGAGATCATACGAAAATTGCAAGCCAGATATACTTACCAATGGCAATCTCACTCCATAAACTACCTAGGTGTTGAGCTGGCCAGGACCGTAGCCGAAACATATGAGGCGAACTATCCCAAACTATTAGCGGAAGTACAAGAACAACTACGGAAATGGTCTCCTCTGTATGTGTCTTGGCTAGGCAGAATAGCAACAATTAAGATGATGATATTGCCTAAATTCATTTATCTATACAGGACCTTACCGATAGCCGTTCCATTAACCTATTTCCGCAAAGCACAAAGAACCATTCAAGACTTTATCTGGGCTAAACGAAAACCTAGGATTAAACAAAAATTTATGCAGCGAGGGACTCGAGACGGAGGATTCGGAGTTCCTTGCTTAGAGAAATATTACCACGCCACAATATTGGATCAAATGAGAGCTTGGAATCTTGCACTTACTGAACTACACTGGCTCCAGCTGGAACAAGACTTCCTATCTCCCCTCAAGCTTAAAGGACTCATATGGACTGAGAACATGAAAGCCATAGCATTGCCACACACAGCGAGCCATACCACTCAAACTGCTATGACTATCTGGGATAGGATCACTAAAAAGAAACCACTCTTAAACTACCCGGCACATCAAGCAGGATTAGAGATGTTAGAAACCAACATCCCAAACCTACGCTTGCAGAACTGGAAAAAGGCAAACCTGACTACGCTAGGCCAATTGTACAATGGAAACCTCATTAAAACTTATGAACAGCTAACCAAGGAATACAACCTGCCACCACATGATTTCTACAAATACCTCCAGATGAAACACCTGTTAGGTACTACCAGGTCAACCAGCAGCACCAAACACACCCCATTTGAAAAATTACTTGCTCATAACCCACGTAGCCCCAAAGGCATAGCACAAATCTATAAACTGCTCACAGCAGATGATATAGAAGTTAAACCGAAGCATTTCGAGAAATGGGAACAAGATCTCCAAGTCTCAATTCCCATGCCACACTGGATAAAAATGCTTAACACTGCGTATAAACTTTCCAAATGTGTGAATCATATTGAAAACTCGAGAAAACTGTTTTACGGATGGTATAAGACTCCAACCATCCTCCACCAATATTACCCAAATGTTCCTAATGCTTGCTGGAGAGACTGCAAGGGGGAAGGCAACGTAATACATATCTGGTGGCAATGCCCTAAGATTAAAGATCTATGGCTAGCCACTGAACAAATCCTGGTGCAGGCAACACAGTTGCAAATACAGTTGACTCCACCGCTTGCGTTGTTGAATTACAACCTTAACGAGTATCTGAAGCTAGTACAACACCTGATTTTTCACATATTGACGGCGACCAGGCTCCTGATTCCCAGATATTGGAAAAAGACCGAAGTGCCCAGCACACGGGAACTGATAACCCTAATTGACTCGAATCTCACATATGAACAAATGGCGCTCGGATCCAACAAACATTTGCAACTCAGCTCAACCTCAATGCAAATGTGGAAGCGATGGAAAGAAGCCTATTTCTTCCAAGCCCAGACGTGAGCCTATCCCCGCCAACGAGATGATAGGCAAACTGGCATAGACCCATACCCGGCGAAGACAAATGGAAGAATTGATGACCACCAGGCCCCATATCTGTCGGTTAGCTCTGTTCTAACTTCAATAGCCCCCCTGCCCTACCCCCCCTCCCCTCTTTTTCTTTGTTTTTCTTTCTTCTCTCATCTTTTTTTCCTCTTCTTGCTCTTCTCTTCTAACGGCCTCTAGGGGGACGCTAGTCCCTCAGCAAGTCAACTTAACCAACTGTTTCCTCTGCTATACCAATGCTTGACTGGTGTTTACTGTGTTTGAAATTGTTAAAACAATAAAAACCTTTGAATTATAAAAAAAAAAAAAAAACAGATGTACTGACAAACAGAGCCCCCTGTAGGCTGCCAGTCCATATAGGGCTACCAAATAGCCAATCACAGCCCTTATTTGGCACCCTAGGAACATTTTTCATGGTTGTGCTGCTCCCCAACACTTTTTACATTTAAATGTGGCTCATGGGTAAAAAAAAAAAAGGTTGAGGACCCCTGCTCTAAACTGTCGATTCATTGAACTGAAGGGCCTAAAATTCACAGGGGCAGGGAATATAGAACTGGAATAACCCTATTAAAATGGAGATGCCTTATGCTTTTGTACTGACATCAGTGGGAGTATTCTAAGGTGTGAACATGTAAATGGAGATGCTGCTAAAAAATACAAATAGTTTCAGAATTTACTCAATTTACATGTTCTACCACCGGTAATTCACACTGGCACCAGTGCTTAGGTACCCTTAGGAGATTTGTTGCTTGTGGGTATAACAGAGTTCTCATGGGTGATAGGTCTCCTTGCATGCCAGCGCACTTCAAGGGATTTGTCTTCCTTTGCTTGTGCTTATATTGAAATGAATTATGCATAAATGCTTGCATTTATACATAAGTGGGAGTTGCTTTTTTTGCTGCTTCAACAGATAAACAACTCCCTGTAAATTGCAGTGAAATAGACCCCCCCAGTGCTGGGTTTATGCAAAATGCACCATCAAATGTAAAAATGCAGCCCCTGCCTTTACAAATAAAATAATAACATGCAGAGAATAAATGTTCCATGTACTCAGTGACTGGTCCTATCATACTTTTCTGCGCCATGGAAAATAAATAGGACATATAAGTGACCTGTGTTTAACAGACTGTTAATGTAAAAACATCCACAACCCCAGAGACCTGTGACAATTTACACACAGCCGACAAACATCTTTTTTCACACTTTGCACAGTACAAGTACAAATACTTCTGCTGTAACAATTTTCTGTTGCTCGTATTAGTCAGAGATCCCACCTATCATATGGGAGGCCACAGGCTCTTTGTTGGAATATCCACATCCCCAGTAGCTTGCCTAAAGAAATCACATATTTACCATGTCTAATGTTCTACCACCTTACTGGCTAAAGAAAGAAGCAATAAAACAATATTAAGTTTTTTAGGGAGCATCCATGTGACTATATACCAGTGCTTGTAAAACTTTTTTTTGGTTAAAGCTCCACTTACTGGTCCAACCTTCGACAGGGCGCCTTAAAGGGTTGGTTACCTTTACGTTAACTTTTAGCATGTAATAGAATGGTCTATGCTAAGCAACTTTTCAATTGGTCTTCATTATTTATAGTCAGGCCCAGATTTGTGGAAAGGCCACAAGGCCCTGGCCTAGGGTGGCAGAGTTGTAAGGGGCGGCATGCTACCCAACCACACCCACATTGGTTCAGAAACACCGATATGCAGGAGATACAATCGTTTTTTAAATTTTCCATGCACCAATCTCCATTGCTCTGGTCCTGATGACAATAATTTGCCTGAATAAAGGGGAGGGAAGAGGGGCAACTAACAGCAGTGGGCCTATGGCATCCACTATGCAAATCTGGCCCTGTTTATAGTTTTTTAATGATTTGCCTTTTTCTTCTCCTATTCGTATTTCAGTCTCTTCGAGTCAAATTGGGACCCTAGCAACCAGATTGCTTAATTTGCTGCTGATCAAAAAGCAAAATAACTAAAAAACCACAACTAATACAAAATGAAAGTATAAAATATCATTCTCTACATCATACTTAAAGTTAACTCCAAGGTGAACAACTCCTTTAAAACCAGAACTCACAGTGAGAATTGTAACCTTTGTTTATAATTATACATTTTCAGCTCTAGTCCCATGAGACTCAGTCTGAAGACAATGGCTTTATACGTGTGCTCTTATCAGCCGCCATCTTGATTATGTCATATATGTCATTGTTATGGCATCTGAGAAATGACAACGAAAAAGTTCTTTCTCTGCTTCTTCCAGTTCAACTATAGAATAGAGAGAGGCGCACACCCTCTAAATAAAATACAGGGTGCTGTTCCATAGAAGGCTCCCCATAAGGGTCTCCAAAAATAACTAAAGATACTCAAAAATGGATAGCACACCCAATTAAAGAAAAATGCATTTATTACAAAAAAATAAAATATATCAAAAAAATCAAAAAGGCAGGCCATTATTGATTTCTTTACCATTTGTGCCCCTGAGGAAGACCCTCAACGTCGAAATGCGTTGGGCTCACTAAGTATTATTTTATTACTTTTTTTGTAATAAATTTGTTTTTCTTTAATTGGGTGTGCTAACCATTTTTGATTATCCTCCAGTTCAACAACAGTCTTATACTGTACTTATATGCCTGACTTACATACAGTATATACCCTTAGCTGGAATGGCACAGAAAAGCTTTTCAACATTCCTAACACAAATGAAACTAACCCATAAAAACTGCATTTCCATATATAAAACCCCCAAAAGGTTTGAGAACCAGATGGTGGTTTTACTAAATCAAATGTAACATTTTTTTTTCATTGTGGTTTGGAAAATTCTCTGAAAAGTTTTTCACGGCACATATTGCGAGAGCAGAAATACTTCTCAGATGTAAATGTTCTGGGCAGGCTAGTAGCAATAGGCTTATATAACATGTGCAGCCCACGGCCCACAGCCTGCCAATGCGTCAGTGAAATTCTCACATTTGTCTCTTTGATGATTATACTAAACAATGAACTATATCAGTTTTTCAGTCACTGACACAGTTAGTTATTGTTTAGGGAATACATGAGATAATTAAAGCCAAATACCTTGTACACCAATTTGCGTTTCTGAAGAAACAGTTTTTTTACTGAAAACTACAATTATCTTAAATGTTCATAACTTTTTTTAAGCCTTTCTTGCTTTTTACTTCCTAGAGCAACATTATCTTTAGATCCTATCCCTGAGGAACAGAATGATTTGTGGTTTATAGTCCTTTGTGAATGTTCTAAAATGCACCGGCCATGATAATAGGTTTGGCCTGTGTTGGGCTGAGGTGCCAGGGGCTACCTGAAAACCTTAGACCGATGGAACCCAACCGTGAGCCACATTCAAATGTAAAAAGAGTTGAGGAGCAACACAAGCATGAAAATGTTCCTGGGGTGTCAATCAAGTGTTGTGATTGGGCATTTGGTAGTCGCTATGTGGACTAGCAGACTACTGGAGGTTCTGTATGGCAGTACATCTGGTTATACATTTAAAACTGCTAAAAATAGCAGACACAAAGAAGGTTGGATATGCCCAACCACTACGAGTGCTGTAAGATTTGAAATGGCTTGTGACACTCTAATGAACAGTCTGTTTAGTTGAGTGCACAGTATTCCTCATATCAATAGCAAATAATATCTCCGTGTGTATACAAGCAAGTAACTAACATGACCAAAGCTAAGGCAGAGATACATGAATGTCTTATTATGGCCATCCTGATGCTATAATGGAGGCTGAATAAATCCTCCAAGAAAAGGATGCCAATGAACAAAGAAAGAGAGGAATGTCCTAGTCAAGCAGTCAATAGAAGCCTTCCACCAAGGTTCATTAACCCTCTTTTCTTGTTAGGTGCCAATCACCGGTAACATTAATACTCCCTACCATCATCCTCACCCTTTAACTGCCTATATTTCATTCCATTGCTTGGGACCTGGGATTTTCAGGATAACGGATTGTTTTATTATTTGGATCTTCATTATTACTAGAAAATCATGTAAACATAAATAAACACAACCATGCCGAAAACGAAGCAGCAATTAAAAAAATACAAAATATTTATTAGGACATATTAGGAAAAGGCCTCACATGTTTCGTGCCTGTTTGGGCACTAACTCATAGGCTAAATGGCACACCCTTGTACATTGCATATATAGGGGTTATGACCAACCAGGAAAGCAACACATATCTCAACCAATGACAATCAGTAAAGGCAAATCGCCAATTGCAGGCGAAGTTACGCTAGCGATGGTTAATTTGCATATGGCGCCAAATTCAAATTTCAATGGAGGAATATGTAGCAGCACTACAAATGCCTGGGAAACCTTCAAAACATCAAATAATTTTTTTTTTTGCCCTACACATGTGCCCACTGTATAGTTAAGTTGCCATGAGTTAGGAAATGTAGGTGGGAAGGAGGGGAGCCCCAAACATTTTTTCGATCTTTTTCAGCCTATCACCCATAATATAGAAAAAACGCCAGAGTTTTTTGGGACTTAGAAAAAATGTGAACTTTTTTTGAAGCAATCCCTATCTACTCTATTGCGCTTCGCCTGGTCTGAGGTGGCGAAGGAAGTCTAGCATAAAAGGTAGCGTTCAGTACAATGCGCGCGTTAGTGAATTTGAGTAGTTACGTCCGTTGCGCAAATTCGCCAGGCTTAAGGGTGCGAAGTAACACTAGCGAATGTACACCAGCGTTCGTTAGTGAATTTGCGAAGTAACGAAAATGACCAACACTAGCGAATTGACGCTAGCGTTAGGCGCTTCGACGCTTAGTGAATTAGCCCCTATGGGAGACAGCCTTTTTCACAATTCGGAACTTTCTGCATAACCTGTGTATCAATTTAAATATGTCATTTTAACTTTTTGGTGTCTTTTATCAGAGACATGTGTTTTGAATTAATATTAAAATGGGTATGGGTAGCATGTGAATCTGTGTATGACACATATACAATATTCAGTATATGGCCGTGCGTATGCGAGTGTATACGTGGACTAGAATTAAAAAGTAAGTTAACAATCATTGTGATTGTGTGATGGGGTGAGCGTATAATGGTGACAGCTCTATTGTTGCTTAATGGAATGTCTGGCTCACGTTTCACATTGATTACATATTCGTCGTATCGGTTTACCAGCAGAGTATGTTTTGCATTATGCACTTTTCTCTGTATATTATCTATCCCACGCCAAAACCTTTTCAGAACATATATATAACAGCTGACAATTTAATGATCCTGGCAACAGGACTAACTTTGTGTTTACATTACAAAATACATTTCAGAAACACGTATGTCCTAAGTAAGCATGTGCAGATGTGGGCCACAATATCCTCCAATTTGCTACACACATGTACTTGGTAGAGGCATAGATTTGTTGGCCTAGTTTAAGAACATCTCTTTATATATGCTAAAACCTACAGTTACTCCTGCTCTAAGATGTTTTGTAAGTAGCCCCTGCACCTGACACAGGGGTCAGCTTACTAAAGTGCAGTAAATTTGACTATCTGTTTCTGCATGTTATCAATGCAAATATGTTTCTGCCAAATTATCTGCAGCGATTAAGTTAACTAAACTGCAATGCGTTTAGAAGTCATTGCGATCACTGGTGGTAACTACATTATAGTGCTTGTCCCCTTGAGAATTTTCTGGTTAAAAAAAGTAGCACTATTTTCAGCGAATGCAATAACTGGCGAACACATATTCGCGCTCGATTTCTCCTCCCTGGCTATCTCCTATAGAAGGCAGGCAGGAGAAATCGAGCGCTGCACAATGGATCGTCGGCCTGTCCCGGTTTCTGAAGAGGAGCGGAAGCGGGG
The DNA here is from genome assembly GCA_038501925.1 of Xenopus petersii. Taxonomy (NCBI): domain Eukaryota; kingdom Metazoa; phylum Chordata; class Amphibia; order Anura; family Pipidae; genus Xenopus; species Xenopus petersii. Next base: position 40,485,106 of record CM076674.1, read on the forward strand.
AATTGGTCAGTTATTTCTTAATAAAGACTTTGCAAATTTAAAGTTAAAAGTTTCTTGGTGTTTTTTTTTCGTTAAGTAGAAACTAATTTTTTAAGAAAAAAGTTTTATGTTACTGGTCCTTTGAAGGGTGTTACAATCATTACTTTGTTGCACTGGGGTCTTGGATTAAGGTCTAACCATGCTACTATCTGTTTTTTCCATGGTTCTTTGTACTTTTCTCTGGTTTCCTCTCACAGTCCAAAATGATATGATGTGGTGATGTGCAGATCTGTTGAGGACTACTTGGTTTACTTTGGGGGTCAGCTAGTAAAACCATGTAATTTGAGGAAGGAACCAAGGAGGTCTGTCTCTCTTCCAGGCCTAGACTGGCAATCTGTGGATTCTGGCAAATGCCAGATGGGCTGCTGTAAGATGCCATAGACAGTCACTATTTAGGGGGCTGGTGGGTGGCTATTTGAGTCTCTCTGTACTTGAAATGCGAGGGCCTGTTTTGAGTCCCAGTCCAGGCCTGCTCTCTACTAAATTCACAAGACAGTTCCCTTGGTAGATTTTATTGTTTGTACGTGAGAATTACACGATTGATCAGTGATTGATATATTGCAAGCAGTAGCAGTTATACATCGATTGGGATATACTGGCCAACATTTATGAAAATTTGATATGATGAAAATAAAAAGCAAACTGTATATGTATTGAATGGGAAATTAACAAGATCATCAGACCAAAAAAATCCTGAAAATTGGTTGTTCCCCTTCCAACATATTTTTTCAGTTCAGTTGTTTTCAGATGGTTCACCAGAAATAAACTATTCTCAATAACATTATATGTTTGATTTGTTAACGTTTTTCTAATATTGAAATTTAAAGTTTCATTTTTCACCTTCTTATGTCAGCTCTGTGCACCAATGCTGTAAACTGTTCTAAATTGATACATTAGTTGATACTTTACTTATCTTTGGCCCTGCTGAGCAGAATCATTAAAAGCGGCTGTTATAATTGATACAATAGTTGCTGAAAACAACTGAACTGAAAAAAGTGTTTGGAAGGTAAACAAGCCCTTTATATGAAAACCAATAACACCTAAAGGGTGAGGGAACACATGCAGATTCGGGGAGATAAGTCGCCTGGTGACAAATCTCTTCTTCAGGGCGTCTAATCTCCCCAACTTGCCTCCCTGTCGGCTAAAATGTAATCGCCGGCAGGATGGAACTCGGAGCTATTAGTTTTCCGAAGTCACCGAAGTTGCCTCACGGGGCAACTTTGGAAAATGAAACAATTTGAGTGGCATCCCACCACTGAGATCAGGGAGATTAGTCGCCCCGAAGAAGAGGAGATTTATCGCGGGGCGACTAATCTCCCCGAATCTGTGTGTGTGCCCTGACCCAAAATCTGTTGAGATTCTATAGAAGCCAATGGGAGGCCTCTCGGAAGGATTGAAGCAAACTGATGTATGGCAGCTTTCACTCTTCTAAACAAACATATGTATATAATTAGGGCTCTCTGGTTACATTATACTCTGTTGAACTCTTACAATTGGAAAGAAAAGTAAACGGTAATTATAGAGAGTGTACTTTTTAATTATGCACTGGTAAATGACTAATGTGTATGCTAAGTTTCCCTACAGCTGTAGTGTAGGGAATGACATCAAATAAATGAACACAAAGCACAAGAGTATATTTAAAACGTGATCTCACAGGCCATAAAAATATAAATTTGGATATGTTCCCCAATGGCTTTAGCTGCACTGTTACTACTTTCCCTAAAATGTCTTATTGCAATAGAAAATTGGCTGCAAGAACAAGCAGGGACGTCGCCCCTAGCAACCAAAAACGAACACTCCATCAGCAACACATTTCAGCTGCCCCATTCACACTGACAGGCACAGACACAGGCCAGATTTCTTATTAAAAGGAAAAGAGAAACAAGGAAAAAGGAAGACATGTTTTATTTAGGTTTGACATTAAGATGTCTGGACTCCAGGAGCCTGCAGTGTGGTATGAAACAGTAGCCATGGTGAATGGGTGCCGATGGAACACAATCAATGTAAGTCCTTCATTATTATTAGTAAGGCAAGATGTACTAAGGGTTGAACTGGCATGGGACAGACAGTTAGATTATACCCTGAAATCACACGCGCTACAATATTTCTTTTGGGCTGTATATTTGCAGTTCCTGGTTTTTCCATGTGTCCTTAGTGCAAACCGAGGAGGAAATTGTAGAAAACTGCATAGAGTATCCCATCCTGTGGTCCCATTATACTGTACATATCTCAGTTGTAGTCGGGTTTTACAGTGGACAACGTGAAATCAATTCCTTAGTTCACTTATAGTAGATGAATATTAAAAGTAACACGTACGCCCAATAAGTTGTATAATATGAAGCAAAGTGGCATCCAGCTTTCCTCTCTCATGCCAAGTTGCCCTTAGAAATCTTACCCCCCTTGCTTTTCCATTAATGTTTCTGACAGGTAGCAAACTATTCCTTAAATCATTACTGATTGCCAGAAGTAGCTCCTGAGTGCCTGTATTGTGCCAGCACTAGCACTTAAAGCTTATTGCAGTTTCAGCTTATGCAAGTTTTCGTGTCTCAGAGTAAGACAACGTTTTTCCATCTCTGTGGCTGGGGGAAATGTTCTGTTGTGAGCAGAGAGCCCTGGGCTTGAGTGTGGCCATGATGGACTGGCAAGTGACCTCTGAATTGTTCTTCTCTGGCTACAGCTCCCAGCCAAGACCGAAGGAGCATTTGCTCTGGACCCTAAACAAGTTGCAAGGCCCATACTGGCAGGTATAGTTCAACCCTAGTTGGGAAGGGCGGGTTCAGTATTCTCACATTGGTCCTCAAAATTAAGACAATTTTTTTGCCCCACACAGCAGCCTCTTGAAAAGTGGAAAGAAAAGCAGACACATGGCCAAATCTTATTGGCTTTACCAGCCACATACAGGCAAAACGTATAAAATAATAATACAAAAAACACATGAGCAAAGGGTGTGAAGATACCACTTCTATCATGTTTCTCAGGTTCTTCAGCATAGGCAACCTATGGACTTTTCAGATGTGGTCTGAACTATAATTTTCAGCATTCCACTGAGAGTCAGGGACCATTGGGAGATACTAAGAGCTGCAGTTGAGCAACATCTACTTCCCCAAATGTCATACATTACTATTCTAGTCACCAGGTTGTTAAATTCTGGATATTTTTCTGGATATACTTATTTCTTAATCCACTTAATTCAGCTCTCTATGTATGGCTCAGATAAAACTCCCAGGATCACCCTGAACTCTCTTATTATATTTGCATTATATTCCTAATTTTTTCAGTTTTCGTTGCCTTTTTGAATTCTCTAAGGACCTTAGGGATAATTTTCTCACATACAGAGGGCGTACGGTATATTTTCTCATTAGGCTTGCACTTTCATTTCCATAGTGTCAATAGCATGTCCATAGTATGCACCAGAACTCTAAATACATTGTTCTCCATCTGTAGATGCAAATGAAAACAAAAATCACAGGTGCTCAGCACTCAGTAAAGTGAATTGCTCATTGGATGATTTGGGGCTTCACAAATTAGGCCCAGAATCCACATTATAGTCACTCTAATTTCAGTGGAGACAATTTAAGATAATAGTGTTTATTGCTTTCCAAACAATAATAAGGTTGCACCTGAACCCAACACTCCACTTCCTTGATGTGCTAATATGGTGACCTGTTTCCGTCATTAAAATCAGAACCATAAATTCCATAGTGCTCTTTTATTTTCCTTAAGGATTTCACTCAAAAGTTTAATAGAGCAGCTAGAATCTGTAACATTTTACTTTTTTTTATCATTAATATTATGTTCAGAGTGCAAGCACCCTTATTGCATAAATCAGGGAGCATCTACCTGTGACTCTCCAATTGTTTTCTGTCCTGCATCACCCTTCCAACAGTTGGAGATTCAGAGTCCGCCTTTCCCTGCCCTAAACCGACATTAACATACACTTATGACCCAGTGGGTGAGAGCCGCTGTGCCATAGAAGCCTATTTGTAAATGGAAACTAAACAAATGTATATGCATCACAGTAACACTTGCATAGAAGTCTTCACAAAGGAAAAAAAAAATTCTAGTAAATAAATAAACCGATTGTCAGAGTACACAGGCCTTATTTTCTCATAGTCAAACCATCTGTGCAAGTGAGGAGCTTCCAACATGGTTCATGTGCTGCACTGTACAAACATGCTGGGCACAGCAGGGTTATAATATGCTCTGTGGGCCCTTGTAATACGTAAGTGTGAGCTCAGTTGCCAATGATGTCTGCCACACATTAAGGCAGTATCAGTCCTGCTGGAAGGGCAAGCTTACAAGTGTGGGTAGAACAGAATGCCAGTTTTTGTATTGTTGTAACATAGAAAGAAGAGGTGCAAGGTTTCTTGGATTATACACTACTTCTTGCCCAGACAGGCTTATCTCCAATTAGAAGCAAACCAGCAACAAAGATGTTTTTATAGGGGGTTCACAAGCTTTCTCTGTCTTTTTCACTGCAATAAGCAACCTAATTAAGGTTCTCCTTGATGAGCCATTAGTAGCTACAGCCTGTGTCTGATTTGTATAGTTTATTTGTATAGTTTGAGAGAAAATGTAGCTCTAGCAATACTGTCTATAAGGATGAAAGGCTACAATTTGCCCCCTATTGCCATCTAAAAAGTACCACCCTCAAGGTTTTTTTTATTGCTTTTGGAGCAGGATACCTATATTAATAGAATATAATGAAGGACATAGGGTGATTCTCCTTCTTGCCGATGGTAAGCCAGAGCGCTAATTTAACCTACAGCTAAAATGTTATATTTAATGGTGGGGACTTAATTGTTCCACCATCTCTGAAGTTTAGGTGAAAATGTGGCATGCCTGAATCAATACTATATTTCTTCTAGGGGCTGAAGGGAAGAATTGTAATGTATAGTTAATTTAACTCTTCAATAAAAGAGGAGGAAATGCCAAATGGTCAGCATTATTGTTAACTTTGTGGCTTTTCTGAGCTTTCTTTACCAAATACTTTGGCCTTTTCTCTCATTCAAAATACCACTGAACAACAGGGCACAAAAGCAGCAAACTGAAATCTCCCCCCTGACATTTAATTTCTTATACATACGACTCCATACATCGGTGGCTCGCACAGTCCCCTCTGTAGTACAAGGTTTATGTACATATACCCATACATACCCTGAGCCATTTATTAGAATCTAAAAGTATCTGTATATTATTAATCTATTGTCAGATTCATCCAAAGAGCAATGAATCTCATGTATGATAGGCTCATTTTCCCCAGCCTATTACTTGATATGCCCAGTCCCCTTCCTGCCGCAGTGTTGCATGTGTCCTGGGAAGAGCAGTATCCATGCATTGGAAAGGTGTTCCAGTTACTATATAACTCTAGGGAAAGGTTGAGGCTAAGCTTGGGGCCGCTAACCATGTCCTGCTCTAGTTCAGTGTGCAGGCATGGGTTCCAGTGGATACGTGGTTTGAGGGTATAGGTGTCTCCTTAATAAGGGGAGAAGAGGATAGTTCCATGTGCAGTTCTGATGGGCCCAGGAGCTGGTCGGAGTAGGTGGTGAGTGAGAGGAGGAGCCTGAAGAAGAGGAGGAGTTGGGGCCGGCCGTAAACTTAGTGGAGAGGAAACAGCAGCAGCTGCCATTGCAACTGCCAAAGGATTGGGAAGAAGCCCAGATATGGATTTGGAAAAGTCCTTGGGAAACACCAAACCGGCCTAAGAGAAAAACAAGAGAGTACAATATCAGCCAAAGGATACCCAACGTTACTACTGAATGAACACAGTCTGCTAAAGCATTGCAACTGGTACATGATGACCATTAATGATATTCCTTCCTGACTCTGGGTAGCAGGTAAGGATAAGTTATTTTCTCCCCCATAACCCATTCAACTAAATAAATGTATTATCAATAAATATCCTAGAACAACCCATTTCAGCAACCCTTCCATGTTTCATAAAGTTATGTAGTATAACAAAGGCAAAAAAAAAACCTAGATGAGCCGCACAGAATGTTTTTGTGTACAGTTTTCTGTGTAAAGTTGCCCTAATTATGTAGTATGCTGATTCATGACTGTGGCATAACATCCATTTCTGAGGATATGTCAGTTTGCTTGTTTGGTCTTTAATCTGTTTTTGAGTTATTTCTGGTGAAGAAACAGCTGATTGCAAATAGCAGCAAAATAAATTCCACATGGGATTCAGCCCCTTTCATTCCCTTCCATAGTTATTCTCTCTGCCTATAAAAAGCTCTTAACAGGGGAACCTTATAAAAGTTATTAATGGGAAAAGTATTAATAATGCAAGCAATTTTTGATTTGTTATAATACAAGTAAAGATAAAGGAGCAAGGGGTAGGCACCAAATTGCCCCCCAACTGCCCACAATGTCAGTCACATGAAAGTTCTTGTGTAAGCTCTTGTCAGGGGTTAGTCACTTGCATAAGGTGTGGGATTCTTCACTTGTGGGAGCCACATTAAGGGTGGTGGTATTTCCAGGGCCCCCTATTGTCAATAGGCATACGTGTACTCAGCAGAAGAAGCAGGACACTGCAATGGCCATAGAGACAGGTGCACTATTTTCTTTTATATTAGAGCAACATATACTCACTGTGAGCTCTTGCAGACTTTGTTGCTTCTTATGTCGGCTCAGTAATGGGTTAGGTTTGCCGGACACACCATCACGGTGTCTGCGACTTGAGATGTGCTGCAGGCATATAAGTGAAAATCAACTGTTGAGTCCACACAAGTATAGCAGGTATTCCCACCAGACTCTCAGGTAGTACCAAGAGCCAAGTACATGCAGATCCCACCCCTTTGAATAGCTAGGTAGGAGAACATCCCATAATATCTCTGATCCTATGGAAGAACAGCTACAGGGCAAGAGTCATCCCTATGCCACATCCTTTCAAAGTGAAAAAGAAAAACTATTTCACATCCCTACACCTACATTATTCATGCTGTATTCAGTCAAGTCCAAGCTCTTACCAAATCATTCAATCTCCCCTACAATAATATGATTTGGGAATGTACCTGCTTGAGCTGGGCTTCAGACGTGACCCGTACATTACAGATCTCACAGTGAAATGTTCTTTCTTGGTTGGAAGAATCCGAAGGGCCAGTGGATGCAGTGTTCAAGCCTCCCAGTCGAGGGTAGGCTTTGATTGGACCCAGGCCACTTCGAGCCTCTAAAATAGTCTTGTGCTTTGTACCTTAAAAGAAGAGTCATAAAGTGATTATTATTGTATAGACATAGAATCCGTACCCTTATGTCACTAAACTATTGAGAACATGATACTGGTGTCCAGCCATAGAACTCTCTCTGCTTTTTCCATAATTATTTATTTATACTTATTCCATGCCTTACATGTAAACACCTCCCAAATCCTCACTTTTGCTTTACTCCAGGGGTGCCCAAAAGGTAGATCAGGTTCTACCAGTAGACCTTTAGCCGGTGATCAGTAGATCTCAAGACACTGTCAACAAACAGCTCGTCTAAATCACCCTTTTATTTCATGCTTTTCATTCAGATATTTATTATGCTAAGGTTACATAAGAAATAGTTTTTTTTGTCAAATATAGCAATATACATTTTCTCATAAATCAATATTTAAGTAATATTTGCCAGAATGCTAACAATGCTTTCAGGGGCGCTTCTATAATGAGGCCGCCTGAGAATCTCGCCTCAGGAGGCAAAATGCCGGTTAGTTCAAGGGGCGGCATTTGGACTGCTGTGCTGGCGTGCTGCGGACAAGTTAGAAAAAATTTAAATATTCAATGCGTGTAATGCGCCTGCACCGGCGCCTTTCACCGACAGTACTTGTTCCCCTCTGCTGCTGACGGCTGTACTTGCCTACTGCTGCTGACGGCTGCCACAGTGCCGCCCCTGACTCCTGTGATGTGCCTGTGCGGAGTGCGGTCAGTCAGTGCGCGTGCGTCACGTCACGTGACTTGTGTTACGTGCTGCGCTCCGCTGCTCCCTGTCCCTGCTCACGTGACGCCGGTGACGTCACTATCTCTAGGGCTGGGTCGCTGGCTTTTGGAGTTTTAGACTGCAGCCTGCAGCAGTGCCTGGATTTGTTGTTGGACTGGTGCCCGTGGTGGCTGGCTGGCTGCTGCATCTGTCTAGGGCCTGAGTTTGTTAACAAGAAGAACCAGGTACTGTACTCATTGTACTTACAGAAAAATTAACAAATATTTGTAATAAATAATATAATAGTTGTACTGCCTCTGTCTGTCTGTTATTTGAATTCCACTCCCACTGTGTGTGTGTCATCAAAAAGTCAAGGCTTAAGTTAAAAAAAAAAAAGTTTAAAAAATTTAAAAAAAATTGATTTTTTTTTTTAACAAAAAGATGTATGTTCCTTGGTTAATACATAAAGACGAAATTCAACATTTTTGTGGAAATTAAGGGGGAAATTTACTAAAAGGCAAAGTGGTTAACGCTAGTGAAAATTCGCCAGCATGACGTCATTTTGGCACTTTGCCTATTTACTAACGGGTGCAGGCGTAAATTTGCCAGGTGAAGTTGCACTCTGAAAAAGGAACGTAACTACGCTAATTCACTAATTTGCAGATTTTACTGAACATTACCTCTTGCGCCAGACTTGACTTTGCCAGCTCAGACCAGGCAACGTTTACATTTTTACACACATAAGAAAGGCATTGTGTGTGGGCGTGGCTTGGGGGTGTGGCTTGGGGCGTAGCACAGGGGGCGCATAGCCATACTTTCGCCTCAGGCAGCAGAAAGGCCAGAATCACCCCTGAATGCTTTTATGGATGTAGATCATAATGGGAAATCATGACTAAAAGTAGACCTCTCATTAGTAAAGTATGGGCACTCCTGCTTTACTCTATTGCCAAATTTCCTTTCTTAAAGGGGAACTAAAGTCTAAAATAGAATAATGTTAGCTATGCTGTATCTTGTATACTAAACATAAACATGAACTTACTGCACAAGGAGCCTAATTAAACAAATGATTTATGTTTTCTTGCACATGCTCAGTGTGGTCTGGGCGTCTGTTGGGAGGTTAAGCTTAGGGATCGTCATAAATTATAAGTCAAATAATTTCTGCCGTAGAAGCTGATACAGCAAGACTGATTAATAATCAGAATATACAGACTGCACTGGGTCCGCGGATACAAATCTCTACATGGTCACCGGCTGCTCTACAGGGAAACAAACAAAGCTGCTTGAATTCTGGGAAGTAAGGTGGGGGCTCTCCTCCTGCCATTTGAAAGTATGATCGTTTCCCTGCAGAGAAGTTAGGCTGAAGTCTGAAGTTTCCTATCCGCAGCAGTCAGAACAAGTAAAACAAAGGGGGAATTTCACTGCATACAGACAGGTTTCTTATAAAAACGGTAGACATTTTTTAACTAAAGTAAATTGGAGATAGATTTCTTTTTATTAAAGAAAGTAAAAATGGGATTTTATTTTTTTGCCTTTACATCCCCTTTATGTGTTTAGTAACTGACAATTTTCACCTTTGTTATGGGCTTCCAGCTGTGAAAGGGAGTTTACAGAGATCTTGCAGAGGGCACAGTACAGAAGCTTTTTGGCTCTGTCATCATCGCTTTCGGACGTAGATGTGCTTGTTTCATTGCTAGCAGGAGCTGATGATGAAAGGGACTTTATACCGCTTCTGTTGGCTTCAGATGATGAAAAGGAAGGTGCTGCTGGGGTAATATTCTCATGGATGAGCATTGTTGCTATGGCTTCAGGGCTGTCAGCAGTTGGCAAATCAACTCCATCTGCAACCTGTTGGTCTAACATAGCAGAAAACAAGATTCAGTATGCTCTAAACATGGACGGAAAGAAAATGTTCTAACACTAATTCAGTCATGGCATCAGATTTATTTAGAGGAAAGTATGTCTGAGGGCACAGGAATCGACAGTACATTATAACCTCTATCTGAGAGTATATGCAAATCTGCCAGTGCACCCTAAAACTGGTTCTGCCCATTGTTGGACTGGACCTCTGAGGGCCCACTAGAGACTCTGACATCAACCTGACACCACTCTCACAACAACAATTTTATGTAGGTGTTGGTTTCATATAGCTGGTCAAAAATGTTGCATACCTTAGAGGTCTCAGGCCTTAAACACATAGACACCCTTATGCTTTGCCTTGCATTATGGCATGTTATTAATCATGACTTACAGTGAGTAGATTGCCTCTATTATTTCCAACCTACGCACGACAGTACTAATGAAAGAAACTGAAATGTAGTCTATAAATGTGCAATGTAAGGCCCAAGGGAAGGTTTAAGGATTACTCTTTTACTTTACTTACACATCATTCTATTTGTATAACAGTTACAGTCTCCAGGGGCGTAACAATAGAGGAAGCAGACCCTACAGCTGCAGGGGGCCCAGGAGGTTCCTAATTCATATACAATTTAAATAAATATTGGTAAAACTGGTCAACCTGGGGGTCTGAAAAATAATCTGCCGTGGGGCTGGGTAATAACTAGTTATGCCACTGATAGTCTACCTAGTTTTTTCTCTTCATTCCTGCTACAGGCACAAGGAGTTTTTTTAAAAAAAATACTGTTCCGAAAGAGATATCATGGTAATTACTTGATTGAAAATGGGGTACATACCAAGTCCATCAGTAAACACATTTTACCTAATATACCCTTTTTTAACCAAAATTTGTATTTGTATTTATTCTTAAAAAATTTTTATAAAAAAAGATAGTTTAAAACTCCAAAAATGCCCTTCAGTCGGGTTAAGTTTCTGAGAACTGTCAGTTTCCACATAGCTTTTATTACTATTAAATTGTATGAGGGCATGGATTTTTGTGTCCAAATAATATTGATTCTCATCCTGACAAAATGCAGGCATTAAAGTGATGAGACTGCAGTTTTTTTTTCCACAAGAAACAATAGGACACTGGTAGTCAGACTTTTTAGTTCTATCCCCGTTAGAGATCCGACCATTGCTCAGCGCTTCCCTTAGCTCGTTGGCAGGTTACAGATATAGAACAGTATATTGGTGTAACAGTAATTCAGTCATGGGTCCATAGAAAGACTGCAATATAATATTTTTACCCTAATTCTCGGCCTAATTTACATTCACGCTGGGCTTACAGGTGTATCTAGGGGTGCAAATAGGCGTTTACTCTCCTGCCATTGCTTCAACCACCTCAGGGAGGCCAGTCCCACACACTGGGAACCATTGTGCTACACTGATCATGGATCACTGGGTACAACTGTGAATGAAACTTCAATGATGACCAATGCCCATACTTTGGTTTAACATAGCAGCTAACACAAAAAAAGCAACATACTGTAGTTGCAAATAACAAAGAGCAAGGCAGTGTTATATAGGCTATGGCCACACCAGGTTTAATGCATTTATCCCAGGCTGAGATCAGTCTACTCATGTGCCTGCACTCTCTTCCCTCCATGTGCCTGCACCCAGACCAATGCAGTGGCTTTGGGTGCAGGCACAGGGATAGGCTGATTGACATGTCGGGGCTGAATATCAGCTAGTATTTGTCTGCAGGCCAAGATTCAGGCTGATGTGGCATAAACCATACTGTGGTACATGAAGAATATCACAGAAAAGGACACTATGGTAGGGTACAGTATATGCTGTGTTAGTATAGGTTACATTGGATAAGAAGGAATGACAAATCTCCAGTTAATATGGAAATCGTGACACTCTGACCTCTGTATTGTTAGTGCTTGTTATCTACATATACCGTTTGACTAGAACTACCTGTAGGGAAATACCTACAACTCTGTAATAAAGATTAATATTGCCAGATGCATATTTAGTTGAGTTCATGTTTATTGATATAGTATGTGTGGTCTGATAGCACCTACCTGCAGCTAGATGCCATACTGGGAACACAACTTGGAACAGTAATATTATTCCACCCAGGCAGGTGTATGTGCAACCCACACATTAACATGTAGGGCAACGAGTTGTTTTAAGAGGCATTAAACTTCAAATGTTTTACAGGGCTTTTAATAGTGAGTAAAGCTAGAGCACTCATGTCTCTGATGATAATCTTTATGTTGGCTTTCGATGGACAATAGAATACAACAAGAGAGCATTATTATTATTGGGTGTGAATGCAGTCTGACACTTGCCTAAAGCAAATTTCACCAAGCCAATGAAGAGAGTAAAACTAACCTGGTATATTGGTATTGATGCATTTATGTGGTTTTGCAAAATTGGATTTAATGAAAAGAATCTTAATTGAGCTGCACGGAGATGTCTTAAATGCGCCAGGAGTGTTCTGGTAAGGAAACCACAGTAATGTTTATTAGTGTTGCTATGTGACTCAGTCATTCTGTTTGGAAGATTTTTTTGGCTGGGCTAATGGGTGTGTGTATTTGACGTGATGGATACTAAGCCCTTATATGAATGAAAGCCAACTTTATGAGACTGGCTAACAAACAGCTGATCTCAGAAAGCATAGCCATGTGCCATGTGTGTTAGAGCAAATCTGTGCAATACAAAAGGATAATCAACAGGTAAGAGAAATGGCCTGGGAGAGGATACAGTTGGCACAATCAGTCAGTGCAGGGAGCTATAATTCATTTTTTCATGGTCAAAACAGTCCAATTCGACTAGGGAATTATCCAAAATCGATTCAGGTTTTTTTAAAAAAAATTTCGAATTACATTTTTGAGATTTATCATACTCTGGCCCTTTAAGAATTCGAATTTGACTATTCGCCAACTTAAACCTTCCCGGATTCATGTATAAGTCAATGGGAGAGGTCCAGTGACCAATTTGGAGATGTTTGCAGCCTGCCTGACATTCGAGTTTTTTTCAAAGAAAAAACTTGAATCAGGTTTGGTCGAATTCGAGTTTTCGGGTCGGTAAAATTTGACCGGGTTTTTTCTTAAATTACCGCCCAGTCGAATTTTGAGAATATTCAAATTTAAAGGAGTTTAAAAAAACTCACATGAATTTGAAATTTGACCTTTGATAAGTGTGCCTCCCGGTGTTTGCACCTGGTACCTGTGCGCAGTAGCTAAACTCTGCACTATTGTGCCGGCTGCACCCTTAATAGTGCATCTAGTGCAAGGTACATGGGAGCCCCGTGCTTAACAGATGTCCTAGGAAAGTATTAAGTAAAGAGCTATGGAGCAGTTTTTATCCCCAAGTACTTTGCATGCACTTGCACTTTTCCTGTTTAATGAGTCTTATGATCTGCCGGCTTCCACATAGAAGGATTCTGCCTTGGACACAAAAAAATACCTATGGCCAATAAGAAACAAAAACTTCTTAGCATTTCTGTTGATTTAGCCCAAATGCCTGCTGACTACCCCAACAATGATTGAAAGAAATGTGGCATGCCACCCTTCCCCTATGGGGGCAAGTTTTCAAGCAATATTTGAATGGGTGCAGCTTTTGGGAATGAGCTATAGTGACATTGTATGCTTTGGCCCCTTTCAAAAGAAACCCAGATTATCTGCAGAAATATCTTGAAAACAAATGCAAGGTCTTTCTTTTAGGCTGCCTCATAAAGTATCTTTGTTAGTCCTGCCCCCAAAAACTGAATTTAATAAAGGAAAAGTGCTCTCTTGTAATAAATGCTTTGGAACAATGAACCATGGGTTATTGCCTGCATCTAGTAAAAGCAAAGATGCGAGAAACTGAGAAGCAGCGAGCCAATGTATTACACAGTACAGTAAAAATAAAATACTGATTTCAGCAAGACTGTGCCGTTCCAAGAAAACATTTCCAGGCTACAAAACTCTGTTAAAAATAGCATCTAGTCTGCAGCAAAGGAACACTGCTTTCAAAGCAGTATTGTTGCTGGATTCGTGCTATTTCTGTCTGAATTTTTACTTGGTATTCAGGCAAAAGGGTTTGATCAATAGACTCCCAGGGCGCGTTAGGGACAAAGGCAGGGTCTGTCGTTCCATCTCTGCACAGGAGGAGAAGCTGGGATCTAAGCCCGGCATTTTGAAGTTTCCTAGCATGGAGAGTGGGTACATCCAAGTCAAACAAAATTAGATGGGTCATATCTTCCGGCAATGAAAAGAAAGGAAGGTGAAGTACAAAAAAGGAAAAGGGTCAGTTGCCTGAATATGTGTATGTTTGCAGCAAGTTGCAGCAAGAACCTTTTTGCGGTGAAGGCTTAGGTCACAGGAAGATCATCAGTTACAACCTGTAGGGGATATAGATAAAAACAACTACAAATATTTTTGGAGCCTTAGGGTCACTTTTCTTTGATATAAATATTGAATACCCTGTGTTCTAATCTCTGAACAGATCTGACAGTGTGTCAAGGTGTAGGATTGCCTCGGTTGCACAGACTGGTCTGCTGTTTTCAAACCAAACATCTAATTGGCAGCTATGAATTACAAAATGGAGCAAAGTTTGCACCTTTATTTACTTTTGCAGCCACTTAAGGTCTGGCTAAAACTGCCAAATTTACAGTGTGACCTGTTGCTTTAGAGAGACATTTAAGTGGCATAAGGTAGTGTCCACCAACCCTGCATTTTAGGAACAGGTAAGACAAAAGGTATTGTATTGGGGAGACACTCTGGCACAGTTTGGGAGGGAGGCTTTCCTTCACCTTTAAAGGATAACTAAACCCCTTGCGATGTTAAGTCCCCACTGCCCTCCCTCCGTTGGCCCCCCTCCCTGCTTCCACTCTGCACAGTTTTACCCCAGAACTCTGTTCCCTCTTGAAATAGCGGCCGCACATGCAGAGTGAGCGCAGCAGAGCTCATGGACGACATCTTCTTCTCTCCGGTAAACTTCATGAAGTGAGCGGCATAATGGCGCACGCGCAGTTGGAGCAATCTTACGGTCCGCGATAACTGCACATGCACTGAAAGAGACTGAAATTTCCGAAGGGGAGGAAGAAGACATGACGATTACTGAAGAAAAGAAGATGCTCCGCTGCGTTCACACTGCATGTGCGGTCACTATTTCAAGAGGGGACAGAATTCTAGGGTAAGACTGTGCAGGGGGGAGGTGGGAAGGGGCCAACGGAGGGGGGCTAGTGGGGACTTACCATCGCGGGGGGTTTCTGTTTAGTTCTCCTTTAATATGTGAACAATTTCATATGATGTCATTCAAAAACATGTATTGATCAGACTAAATACAGCAGGAGGTCATCATGGATTATAAATGGGATTAACTGCAGTCAGAAAGCAACAAATTACTTTGGAGGCCAATACAACTCTTGGGGGCTCTCTGGAAGATACTGTACAGGTACTAGATCAGTTATCCGGAAACTCATTATACAGAAAGCTCTGAATTTCGGGAAGACCCTATCCCATAGACTCCATTTTATCCAAATAACTCAAACTTTTAAAACTGATTTCCTTTTTCTCTGTAATAATAAAAGCAGTACCTTGTACTTGATCCAAACTAAGATATAACTAATCTTTATTGGAAGCAAAACCAGCCTATTGGGTTTATCAAGGGGCTATCCAACATATACAGGACCCCGACAGGTCTGAGTTGGCGGATTTTCGGAATTGGGCTTTTTGCAGCATTGGGGTATATTAAATTATTTTTTACTGTAATTTATGCACCTGATGAAGGCGATTGTAGCCGAAACATGTTGTGCAGGATTGTCTGCGTAATAAAGATGAAAACCTTTTAATACATAAAGGTGTGCTCTCCGGCCATTCTTTGTGTTACTTGGAATCTTTTGCAATCTGGCACGGGGACTGCGGCTTGTTGAGAAGCACTAAATATACAGGAGACTACTATAAGGACTATTTGATATTGAATCTAAATTATTTTTTAGTTGATTTAAGGTATGAAGATCCAAATTAAGGACAGATCCGTTATCCGGAACACTCCAGGTCCCGACCATTCTGGATAACAGGTCCCATACTACACTAATTACTGTTTTTCAGCCCTCTAAACTAATATTTCCAAGGAAGATTCTTCACTTGTACAAATAAAGGCCCAAGCACTAGGCTTTCTGTAATCTACAGTGTGAGAAGTGAAACATGACACAATATATTGCAGTTCAGGTGCATCTGTTTCATGTCTGGAAGACAAAGAGTGTAACTAGATATTGTGCTAAGGGAGTTAGGCGAGGAATAGCTCCCAGTGCATGGAATATTCAATAGTTAACATGAGGGGTTTTGGGTGGAGTCATACTGGGCTCTTCTACAACCATTAAAGGACTGAGCTCCCATGTGGCAGAAAATATGTTAATTTGCAGTGCATTTGCTTAATGTGATGTTAGTTTTATAAATGTCTCTCAAGCAGCTGCAGAACTACAATTCTTAAATGTTCTTTACTACACTCACAGATAACGTCTGTCATATTAGAGTTTGCAGTTTCATTTATGAGCAATAAAGTCACTTGCTAGAAGTCAGCCAGAGCTTCTTTGGGGATAAAGTGAGAAACGGTCAATCGCCTCTAAATTACATTTATGGAACAAAAAAACACCCTGCTGTGCCTGATTTTACACAAAAGAGCTTCTAGCAACATGGTTGGTTAGTGTAACTGATTTGAACATAGTTCCCTACACTCTAGCTGGATAATACATTCAGCCATATGGGCAGATCACTGACTGAATCAACTGAGCTCCCTGGTAGGCAAATTACAATAAAAGACCAAGTACACATGTTTAAATGAATGGATTAAAAGGTACACCTTTCATTTGTTTAGCAAATGTCTATATGAGTGCACTGTTATGATCATTGCCCCAAAGAATTTATGTACATTTGCAATCTATGTGATTCTGAAATGATACTGTGTGGACCTAACCCTTTATATTTTTGTAATGGAAATAATAACAGAAAGTCTAATTATGTTTCTGTTAGAGATCCACTGGATCCACTATTTCAGGATTCTTTTTTGAACATGTTGGTTGAATCCTGAACTGAACCCAAACCCTATTTTGCATATGTAAATTAGGGAAAGGAGAAAGAAAGAGAACCACGAGCGCAGTGGATGGCTAAAAAAAATGTTTTTTTGTGTGTGACAAAATGTCATGTGATTTTTTGGATTCGGCTTCAGTTCAGCCAGACACTAGATTCTGCATAATCTGATCCCTGCTGAATAAGGCTGAATCTTGGATTCAGTGCATCCCTAGTTTCTATTGTTGGCCGGGTATCTCCTTATTACTATAAAGCTCTTCTAGTTATACTTAAATATTATCCTTTGCTTACAGCCGTTTTGTTCTGTCTTGCAAATTCCATCTCACCCCTGGTGGAGCATTGTTTGAAATATTTTATGTGTCGTAAGTGTTATGACACTTCATAACTCTGCCCCACCCTACATCTCTGAACCCATCTCTATATACTCACCCAATCGCTTACTACGCTCCTCTACTGACCTGCTACTCAACTCTTCTCTCATTACCTCCTCACATGCTCGCATTCAAGACTTTGCAAGGGCTGCACCCCTCCTCTGGAACTCTCTCTCACGGTCTGTCCGACTTTCTCCCAACCTTTCTGCTTTCAAGAAATCTCTTAAAACACACTTCTTTAGAGAAACATACCCTCACTCTGCTTAACTACTAAACGCAACACCACATACAGTACCACATTTCTCACCCACTTAATTCGATCTTGCCCACTCCCACACCTTGTGTATTACTCCCTTCCCTTTAGAGTGTAAGCTCTTTCTGCAACTTTCGTACTGGTATTGAGTGTGATGTATGTAACTCCATGTTCTATGTATATAATTCATGTGATTTAGTTGTATAATCACATTTACTTTACAGTGCTACACAATATGTTGGCGCTATATAAATACATGTTAATAATAAATAATAATAATATTTTGATGCATGCCCAAAAGCAGAAGAATTGATATTAACAGAGAGCAGGTATAATAAAAAGACAAAGCCATATGTAGCCTGTACAGAGCACACCATCTTTATCTGGAATAGGCCTATTCCTAGGATTACTCTCAAGGCCAGAAAAAAAGAGGGGAGCTGGCAAATGTAACATGGATGGTTAAAAAATACATATATATATATATAAAAAAAAAATATATATATATATATATATATATATATATATATATATATATATATATATATATATATATATATAAATCAGGGATTTTCAACCCATTATTCTCCACAGGTAAAAGCCCTTCACAAGCCAAAACAATTCAATATAATTAACTAAGTTACTTTTATGACAGAGAATTATTTCACAGTGGTCAATGATTCTATCTGGTTACCTCACTAGAGACCTTAGCCCAGGACCAAACTGGAAACATAATTGTTGTGTTTAAAAATGTCCCCCAAATCAGGCCCAAACTGGCCAAATCTGTGGGTTCTGGCAAATGCCAGAGGGGCTGCTGTATGATTCCATAGAAAGTTACCATATAGTGGGCTGGTAGGGGGCTGTTTGGGTCTCTGTGTACTTGGAATGGCAGGGCCTATTTGACTCCCAGTCCAGGCCTGCCCCAAATTAAGCAGCAGGGTCCTCTTTGGCAGCGACCAGATGAGCAAGTTGTGGACATTGCAGGCAGCATTCCCAGAATGGCACTTGCTACTGCCTGAAGGAGTGCCAAGGATCTGGAGTGCATTGTTGGCCTACGGCCATTGCTGAACCTCAAGTCTATCCCCAGCAGCTTTCAACAGAATAATTTTGGATCCATGTTCAGCAGCATCTCAGAACATTCTCAGTTCTAGCAGAACATTTCTTTCTCTATAAGCTCACATGATCTGATAGATGCCAGCTGTGAGGTTACAACACAATGAGCTAACAGTGCTGTGGCATTAATCTCTTCGTGTCTCCTATTATGGAGCCTGTTATCTACCAGCATTAGCTTCCATCACCATGTTGGCTCCTAGAATATACTCATGTAGCAAGGGACAAGTGCCCGTGTTATTATGGGGGATGAGTGCTAGTGTTAGATTTTTATTATTATTTTACATAACCTTTGATAGACATTCACTTGACTTTAGCATCAGTTTCCAAGTACATCGAAGTATATGAATTGGACGTAAACGTCCTTCAAAGGGGGAAATAAAAAGTATATAAGGAAGAAATAAATAATTGGAAAAAAAGAGAAAAGAGAAAAAAAAATTGCAGTTTTTATGATGCGCTGGGTGTGCCACTTGGGCTTGAAGGGTGAATGGGATCTCACATTTGTCAACAAATTAAAGAGATCATAAAGAGATCTGTTGGAATGCACCATTGCTTTTCTGAATTGTGACTTTGTATTAAAACCATTTAGGCCGCATGGTCTGTGCTGACCTCAAGCTTATAAAAATATAATAGCTGCTGAAAACCAAGATAAAGCCACATTGCTCTAATCCCTTACTTACTCCCTAAAGCAGCTAGGCAGCATCCCTCCTTGCTATCTGCCAATCACTCCCTGCATGAGCAGGTGAAACAGAGAATTAAAGGGCTTCTTGCTGTCAGTTTGAATTGCTCCAGACTAGGAAATGAGCATGGAAATAATTTGACAAAACTCATAGGAGATCTGGCCTGAACAGTAACAAAGCAGTATGTGAACTGGAACAAAGTGGGAAAATTCAGATTCATACTGACCAACGTATGTTCTGCTTGTTACCAACAGAAAGTTGAATTGTCCTGCATCAAGTGTTCATTTTATAAAGCAAAGGGATTTGCATGGCAAATTTTACAGACATTAACTGACTCTTATTGACACACATTTCCATAAGCAGCAACTTATATAATATATTGACATATCCTCCAGGTCACATATTTCCCAGATTCGATAAACGGAAAGGTTTAGAGTAAGGACAAGTAGCACCCAACTATTGTCATTAAAAAAAACATCATATACACAAATGCACAGTCTTGTTTTGCCTTTAAACAGTGAAATTGTATACCACTTTTATGAAACATAAACTAACGTTTTTATCCACTCTAACTGAAATTTAGGGTAATGTCACTTTTGTGATTCCTCGAACAATACCTTGCTTTCATTACTTGTCTTACGACTTAAAGGGAACCTAGCTGTGAACATTAGAAAAACATCACATGTAAAACACTTTTACATAAAAAGTATGTGCCACTGGATAGATTCAAATTGATATATTGCCATTTGAACACATTTAGGGGGTTATTTGCTAAAAAGTTTCTGATATTTTATAAAAAAAAAAAAAAAACACGACCCAATTCACATTGCGGATTCTAGCTTATTTATTAAAAAAACTCATTGATCGAAAACCTGAATTGCTCAAATTTTTCGAACCTTTTTCCCAAATCGCTCAAATTTTTAGATTTTTCTGCCCGAAAACCCAGAAACCACGAAAACTTTGAATTGAGATAGGTGCCTCTCTCATTGACTTATAAAGGTCTGAGATGCCGGATTTTCGAATTTAGGCTTTTTGCAGCATTGGGGTATAATAAATCTCGAAAATTTATAGTTTTTTTCCCTCAAAAACTTTGAGTTTTCTAGTGAAAAACAGTCTGCCCTCTAGCTCGTACAAGGCACTGTGCTCACACACAAACCAGGGGCATGCATACATGCAAGGTTACATCAGCCAATGGACAGAGGTGTAGCTTTTACTCCCACACGTCTTCCTGTTAAACTAATAACCTGCATTATTTCCTATCAGGTGACGAGTGGGTGTAAAGGGACCTCTGAAGAAGCAGACCTTAGCGAAACGCGTCAGGTGTGACATCACTTCTGGTCTCAGCAGTGAGTGGATGTACAGGTGGAACATACGGGAGAGGGAGACGCAGAACCCATCTCTTTATATTGCAAAGGCTCATCTCCATGATCTGCACTACTTCATTTTACCTTTTGAAGCAAGCGCTAAAAGCACTTTGACTTAATTATAATTTAATTTTGGAGATAGCACCGTGTAGAAATTACTATTGCAATTTAAAACACACATGAAAAATCTGTGCATAGACTTTCTATGTTTCAAAACACACAGATTAGTGTTATAACACTTTGGTGACTGCACTGATTATTAACAATATTGCACTAGGTTCTGTTATTTGTTTTTTTTCCATAGTCTGTGGCACTGATCTATAATTGTATCTAGATTTGATGATCCAGTGGAGGATCTGCGAAAAAGATCGGCAAAGGAAAAAATTCGGAGGGTTTACTTTTCCTTTAAATTTTAAAAATATTTGTTGTTTTTTGCAATCTTAACTCTGTTATACGTTTTTTAAAAGGAAATAGTTGACATGTATAAGATTCTCTAATCAGACACTTATTAGTGTATAAACAATGTACTGGTTAAGTTTTGGTCTAGAGGATACAGTCCTCCTTTACAAATCAGAGCTAATTGTAGAGTTAAGCTGGCCATAGATTTTTATAAGATCCGATCGTCATCATGAGACCACGATTATCTCGGAACGATCATACGAATTATCTATCAACTAAAAAGACCAATTTGCCAGGAAAACAAAGGGGAGCTGCCTGCTTGGCCCTAAAAACATAGATAGATTGCACTGGGACCGACAAAGATTTTGTTCAACCTGGCCGATCAATTTCCTGACAGATGTCGGCCGAAAAATCGTACGATGTACGATCGTTCGAATCCCACTAACCGCACTATAATTTCGAAGGATTGGTCGGATTCGGTTGTTTGGCAAGAGAAATCTTTGCGTCTATGGGGACCTTTATACTGAGTACAACAAAAGGGGAAAACTTTAATAGGATTGGTCTAATGTCACCTTGGGAAATGGCAGATTGCGTGGTCCAAATGGAATTATTACCTCTAAGGACTGACATAAAACCACAGATGAGAGTTGATGATTACATATATAAACTGCTTATATTCATCACAGATGATGCAGCAGTCATGCTCTTTAAATCTGGAAACATTTTAATCCTGCTAATTAGGATGCATGCTGCAGACTGCACTGTATCTAAACAGATAGGTATCTAAATGATAATGAACCATGCAGATTGTGAAAATTGATGTCTGCAGCAGCAACATTAGGGGAGCAGAGCCAAGTCTGATAACATGGGTAGAAGCCAGTGAAGGGCCTACAACCTCTGCCGGGTGCTAACAAATGTATAGATGCGAGAGTAGTACCAGGGTGATGGTAGGTTACATATGTTGTTGGTGCCTGGTGAGGTTAGATTAACACCCCAGAATATGTGCCTAGTTATAAAGCAGTTAGATGGCAAAGTCTTGACAAGCATTTAGAGGGGTTTAAGTCTTAGGGACAATTGAAATCACTATTAAATAACTGGTTGCTAAGGGAGGATGTTAAATGACCCTTAAGGAGTTAAGGCTATAAAAAAAAAATAGTTTTGAGAAAGCATGAACTCTGCTGCACGCATGGACTTTCCCAGATGCACATTTTGGTGGAGAGATTTTGGCAATGCTATACATGAGAAAGTTCAGTGCAGAAACATATTTTTCTCTGTCTCCCAGCTAAATCTACACTGATATCTTTACACACACACACAACTGCAAGAATTCCAAGCTTGAGGTTGGTTAGAGTGAAATAAATCCTACATTTGAATTCACGTGACTGGGATTGTGTTTCTCCTGCCAGATGTAAATACATGAACTCTGTTTCACACACAACCTGATACAATCGGGTACACATGCGTATATATATGTGTATATATATATATATATATATATATATATATATATATATAGGATCTATTAGGCTCCTATAGAGTTAATCCCCTACCTTTCTTGTATCTTTCTCTATAGCTGTTGTGTATTGGGCAAAAGCCTTTATGAACAGTTATAGCTATAGGCCAAAGGGTGTAATGACACACTGCTATATAGTGCTGTGTAGGGAGTGGCCTCTTCCTCTTTGGCTCCTGGTGTCTGTGCTGCTAGGTGTTTCCAATTGAGCCTGGGATCACCAAGGCCCCAGTAAGCCATTTACCCCAAAGGGACCTGTACCTTTGGTGCTGAAGTCGGGAACCAGGCAATCCCGTGAACGAGGATTAGTTATCATTAGGGCAGATTCTGTAATAGTCTCTCTAGGAGAGAGAGATAGCCAGATTTATGTAGTATGAGCAGTTGTATGCTCCAACAAGGAGAATAGCAGGGAGTAGCCTCCCAAAGGCTTCTAAGGTGCCTTTAGTGTAGGGAACTCAGTGATAGGGAATTCAGTTTAGCAGAGCACTGCCTGACCCCTACTTGATCGATCCTGTTTCACATTGGTCGCTGGTCTTTGAGAGTGAGATATTCTTCCTACTGTTTGACTTGAGCAGTGACATTTGTACATGCTGCATCATCATCAATGCTATCCTTTCTCCTCTGTGATATGCTAACTCCTACTACAACTCCTGCGTGAGTAAACCTGTGGTCAATTGCCTTTGCATATTTGTGTGCTAATAAACCATCTCACTTGTTTTTCACTATTTAAGAACCTCCTGGCGTCCATTATTCTATTTTAACACTAATTAGCCTGTGGGTTGTAGTTTTACACCATCTTAAAGGGGAAGCTTCCATTTAGCGAAGGCTCCGCCCTGAGTGTAGTTTGACAGTGTAACCCATGCTCATACACTAGCTGGACACCCTTAACCCCTAATTGGCGGGATAGGCCAAGAAAGCGTTGCATATATATATATATATATATGGGGCAGGGGACACAAAAGGACATGATCCCTTTTCATGGGGGTGAAAGGGCTGGGTGGGGTGTTGGTTTTAGGGGAAATCTAGCCAACTATGGATAAGCGGCCACACCTGGAAGAGAAATTACATCTTTAACCCTTTCTGTGGAAGAAATGCTAGCAAAGAGATCAGCCCATCTTGCAACACTAAACCAAAGCCAGAGAAATCCTACTTTCTTCCGGTACTTACAATCTGCACCAGGTGCCTCAGATCAGTCCTTCAGGATTGCTGTTTGGCAACATCCGTAATGAGCAATTAACATTATAACGCTAAGGCTTTTATTTTTGTGCTGCCTTTAATAAACCTGTTCCACAGAAATCTTGATGGATAATAGTCATTCATTTATCCCACGCTCAAGTTTCTACTGCTCTAATAGCAAAAATGATTTTACTGAGTTTGTTTCTACTAGAAAATTGTATGGTATAGACAATGATATGACGATTTGCAATACTATTGCTTATTCTTTAACCTTTCTCAATGAAAGAAAAAAATACCCCCCTTTTGGACATGAGCTCATTCAGTTAGGCATATACTGTATATTTTATATACATATATATATATATATTATTGTATGCATGAAAGGAAACCATAATAGTCTGCCTCTGTCTTGCAGAAAACATTATCACACCTTAGGATCACAACCTTCTTCACTTGTCCTCTGCTTTCCATGGATTCCACAGAACGGCTGAAAAGCAAAGGGACTTCAAGGTCTAGGATATATCAATCAACATGAAACAAGGTGAAAGAGAGGTAATGGTCCCTGCAAATTAGAAGCAGACCATCATGGTTTCCAGTCAATGCATGTCGGATAAAATAAACATTTATCTTTGGAAGTTCAGATTCCAACTGAATGGGCTGATGTCAAAAAGTGGGGTAGTTTTGTTCCCTTTTTTATTTTATAAAATTGACAGGCTGTCTTCCTAACTGAATTGTCCTATTCATTATGCATTATTTATCCCATCTTTTCCAGTCCCTCTTAGAAATTAGTGTCCAAAACTGCACTTGCTCAATGTGTGTTGCAGGGTATATAGAGTGTAAGCCTAGTGATATAAATTCCCCCTGCCCCCTTCAGGCACCTCATACTGATTTGCACTTCTCCGTCTCCTTCTACCCTGAATCATAAGAGAAAGTGAAGGAAAACCACTGCAAACAAAGACACAGATAAACTATGAACATTTTATTGGGGTTTTAATGGCAGAGAAATGAGTTTGTGTTTTGGGTTTCCTTACACTGAATGCTCCTTTATCCTACAAACTGAGCTGCTACTCTTACTTTTACACAACTGATTTCTTCCTAATCCATAACTTCCAGTATCTACATTACTGTCGATGTCATGATCATGAATCCTATTGACTCAGCTTCCTGTCTTGTCAATACCTGACTCCTTCCTCACCTCCTCTGCTCATTTCAACACTATAGATAGATGATAGATAGATAGATAGATAGATAGATAGATGATAGATAGATACTGTATATATACATATATATTGACAAGAATTGCATTTTGCCAAGCAGAACTTCCTTTATTTCCATATTCTGTTTATGTCTCTCAGTACAGCACATTATATAAGCTGTTCTTTATTGCATGGGAAAACACAAAGCTTTAAATATTAGTAGTTTGTTCATTGGAGCTCATTTACCCTGCAGTTAGTAGTAGCAATAGGCATAATCCTGCTCTGCAAAGGAATGAATGAGAATTTAGAAAAACATGCTGCATATAACTCACCTTTGATGTCAGAGTCGCTCTCGCTGGCGCTGGGGGTAGGACTGATCATAGGGGTGGTTCTGTCACTATCTTGGCCACCTTCTTTCTGTCTGGTCTTTGCATTCTCAATCCCTTTCACCCTGCGAGCATGTCGATTCCCCTTGTAATGTGCCTCTGCTTGGCTCTGCAAGGAAGTAAGACGTTAACAGATGGAGCTTTCTGCCGCTCAAACACACAGCTCAACACAAATGTGACAAAAACACAATGTCCCTAATGCAGAACAGTGCCAAATGTTCTAACAGGAAAAATTATAGGATTGAACAAAGGTGCAGCAGCTCAGTGACAATGTCACTCAACTCATGAAGAAACATTTTTATTTGTAGGTTAACAACTGGTGACCATGCAAACACCTCAACCAACAGTATGCACTAATGGTTAGATTGCAAGCTCTATATGCAAGGTATTCTAGAACATAAATAGTAGCACTTTAAAAGAGCCTATATGGATTTCCCTTAATGAAGCATAGAGGAATGTGAAGAGAATAAACGTGTAACAAGTCTATTTTATCCAGAGTTGGCCTTTAGTATGGACTGTTTGCAGCTATGAATTAAAAAAAGAACATTTTTGACAACAGGGTGAGTGTTTAATCTATAAGAATCTCCAAGTAAGATTCAATAGTTTTATTTACAAAGAGTTTGAAATATTTTGGCTTTCCTTCCTCCTTCTCTAATCAGCGACGAGTTATAGATCATTTTAAATGTAAATTTCCAATCCAAACAATGAGACTTTGTTTAACACATAGGCTGGGCCTTGGAAAGAGCTGGTTTCATACACAGCATAAAGTCATGTTTAATGTACTGCAAGTACATGCTTCCCAACTGTCACTGCTTTTGAAGTTGTGTGCAGTGCTGCTGAGATATGCACCATGTGGTGTCAGCAGAAACAGTTCATATTCTGATTGTGAGTCATCACTGCTCACAGAAATATGTTCACATTCCTTTAGAAACATATTTTTGATATATATATATTCTTTTGAAGCAACTCACAGCACCAATTAGCTTTAACCCGACACTGTCAACTTCTAAAAGAAATTTCATCCATCATCCCAAGCATCTAGTTTCTTGGGTGGAGGCAGAAAAATAATATTTAGATTCTGGGTGGTATAACCCCTTAAGTTACACCTCCACATCTCTTGTGTTGGGCTGCTATCTGCTCCAATGAGCTGCTGATTTAGTAACCTCAGAATGATTACTTTTTATTATCTTAAAGGGATCCTGTTTTATCGGAAAACATGTTTTATTCAAAATGCATCAGTTAATAGTGCTACTCCAGCAGAATTCTGCACTAAAATTCATTTCTCAAAAGAGCAAACAGATTTTTTTATATTCAAACTTGAAATCTGACAGCTGCCCCATGTCATGTGACTTGTGCCTGCACTTTAGGAGAGAAATGCTTTCTGGCAGGCTGCTGTTTTTCCTTCTCAATGTAACTGAATGTGTCTCAGTGAGACATGGGTTTTTACTATTGAGTGTTCTTAGATCTACTAGGCAGTTGTTATCTTGTGTTAGGGAGCTGTTATCTGGTTACATTTCATTGTTCTTTTGTTTGGCTATTGGGGGGGGAAAGGGAGGGGAGTGATATCACTCCAACTTGCAGCAGTAAAGAGTGATTGAAGTTTATCAGAGTATCAGAGCACAAGTCACATGACTGGGGGCAGCTGGGAAATTGAAAATATGTCTAGCCCCATGTCAGATTTCAAAATTGAATATAAAAATCTATTAGCTCTTATGAGAAATGGATTCCACTGCAGAATTCTGCTGGAGCAGCACTATTAACTGATTCATTTGGAAAAAAATTTTTTTTTCCCATGACAGTATCCCAAAAAAAAATGCATTTGCCACAACAACAGTATATATATATATATATATATATATATATATATATATATATATATATATATATATATATATATATATATATATATATATAAAACCAATTATTTGGAAGGTTGACATGGGTTGCACTCAGAGTCGAACTGGGCAGACGGGACACTGGGAAAAATGCGCACTCGCATTGAAAACCATGCTGTATCATAGTTTTCAATACAATGAATTTGCTGCCATTCTAATTACCCAAATACCCTACAGAGGAAACTTTCTTCTATTCTTTGATGCCTTTACAAGACCATACTAGTTAAAAATGCACTGCAATGCTTGGTCAGTCTGTATCCAGACATGGTGGCCTGTATTCCTTTCCTATTCACTGATCTTGCGTTGAATCTTGCTTATGAATTGTGTCTCTCTTGGCTCTCTAGCCTCTGGCTTTAGTCCTGGCCTGGATAAGTCTTTGAATTGTTCTGGTTATTTAAATAAGTTCTGGCTGAGAACCCTGGCTACTTCTCTGACTCTGGTCCTCTATAGTCCTGTGACATCCTGTTTGGCCAGCTGAGCTCTGACCCTTGACTACATGCTGTTGATTCTTCTGCATCCAGGGCTCCTTCCTTCCGGTCCCTACATGCTGTCTTTGGCCATCACAACATTGTGCTGATCACTAAGAATTGTTAAAACAATAAAACATTTATATATCTTCTCTTGCTCAGTAAAATGGGACGTTTTAATGGAGAACCTTTTTTAGGATATTAGAATTTGGCCCATTTTTAGCAACTTTTGAATCAGTTTATTGCTTTCCATTCTGCCTTTTTCAACCTTGCTACAACAACAACAAAAAACTGATGCTCTGTGAGGCTACATTTTTTATTGTTACTGTTACTTTTTGACACTAATGTTTATATAGACACCCTCTCCAATTCCTCTTCCATTCTGTCTTTCAAATCACAGGTTCCAGCATTAAACCCAGCTCTTCTTAATGATACCCATATAAATTTCCATTAAGAATCAATACTGTGAAGAAATATACCATACAAAAATATTATACCATCATTTTCAGTCTTCCTAGTACATGAATGTGCAGGATTCCTAACAGCCTAAATTGCCTGGTATGAATATTTCATGGTGTGCCTAGCGTCCCTTTTCTCTGGGCTGGTTGTCAGTGATGGAAACGCGTCGGCAGATTTATTATCTGTGCTGTTTTTATTGGGATTGATCAGTTCTGCACAAGCAAGGAGACCAGGGAACTTTTATTATCTCCCCTGTAAATCTAAAGTGACAAGCAATGGAGCAGGAGACAGTTAATGTAAATATTGTAAGCAAAGGCATGGATGGGAAACCAAGAGGTTTATGTACAGCATGGGATCATTATATGGACTATTTTTAAATTTTCTAAACTCAGCATATTTGACAAACATTCTCTCACACTTATGTTATTTTTTAACGAGGTCAGAAGGGACTTTTTTTTTTACTGGAAGTGTTGCCAATCAGGTTCCTGTGTTAAACTGCAATTTACAGCATCTCCCTAACAGCCAAAGGATGATGGAAGTGCTGGCACTGGCAGTTCTAATTTAACAACATCTGGAGGGTATCAATGTGCTCGCCCATGTACACTAAGAAAAAACACATATAAGAGCATGTGCAGCTATACTGCTTATTGCTAGAGCAGACATTATTGGCTCCAGGGAGGTATAGGGATGTATTCTATTCAGTGCCAAACTCATATCATTTTCTTTTTCGTTTCTCCATCCACCACCCCCACCCATCAGGCCTGTGCTGTATACATTCCTGCATTCCTAGAGCCTGTACTCATACACTACTCAACTGATAACATGGCCGTTTGGAATTGTAAATAGACATTTAAAGTATCCCAAGACGATCCCAAGAAGAAATTTAGAAATTCCCTGTTTCATTATAGAGAAATATGACTGTCCAGTAACATGCAAGAAATATGTAAACTGGATATTCAGCCTAAATCTGCAACTATGCCAACATATATTTAAAGCTGGAATGTCTACACACACTATATCTCTCTTCAATAAAGGTATGGGCATATGATATATTAAACTTTCAAATATCAAAGTATTTGTATTTGTACTATTCTATAAAATAGCTGCCATACTGCTAGGCCTTCTAAGTGCTGACTATAAACATATATAAATAACATGACAGGTATAGAATCTATAATCCGAAATGCTTTGAGATCTTGGAATATCCAGGTAAGGGCTTTTTTGATCATTTGGATCACCAGCTTAGTTACCATCAAGTACAAGGTACTGTTTTACTATTACAGATAAAAAGGAAAAAAGTGAAGAAATTAGAATTACTGGCATAAAATGTACACCATTAGAGATGGCCCTCTTGTAATCCAGAGCCTTCAAGAGAGTGTCTGGATAAAGTGAACCAATATCTGGATTTGGTTTACACCTCACATGGGAATGCCATTGATCTACCCAGTATGGAAAGAACTGCACAATTTCCAGGACCATATATTTTCGGTATTATGTCCTAATTTAGGGGAGTGTAACAAATGCACAGACCCTAGAGACCAACTGCCACCACATGGGTCTCATTTAATCACATAAGTGCTGAATATGGAATAGTAGAACAAGAGCAGAAGGAGAGAGAGAGAGCAGCCTCTCCCTTTTGGCTGCCGTTGAGCCGACATTCGCCTAATATCTCCCTACGCAGCCTCAATACACTGTTTAGATAACTGGGGATTAACAGGAAGTCATCTCCAAAAAATTCTTGGCCAGTCTTACTCACAACACACCCTCAGCCTCCTGAGGCAAAAGGGAATCTGCCAGGCACCTCACTGCCAGGACACCAGCTTTGTATTACTGCAGCCCAAGGCACAGAGATAGATAAGATAGATAAGCTGACATGAAGTGATCATCTTTTAATTCTAAATCAAGTTCATCTTTAAGACTTCCAAATGAAATGCAATGCTATATGTTGCAATATGTCTGAGGGTTTGGGTTGCAATCAGGAATTCTCGTAATGAAGGGTTGTGGCTTTATCTTGGGCTCGTGCTGAATCTTTGTACCTTTCAGCCTTGTCTAAACAGAATTATCTTTCACATCTTATTTCAAGACACAAAAAGCATTCAATGTAGATACTGCAGGTTTAATATAAATCAAGGTAACAAAAGATAAAAATAAGCACTATTGAGGACCATTTCCTCGCAAGGAAACTAGGTGACTTCGGAAAATCAAAGTGTTGCATATATTTACATAGTTACATAGTTAAATCGAGTTGAAAAAAAGACAAAGTCCATCAAGTTCAACCCCTCCAAATGAAAGCCCAGCATCCATACACACACCCCTCCCTACTTTCACATAAATTATATATATATACCCATATCTATACGGTTATAGAGTTATATCATGTTCGTCCAAAAAATCATCCAAGCCATTCTTAAAGGCATTAACTGAATCAGCCATCACAACATCACCCGGCAGTGCATTCCACAACCTCACTGTCCTGACTGTGAAGAACCACCTATGCTGCTTCAAATTAAATTTCTTTTCTTCTAGTCCAAAGGGTGGCCTCTGGTACGGTGATCCACTTTATGGGTAAAAAGGTCCCCTGCTATTTGTCTATAATGTCCTCTAATCTACTTGTAAAGTGTAATCATGTCCCCTCGCAAGCGCCTTTTTTCCAGAGAAAACAACCCCAACCATGACAGTCTCCCCTCATAATTTAAGTCTTCCATCCCTCTAACCAGTTTAATTGCACGTCTCTGCACTCCCTCCAGCTCATTTATATCCCTCTTAAGGACTGGAATCCACAACTGCACTGCATACTCCAGATGAGGGCTCACCAGGGAACTATAAAAAGTCATAATTATATTTTCATCCCTTGAGTTAATGCTGTTTTTATGCAAGACAGAACTTTATTTGCTTTATTAGCCACAGAATGACACTGCCCAGAATTAGACAATTTGTTAGCTACAAAAAACCCTAGATCCTTCTCATTTAAGGAAACTCCCAACACACTGCCATTTAGTGTATAACTTGCCAAAGTGCATAAACTTGTATTTATAAACATTGAACCTCATTTTCCAGTTTGCTGCCCCGTTTCTCAACTTAGACAAATCACTCTGCAAAGTGGCTGCATCCTGCATGGAACCTATAGATCTGCACAATTTAGTATCATCTGCAAAAATAGAAACGGTACCTCCATTGCCCACTTCCAGGTCATTAATAAACAAGTTGAAAAGCAAGGGACCTAGTACAGAGCCCTACGGTACTCCACTAACAACACCACTGGTCCAATTATAAGATGTTCCATTTACCACCACTCTTTGTAGTCTATATTTTAGCCAGTTCTCTATCCAGGTACAAATACTATGTTTCAGGCCAACATTCCTTAATTAAACCAGTAACCGTTTGTTTGGCACTGTATCAAATGCTTTAGCAAAGTCTAAGTAAATCACATCCACTGCCATCCAAGAATCGAGGTCCCTGCTTAATTCTCATAACAAGAAATTAAGTTAGTCTGCCAAGATCTATTTTGCATAAAACCATGCTGGCACACACTCATAGTAATATGATTTTCTATGAAGTCCAGTATCTTATCCTTTATTAACTCTTCAAAAAACTTTCCTACCACTGACATCAGACTAACTGGCCTATAGTTTTGAGGCTGAAAACGGGATCCTTTTTTGAATAGAGGCACCACATTCAAGGCAATTCTCGCCAGTCTCTTGGCACTATGCCAGATAAATCCAGATAAATTGAGTAAAGAGGTTTGGCAATCACAGAGCTAAGCTCGCTAAGTACCCTGGGATAAATACCATCTGGCCCCGGACCTTTGCTAATCTTAACATGTTCTAGTCTCTTTTGAATTTCCTCATGTGTGAACCATGCATCATTAGTTGTATTACTAGAATTGTGACTATTAAGAGGGAAACCTTCATTAACTAGTTCCTCATTTGTGTGTACAGACGAAAAATATGAGTTCAGAATCTGCGCTTTTATTTTCTTTTCATCAACCAGATGACCCCCCCCATGTGATACTAAAGGTCCCACCCCTTCCTCCTTAATTTTTTTACTATTAACATATTTAAAAAATAATTTTGGATTCTTTTTACTGCTTGCTGCAATATCCTTTTCCATATCAATTTTAGCTTGCCTTGCCTACTTGTACCTTATAAATGATTCGGCTGTCCCAGCTAACTTGAAAGCCTTAAAAGCACGTCTTTTCTTACCCACCTCTCACCAACACTTCTATTGAACCAAAAAGGTTTTGCAGTGAGATATTCCTAGTCTGGGTAATTGAAGTCACCCATAGCAACAACTTGACCCAGCTGTGAAGCCGCTTGTATCTGCAAGAGTAGCTGGGCTTCATACTTGTCACTTATACAAGGTGGTTTATAGCATACACCAATAATAATTCTCTTTGTAACCTTTTGCCCAGTCAAAATCTCTACCCAGAGGGATTCTACGCCCTCACCAGTGCCAGCTATGGTTATTTCTTTAGTGTATGGCTTTAATTGAGGCTTTATATACAAACACACTCCTCCACCCTTTTTAATCCCTCTGTCCCTCCTAAAAAGGGTGTAACCATTTACATTCACAGTCCAGTCACATGTTTCATCCCACCAGGTCTCAGTGATACCAATTATATCATAATTTTTAGAGCATGCAATTAATTTTAGGTCTCCCATTTATCTGACAAACTCCGTGCATTTGCCAGCATACAGCGGAGGTTACTACTTTTGCTTTTACATATGTTTTACTAAGGGCAATTCACTTTATGGCCAGTGGGAAAGCATTTACTGAAGATTAGTAGCCCACAGAAGAGGAGATTTATTGTGGACAACCAATCTTCTGGTGGGACATCGCCCTAAGCATCAATGAAGAAAAGGCAAAAGCCCACGTGAGAATATACTAAGGGTAATAGCAGACAGGGCGATTGCAAGCATTTTAACAGACAGGCATTTCTTGACTGCTCAGAAAGAGCAGCACCTTAAGACACAACAGGATAATGCTTTGGTAATGTCTATATTAAAAGTAAATCCAATCTGAAGCATACTGTACTTGTGCCATGTTAAAAGGAGAATCTTTCCGGCAGCACAACAAAGCCCCCCTTTTTTTTTATACTTTAAAGGCAACTAGTGAATTATTTATTGGCTTCTTTTCCAAATTAAACCAAAGCCTCAATAAAATGAAAATATGGTACCTATGCACATCCTGTTGTGTGATCTACAATCCCATAATATCCCAAAGGACTTTTCTGATGCTCACTGGTTTCCTTTGCTAGATATCTCTGGGCAAACAAGATTGTACTATACTGTATATCTCATGATTCCCTGTGCAGAACATCAGAAGACTTGAACCCACAAGAATTTAAAGAGATATAGGGGCTGATACTCCATGTCACTTTGCATAGCATCTTATTTGCTTTAGTGTGACATTCGAAGTAATGTGGGAGGTAATTAATATAAGTTTAACCGCCTTCCTCTCACAGCACAGAAATGGGATCTATTTATAAATGGAACACCTGATTATTTTGTTAAGAAAAACTGATTTGCAAATGAGGATGGTTTTAGAAATAGAGCAAAAATAGAATTAAGCTTTGATGCAGTCATGAGGTTTTCTAATCTTCTATTTTATTTCTGCTGGATATTTACTGATATTTGTAACCTCACTCAATTTTTACTTTAAGGTGCACACTAACTGGAAAAATGGTAGGCAGCATATGATAAATATGCATGTTCATATGTCTTTAGTAGCAAAGTCAAGAAGAAGGAATGGCTTCTTTTGGGAAGGAGAAGTAGCTCTGTTACAAAAGTATGAAAGAAGGTATGTTATAGAAAGAGTAGTACAAGAGTAGCAAAGAGAAGGTAGGACAGTTGAGTGATGTACAAAGTACATCTGTTAAATTAACAGTCATTTGGAGAGTAGATTTGCAAGGGGTCATTAGGAGAGTAGGGTAGGAGTATATGGGCGATGTACAAAAGCTGAAAAGCAGGTAGATGAGTCAATCTGTTATTTATACAGTACAGAGGAGTAACTCAGTGATACACAAAGTACAGTTGGAGGAGATTGGATCTGTATTTTACAAAGTACACCAAAAGTGTAAGTAAAAAATGAAATCTCTATTGTCCAATGTGCAGTGGGAGAGAGGGTAGGCGAGCAGGTTAGAGAGTGGATCTGAACAAAGTCCAATAGGAGATTAGGCAAAGAGTAGATGTACGATATGGCTGTATATACTACAGTTTTGTAAAATCATGGGGAGGACAAGTACATAAACCTCTGAGATGTCCCTAATTATGTCCATGAAGGATCTGCATAATGTTTGCAACTGATTGCTGTGTAATGTTTTATGGTGACTACCAAGCCATACCAAGCACTTGTTTCCAGAGATGCTTATAAGACAATCTTGCTAAAACACTTCACTTTCCTCCTTCATATGATGTTGTTGGTTACAATGTG
The DNA here is from genome assembly GCA_038501925.1 of Xenopus petersii. NCBI lineage: Eukaryota > Metazoa > Chordata > Amphibia > Anura > Pipidae > Xenopus > Xenopus petersii. Next base: position 40,519,648 of record CM076674.1, read on the forward strand.
GGTGCTGCTGCACTAGTTCACCGCTGAGAAGTCACATCCTACATCTCTCTGTACTACCTACCATACTCAATATCCATTTCTAACATGCACATTCTCAAAGCACAAGGTACCCACTCTCTAATAAAATTCCAGGGGGGACTAATAAGTTGTTTTCCCACCCTTCAATGTATTTCTGTTGGGATCAATTTTTCTCCAGGCCCAGCTCCAACTACATTATTTTTAACTTGGATGGTTCCCATTACCACCTGCGAACTGCTAATTCCCTGCGTATTGTACATTCAGAAATGTGAAGATCTCTCATTATTAGCCTATGGTTGTATCACTATGTCTTTTTAATTGCTCTCATGACTGTAGCTTTACTGCAGAGAGGAAGTTTAAACTCATATAAACAAATTCAATCTATATTTGTTGCAATACATGTGTGTCTTGGATTACATTTCTTATCATTTACAGTAAGTCTACAGGGAATCGAATAGAATCCAGTGCTTTGCCGAGTATGTTGTGCATGATTCTGCACTATTTAGCCCATTTCTGCTTATTACTGTTTAGCAGAATACACTCTGTGAAAGATCAGTCTGTTTTTCTGTAGAGAGAAAGTATAATCCATGTGGCAGAATAATATAAACAGTTGCTAATTCTTGCTTTGCATGCATTGCAAGTTCATATAAATACACTCTTGCCTCCAACAAGTGACTTGATATTGTCAAGTTTATTTTGGTTATCATGCAAAAAAAAAAAAGAAGTTTTTACAGACCCATCTAAAATGTATGTTTTTTCCACTCAAGTTCTATATAAATAAACAAAGCCTCTGTACAAAAGTATATTGGCATTGTTTGTTGGGCTACAGTTATTCAGAGCAAAATAATAGGGCTATCCGGCACTCGGAAGGATCCACAGGGCCAAAAGTATAAGTTAAAAAGTGTCTTTATTAATCAAAATTAAAACTATAAATGCATCTCCATAGGCCCTACACGTTTCGTACCTATAGTTATTACCATGTGCTGCTTTGGTTTCACTGTAGCCCTAAACTGATAGCTGATGGCAAGGGAAACTGGCCATTTTTAAGGAGCAGTTTAAATTTTTTTTAGATTTTTAGTTAAATAACACTTAGGGGCAGATTTATCAAGGGTCGAATTTTGAAGTGGAAAATACTTCGAAATTCGATCATCGAATTGGAATACTTTGACTTCAAATATCGAAGTTTTTTACATCGAATTTGACTGTTTTGAGGTCGAAGTAAAATCGTTGGATCGATCGAGTAAATCCTTCGAACGATTCGGAGGATTTCAGCGAATCGATCGAACGATTTTTCTTCGACTTCAAAAAACTGCTCTAGAAGGTGCCCATAGGCTAACATAGCACTTCAGCAGGTTTAATTTGGCGAAGTATTGAAGTCGAAGTTTTTTTAAAGAGACAGTACTTCGATTATCGAATGGTCGAATATTTGAACTATTTTAATTCGAATCGAATTCGAAGTCGAAGTCCTAGTATCCTATTCGATGGTCGAAGTATCCAAAAAATTACTTAGACTTTCGAATTTTTTTACTTCGAAAATGCCCTCGAATTCACTTCGACCCTTGATTAATCTGCCCCTTAGACTGGCTATATGGTTGCTTATACTTATGGTTGCTTACCCCAGCAACACCGGCATGCAAAAACTTCCCAAATAAGGGCTGTAATGGCCTATTTGGTAGACCCTATGTGGACTGACAGCCTACAGGAGGTTCTGTTTGGCAGTACACCTGGTTTTTATGCACCAAAACTTGCCTTCTAGCTTGGAATTCAAAAATAAGCACCTGCTTTGAGGTCCCTGGGAGCAATATCCAAGGGGTTAGTTAGCAACATGTTGCTTGCGAGCTACTGGTTGGGGATCACTGCTCTGGATTATCTAGTAGTTAGGCAGGTTATAACGTTGAACTTGATGGACTTTTTTATTTCAACCTAACTTACTATGTCACTATGTCACTGTTTGCACAGAAAATTTTTTATTTCTTTGATGATATCTGGCCTTATTTGCTATTGTGGAGAAAAAAACAAGACACTGTTCTGTGCTTGTCATTTTAGTAAATGTATTACTTTCTACTGTTTTCAGTTGCTCTTCCCCTAAAAGTTTCAGTTATTAATAATGCATTTATGCAAGTGAGCACCCACCAGAATGACAGGTTTGCACAGGTTTTTACCTTATTACAGATACATACTGATATTTTCAATGCTCACCATCTCGACAGGGAATGCTTACTATGCACAAAGATACTCCTGTGGAGGTTCAGGTATGGATCACTGGACAAGGATGCTAATCAGTGTTATAATTATTAAATGAGCCTCAATGGCATTTTGCATTTTTAAAAATCCTGTATTGACCTCAATTATGTGGACCAAGTGATGTCGAGGGAATGACCCTCCTCTACCTGGGAGTTTTAGGTTAAGAACAGCTGGAGGGTGGCATTAAATATCCTAATATCTGCTCCACTGCTATTTATTACATATCAATTCTTTCTGTGCAATGCAAAGCAATTATTTTAATAAAACGACAGCTGTGGCAAAAATCACATGTATGACGTACTGGTGAGCATAAATATTGGTCTGATACTCTCTGGATTTTTGTCCTCGGTCAGGGTCTGCAGCTGCGGATGGGAAATAAACAAAAGCTCTCACAGGGGCCCCCCTCCCATTTTATTCACCCCTCCTCAACGTGGTGTGGAGCACTGAAACATTATTTGAATCATCCAGCTGTTAAGACAGCTGCTTGAAATGTGGGGCAGTTTACTCGGAGCTGGCAGAGAAGGATTAGATTTGAAGCAATCAGACTAAGTGAGGGCCTTGCCACAATTAATTCCTATTCTGTCTGGAGACTCCTGTACTGCCCAATCGCTTGCTGAATAGGAGTGTAAATACACAGAGCACAGATAATATAAAAGGCAGCTGAAACGTAAAGAGATTTTTTTTAAAATTACACCAGGCTTGGTGCTGTGCAATAAATTTACTCCATAGAAGATCTGAGGATACTACATGTTTGACGTGCCATTTAATTGGGCAATTCAGAGATTGGAGACACGAGTAGTGTACTAATCTAGGTGGAATCCTTTTTGGAAGGACTGAGCCCTCTGGTTTAAATTGAAGCTCCACTACACAGAAGTTACCTGTTTTTTCAAGTAGTCGCACAAACCTCTACTCCAGTCAGTCAGCTGTTACCCGCAGGCCCGGACTGGCAATCTGTGGGTTCTGGCAAATGCCAGAGGGGCTGCTGTATGGTTCCATAGAAAGTTACCATATAGTGGGCTGGTAATGGGCTGTTTGGGCTGGTAAGGAGCTGTTTGGGCATCTGTGTACTTGGACTCCCAGTCCAGGCCTGGTTACCCGCTATACAAGTTAGTAGTGATCTTAGCTGATGTTATGGCTCAAGCATCCCTGAGTACAGTAATAGGCCCTCTTGGTACTATTAACTGCAACCAACTCTCTTTTATCAGTTGCAGTTTACATTACGTTCAACTTGTATGATATTGAAGATTATTGATGCCAATAAGAAGACTTTAACTACTTCCAAGTCATTAGGGATAAAGTGATCCTGAGCATTTTAAAACTGCATACCATTGAATTCTATGTTTAACATATTATAGGGTTTTAAAAATGCCTCTGTAGGAACCCTGATTCAAATGTCAAACTGAGCTCAAATTAGGGAAGGCATGTCCAGGAAGTGAAAGGTGACAGCTTGTAGGCAAATGCTTGTTACATTACACTATTGTTTCTTGCAGAAAGTGTATGGTGTTTAGGAGCACTTACCTCGGAATTAAAGCGGATCTGGCAAACATTGCAGGAAATCACTGGTCTCTTCGTCTTGATAATCGGTACCCCAAAACTAGGGCTTATAACGGCCTTCTGCATTTGGTCCATCTGTGTAGACATAAGCATTACTCAGTCAAACAGAGCAGTTCATGCCATTGGAGAGAAGGAGACAAGGTTAATCCCAGCTTTATGTGCATGAATTCATCCCAAGTTGGTAAATGTTTAGGCAAGTTGATGCTATGGCAGAGGCTCTTTCTTACAAACCCTTCAGGCAAACTAGCAGTACCAAACAGGCGTGTGAGCTTGTGAGAAAGTAGCGTGCAGGGCTAGCCGGTCTCACAATGCATGGGATGGTCTGTGCTCTCTAGCAGTGGGATGGTTGCTGGGCTAGGGTTTAGGGAAAGCTTATACAGTAAGAATGTTTTATTTAACTGCTTGGACAGCATGTCTCATTCTCCCACCCTTCCCCTGGGGAATCCACCCTCATCACTCATTGGTGAACTTGCAGAGCAGGAGCCAAAAGGCAGAGATAAACCAATTGTTGGTCTTCTGCTGATTCCTCCAAATTACCTTCAGGCCATGGTGTCCCTAAAGAGACACACATTCCAGCAAACAGCTGCCATCCTACTGATACCTGTTTCTGACCCCTGCCTGCCTGACTAAAGGTGGCCATACACGGCCCGATAAAAGCTGCCGACAGCCCGAGTTGGCAGTTTATTGGCCTGTGTATGGGGGCCCCTGACGGGCTTCCCTGATCGCGATCTGGCCGAAAGTCGGCCAGATCTCGATCGGATGGAACTAAAAATCCCGTCGGATCGCGGGTGCATCTGTACGTTGATGCGGTCCCGCAATCTGCCCGCCCATAAAGCCACCGTTAGGATGCGATCGTTGGGCCCTAGGGCCCATGATAGGATCATCCCGATATTGCCCACCTCAAGGTGGGCATATTGGGGAGAGATCCGTTCGTTTGGCGACATCTCTCCGTGTATGGCCACCTTAAGCTGACATCTGGGTTCTGATCCCTGCCTGGTAACCGACTATTCTACTCTCTGTGATCCGACCCGTGCCTGTCTTGTCTCTTCTTGATTGATATCCCGGCTTTGACCCTTGCCTGTCCCACTCAGTTTGAATTCTGCCTGCACCGACCCGGCCTGATTTGACTATGCATTCTGTCTACTCCTTGTTTTGTGACCTTCTGCCCAAAATGACTTTGCTTTACTATCGTGCCCCTCTGCTCTTCCAGAACCCTTAGCTTGGCACCTCTCTTTATAAGACCTGGCGGCATGTGATTAGGTGAAAGGCGGCTGTTTTAGGCAGAAGCAAGAGACAAGACCAGGGTGCATCGGTTCTGGATTTAGGGTGCCGATCGTGACATCATGTCATCGTGAGATACTGACATCAAACTGCAATGCTTATGGTCTAGGGATGACAGAACACATCCAACCTTTTATCATCTAGCTGTTGTTGAACTATAATTCTCCTTTAGCTGCATCCCTGCACTTTCCTGCACCACTTTCTCTTCCTGATACACTGTCAGATTTGTAGTGCATATAATTAAAGGTTATTTCTCAAGACCATTACTTACTAATTAATGACTGTGCTCCAGGGTTTATACATGAGGAAGAAATTTCCGAGTACAACAACATAAAAGCAAATCTCGCCCCTGTTTCTATTACGTCTCACTCACTATGATAATACACAGAACTGTGCATAAGGCGGCAGGTGTAGAAACACAATATAGAAACACCAGCACAGCAGGCTCAAAGAAGTTTATTTGCCAAAGGCTTTAATTAGCGATCTGTGAGACTATTTAATTCTAGAGTTTCATTGCAGAGCCATGAGCTGCTATGCCAATTGTGTCAATGCTGTTTTTGCACATGCCATTTAGTTTCCAGCCACGTGGGGTCACATACAGGACCAAAGTAATGCCTGCTTGAGATGTGTGCATGTTTTTAGCAGGCATATTCATATTAGGGGTACGATTACTTCCACTATGTGGAAAAATGACAGTACTAGTCAGTTGTGTCCAAGGTCTGTAAAGGTAACTCACCAGTTAAAGATAGTAAAACCAGCTCATGTTTAGAACAGAGATGGTGGACACCATATGAAACAAGTCTATGTTGGCAATTCAGTTGGGGTAAATTAAACCTACACTTTACTTTGCAAACTGTTTAGGGTGTTATTGGCCCATTCATCCAAGTACAGTTGCTCCAGGTTGTTCAGATTTAAATCAATGTATGATTGCTAGGGTAATTTGGACCCTAGCAAACAGAACTGGAAAGCTGCTGAACAAAAAGCTAAATAACTAAAAAAACACAAATAATAATATATGAAAACTAATTACAAATTGTCCGAGAAGATCACTCTCTACATCATACTAATAGTTAATATAAATGTGAACAAACCCCTTTAACTGGGCCATTATAGCATATTCATCTTTTCTTGTGCCAGAGCTTATAAAGATTTTATGTTTCTACTGGTGGCATGTAGACAGTAGTAAGCAGGTCTATATCCCTCCCCTCCCTGCTGTAATCTGAGCCCAGAGCTATAAGTTTCTATAAGTGACTCAGGCAGGAAGTGATGTCACACCAAACTAATACTTCAGCTGCTATCCTAAACAAACAGAGAGCTTCTAGAGCTTTTTACTCAGGTATGGTAAAACATTCTACAGAATAAATATAGTGTTCCATTTTGCACTATTGTAGCTAATCTATTGGCAATAAAATGCCTCAATAGATTTAGCGTACTTCTCCTTTAAGAACATACAGTATGATGTATAGTGGACCTTCAGTTGAAAAATGGTGTGTAAAATATCTGTAGCAGTGGAGGATTATTCCTCCTGGTGTGTGTTTCCTTGGTTAGTTGCTTATTTGTAGGGTGGCTTCTAGCCAAAGTTGTCAGGCTAACAGGCATCAAAGCAACGATCACTGAAGGAAAACCAGGAGGAGATTCAAAAGTAACTTCTTTTCCACCCCCTCACTGCAAGATACTACCGCATTCCTGAATCAGAACAATATTTTTCCACAGAGACAAAACAAGAGACAAAACAAGTGGTGAGGCCAAAATACCAATTCTTCTACAGGAACTGGTTTAGAATACAGCAGAGAGGACTCTAAGCATTAAAGTTGGCCATATACATCCAGTGCTCCTCCATCTCCAGTTGTTTACTTGTCCCAACATCTGGAAGTAGATGGGACCATCCATGTCTCATAACTGATAAAAGACTAACTGAAGTTGTCCTATGTCTAAATTAAGTTGTCCTTTTGGCCTGTGTGGTAATCAAATCTTGCTGGTGTGTCCACAACCCAAAATAATTTTGGGTTTACCCAGCAGTAAACAATGGCCTTACACTAACTTGGGTGCTTGACCAATATTTGGTAGTAGTTTGCATTTTGGCCAGCTTCCTCAGATGATGTAAGGTCTCACCATGTGACATTAGTTTATGTTTACTTGCCAGGCATGCAGCTATTGGCCCTTATACATATGTGATATTTCTTGCATATGATTTTAATCATGCTCTGGCTGAATCCTTTCATTTTTATGTCCTTAGAGAAATGGGGAAATCTTGTCCAAATACAGGAAATCATTCAGTACACTCATACAGTGAACTAAGACCAACGAAGCAGACATGATGGAAGACCATAACTTAGAGTTTTAGGAACATATAGAAATTAGATTTTTCCTAAGATAAGAGGTCTGCTGTTATTTTGTAACTATATAAGTAAAAACATGGAGCAAATACATAAACCCTACAAGCATGCACATACATCAGCTATATGAGCACAAGCATCCACATAATCCCTACGAACATCCACGTTCATAACCACGTGCATCCACGTACAAAAAACCTACTATATATATATAAACAACGTTTATGAGCATCAATGTACATAATCCCTACAAGCATCCACATACATAATCACTATGAGCATCCACGTACATAACCACTAAGAGCATCCACATACAAAACCCTTATGAGCATCTATGTACATAACCCCTACAAGCTTCCACATACATAACCCCTGTGAGCATCCACGTATACACAACACCTACAAGCATCCACATTTATAAATCCTATCAACATCCACATACATAAACCCTAGAAACGTACACATACATAAACCCTACCAACATACATAAACCCTACTGTACAACCATACACAAACAACTTGAACACACTGCCCATGAATATTGTCCGTGGAACGCTAAAAATCATTTAAATTCGTTAGCGAAGTGGACCTACTCTAGCTCTACTTCCCACCCTTACACCAGGCGAAGTTGCGCTATGGCGAAGGGACGTAACTAGGCTAATTCTCTAACTTGCGCATTTTACTGAACATTACCTCTTGCGCCAGACTTTACTTCGCCAGGTCAGACCAGGCGAAGTTCAATACAATAGATGGGAGTTTGTCCAAAAATAGTTGAATTTTTTTTTAAGTTCCAAAAAACGCTGGTGTCTTTTTTAAGGGTGATAGTATGAAAAATAGCGTCCTTTCCACCTACATTTCCTAACATATGGCAACTCGATGATATCGTGGGCACATGTGTAGGGCAATAGAACACGTTTATTTAATTATATTAAAGGTTTCCTGGGCTTGTGTAGTGTAATGTAGTTGCTGCAGCATACAGTATATGTCCATTATATTTTAACTTCGGGCCATATGCAAATTAGGCATCACTAGCATAACTTCACTTTGACTGACGAAGTAACTGTAGCGCAACTTCGCTACCGTTCGCCACCATGGGCGCAACTTTGCATTTTAGTGAATTTGCGTAGCGCTGGAGAAACTAGGCCTGGCGAAGTGCGGCAAAGCTGTCGTTGGCGCAACTTCGGATCTTAATGAATTCGCCCCAAAGTCTGCTCAGCACTAGCAATTACTATTTCTGGCAATGAAAATCTATTTGTCCAACTTATTTATGACTGAGGTGTGACTTACACCTAAATGATCAGGGAAGGAAGATATCCCTGGTGTCTTTAACACCTCACAATTAATTTTCTGTGGCATAGCTTTGAATGGCTTCTTAAATAAGCACTGTGCGGATTTCTCTGATACTTAGAAATCACTACTCCTTTATCTCTAAGAAGCTATTTCTCTCCCCATGGTATCCAATTCCCACTATGTATCCTACACCCACACCTAAACTGGGTTTCTGTGCAACTTTATCACTGTATGATCCTATATTACTATGGATAGCAAGTTGTTCAAAAAAACAAACTGTTTCAGGGCTAAATGAATCTTTGTTTTCCCCATAAATACTTGCTTTACCTTTGGGGAAAGCTACATCTCCCATTTCCACTGCAGACCATAGGCCATAGCAAGATAACGCCATTATATCATCAAGCCCTGGAATAACAAAACCTGAAGGGGGAGATTAAAGAAAAAATGTATTTGCGCCTCATAATGAGCCTTCTCAATGACAAGGCCATTCATATATTACAATGAATGCTGGAGCATATATGTCTGATGGGAGAGTTTCTCCAAATTAACTCCCAAAGGGGACCCCCAAAGAGCAGTAGTCAGTATTGCTTGGCATATTGCTTCAGGTATAACAGCTTTAGCATCAAACTCTCGCTTAATGACTTCAGGCACAACTTTCTGCTGAATTAGTTTCCAGATCTGGCCTCTGATTACAAAGGCATCCCTTCGGCTTGGCCTCTAAACTTCAGAGAGCCACACTGGGAACATCCGCCCCCTCTATCACAGCACAAGTTTCCAGTGCTGTGAGTGGGGGAATGATAAAATATAGGGAGTTTGACACAAAGTGTTGCCAGTCACTGTTGCTGGAATCCAAAATAAGGGGTACATTGTAATGTTTGTGACTCATTTTGCAATACCACCTGCTAGGCCAGTATTGAATCCGCATACACACACAGTCACGGCTTTGCTATTCACAGTTACACCGCTTCCACGGCACATCAAACTACCCAACTGTTTATTTGTTTTACTGCACAAAAAGGCTCAGCTTCCACAAACTGCCCTCATTTAAAAAAAAATACACAATTCATTATTTCTCCAGTTTCCATTCCCACTTTTTTTTCTGTAAGGTTGTTGCCTCCCAGCCCAGAAATGCAAAGTAGCATCTCGATGCCATAGCTTGCACTCTTTGATCCAATTAGGATCCACCCTCCCCAATCCAGCTCTGCTGCCGAACCTCTATTTTTCCCTCAAGCACCTCTTTCGCTAGAAATAGATTTAGTTACTGGCTGCTTTTACTGCTCACGTTACTCTGAGAGGTTTTCCTAGCAATGAATGAGTAATGAAGCGGACTGCTGCATCATGATATATTTATAACAAGCTATTAACCCTTCTGTGCTCCTCCGGCAAAATGGCTTCTTTTTCCAGTGATTCTGCCCATTGAAGATATTTAGAGGAACACTAAGAGGCAAAGACTTGCACAAAAATGTTTGCTTTAGAATTGAACTAGCACCTACGCAGCAAAGCAAAATTACTATTTTTCCATGAAGTAGGGCATGTGTTTAAGGAAGAAATTCATAAAGACGGGTGCAAATTTACAATAATGCAGTATCCAATACTTTGTCTAGTCAAGTGAATGTAAAGGGGTTGTTCACTTTCTGTTAACTTTTAGCATGTTAAAGAACAACCTACACTTGGCAACTTCATTGTTTTAATTTTTTAATATTTTATAGTTTCCAAATTATTGGCCTTCTTCCTCCGCTTCTTTTCTGCTCTCAAATGGGGGTCGCTGATCCGAGCAGCCAAAAAATAAAGACTGCTCTGTGATACTATGATTTCATTGTTATTGTTGTTTTTTCTCTTATGCTGTGGTAAACTAGACCCTAGCAATCAGGCAGCTGTTGAGATTCTAAATTGGAGAGCTGCTGAACAATCAGATAAACTATAAAAAAAAATGAAGACCAAATGCAAATTCTCTCAGAAGATCACTGTCAATATCATACTTTGAGTTAATTTAAAGGCAAACTATCCCTTTAAACTAATAAAAGCAAGTATCTGGTTCAATGTTTTCTTGTATAGATCATTTCCAGGGCTTTCCTAGCTTTTATAAAGGTGTTTCAGACAACAATTAAAGATACTGCCTTGTCTCAGCCATTGGGGTATATTTATCAAAGAGGGAAGTTAGAGATCACCACAGTCCCCTAGAGTGAAATTCCACCACTCTCCATTAATTTTTATGGGTTTTTGAAAGGAGTATTTATCAAAGGATGAACTTTCACTTTCACCCATTGATATATACTCTTTAAAATCCCATAGAAATGAATGGAGAGTGGTGGAATTTCACTCTTGAGGACTATGGCGACCTCTAACTTCACTCTTTCATAAATATACCCCATTGTATGTTTCTTATTCTTGCAATACTGTACTCTAAGGGGCATACTGTATTTCTCTTTTAAGAGTGAAGTTAGAGACTCACCACAGTCCACTAGAGTGAAATCCCACCACTCTCTATTCATTTCTATGGGATTTTCAAAAGTGTATTTATCAAATAGTGGCAGTGAAAGTTCACACTTTGATAAATATGCCTTTACAAATGCCATAGAAATAATTTTTTTACATGGCAATTTTTTGGGGGGGTGGGGTCTTGGTCATGTGCTTAGTGATTGGCATTTAGTATAATATTTAAGCGCTGATTCATTATTCATCTTAATCCTAAAATGATGGGATTCAGTGCATCTTTAAATCAATGCTGCAGCTCCAACAGATACAAGGATGCTCTGAACATGGAATGATTTATGTCCTGATGCACATCTGCAGATGCAAGTGGAAAACCTTTCAGATAAAGAAGGAATCTTTGGATACTATATGTCTGTATGGGCTCAGTAGCACACAAACTGGAAAGCACAGCTCAAAAACCTAGAGAGGGGAAAGTAAAAGAGGAAAAGCAAATGAAAGCAAGGCATACCTCTGGAACAGGGACCTATGTCTCATGTTACTCTAAATTGCAGGGGAAATCCACTAAACTGTGGTTGGAAATGAATACAGGCCCAGACAAATTGTAAACCCACCAACAAACCCTCTAAATCTGACAGGAAAACAACTTCCATGCACAAATTTGCTTCAATACTAAGAAGATGACTTTAGAAAATTCTAAGAAGATGACTTTGTACTTTGCTGCAATGCATTAGCCAATGAAATGGTTTAGTGACCCAGTAACCATAAAAACAGTGTGTGGATTCCCTTTAAAGCAGAAGGATAGTGTCAGTTTGCAGGTGTTTTCAACACAGTGACAGTCAAGGCAACAGTATATGAGGGGGAGATGCCCAGCACTTTGCCATCAGTGTGCTTTGGTTGATGTCAAAAAGCTGGTAATCGCCTTGAACATTCCGGTGCAGTAAGAAGTCAGGCGAGTATCGGCTGTCAAGCCAACGGCTTGGATAGGTCATTCCCTGTAGGGGTGGAAGCCGTTGCTTCTCCAAACCCTTTAAGATGGTTCACTTAGTTGCTTTCTGCTCAGGTCACCTCCCCCTGATCACACGCACAGGCTTTGCTATCATTACTGATGGGCCGTGATAGCACTCTCAGATCTCTAGACGACAGTAATGGGGCAGCTAAGGATGTGCAATTAATTACGTGTCGCTAGACTTGTATGGAAGACAATACAAGAGGTGCTAATGTTCAACTCAAGTCTTTCAACTCCCTGCATGCCTGACAAGTTGCCAACAAACTGCAGCGCAATACCCCCGGGAGTCCTGTAGAAGTGCAGGAATGAGCAGCACTCAGTAAGTAATGCCCGAGTGTCATCCCTAAAAGCAAATGAAAACAACTGACAAGTAGATAAAGGGGATTGTGCATGCGGAGTAAGTATGGGAGCATCAGAGGAAAGTTGCAGGGAAAGAATGGGGAAGGGGAGAAGGAAGATGAAAGGACAGATAGGGTTGAAAGGGGAATGAAGAGCAATGTTTAGAGAGAGAGAAATAAGATGGAAGGAGGAGAAGTGGGGGCAGAGAGAAAAGGCAGCAGAAGGTGAAGAGAGAAAGAGAGGCGTAGTGAACAGATGGAGGCAGAAAAAAAGAGGGAAGGAAATAGGAGAGAAGGGAGGGTTGAACGGGAAAGTGACTAAGGGTGCAGAGTGCAATGGAGATGGCTTGGGGTAGATGTGAGGCTAGGATCAATCCTTCCTTACCCTTCACATATGGATCGGTGCATCTCACAGCCTGTTCGATCAGAGAGCAGCCGGCTCTGTCAGGCGCTCAGAGCATCCTAAGAGCAAACCTCACCCCTTCACTGCTGGAGAGCACCCTACTCTACTCCCTCACCAGTTTTTCTCATGCACTAGCTCCTCCGCTGCTGGAACTCACACAACCTTTATTAGCCTGCCTTCTGCATTAGGGCAGGACCTCATTAACTCCCTCACTGCCAAACTACACACTACAAGTAGTATTTTGCTTGCTCTTTATCTGCCTGCTTCATTAACTTCCTCACTGCCAAAATACACAGTATCCTTGTTACTGCTTGCTTCTATCTATGAGCCCCATTAACTCTCTCACTGCCAACGTACCCAGCATCCTTTAAAAGATTTGCTCTTTATCTATGAGACCAATTAACTATGTTGCTGCCAAAGTTCACACTGCCCCTGTATCCTTTTTTTTTTTTGCTTACACTTTATCTACCAGACCAATTAACTCCCTCACTGCCAAAAACTCACGAAGATTATTCTTTTTTTATTCCTTTTTCTTTAATTGTGAGTATCATTAACCTCACTGCCAAAAATACACATTGTGAATATCCTTGGTATTACTTGTGCTTTAGCTCATAGCCCCATTAACTCCCTCACTGCCAAAATGCACTTTAGACTTTTTTTAATTACCTTGAATCCACTGTTGGATTTCAGTTTCTCTTTAACTTCTTACTCTGCATTTGTGAAAAAGCTCATTCACCCCAATAATGCCAGTATCACCCAGGCACTGGTACCCATGCTCATTAACTCCTTACAGTTGGAATGGAATACAAATATTCCCTGTCACATAAATCTCTGAAGCGGTCCTTATTAGGAGTAACTATTCACAGGAATTCACAGAAAACGATATGGCACTGTAATACATGCCTGCCATGTTTGTTTACTGCAGCACACCTGTTGTGGGACTGTCATGTGAGATTTCAGCACACTACACATAGCTTCCTTGTAGGTACAATGGTTTAAACATGGAGGCCGTGTGTAAGCTCTTTGGTGCAAAGATGAATTGCCTGTTCATTCTGTTCATTCTTGTCCATCCAACGTTTCGGCCCTCATTCAGGCTTTTATCAAGGATAGAACACAAGTGTTTAAGTGACTATTTATGTACAGGGCTCATTGCCCCCTTGGGCCATTAACTATAAGATTGCCAGACTATCCCTTTAAACAGAGGATCTTATTTAACTTCATTCTGCACTTTACAGAAGCAATACTGAGCCCCTCCTGGGAAGGAGCTGCAACTGCAACATAGAGTATATACTTGCCTATGTCTGTGAAGGTTCTCATTCATTCATGTCATAGTATATCTATAGTAATAATATACTAAACAGATTATGCCAATTGGAGTAACATTCCAGCGTATATAATGAGATATATTTTTGTAAAAGACATTCTGAATTGAGAAAGCCAGTCAGATAACTAGCGAAATAACTAGGAAAATGAAAAATACAGCAAGTCCAGTTGATTACTATAGATATACTTGCCTATGATACCCCTACTAGCACTGTACATTATGGCTACAGCCTGAAACCTTCTGGTGTTGTTAGGGTAGGCTGAGAGCTGTAATTACTAGCCTGATTATAAATAATAGGACCATTCAAACAGGATTTTGCAGCAGGCCCAGCCAAAACTAAATGGAGCCCTGACCCTTTCTTCAACCTTTGTTCTACTATAAAGAAGCATGAGCTATTTCATTGCTAAAGTACATCTTTACTATAAGTATAGGCCCCTTAAATGCTCTGCAGCTTGAGTTCTGTGACAAATTAATAATAAGTAGTAATAAGAGTAAAATAAGAGTAATAAGGTAAGTGCAGATTTGCAATTTAGACTTGTTCCCAGGAAGTGAGCAGAGCATCTTAATGTGGCCTATTTGTTCTCATTCTGCGTATAAGCGCAGAGCTATAACCATGCTCTGGGGCGTGAAGGGTAATAGCCTTCAGCATGGTATTATATGTTTCACTGGCATGAGTGAAATGCAGGGACTCCCACCATGCCTCATTAAATGTGCCATTACCACAGAGAGAAATAAATAGCATTGCCTATTACTAGAATGAAGGGCAGGTTTTAACACTAGCCTCAGTGAAATGCGCTGCCTCTGAATAGACAAACACATTGGTAACGGGGCTGCCTAATCATACAGTGCTTTGGACTATTCATTATATGCCATTTACTAGAACAATATGTCAGTACCGAAATTACGTGTTTCTGGGAGGAGCCATTGCCCCCTTGGGCCATTAATTATTGTACAGGTCTCTGGCCCAGTGCCCTGCCCATTGTAGCCTAGGTTAAATGGTACAATTACAGCTCTCAACAAAAAAAGACCGAACATTGGAGAAAACACAATGTACTGAAGGAACTGAAATAGTTTGATAGAGCTTTTTGATTGTAAGCTCTGAGTGGGCCCTTTTTATTGATTCATATTTGTATGTAATTTGAATGATTGATGGATGCACTGTTCTATTGTACAGTGCTACAAAATATGTTGCTGGTTTATAAATAATAATTAAAGGGGTTGTTCGCCTTTCTTTCGATTCCGTCGTTTTCAAGTAGTTCACCAGAAATAAAGATTTTTTTTTAAAGACTTTCTATTTTCTATGTGACCATTTTTGATGCTATGGGGGGGGGGTATTTACTAAAATCTGAATTTATCTCATAATTAAAATTAAAAAAGCTCGAATAGACTCCCATGCCAGATTTTGCATTATTTATTAATCACATAACTCAAATAAATTGGACCGGGAAAACCCCAATAAATTGATCGATAAACCGAATTGTATGATTTTTCCTGACTTTTTCCCGGAATTGCTATTTTTTTTCTGTTTTTTTGCTCGAAAACCCCAAATTTGTCGGATTACTGGGCTAAACCCAGCTCAAACCGTGATATCTTCAAACTGGGATAGGGACATCTCCCACTGACTTATACATGACCTCAACAGGTCTGAAATTTTCAGATTCTGGCTTTTTTCAGCATCTGGGTATAATAAATCTGGGTATAAAATATTTTTTTTTATGAAAAGTTTTTGTCCAAAAAAGCCAGAGTTTTAGTAAATAACCCCCTTTCATTTTTCACCTTCTTATGTCTTTCTAGAACAGCTATAGAAAGGGGGTCATCGACTCTTCAACTGACACATTCGTTGATACATTTCTTATCTATGGCTCTGCTGAGTAGAATTCATGAGTTTCATTAAAGGCAGAATTGATACAAAAGTTACAAATATTCCACAAATGCTGCTTAGAAATGTATCAACTAATGTAGCAAATTGTTCAGAATCTGCACCTGAATTACTGAGCTGCCAGACAGAAACACCAGAGACTGGATTGTTCAACTTTAAACTTCAATTTTAGAAAAAACGTAAAAAAATGTGAAGTAATTGGAAAAAAGTCTTTATTTCTGATGAACAATCTGCAAACAACTGAACTGAAAAAAGTAATAATAATAACAATGATAGATTAATAACAATAATAGAGGATGTTAAACTGAGAAACGTATAGAGATTGGGAATGAATTGTTTCCAGGTCAGCACAAATGGGTAAAATTCTGCCTCAACCAAGGGCCTTCGAGTTACACAACTGCATTTGTCAGAGATTTGTCTGCACTGACATATTTGTAGAGCATTGCTATATGATTATGCATAAGCCTCTTCTCTGGAGAAATCAAACCCAATTTTAAAATATTAAAATATTAAATTCCCCTCATTAATTTTACACATACAATGGCATGGTTATTATGGTGGGAATTCTTAGATGAGCACAGGTAAAATGTATCAGCCGATTATTTTCATTCTTGGGAAGAATTTAGATAGGAAGCTCAAGCAGGGATGCATAGACCTTCACACCGCTTGCTTTCTGAGCGTCAAACGTGATCAACTCATTCAAACATTTCTGAATATAAAGAAAATGACCTCCCTTTTATCCGGCCTCAGTGGACCACTTACTTTCCGACTCTCTGGATAGCTAATGTTCCATGGCGCTGCTATAAATATACACCAAACTGTTTCTCATTTTGGAAGACTCCGGTGGGAACCAGCATTCTGCAGAGTTTCTCACTGTGATTGGGTAATGTCACACTGCTCACCGAGGGGAACGCAAGGATCCAACATGTTTGTGGGCCATTACTCTTACACAGAGGCTAATTCATGCCCTGCTGTATATTATAAAGATGTTAGAAGTCAATAAGGAGCCATGTAGATATATAAAAACAAAAGGCTTAAGGCCAAGTGAATTTATACAGGTCACAAAACCCTCACATTTCTTCTGCAACCAGTTTAATGTTCAATAGGGTATATGTTATTTCTTATACTTACATTTATACAGTATGTTCTGTATTTATATAAGAGACAATAAAGTTTAAGGTGGCCATACATGGGCACATAAAATCTGCCAATTCAGTTTCCGGACCAAGTTGGCAGTGTATTGCCCCGTGCGGTGGGGCATAATGTTGACCCATTGTTTCCTTCAATTTCGAACACTGCATTATGTACAAGACATTAATTGCAATTCTGTATTTTGTAATTAAGCAGTTTTTTAATCTCAAACTCCACTTGGTGCCATCACTGCTTGATTTGTCTGTGCCGATTAAGGAAGTGCATGGAGATCAGTAACTCTAAGTCACAGGGGCAGGAACTACTGTAACATTTGGCGGCATGAATTTAACTTACACACGAAGGGTGCGGTAGATAGGGGAAGGTACATATAAAGATATGTCTAATTTTGCAGCACAACATCTTCAAGTTAAGCACCTCAGCATGCCCATAGCTAAGGAAGGCAACAAAGTATGTGTGCCCACTAGCAAACTATAAAGAAGAGGGTGTAACTCGAAAGAGGGGACTGAAGCAATATGGGGAAAAGGTATGTGCCAATACAAAAAAGAGAGATATTACAAACAGAAATGTAAAATATAAACAAGGGATAGAAGGGCTTAATGCAGAAATAATGTGAAGAAGGATTCAACAATAGACATCAGTACTAACTGAAACCAGCAAGTGAGCGCCATCTTGTGGTGGGTGCACACTATTAATTTTGTAAGGATTAGCAATTTTTCTCCCTAATTTATTATTGATCAAGAATGGAGATTGTGCCCACAAGCATAAAGCGAGTAATCATTTCGGAAAGGCAGTAATTAGTATGTGACAAGGCAGCAGAAGCATATGCCCATTGTTTTTGGGCTGGAGCTGCAGTCATCGATGAATACTTGAGGTTGTTAAAATGAGGTTGGCCTGTAATATCAGATGATGCTACAGGGCTGATTATTACATTCTGATGCTAATTGCACTAGTTTCTGTGCTGCCATTTAGTAATCAGCCTTATAGTGTGACATTTCTATTCTATGTGTACTGTATAATGTGAGTGGGTCCCTAAGCTCAGTAAGTGACAGCAGCACAGAGCATGTGCAGTGAATCAGCAGACAAGAAGATGTGGAGCTACTGGGGCATCTTTGGAGGTACAGATCCAGTGTCAGACTGGCCCACCGGGATACCGGTGGGCCAAGGTGTCAGTCTTGCTTCTAACCATTTAGCATTTTTCATGGTCCTTACCCATTCCTTTATGGTGAAAAATGCTTAATAATGGAAAAATATAGTAAGTAGATATAAAAGACTAGCAGAATAAAGAGGTTTAGAGAGGAGAGGAGGAATAATAGTTTGGAAAGTGGGCCCACAGTCTAAGGTTTTCTGGTGGGCCCCTGGCATCCCAGTCCGACACTGAACAGATCTTTACTGCTAAAGGACTCTGGTTGACTTAGGCTGGTACTGGAGCCAAAAACATAATGTACAACATGTCTAGCCTACTTATTTAACTAGACTTTAGTTCTCCTATAAGGAACATTCTGTGTATAAATACAACATTTTTAAATACAGGTATTGGACCTATTATCCGGAATCATCGGGACCTGGGGCTTTCCGGATAATGGGTCTTTCTGTAATTTGGATCTTCATACCTTAAGTCTACTAGAAAATCATATAAACATTAAATAAACCCAATAGGCTGGTTTTACTTCCAATAAAGATTAATTATATCTTAGTTGGGATCAACTACAAGTAACTGTTTTCTTACTACAGAGAAAAAGGAAATCATTTTTAAAATTTTGGATTATTTGACTATAATGGAGTCTATGGGAGACAGCCTTTCCGTAATTCGGAACTTTCTGGATAACGGGTTTCCGGATAACGGATCCCATACCTGTACAAGTATTTCAATTCTTGTTTAAATACAAGTCTCCTCATGTAATTCCTCTGTCTATGAATGGCAGGAAAACAAAAAATTTGTCCAAGGAGGGCACATTTATTAACAATAGTGCAGTAATGGCATCAATCCATTGCAACCAAATGAGCAATTCAATACAATCAGACTATTGCAAGTAAAACGAATTGCTTATTGGTTGATATAGGTTATAGTACTGGTGCCATTTAGCACCTGTCCTTGCTGTCTGTCATAATGAGCAAAATCTCATACCGTGCTGAAGCCAGGGAAAAGTCCCATAGCCGGCTGTGGCTCCAATGGAAATGAGAGGAAGGGCTTGATATCCAGATGGCGCTGCATCATGGCAGCAGGCGGTCGAAGCAACGCGGGCATCGCTCCACCTCGATTAATACTCCCTGGGGGAAAAATAATTAAATGACATTAATAAATGGCAATAATATTACAGCTCTTGGACCAATAGGCCCTAAATATACAGACATATATCCTATTCTGTTCAGCTGCTGAACCTGCCACCTCTTTACAGACAATACAAATAATACATGATAAAACAAGTACAACTACAAGTACACTGATAAATGTCTGTACAGTTACGCACCAGAGACCTCAGGTGCAAGTGATGGAGCATGAGGGGCACAAAATCGCTCTGTTTAGGATCCACCAATGAAGCACTTGGAATTGTTGAATTTAAGTGTAGGCAGTTGGGCACAAGTCAGTCTTGTACTACACATCTGCCATTGACTTTGCACCTGTTTTATTCACTCTGCACCCTGCCCCATGTTTCATAAATGGTGTCCGTGGATAGGCCCTACAAGCACAGTTTTGTACCACTTGTGCCTGTGAGAATAATGAATGAGGCCTTGAAAGTCTTGAGCCTTCTACCACTTTTTCTGGTTTATATATGGACTAATTCACTAAATGAAACAATGAAGTAGGCACTTAAACTGAGATGAATCTAAGATGAAATCCTTCAATAATTTGGCTAATTAAAATGCTTTAGTTCCAGAATGATTAGAAGAGATAATCACAGCGAAACATCCAGTGGAGAAGTGGAACAGTCTGTACCCCAGCATGCCCATAGCGCTACAGATAAGAACAAAATGATTGTTATATAATTTACTGTTTGGAAAATAATTTAGAGATTGGGAACAGCAAAAAAAAGGTAATAACTGTAATCTCCAGGCAGATTTTAGCCCAAGATGAGCTTTTATGTGTGTTTTGTGAAAAGGCTGTTCTGTGACATATTGCCATTTTCTCTCTGAACTCCCTTTCTCTCCTGCTTGTGAAGTGGACGTGAATGGCGCCTAATAGAAAAGCTGATAGTCTTTATTCCCAAGAGCTCTGGCTGTGCTATAGATTCACAATGTTAAAGGCATGGCACCAAGGTAAAAATGATAATTGTGTTTCATGTATTATAACAGTTATTATAGCCAACAGCGTTGGGGTTTGATGTAATAACAGGCACAGAACTTAAAAATCCTCACAGAGCTTTTTTGTATTTTCTCCAAAGAGAACCTTGGGGAAAAAACCCTTGTTGTTTCATTATAATGGATCAAAATGTATCATACAATTAAAACGTTATGGCGATGTATGATGTATAGGTCATTCTACTTATAACATGTCATGGTCACCTGAGTTTATTCAACAATCTGGCTGGGGTATTAGAGCATTTCCCTAGAGTCCAGCAACAAGCAGGAAGGGAAAACCCATATTAATCTAGGCTAGAAATATGCCCATCTGCTCCAAATTCAGTTGAGTGGAGTAAAAAGTTGCGCAAAATTTTTCCTAGTTGAAAGAATGTAATGTAAGTCTATGGGAAGCTTATACAGCTGTATAAAATCTTCTGATCATCAATGAAACTACCACTTTGACCTTGTCGGCCATTTCCCTTTTGGGATGTGTATCTGAACCCTGGCCAAATGCCTGCCTATTTGCTCCACTGGCCAGAGCATATATGTGGTACGCTACCATGATTGACAATTTTCCTTGAGTTGATACTGATGGTCACAACCAGGGCCGCCATCAGGGGGGGAGAGGGGGGACAAGTGTCCCGCAGGATGAAGGGGGGCCCGGCAGTGCTGCAATTTTTGAAGAGCCGGGCCCCCCCTTCACCGCTCCGCACCGTGCCTATGCTTGCGAAGTCCCGAAGAGGCAGAATGTCGAAGTGCCGAACATACAAAGTCCTAAGCGTCGGAAAGACCCAAAGTCACGAAAGGAGCCGACACTAAAGTCCTGAAGCGGCGAAAAGCAGGGCCGGATTTCTAAAATGTGCACCCCTAGGCCGCACACCTCCCCGCCGGTCCGGATTGGGCTCACCCCCCACCTGCTCATCCTCCCGCCGCCGACCCGCTCGTCCACCAACTGCCAGCGAGCTCACCCCGACCCACTCACCTGCTTTGGAATTTTTCAAATAGCTGACACTGGGAGGGCGAGTTGACATGCGGTGGCAGGTGGGTTCAGTACAGGTGGGAACAGGTTCTGTTGCGCCCAGTCTGCCGCCCCCAGCATTTTGCCGCCCTAGACCCGGGCCTATGTGGCCTGCCGACAAATCTGGTGAAAAGAAACAAAGTCACAAAAGGAGCCAACACTGAAGTCCTGAAGCGGTGAAATGACCCAAAGTCACGAAAACAGCTATAATTGAAGTCCTGAAGCCACGAGTTCAATTCTACTGACACCAATGTGGGTTTTTTTTAATCCCCTGGCCACCAATGTTTTATTTTAATAATCTATAGGCCCCTGGCGCCAATGCTTTTTTATAAATTATTTTTGGGCCCCAATTTTTTTTAACTTGTAAGGGGGGCCCTGGCACCAATGCTTTTTTAAAAAAACTTTTACAGGGGGCTCTGGCGCCAATGTTTTTTTTTTTTTACCTTATAAGCAGGCCCTGACCATCAATATATGTTGGGGGGGTTACTTTTTTAGCACTGATGTCTGTGTGGTCTTTTAATTGTAATATGGAGTGGGCGGGATCAGGGGTGGGGCTTGGGTGCCGTGATTTCTAATGGTGGCCCTGGTCACAACCCCTAAATTAAAATGTGTACCCATACATTCAGATATCATTTATTGCCACCCAGTACATCTAAAATGTATATTATAATTATAACCCATAATTTCAATGATGACCTGCCTGTTCACCCAGAGAAAGAACCCTAGTATAAATATTATCCTGTAGACAAACCTCCACAAATCTGCAAGTGGAGACCATGTAGAGAGCAAACAGACACCCTTAAGCCCATCACTCTGGCTGAGGGCAGATATCAGATTCTGGAGCTAATACATTATTTTTCGGATTGAATTGTGACCAGGAGTACATTCCATTTTTATGTTTCTAGTTCTCTAACATGTGTAGACTTTTCATGCTCCATATGTTTGTGTAAAGCATATATGCCGTATGCTGGGACACATCAACACATTGCAAAACGCACACCATTAGGTGTGTGTGTTTAATATGTTGTACATTAATTGGGGGGATATCACTATTAAAGTCCAAGTGTCACAGGAAACATATAATGTTTCCCAAACTGCTAATACTGCCACGTCTGACATGCCTACCTGCAGGGCCCCTAAATAAATATGGTTTTCGTTTGCATACAGATGTTTTTTGATCTAACAGATTTAGCCTACTTGGGGTTTTCAATTGAGTTTATTCTTTACTGCTCCCAACATTTAATATAAAATCCTTACTGTGACTGCACAAGTGTTTTATTCCCAGCAGAAAGTCAGTATTCTTCCACCGTGGACTCAGCAGGAGTTGTTGTGGAAGCTGAAACCTTCTGTAAGGCTTAATACAGCTTTAAACATATCAGGTTGTTATGGTATAAAACATTCAATCTGTAGCAATATTTAAATAAAAAAAAAAATATATATATATATTACTATTTTTTGTGATTTACTTTAATTCACACGGCTTTGTGCATCTGTCCCTCCTGGATGACATTAAAGGAATAGTGTCATGGGAAAAAGTTTTTTTCAAAGCGAATCAGTTAATAGTGCTACTCCAGCAGAATTCTGCACTGAAATCTGTTTCTCAAAAGAGAAAACAGATTTTTTTATATTTAATTTTGAAATCTGACATGGGATAGATATATTGTCAGTTTCCCAGCAGCCCCAAGTCATGTGACTTGTGCTCTGATAAACTTCAGTCACTCTTTACTGCAAGTTGGAGTGATATCATCATAGAATAATGGGAGGTTAACGAGATACAGCTCCCTAACACAAGATAACAGCTCCCTGGTAGATCTAAGAACAGCACTCAATAGTAAAATCCATGTCCCACTGTGTCAGTTACATTGAGTAGAGCCTGTCAGAAAGCAGTTCCATTCTAAAGTGCTGACTCTTACTGGAAGCACATGACCAGGCAAAATGACTGGAGATGGCTGCCTACATACCAATATTACAACTTGAAAAAAATACACTTGCTGGTTCAGGAATTAAATTTTATATTGTAGAGTGAATTATTTGCAGTGTAAACAGTGTAATTTAGAAATAAAAAATACATCATAAAAATCATGACAGAATCCCTTTACATAGATGTATCAGGGTTATTCTTCAATCACTGACAAAAAGCAGTTTGTATGAGTATCCTCATACCCTATTTTTCAAGCAGTGGACTGTGCAAGGTAAGAACTGGGTCACAGCCAGTTGCTTATTTATCTTAATATTGATCACAATAACAAAGGCAGCAAAATGTGCCATGATAACCATAGGGAAGTTCCAGGTAGGAACCAGCTTTGCTGTGCAGTGGTCCGTGGGCACTTCATTAGGTAGATGGTGGAATGGGAATTTTTTTTCAGTTTAGCAGGAAAACTGGTACCCATCCAGTGAAGGACAGCAACATAACAAATTGGATTTAATTCCCGAGGTCAGTCTGTCACTATCACTGACATTTGTTATTTTGTCTCAGATTATTACTTTATCATAGATCCCAAGCTTATTCTTGCCACGACAAAAGGAATGAAAGGAAGTCAAGGTCTCTGAATTGTACAAACACACAATGCTTCATGGTTTCATACAACAAAATGCTCTTGTCACTTGGCTACAAAAGAATGTGGCCCTCAGGGCACAGATAGTTACACTGTTGAAGATAAATCCATGAATAGATTTGCCGTAAAAGGGCCTATGTGTATAATTAACCCTCTCCTAGTGAGTGAGAGTCTATAGCTTACCAAAATGGCATGAAGTAGGAACCAGGGAGTGAAATCAATTCTTTAGGACATCTCTCCTACACCTCAGCTTTCAGCATCTGTACATGTACAGCCATGTCTCACTCAGGAGAAGACAAGTGAAACTTCATCAAGTCTGCATGACTGAGTATCAATCCTGACATTAGTCCAAGGCCTAAGGGATTCCTTCAGCACAGAGTAATGGCAGATGATAGGGTCAATACTCCTTTATACCTGTGAGGCATATAACAGTATATTTAAGAGGTGTCTCTACTGAGCAGTACTTTGTCCTTGTAACATGAGATTTCACTCAACTCTTTCTACTCTATTCCCAATTCAGAAAAGTGTTTTACTGTCACGTCTTAATGTTCAGTCTACTGGAGCTCCATGTTCCCTCTGAGGTGCATTTAGTCAGACAGATATATTCATGGTGTGACCTGTTTGTCATATCACTTTGCACAAAATAAATGAAAATTTAGTTTTTGTGTATTTGCAGG
Organism: Xenopus petersii; assembly: GCA_038501925.1. Taxonomy (NCBI): domain Eukaryota; kingdom Metazoa; phylum Chordata; class Amphibia; order Anura; family Pipidae; genus Xenopus; species Xenopus petersii. The sequence goes on from CM076674.1 coordinate 40,544,435, forward strand.
AAATGGCTTATAAACAGGTATGTGCCAATATAGAGGGTCATAGGAAAGCCAAATATGGATGTATCAAAGATATATAGTAATAATGATAATAATAATTGTACCACTGCAAACTATGTATTTATCAGCCAACCAGAAATGCACATAGCATGTGTTCGCACTTAATAATGCTAATCACCTTCTACACACTGATCACTAATGGTAGATGAGCACTAGGGGGCGGCAAAATGACATAATAGCTACTTGGTCGGTTCCATTGTGTATTGTTCTCATAATAATAATGATGATTTTAATATTTAAATTGTTTCCAATGTGAGCTTCATGGGTATCAGGGGTGCATAATTTAATCTGTACATAGCACCGCTCTTCCTACAGTGGAATATGAGAGCTTAGGAATGCATGAATGACTGTAGGTGATTTCATTCTCTGTGCTGAATATTTAATACTTTTCGTGCTTACTGTACAGGGAATTATTCTGTTGGTTTATTGCATCTTTCTGTACAGGCTATAAGTTTAGGGAGTTTTTCCTGATGCTGCTTTTGTTTTTGCATATTAAGTCTCATTGGATTGGGCGTCTCCAAAGGAAATCAGTCCTTGCAGGTACAACCAGTGTGGATCTAACTGTGCAAAGTCCATATGCATTCATTAGGCAGGTGTGAGTCTCCTATCATACCATTAAAATACCTTTGCTTTTGTTCACGCTTCCCAAACACTGCCACAGCCCAAACAGCTGTCTGCCTGCCCCGATCCTGCACGCTCACAACGGGTGAAAACCATTCCTTGCCACCGTATTCCATTAATTAGCTAGGCTTTGCAGACGGCTCAGTTAATTAACACACACCAGGGCAACAAAAATAAAGTACTTACTGTTTAACTGAATGCTGTTATCATTGGTTTTGCTTTCTGTCAGCATTGGCTGCTCTCTACAACAAGACCATGATTTGTGATGGGTACATGAAGTACAAGGGATGAGCAATTAACTTTTCATTACAGCATTTATTCAATTCTCTTAATATGGTCAGAGACCATAAGGAGGTGCCAGGGTGGGGATAGTGTCTCTTGCCCACTGGGTTTCTAAGTCTCTGATGCAGCCCATGAGATACATATTGGCACATTACACAGCTCACTAAACCCTCCCAGTGTACTTTATAGAGGTAAATTCATGCAGCCTGTAAAAACTGGATGTGAAGGGATTATTTGTATTGTCTGTAGGCCCAGCAACGTGTATGAGCTGCCACTGAAGCAGCTGGAGCAATGTCACTGCCAAGGAAAAGAGGACAGACTCAGTGGACCATGGATATCTTCTCCAAGAATCACTGTGTCATCCTGCAGTGGAACAGACAGATGTGACAGGCTATGGCTTTCTCCAATGTGAGTTGTTTCTGAATCCTGCCTCGGCCAAGCTAATAAAATGCATGTTATTCTCGGAAAATGTAAATTAGTATAAAACTGTACTGTACAACTGCATACATAGATTTGACTGCATACATGCTGTGCATACATTCTGCACCAGCCTCTGTCTGTTTGGGGTTCTCTTAGCACATTTTACCTCCCAGACCATCTTCCTTCCTGGACCCTTAAAAGCTGAAGCCATAAAATATGACAGTAAATGGGCAAAAGTTTCACCACTGCATTGTTATTAACTTAAGAAACTCGGTTTACCATAAGTATTTTCATTAGTGTCGTTTATATTGCAGGCATTTGTTCCGGCAACAATATGTCATCACAAGCACAGGGGACAGAAAAATTATGGCTTGAAAATATAGGGGAAGCAGATGCTCCTGGTGGGGGGGAGAGGAAATAAATAAAAACGTCACCCATACACTTTGAGTGGTACCGAACAAACGTAGTTTATAACTAGAGGAGAATGAGAAACCAAACAGTTCCCATAAAAAGTCTAATGGTGCATGTACCGGATTGTTGGCCTTCTCTGCGAAAATGGTGGCAATCTAAACACCCATCCATATTCTGGTGTAATAGCTTCAACAGGGGGATTTCTTGGAAAAGCATTAAACACGGATGACAATGTGAAAAAGAGGTGCTCCCTGAGAGGACACAATTGATCAAAATATTCCCCAATGTTTCCAAAATATCCCCCAATGTTTCCAAAATATCCCATTAGAGAAAAGGATAATATATAGCCTAAAATTCCAGTCAATGTTGTAATCATTGAGTTCTGCGAATTGCAGTAGATTACAGGGGTGCCCAAAAGGTAGATCGGGATCTACCAGTAGACCTTTAGCTGGTGGTCAGTAGATCTCAAGACACTGTCAACAAACAGACTGTCTAAATCACTGCCCAATTTCATGCTTTTCATTTACATTTTTATTATGTTACAGTTACATAGAAATAGTGGTTTGTTAAATATAGCAATATAAAGTCTCTCAAATCAATATAATATTTAAGTAATATGTTCCATGGAACAGAATGCTAACAATGCTTTTATGGATGTAGATTATAATGGGACATCATCACTAAAAGTAGACCTTTCATTAGTATGGGCAGTACAGCAACTATAGGTCAAAAGCGTGAGCATGAATCCTTTCAAAGCAAACTACAGGATAACACAGATCAAGATGGAGGTGCATCCTAATGCAAATATCTTACCTCCCATGGTGATGATGACATGAACCCAAACACCATGTAAATATCTCAAGATTTTTCAGCACTTCTGTATGTAGCTGAGCCGCATAGCACATGCTGCACCAATGATAATTCTTTCTCTGGAGTGAATAAGTATAGCCATCTCTGAATCCAAGGTCAATGGAAGCGTATGGCTTTATTTAGATTTCCTTAATTATTTGTACAGATGCTGACCCAGAGTTCAGGGGTTTTAAACATATGAGAGCTCCTTTTTTCATTCTGTCACGTTTAGAAGCTTAGTTCCGAGTTTAATTTGCTCAGTGTCTCCAGGCGACACCAAATAATTTACTGGCAGGTGACCTTTTCTAAAGATGGAGTCTCCTTGTAGGAAACTGTGTCTGTTGATTCCATATATTCATCTTGGAACAGTTTAAAGTCACATTTGTGTGATGTTATTTTTGATGTTCATTCTAATTTAGATTCAGTGCCTGACACACTGTACAATAATAATAATTATAATAATATATAATATGCAGCACCAATGAATAGTTATAATGCTTCCAGCAGGAACAGTTATTTCTATAGTAGTATAGCAGCTTGGGGTGGGGGTTTGGGGATGGAACCAACTTGTAATATGAAAAAGAGCCATTATTGAGATTTCTCAGAAAGGCCTCAGATCTGACACAAGGCAAGTTCCACACATTACAAGTAAAGACTTGCTGCAGCTTTTATGGGACCTCTGTAATTGTATCTGGAAAGTGCAGCACTCAGCGTCGATGGCTGACATCACGCTAAAGCACTCACTGAACACCTTCATGTCTATAACATGTTCTGCTAAAGTGATCCGCTGCTATTGACCTGAGCAGGTTTCTCTAATGGAGTCAGAAGTTTAAATGCATTGCTTATGTAGTTAGGCATGACCTGACTAGTTACAGCCCTCCCACCTCTCAATGGGATCTTTGAAAAGTCAGAGAGGAGAATTTGGGTCTGAGACACTTGATGCCCATTCTGGTTTATCATGTCTACCTGACAGCTCAGGGTGGGGTGCATCAAAATCTTAGTATTTTGGGAGGTCTCATTTTATTGCCTTCAAAACTGTATTTAAACTGTCTTTTTTGTGAATTGTACTTTTCTTTTTTAAAATTAGCTACATAATTCATTTTTATGAAGCCCCATACAAGCATCATTGCCACAATACATACAGTGCATGAGCCAGAAAGCTCATCCAAACAGCAACACCAGAAAAATGTGCCCAGCAGTGAATCCAAGCTTATAAATAAAAGGCTGGAAATCTAAAAACGTTTCCACCCAAGTTACTGAGAAATTAAGAAGATTAAAAAGTCCCATCAGGAAATCAATATACATTACTATCTAGGGACAGTTTAGCCAAGTAGTTCTGTTCATTCCATAATCCCCTTTGTCACAAAGCATTGGATTAACAGTGATATGGGGTGATCCACTGGGAATCAGAAATGTACCATATTGCTCTCTATCATATCAAGAACAGGAATAAAAGCTCAGTGGCATAATGACCCAGATTTGCTAATTACCTGACTGCCATGCTATATGTACATCTCATACCAAACTGGGTAAGTGGTTACGAAATACTAATTAACCATCAAAAAAGCACAAGCAAGTACTGTATATAATATGCAGACCCTATGTATTCCCATTGCTAAACTCCAAAATTAAATCAAATCAAAGGGAAATGCAAGGGGGAAAAGCGTGAGTATTATTAACACACACGCATCATTTCATACTTTCTTTTAACATATAGATGTTTTGCAACTTGCTCTCTAGCCTTTAAAATAATACACAGTGTCCCTAGCTGCTTTTTAACCAGTGTATTGGCGTGGTTGGTGTTTATATGTTAGATGCATTGTGTTACGATTTAGCATAGTTAATAGGCAGCGAGCATGAATTAAAATAAGGCATGTAATTAGTGTTGAGTCTTACGGGAAGCACAGAGGCTCAGAATAATCAGCGTGTAAATGAGGTGTGTATAATTAGACTGGAAATGGCAGAAATAGAGCAAACAGGAGGAATCTGAAGATACATAAAAGAGTGCAGTGCAGGCTATAGACACAATGGAAAAAAAGCAAATTTCTCTCTCTCTCTATATATATGTGTGTATGTTTGTGCATGTATATACTGTATAAATATATATATATATATATATATATATATATATATATATATATATATATATATATATATATATATATCAGATTTCAGATTTGATTATAACACAGAATGTGATGGGATCCGGATGTGAAATTTTGTGCTGTTAGCCATAAGGTTAAACTGGCAACTGGCTCGCTTGCAGTGGGGGGTTTCTTTGTTATTCTTTGGATCAATATATTGAGGTTTTTGAGAAGGCTGGACTTTAAGGTAAAAATCATTCTACTTGTCATCAGGGTTGTAAATCATTGTATGCTTCGTATGCAATAAAACACAGAGAACCCCTTATTTATCTCTCTGTGTTTATTTCATATGAATAGAAGAAGTTATGTCTGATGGTCTATCTATAAGCAGCAAATGTGAAGTAGAAAGCAGGGCTCCTGTAACTTCTAGATCTGGCAATGTGAGGCACTGGCAGATGGGATTTTTTTTCCGGATCACAATAAGGCCTCTGCTGAACTGCCCTCTGGATGGCCCATAAAATCAAGGTAGCCCAATAATGCCAAAATCGCCTGTCCAACAATGCAATGCTTAAGTGTAATTATCCTTGACCCCTGCCCTAAAGGAGCGTAAAATCAAAGGTCATGACCATGAACACACCTACTAGCATTAATTTTATCAAGAAGCATTTATGCTAGCGCTTCAAGGTGGTGGAGTTTTCTACTGCTGTCGCTGTGTTGCCTCCCATACCTGGAAAACCCATAGTAATGAATTACATCATTGACTCATTTAAAGAAACCAGAGCACAGAGCCCTGAGCACCTTTATGCTGCTGAGTATTGATGAGCGAAACATGTGAATTTGCCGCAAAATTGTGTCTGCCGAATTTATTCGCCCATCACAACTGCTTTGCAAAACTGGACATTAATTTGGAGCTGATATCAAAGCGAAAGCTGGCTGCTGTATGTACACAACCATTTATGTACATCACTGTGCACACAAGTAGTGCTTTATAATCAAAAATACAAATACATGCATAACCCAACCCATGCACTGCCAGCAACTCACACATACACAGATATTGTATATGATCTGGGCTGCAGTATAACACTGCTTTGCTTTGTTTTCTGAAAGAAAAGCAAGGAAGGGTTAACCATAATCGTGGATATGCAAAGTCACTAGAGACCAGCCAAAGTGCTTAATATATCATTAAACAGTACTAAGTCCCTAGCTGCTGGCACTCTCTGTTCTTTAGCACACCAACAGAGTAGGTACCTCAAGTGTATGCAAAAATCAGCCTTTCTCTTTGGGCGATGAAATTGGCAAGACTTACCTCAAGTGTATGCAAAAATCAGCCTTTCTCTTTGGGCGATGAAATTGGCAAGACTTACCTCAAGTGTATGCAAAAATCAGCCTTTCTCTTTGGGCGATGAAATTGGCAAGAAGAGCTTCACTTTTTAATAATCAGAATTGCCATCAGCCACAAACAAAACCAAATAATAAATCCTCCAAAACTCCTTCACCTGAATACTATAATTAATTTGAACCCAAATTAGCATGTTAAGATTAAACCAAAATTCCTCAAAAAGCATCATCTGAATAAATAACTTTTGTTTTTAGTGGTCCAGCCAGTGCTGTGAAGCCACATGCCAATGTTCAGATTCAGTTTAGTCAAACACTAAGAATTCAGCTGGATCCCAGTCCTGCAAAAAGTGCTTAGTTTCAGCAGAATCCTGGATTCAGCACAAATATACAAAATTCCACTACAAACGTGAATTCCCATGGCACGCTTAAGGCTATTGTAAAACAAATCAGGGAGTAATATTATAACAGGCAACTTTCCACTTGTTGGTAGAAGCTGGGAAAAGGCAGCCAAAATGTGACAACAGGCCCTATGCAGTATGAGGCATATGAGTGACCCCCTAGTTCAGGGGTGTCCCATAGCTTGCTCCTTATTCAGAACTGCAAGTTAGGGAGCACCAACTTATGGACAATGCTAAGAAGCCATGTACTTACTGCCTGCCTATTTAGCACTAGATTCAAGTAGCATGCCAATCTCCTGCTGTAAGTGCTTTGTAACTCATCACTGAGAGGGTGCAATTTTGCTTCCCCTTAGTGTTCTTGTTCTTGCTCCAAGGGATTCCATAAATGACTCCTATAACTCTAAGCCCATCTAGGAACCACAGTTCAACAACAGCTGCAGAGTTGCAGCGTATATACTGAAAATACCTGACAAGTGTTACTGTCTTCGAACTTTTATATTTCTTCCCCACCTACCCACCCAGGGTTTCCACTGATGCTGGACCTCCATGCCAAAGACTTCTTTGCCTACCCAAAAACCAGATATGTTGCCTTAGTAATCATTTTCCAAGTGCAACTTGTATTTCAAAGAGCTTTAAAGAAATGTTTATTAAGGGCAAGGGCATAAACCAAACTGAAAACATGAGCAGTGAACAAGTAGGGACAACACATTATTAGGATGAAGGGAAAATCTGCGAATCAGATTTTGGTGTCCTTCAGTGACCGATGCTGACTTGGCCTGAGTGCTGATGTGCTCTCTAGCTGGACAGCTGTTGTGCTTGGGGACAAATGAAAACAGAGTCTGTTACAAATTCAGATAATCCCTTGGAATGTGCTCTAGGTTTGCTTTAAATGACTGCATTAGTTGATGGAAGCCTGGCGTACCCATGCTGCACACCCCCACCTATCACCAATGTGATCTGCAGAGGTCAGTTATTAATGCTGACAGCAAGATGCAATTAATCTATAATAAATTTCATGCAGCACATTAAAACAAACAGCAGGCCAGTGCAATTCAGAGATATAAATAAAATATATTCTGTAAATACCATGCTATATGTCTATTCTGTGCCCAGGATTCCTTTTCAGTACTCAGAAGGGCTCAGATAAAGGAGCACTATGACAGCACCCCATCGCTATCCACATATAAAAGTAAATAAAGACAGAAGGAATGACCTTTGCACAGAATAAGAAATGCCATAACATATTAAGATTACTTAAGGAGCAATAAAGAAAAGATAATAGGAGTCAATTAATAACATGGGCAAAGAAATCCAGGCAATCCATCATGTTTTTATACCCCACAATGAATGCTACATGCTACATTCAGTGCCCTCTTGTTCCTCTAAGCACAATTGTGCACCTTATTCACATTAGAAGGAGCAGCAGGTGCACTCTTGTCAGGTACAAGTATATATTTAGTAGCATTAACAAGAGCACATATTTTTACCTAGTCCTGTACCCATTAAATTAGGGTTTCTTAACCTTTTTATATGGGGACTCAACTCAAGTGACTATTTTTAAAGAACATTTTAGCCATGAAGTCCCACCATAAACAGAATAGAAATCAAATTTTGGGTTCCATTCCTTAGCTTAAGAATTATTGCCATAAATAAGCCTTTGTGTCTAATAACTGCATTTATTTCCCCTTTAAATTATTCCAGTCCTATTTATTTAATGTTTTTTTAATAGAAAATCCTTATTAAGTAAAATGACTCGGTGGCGGATGTTACTATAAAACATAGTCAGTAAATACTAGCGTAATACTGTATGTACTAGGAGTTTCAGATGGAAAAAGCAAGTAATGAGCAAACTAAAGGTCAGGCTGTTGGAGTCTGAGCAGAATCCCTAACAAGTTTTTAACGTAGAGAAAAAGTGAAATAAATAATGTTTCTCTAATGCTGATTGGAAGACAAACTCTAACGTTGCCCATCCCTTCCTGTGCTACAAAATAATGCCTTTCTCTTTTTATCTCTTGTTCTTTTCCCTGTATATTTATATCCAGTGGAATATTCTTATATAGTGGTAGATTCATGTCCAGTTGTGACAGAAGGGGCATCCCAACTGCAGGTACATTACCACCTTTCAACTCGTCTGTGCTGTCAGATGGCAGCTGTCATTGTGTAGCGTCTGATAACCAAAAACATACTATTGACCTTGCTTTTCCTCCCAGAAATCCTGTCTCCTGCCTTTTTTTCTTCTGCTTTTACTCATCCACACTGACCTTTCAGCCTTGGAAAAGCCCAACCACCTTTTATCTTTATTCCTCATTGAGAACAATAAATGCAGAGACTTTAGTGTTGCCACCGTCTGATAGGAAAATGTCAGCCTTTCTAACTAATTATATTTTCCTATACAATAATAACCTTAATAACTTTGCCATCAGTCTCTATATTCACTGGTCCATTGTAAAATACAGCCCAGATGCCAACCCTAATCCATTTTCTTTGTAATGTGCCATAATCCTACAGATCAGGTCAAAGAGTTGTAGGACTTCTTGGAATTGGTGTCTAGGATCTTTGACTCTGATGTGAAACAAAACGCCTAGTACTGTAACCAGGACTCATTTGTGCAAAGAGTCATGGTTTGTCATAGATTTAAGGCTACAGGATAAATATGTTTGGCTCTAAGTATAAAGAGTGAGAATGAATATGCTGCTTTTGGTAATTGGCCACGTGCTTACTGCCCATTATGATTAGATTTGTGCTACAGACAAGGTATAAGCAATCATGCAAATACTGAAGAGATAGGGGCAATTCTAACCACAAGGGCATGCAATCTTAATTGTGGTCCTCATAGTTTTTTCCAGGCCTCAATCTCTTATCTAAGTCAACAGTCAGGCCAAAATGAACCAAGTCATCACTGCTAAATATACAAGAAGCAGACACTTTTCCTTCAAAATGATATGTGAATTTATTATGATTTTGGCACATGATTGTATGAATGCCTAGAAGCTGTCACTAACATACAATGGGGCTATAGGTCTGCATGTGCTTCTCCAGATTTTCAACTACTCCTCATCATTAGACAATTATCTATGGCAGTGACTCACAAACTGCAGGGCTGTTCCTCCGGAGGAGCCTAGAGCACTGTCTGGAAGAAGGTGGGTAACCCAAAGGCTAGTAAGAGGAAGATTTGTAAAGGGACCTCTTTCTGCTGTCATGTGTATTTGTAGATACTGAATTACTGACATAGCAAAGTGTCAGTAACCATGTTATAAGCTTAAAAAGGCAATGAACATATATTTAATCTCAAAAGAGGTTTGCTGGTTGTGGAGACACAAGGCAAGATTGATAAGTGCCCTACTGTTTCATAAAATAAACGGAGATAACGCAGGCATAGTATTTAATGGAATGCTATTACTTAGACTACAATACTCCATTTCCTAATACATTAACTTTGGATATATTTACTAAACTGACCTGCTTGGGAAGCATAAGCTCGACTCTGCAATTTTGCAATATATGAGAATAACCAGACTGCACAAGGACAATAGGCTGGGCTTCTCCGGAACATCTAGGACAGCAAATATAATCTCTTTGGCCCGAGTCCTTTGCCCTTTGTTTAGCCCTTCTCCAATCTTCTATGATTAGATTTTAGATACTGAACCTCCATTATTGGCCTCAGATTTATGCCTTCCTTTGTATTGGCAAGATATTGGCACAATCTGAGTGCGGTCATGAACCTGATAATCATTATTTTACATGGAAAAGCAGAAATTGATCCGCCTATGACTACTTCACTCATATTACCTGCTATTTCCCTTGCTTAGTTGAAACCTAAGCCTCTCTACTAGTAATCTTCCATTCCATATTTCTGAATACGGTGGGATTAGGTTCTGTGCAGCACAAGCAATTTTGAATTCCTGCTCTGTATTAGCTTTCAGCACCTCTGATTGGAAAGTGCTCCATTCATGCACAATCTTTTCAGAGAAGAAGTCAGTATTAACTTTTAAACAAAGGGAACAATTGTGGGCACATGCCTTATGATTCCAGAGAATAAATGGATTGGCCAATGTGTGTGTATTGAAAAAGAGTGTAATAAAAGTCTGCTGAGAATTATTCCTGCAGTATGTGTTTAACTGACATCTTTGCCGTGCTTAATGTTTCTGGTTGATCAATACAGAATGCAAAGTGAAGATCTAGGTATTGTTACAGGGAGATTGTTCTACATACATCAATATTTTCACTTTTATGTACAATACAATACAAGGTAGCTGACCTCAGGGGTCATTTAGAATAACGCCAAAGGCCTAATACAAGGGGGAAGAGAAAGCCCATGCTGTTTACAGCTGCCATCTTGGACTAGTATTGCATTGCTTCCTTAGGCCCACGGCTTGTCCAACACATGAGCAATTAGTCCATCTTGCTTGCTCACTGTTTAAACAAAGTGAGCTGATCAGGGACACAAAATAATGTTCTTATTGGAGTGGATGTGAGTTAGGGTGGCCCAAGAATCGACAATTACACCATAAGCCATGTGCATCATTGGTCAGTATAACCGATGGGCATGCTGTATAGCAGACACAGATAATCGTGCATGCTCCTCACCCAGGACTGCAGGGAGATGATGAGCGAATCTGTCCTATTTCGCATCGCCAAAAAATTTGTGAAATGGCTAAATTTCGTGAAATACATTGAAGTCAATGACCATTTTTACACGTGACAATTTTTACGCGCACAACTTATTTTTCTATCTCTAAATGCATTAAAGTCAATGGGCGTTTTTTCTTATGGCGACTTTTTTGTCCTAATGCATTAATTCAATAGGTGTTTTTTTTCTTATGGCGACTTTTATTATCCTAATGCATTAAAGTCAATGGGCATTTTTTCTTATGGTGACTTTTGTCCTAATGCATTAAAGTCAATGGGCGTTTTTTCTTATGGTGACTTTTGTCCTAATGCATTAAAGTCAATGGGTGTTTTTTTCTTATGGGCGCTTTTTCTCAGCAAATTTTCCTGCAGCAAATTTTCACTGCAGTTTCGCGAACAAATTTGCAGATGGCGAAATTCGGAACTCATGGCTGGCAAATAAATACGCTCATCTTTACTTGGAGAGACAAAGATGGGCTTGTGTCAACCTAGTCTTTCACAGTGTTAACTCTACTGTGCATGGCCCTCTTTGCCCAGTGCTGTGGAATGTGCTTTATAAATTGATATTAATAATAATAATATTTCAAAGGTGATGCATCCAGGAACACAGCAAACAGCAAGAAGGATAGAGAACTTACCTAGAATGAGTAAATTAGCTTTCCTTATGCTTTAATAATGGCAAGCTATAGGCATTCAATGGTGTCAGTCGAACCACCTTATGCTACTGCTCTGTGTAATACCTTTTGTAGAGCTACAATAAATAGCAATTTCAAGAAATGTGTTCTGCTAAAGGCCTACACTACTATTCTGTCTGCCCATCTGTCCAGAAGTAACAATACTTGGTGAATCACAGTCACTCTCTGTTACTGAAACAATCCTGATGGCAGGTTTAATAGCTGACTCCCTGAAGACCCTGGATTTGGCACTTCTACAGCAAGGTGGCAGGAAAATGTAAAAGTGCTATTAAATAAAGAATGATTCAGAGTACAGAAATAGTGCACCTGTCAGTTCTGTCAGAGTCAGCTATCAATGGGAACTCAACAAGCAGCAACTGTCACACTCTTTAAGCAGCTTGGATAGTTTGTATGTCACACACTTCCACAAACAGATACCTGTTTTCTGCAATTATCCTTTATTTATATTGCACTGACATATTCCGCAGTGCGTTACAGAGATTGCAGGGTACCTCGCTTAAACATTGTGCTCAAAAATATATATATATGTTGGAAGGGAATAATTCACTGAAAATTAAAAAGATGACACTGATAATCCATGTATTATTGTATACCCAGTGGAGAGTAAAGAATGACCCAAAAATTGCACCACCCCATTTATTATTCCATAAATCCCATAAACACAGGAGGTAAAACTTAACCTTTATTAGTATGTATTAAAATGACCCAAGGGTGAAAAATCAAAAGTGTTTAAAATTACAAAAAGGAGGAGCGCATTGTTTGCTGGATTCAGTAGTCTGCCCCAGATGCTTAACGATTGATCGTATTCAAAACTGATAGGATCATATAAAAAGCATCATCATGGGGATTAGCTACATTAAATTCTGTGGATTGCGGCAAAAGGCAATAGTGGTAGCACTCAATTCCCCAAAGAGTTAATCCACTAGTAAGTGCAAAAATAGGATACGATTATTAATAAGATCGAAACGAACTGTGGGCATCATTCGTATCCGCCCAAAACAATTTCCGAAAACACCCTCATGCGACAGGAAATATAAGGTGCAAGGGCCTGTCTTTAGAGATTCCGTTATCGGCGTACTTAATTACAGCCACTATGGTGCCATTAAGCCCCCCACCCTTGATGCACCCCCAGTAATGCTGTGGGCTCAGCGGTGAGGTATATTGCGATGCAAGTAACTTAAATTACAGCAAATGAACTACCTGCCTAATTGAGATAAAATTAGTGAGAGGCGCCTGACGCACGTTTCGCTCACTCTGCAAAGGCAATCAGATTATTATTATTGTATACCACCTGATTTTGTATAAGATAGCTCTAAAACATGACTACAATCTTGCTTGCCTGTATAAACTCCTTAGAGCCCATGAAACAAACCTTGTGTTTAAGTCTGTAAATACCCAAATATTTTCAGTTAATTCCAAACTTATGGAAAAAGTGCATTGTCTTGTTCACTAGGATACCTGGTGCCAAATAAGTGAAGTCCCTATATGTCGCTATATGTACTAAAAGCCTTAGGCATGACAGATGGGGCACTTTATCGTCCAAGGGACAACCACCCAACAATATCTGCACCTCTGAATGTATTGGAATCACTGCATATAATACTGTTCACATGAGACAATCCCAACTCATTGCACAAAAATGGCTTCCAAATAATTAGTCAGTGATATAGTGTATATTTATATATATATATATATATATATATAAAGAAATCCATACACAATGTTAACCTACAACTGTTTTCACTAACCCTTACTTCTTTAGAGGGGATGCAAACCCAAAAATTTAAATTTTCCTAATGAAAGAAAACGTTTTCTAAGCAACTTTACATTTTACATTCAATAACAAATGTCCAAAAGTGTCACAATTATTTGTAAACATAACTGCAATTAAAAGCAGTGTTTGTCTGTCACTTTCTGTACTTCTGGTTCTGACTTATTGCAAAAGTCGACTAAAACATTTCACAGATTTGTGATCATGTGACTACATTGAGTAGGAGAAACAACAGCCTGCCAGAAAGCAGTTCTATCCTAAAGTGCTGGCTCTTTCTGAAAGCACATGACCAGGCAAAATGACCTGAGATGGCTGCCTACACACCAATATTACAACTAAAAAAATATACTTGCCTGTTCAAGAATTCAATTTTATATTGTAGAGTGAATTATTCAGTGTAAACAGTGTAATTTAGAAATAAAACCTCATAAAAACAGAACAGAATCCCTTTAAATAAATCTAATTATTTAGATTTTTTAGATGGTTTTGCTTCCAATGAGGATTAATTATATCTAAGTTGGGATCAAGTACAAGGTACTGTTTTATTATTGCAGAAATAAGGGAAATCATTATTAAATTTGGATTATTTGATTATAATAGAGGGAAATTGCCTTTCCATAATTTAGAACTTTCTGGATAACGTGTTTCCAGATAACAGATCCCATACCTGTACTGTATTAGAATCCTTTACTTCAGCATCAACCATGGAAAAGAAAAGGACAAATATCAAAGCTGTTAGAGTGAGGGTCGGGAGCAATTTTGGGTATCTGGAGACGGACTCCAACGCTGACACTGAAAATAATCAAATCTGTGTGAAGGCTTCTGTGAAGGAGGATATGGCAGAAGCAATTCTGTTTCTAAGAACAATACTTTAGGTAATTTTGGATTGTATTTAGCAGGTATTCTACAGCTATATGTCAGGTTCCATTAATATACAAGTTGTTTTAGGTTTTCCAATTGTTTTTGGTTTATGAATTTTAACTTTAGAATAACTAAAGGATGTGGTTTATATTTTTGAGCTTTGCAGGGGTAAAATGCTTTGTATGTTGTGTACTTACTTCTTTCATTCAAGGATCAGTATAAGCAAAAAATTAAAGCATTTTAAAGTAATTAACTTATAATATACTGTTAGCATGCCTGGTAAAAGCCGTGTGTTTGCTTCAGAAAGACTACTATAGTTTATATAAACAAACTGCTGTGTAGCCATGGAGGCAGCCATTCAAGCTGGAAAAAAGATTAAAAGGCACAGGTTACATAGCACATAACAGATATGCCCTGTCCAAAACAGCTTTTAACAGGGCAGAGCTCAGTACATTATATTTTAAGTACTTTGTTAGTACTTTCAGTCAAAGGTACCATAAACTGAGGAGTAGGAGTCTACTAAGGATTTATGTACCGACTCCCCAGCCCTGCCAAATATGGAATTCAGATCCTATTTACACATCCAATATAAGTTGAGAGTGAAATGTATATATGACATTATTGTATCAGTTTCAGTGAATTATTCATTCATGATCAAAAGCCTGAGTTAGGATTTAGTCATTCAAACCTGAACCCTGCTAAAAATAGAAGTATTTACCAAAAGCTTTGAATTATTGTGCACAATTCCAGCATATGAAAGTACTTACAAAGCAAAAAAATCTTAATGAAAAATAGATAAATCCCATCATGTACAGAATATTTATGTTAAGCTGAAAAAAAGGCATCTTAAATATAACTACCTCCACATGCAGGTACGTACACACCAATTTGTAGCGATAGACAGGGCTTCCTCTCCCCCTTCCTCTCTCAGCCCCCACACTCCCCCCCTCTCAGAATCCCGCTGCTTGGTGTAATGAGCTGGAAGTTACTTTTATCATTTCTGACAAACTAGGACACTACTTTAGCAAAGCAGAAAGAATGTGAAAGAAGAACATTAAAGAGGAAAGCAGGGGAGGAAAAGGGAGAGGAGGGAAAGGATGGGAAGAATACAGGAGACCTGGCTAAGGGTAGGTTAAGATGGTGGAGTAGTACAGAATGCATAGGAGGGAGAAGGTAGGAGAGAGGTGAAAGAAGCAGGGCAGAAGTGGAAGAAAAGAACAGATGTTGAGGAAGTATGGCAAAGGAAGAAAAGGGAGGGCAGAGGTGAAGGAAATAACACAGAGAAAGAAAATGGAGGGCAGAAGTGAAGGAAATGTTACAAATGAATGTGAGGAAGAGCAGAATAAATGTAGACATAATTAGGTATAATTGATAAAGAGAAAATGGGAAAAAGGGAGACGGGCAGATGCCAAGGAAGTAAGGCTGGGCAGGAGGAAGAAAAGCAGAGGTGGAGGAGGCAGGGCAAAGGTGAAGGAAATAAGACAGAGGAAGACAAAGTTAGACAGAGGTGGGGTGTGGAGAAAGATGGACAGACAAGGGGGAAAAGGGGCAGAGGTCAAGGAAGTAGACAGAGTTTATGTAACAAGAAAAAATAGGATTTGGGCAGAGGTGAATGTAGAAGGAAGTAACCACTGGAAGAAAAACAAGTTACAGGACACAGAAAATTGACAGAACAAAAGAATAAAAATGCAACAAAGAACAGAAAGGCATTGGAGACTGATAGACTATGAACCTTTTACAGTTACAGCATACAAGATATTGTGAGTGAAATCTCCAAGTAGCTTATGACCACAAGGGCTGCTTGGAGTTCTCGTTTATAACAGACAGAGGTTGCATAAATAAGATCCATAGATTGTAGACTGAATAGCTTAAAGGTAAAACTAAAGTCCTCAAATGTACTGCTGTAACAACTTTATGTATAATGTTACCCCGTGGGGCTCCCCCCCTCTTTTCCTATAATGAAGCTTCAAATGCCAAGCAGTTCACAGTCTCAACCAATTTTCACAAATGTTTTGTACATTGGTGTGGTAGTTATGCCCCCTTTTTTGAGTGACAGGTACTTGCAGTGCGTGTACAGGGGTAAAACATACTGCCATACTATCAAATATATAATAAATGTAAAAAACCTAAAGAACTTAGGGGCAGATTTACTAAAGGGCGAAGTGGCTAATGCTAGCGACTTTTCACTAGCATCCATCCGCAAGGACATTGCCAAATCACTAACAGGCACAGGCTCCAATTTGCTAGTGAATGGGACTGCCGCTAGCGTCATTCGCACTCTATCGTCAGGCGACTTTTCACTCTGGAGAATGATCGTTACTCCGCAAATTCACTATAAGTGCGGATTTTACTGAACGCAACCTTAAGCCAAAGTTGACTTCGCCACCTCAGACCAGAACTGCTAAAAAAGAAGCTAGAATTTCCTCAATCTTCTGTCACTTGCATCATAACTGTGTGCCGACAATGCATTAAAGTTCAAAAAACGCTGGCGACTTTTCCTTTTTTTTTTTTAAGTGGGATTGGCTGCAAAAGTCCTAACAGACTTTTTTTTGGGTAACCGGTTTTCTCCACACATTTTATAACATACAGTATGGAACATTGATTTTACAGTGGGCTCGTGTGTAGGGCATTATATTAACTCTCTTGACTGTATTAAGGTTCCCTGGACATGTGTAATAAAAAGTGGTAACTTCAAGTATTTGCACCAACATTTATAATAAAGACGTCCATACAACTTTAAATTTCGTGCCGTATGCAAATTGACCTAAGTGCAAGATCACTAGCGAATTTTCGGTAGGCATAAATGAATGCTATTGCATCTTCGCTATGAAATGCTCGCACAGCCAAAATAACGCTAGCGAAAAGTCACCAGCGTTCGCGCCCGGGATTAAACTTGCATTTTAGTGAATTAGTGCATTCGTATAGCATCTGTGCCTGTGGAAGTGGTGCGAGGGGTTACGAAGCTGACGCTGGCGAAAATTTGCCCGTTAGTGAATCTGCCCCATAATATCACAAATTACAGTACATTATATTTAACAGGTGTAATTGCACAATGAATTATCCCTGCAGAACAAGGTATGCCAACTAGCTAAAGGTGCCTTAACTAGGGGGATAGGTGTGTGTGGATAGATATTGACTTCAGAGAGGGGATGCAACTGCCCACTTAATAGAAGCATTGTGCAAAACCTTTACATAAACACCACAATGATATATGGTACACAATACAACTCCAACAGAGGAGAACGTCCTTCCAGAGTAGAAAAACAAATTGCCAACCAGAATGCACTTAGAACAGGGACTGGGAGTTGTAGTTTTGCCACAGAATACTTAGGGTTGTCTATTTCTAGTCTGTGCCTTCACAAGTAGCAAATTATAATTAAACCTCACATTGCCTCCCTTGAACACGAACAGGCAGAAGGAATGGATGTTGCTTTCTTATCTATTATGAATAAAGGAAAGAAACACTCAGTCACGTAAAACCCCAAATGCTTTCAGGTTATTTTTAAAGATATTTGTGAGCGCAGACAATAGTGGCAGCACAAAAATGCTGCATTTAATAATGAGGCACGACGTGTATGCCAGCAGACGTTTCTAGCCCTGTAACGGAAGGAAGTGATGCGTATGCCTTTCTGATCTCTGCGCCTGTGTCATGCGTTGGTGGCACGGAGAAGCTTAAGTAATTCCGTATCTTATGAGTTTGTCACTGAGTCACTGTCACGGCACTTTCCCAACAGGACAGGCTGTTTAATATGTATCATCCCACTCTAAAATCAGAGGCATAAACTATGCTCTCTCCAGTGTGGGAAAATGAACATTCCCAAAGAACAATAAAGTATTCCATTGCAAGGAAATCATGATATGGCCAAGGGAACAATCTACAGTCCCTAATATGTAGCAAATAGGTAAAATATTGCCAGTAATCATGTAATTAGGCAGGGGAAGTGTGGGAGTGACATTTTTGTTTGGGGAGACTAACAATAGAAGGCTTATATATATATATATATTTTCTGTGATTTACTTTAATTCACACGGCTTTGTGCATCTGTCCCTCCTGGATGACATTAAAGGAATAGTCAAAGAATTTGGTGCGCTAAGTCGACGATCTGTCCCCAATGTCTAAGTAGGATAGAAAGAATATATAGTGCAATAAAGCCAATATAATCTTGCTAACGAATGCTGCTCAAAACTACTCACAATTTTGAATTTCTTAACGAGCGTTGAATAGACTTGTTAACGCTGGAATAAATCCTTGTCGTAAAACCTGTAATGAATGGCTGCAATAGTGTAATACTTCCTGGTTTTTAGGATGTTTTTGAAGGGTTAATTGTACTCACCGAGTGTTGAATGAAATGTTGGCATTTAAAGATTTTTACTTGAAGCACGAATTTCTTCCTTGCAGCAAGAATCGGGTTTACGATGGTGCAGTCTGTAATCTCCGCGATGTTCTTCGATGCACAAAAGTTCATTCGGTACAGGTAGGCGGTGAGTACGGACCGGTAGCTCCAAGCTCAGACTTGGCACGGGGGCTGTCGGCGTAGCGATCGTGCCCTTCTGGATGTTCTTTGCGTCTTTGTTTGCAGCGTGGAGTCTTTTGGCGTGTTGGTTTAACGGCGGTTTTCCAAGTCTACTCGGGTAAGAAGTCAAAAAACGTTCTCGAGGTCTTTAGGGGATAGAAATCGACTTGAGCTAGCAAATATATTGAAAATAAATATTTATTCAAAAAATAAAAGCCCAACGCGTTTCGTATTTTACATACTTCATCAGGGGTAGACGCCATGTTTTTTTCCTCGTGTATAAATAGCTTCCATAGTTGCTCATTAGCTTAATTGCATGATTGTTACATTACAGCTGAAATGCTAGTTTAAAATTACATATAAAATTACAATGAGTTTATACATTAAATATGTACATTAAATAAGTACATTAAATTTATATTAAAATAAAAAATGTTACGGACATTGAATAATGGTTCAGTCATTTAAAAAACATTTTAAATCAATGTCTATATTTAAACCTTGTGGTGTCAGTGTTTTTAATTTGTGTATCCACTGTGTTTCTTCCCTCGAAATTGCATTGACTATATCACCTCCACGCCAATTTGTTTTTTTCTGAACAATTCCAATGAATTTTAGTAGCGAGGGGTCTGAATTGTGGTGAACTTTAAAATGTGCAGACACACTATGTGTCATTAGTCCTTTTCTGATGTTGTTCATATGTTCTCCAATCCTTGTTTTTAAATGTCTATTCGTTCTACCTATATACTGCAGATCGCAGGGACATTGTAATAAATATATAACATTGTTACTGTTACAAGTTATTATATCTTTAATAGCAAATTCTGCATTGGTTATGTTTGATTTAAAGTTAGTGACATTTCTTTCGTTTACTTTGCTCGTTTTGCACCCTTTACATGTTCTACAGGTAAAGAATCCATTAGGTATTCCAGTCTTAAAAGGGTCTAATGGTTGTTTTTGTTTATTCAGTGGCAAACAGCTTGGTACTAGCATTTGTTTAATTGTGCGTGGTTTCTTATAGATTATGTGTGGATCAGCAGATAGATGGTCATGGAGATCTTTGTCTTTAAGTAATATATGCCAGTGTCTTTTTATTATTGTTTCCAATTCTTTGTTCGAATTATTATAAGTTGTGATAAATTGTATAGAGTTGTTATCCAATTTAGTTCGTTTTTTCTCTTTTTTGTTCTGTAATATTTCGTCTCTGTTTTTCTTATCACATAATATCTTAGCTTTTTTTATTACGTTATCTTCATATCCTTTTTCTTTAAATTGTTTAGTTAAAATTGCACTTTCTTTTTCATAGTCTATGTTTTTGCTGCAGTTTCTCTTTATCCTGTTAAATTGACTATACGGTATGTTTTTCAACCATTTTTTATAATGACAGCTAGTTCGTAGGATATATCCGTTGCAGTCAGTGGGTTTTCTATATAAACTGGTTTCGAATTTGCCTTTTTCCACAAAGATATTTAAGTCCAAAAAATTTACATTTAAAGTGCTATAATTGCTGGTAAATCTGATATTCGAACTGTTATTATTCAGACCTTCTAAAAACGTAGTTAGGTCTTGTTCCGAACCCTTCCAAATAAATAAGCAGTCATCGATGTAGCGTTTCCATGTGATTAAACCGACATCATTATTTAGTTGTGGTAGAATGTTATTTTGTTCCCACATTCCCATGAATAGATTCGCATAACTGGGTGCAAAACGCGTTCCCATTGCGGTCCCTTTAGTTTGTAGGTAGAAGTCCCCCTCAAACCAAAAGTAATTTTTGGTGAGTATGAATTCTATACTTTTCAATATAAATTCTTTTTGAACGGTTTTTAAAGAGATATCCTGTTCCAAGTAGTATTTTACTGACTCAATTCCCAATTTGTGATCTATAATTGTGTATAGAGACGTTACATCACAAGTCCCAATGATGTATCCTTCTCTCCAGGGGGTGTTATTTACGAACTGAATTGTATCAATTGTGTCTTTTAAATATGAGGGTAATTTCACTACATATTTCTGTAAAAACAGGTCTATGTATTCTGATAAGTTGGAGGATAGGGAACTACATCCGGATATGATAGGACGTCCAGGGGGGTTTTCGGCATCTTTATGTATTTTTGGCAGGATGTATATCACCGGGATCTTTGGATGAATCACTTTTAGATATTCATATTCATTTTTAATTAGAATTCCTTCTTTTTTAGCTTTATCTAAAAGGCATATCATTTCATTCTTATATTCGACAGTGGGATTGCTCTTAACTTTGCAAAACGAGCAAAGTAAACGAAAGAAATGTCACTAACTTTAAATCAAACATAACCAATGCAGAATTTGCTATTAAAGATATAATAACTTGTAACAGTAACAATGTTATATATTTATTACAATGTCCCTGCGATCTGCAGTATATAGGTAGAACGAATAGACATTTAAAAACAAGGATTGGAGAACATATGAACAACATCAGAAAAGGACTAATGACACATAGTGTGTCTGCACATTTTAAAGTTCACCACAATTCAGACCCCTCGCTACTAAAATTCATTGGAATTGTTCAGAAAAAAACAAATTGGCGTGGAGGTGATATAGTCAATGCAATTTCGAGGGAAGAAACACAGTGGATACACAAATTAAAAACACTGACACCACAAGGTTTAAATATAGACATTGATTTAAAATGTTTTTTAAATGACTGAACCATTATTCAATGTCCGTAACATTTTTTATTTTAATATAAATTTAATGTACTTATTTAATGTACATATTTAATGTATAAACTCATTGTAATTTTATATGTAATTTTAAACTAGCATTTCAGCTGTAATGTAACAATCATGCAATTAAGCTAATGAGCAACTATGGAAGCTATTTATACACGAGGAAAAAAACATGGCGTCTACCCCTGATGAAGTATGTAAAATACGAAACGCGTTGGGCTTTTATTTTTTGAATAAATATTTATTTTCAATATATTTGCTAGCTCAAGTCGATTTCTATCCCCTAAAGACCTCGAGAACGTTTTTTGACTTCTTACCCGAGTAGACTTGGAAAACCGCCGTTAAACCAACACGCCAAAAGACTCCACGCTGCAAACAAAGACGCAAAGAACATCCAGAAGGGCACGATCGCTACGCCGACAGCCCCCGTGCCAAGTCTGAGCTTGGAGCTACCGGTCCGTACTCACCGCCTACCTGTACCGAATGAACTTTTGTGCATCGAAGAACATCGCGGAGATTACAGACTGCACCATCGTAAACCCAATTCTTGCTGCAAGGAAGAAATTCGTGCTTCAAGTAAAAATCTTTAAATGCCAACATTTCATTCAACACTCGGTGAGTACAATTAACCCTTCAAAAACATCCTAAAAACCAGGAAGTATTACACTATTGCAGCCATTCATTACAGGTTTTACGACAAGGATTTATTCCAGCGTTAACAAGTCTATTCAACGCTCGTTAAGAAATTCAAAATTGTGAGTAGTTTTGAGCAGCATTCGTTAGCAAGATTATATTGGCTTTATTGCACTATATATTCTTTCTATCCTACTTAGACATTGGGGACAGATCGTCGACTTAGCGCACCAAATTCTTTGCCTTTTTATTGTATTATCGATCAGCGGACCAGGTGGACCCGCATAAATCTTTTGGTGCAGAAAGCAAGAATTTACACTTAAATTGGACTGAGCGCAGCACTTACAACCTCTTGATATACATTAAAGGAATAGTGTCATGGGAAAAAAAAGTTTACATAAAAGCCCATAATGCTGAATGTTTCTTTGGAAGAGGTCATGCCAAATAAAGAGAGAAGCAGGTATAGTCTTTCTCCTCCCAAAATAACCTTTTTTCACTTAGGTAGGACTGATGCATGGACACTGCCTTGGCGGGGCACATCAGCTTATGCATACTTTGTACAAACCATGTAACTAAAAGTGTCTCTTTTTACCAAATACAGACAAGTTCGCTCTAATCCAATTGTTCCTTAAAGTTGTATAATGAGAGTGCTGGGATAATTTGTTTAGTTCAGTATATGATATAAGCCACACACCCATGCACCAGGCTGGTTTTAATTGCAACACATGGATGAGCTGCATTTTTTGTTTTTGTATATTTATATACACACATAGAAAAAGCTGGCACTCACGTAACTACAGTTCACAGGCGCCTGGGTGCACAAACTTCGAAGCTTGAATTGTGAATAAATGTAAAGAGAAGAGTCAAACTTTTTATGAATGCTGTATATATATATATATATATATATATATATATATATATATATATATATATATATATATATATATATATATATATATATATAGATATATGAATCAAAAGCCAGCAGTGTCAAAAAGAGATATATTATTGCATAGTATGTACAACCGATGTTTCAAGGGAGACAAGCGTAAGGTCGGTTGTACATACTATGCAATATTATATATCTATTTGACACTGTATGACCCTTGGTGCTGGCTTTTGATTTATAATTGTACATGCTAGTTGTCCGTGCACAGGGGCAGCTACAAGGTAACTTAATGCAAAGTGGTGCTGTCCTATGAACTTATTTATATATAAATAAAAGTTAGCCTCTTTGTGGGGAGGCCTCCCTAAATCTACATTTCCACATACCATGTTAAAGGAGACGGACACCGTAAGGAATAATATATGGTGCTGGTTTCACTCTGGGCTAAAAGTGTTTATTAAATTTAAAAATAAACCTTTTATTGGAGCTTTTCATAGGTCTGCTATGCTCCCTGTCAGTTTTTTAAATGGGCAGTGGGTGTGTCCTAACGGTACTTGCCAGAAGAACAGTAGTAGGGTAGAGTCAATCACAGGCTGGCACATAGGCAACGCAAGTCTTCAGTTCACTATTAGGTCCCGCTAGTTGCTGATTGGCTTCTGTCCTTCTGTGCATTTGGCTGAGTGCTGTCAGTTCCCCTGAACAGCCCAGGAAAACAGCCAGAACTAATAGGATTTGGAGCGGATGTGGAGCGAAATTTTCAATAAATCAGCCTGAAACTTTTCTAAGCACATTTCTTCTAAATTATGAGGAATATTATTCATTGGCAAATTCTTGTTTTTACGCATTATAGCACCTTTAAAGGAGGAAAAATGGTTAGAACTAAGTCAGCTTTATCAGGTCTATACATACACCAGTAAACCCTCAAAGTAATTCTGCTCTGAGTCCTCTGTCAAAAGAAACATTGCATCTTTTTACTTCTATTGTATACACATGGGCTTCTGTATCAAATTTCCTTTTTTCAGTTTAAACTTCCAGGGCACGGCTTGAGCATGCTCAATTTGCACCCAGAGCTATGAATAAGCAGGGAGAGACTCAGGCAGGAAGTGATGTCACACCAAGCTAATATGGCAGCTGCTATCCTTAACGAATAGAGAGAGCTTCCAGAGCTGTTTACTCAGGTATGGTAAAGCATTCTATAGAATAAATATAGCGGTCTAGCTTGCACTATTTTAGGTTATCTATTAGCAATAAACTGCCTCGGTAGGTAGGAAAGCTTGCTTTTCAAGTGGATTACACTTTAGACAGAACACCCCCTGTTAGGCACGGAATGGCAATCTGTAGATTATGACAAATGCTAGAGGGGTTGCTATAAGATTTCACAGGCAGTCATTATTTAACTGGTTCCTGTGTGTGTGGGGGGAAGGTGTTTGTGCCTCTGTGTACTTTAAATGCCAGGACCTATTTTGAATCTCAGTCCAGACGTGCCCCCTGAGCCCTCAGCATAGAGCATAAGCACTGGTCCACTATCTGGGCTTGAGCACGACCAATCATTCATTGATCAGATGTCATATAGGAGACCTGTGCATCATTGCTAAACCTCCACAATGTATGTATTGTTTATGTAATTAAATGTATGTTAATAATAATTTATAATTTGCTGTCTGTGTAGATTTATTATATATATGGTATTAAATATAAGTGCCACAAAAAGTTATGGGTTATAGTTATACAGTATACAGACTGTATAGCTTTTGAATAGTTCAGGATCCTCCTCATACCTACTGTATGTAATGCTGTGCATTCCTGGTAAAGATGGTGGCACACTGGGAGATTTAGTCATCTGCGATAAATCTTTGCTACTCCAGGCGACTAATCTCCCCAAAATGCTTTACCACAGGCAGGAATGTGAATCACTGGTGGGATGGCATTTTCCGAAGTCGTCTAAAGTTGCAGGATCAGGGCAGTTCCCAGGGAGGGGCATCACAGCCCAGTCTGTCCTGATCATGGATGGAGGCATGCCAACTCATAGTGTACCTGCTCTCTCCTATAGCAGACACACAGGATTCCTGTAGCACCACACTCAAGAAAATCAGTAGTAGATTTTTTGCAGTTGCAGAAGGGCTACAACATTATGACATTTATCTGGGAGATAATACATTTACATATGTCAAAGACGCTTGAAATGCAAAAAAAAAACTGGAAATTTCTTTATTATATGTACTGTACAGACAGTATGCAGACAGACTGTACGATGGAGAGACAAGCGTGTAATTAATTATGAGATTTCAAGCAGGTAATCAAGATAAGACCAATCACATTCTGTTCTAAAGGACTCATTTTATGTTTGCAAGCTGATACAGCTGTGGAACCAGAGAAGAATTATTAACAGAAACTGGCAGTCAGCATAAAGTATTTTAAGAAAAACTAACATGAATCTGCTGGCGATGAGAACAAAGCCTGAAACACTTTAGGGGTCATTTACATTACAGAATGCAGTATGCAAAGTGCAAAAAAATCCCCACAATCAGTCATTTTTTCGCACTTTGCATAATATGTTCTACCCTCCTTATATTACTGGGGCTACTACTAAAGGTCCACCACACACTTTAACCTTCAGTATTACATATATATCTATATAACCTACCTATATTCTCCTGGATGTCTCCTTCGCTAACCAGCTCTATGCCTGTTCATGCTTCTTTAATGTAAGTGAAGAACCCTAACCTTCTATTTTTAAAACTGAAAATCCAACAATTATAAATGCAAGCATGCTAAAAGCCTCTCATTTTATGATCTATTTTTCAAGAGGGTTCAAGAGAGATCAAAGATTTCTTTTTTTATTTTTAATTAATATATCTTTTTTATTCTCATGCCTTTTTTATTATACTGGGCATAATAACTATGTAAATTGTTCACCAAAACCTTTTCTACTATTGCCTATGTTGAAGTAGATGGCTATATTAAGAAGTTTCCCCACTAATAGTTTCTTTGGATGAATGAGACCCATTAATCCATCAGCAATCTACTGTCCAAAGTATAATGCATGGGCCAGCAGAGGTAAATTGCTGGTACAAGTTGATTATTTCAGTAAGTCAACCAAATGGTTCTGAGCCACTACCTGCTCACCTACAGACACAATGAAAATAACAGTTTTCATCTATATCATGTGTAGATGGACAAATTATACTGATTGGATATATCAGCCCTGGATCTTTATGGAAGGGTCTGCCCATCGTATGACAGTTTGCTGGATAACCCTCTGCACATGCCAGAGTATAATCCAGCCAAGGTCTCTGCTTTGGTGCACAAGAGTGACTGTTCAAAATGCTCATCTGAGGACCCGACAAATGGGCAAATATACTTCCAATAGTGGCAATCATTGATGATTGTGATGGCCTGTGAATGGATTTGAGACAAACTTTAACAAAGGCGGCTATAGGGCAGCACACCTTTGTCCTGCTATAGAAATATTTGTATTTAGCCAACAGTCGTGGAGAGTGAGCTAGAAATTATTGTTATTAGAAGTGTTTCTGTAGTGATAATGACAATTGCCTGTGATATCCAAGGACTGCCATATGGCACATTGTCTGCATGCTGCAACTGATGGTAAGATTTTAATCATGTGATGAGTTGTAAATATTTATGAGCAGCAAGTCCAGTCCCTTATAAAATCAAGTGTCAGGGGACTGACATTCAACAGGCCATAAATTTCTTCTGTTCTGTGACACAATGTTATAGTGGGAACCCCCTCCTCTGATTCTGTTAACTGAACCATTCCCCCGAGGCCAAGCTCCTGCCAAGAAGGAAGACATAAAGGAACCTATTCACTAGGGAATCACAGCCCCTTCTCATACTACATTCCAAACAACGTTAAATGAAAAATGTTTAGGCAAGCCACTTAACCCTTTCTCTGACACCACAATGATTGTTTGCTTTCCTGCCAAATTCTAGAGCTTTTGGGACATGTATGTCCCAATGTATGATATGTACACAGAGATATAATACAAAATCACTCGCTATGTCCAATAGGTCACATAAGTTTCTTGTGCTTATTAAGGCAATAGCAATTAGGAACTGTGGGCTTTTGCCCCCTCCTCTACTTAGCAGGCAGGTAGGGTCGATTGAAAATAAACGTTCTAGAATTGAAGGGGTCTCGTGTGTCAAGGTCCACAAGTCACACTAATTTCATAATAACAAGTTACTTAACCCCCCTAACTGATTAGAAATTCACCATTTAGGCTGTTGCTTAAAAGCTGCTAAATGTTCTGTTAATCATGTTCATGAGTTTCGGGCAGTAGACTCCTTACACCTTGCCCAAGCTCCTCACTGGGAGTTGATCTAGGAGCCATATCACACACTTGCCTTGTAGCACTATTATCTTTAAAGGGGAACACACAAAAACATAACTTTTTGAAAAGTAAACATAATTTCAGGCAACTTTACAATATACATCATTTAAAAAATATGCAGACTTTTCATGATTTTTAATGGTTTCTGACAGTTCCCTAAGCCTAGCCCCCTGCTCTGCTGATTTATCTGAGTACTTTGCTGAGCTGGCTGACTACTCTTACTTTGTATCAACAACCAGTTGCCCTTAGACTGCATCCACCAAACCCCACAATTCCCTGCACATGTGATTTCAATAAGGAAAGGAACATCACAGTGCAATGCAATGGGTTATGTAGTTCCTGCATGCTGCCTGTGAGCTGTTGAGAATTTGTTACAATTTGTAACATCAGTGTTTTACTCCCTCCTTCCCTGCCAGGATTTCAAATCATGCAGAAAGAGAAAAACTGTTAAACAGCTGGATATCAGCATAGAAAATAGCATTTATTTATACTTTTTGAAGAAACAGGGTATATTAGGGTATATTAGGGGTTTCTGTGTTATGTGTGCCTCTTTATCAAATTTTGGTTTGGAAGCAGGAGTTCCCATTTAAAAAAAATGTAAAAAGAAAATGTAAAAATATTGCTACTGTATCTGTTTGGGAAAAGGTACAGGAGCGCTCCAACCCCCAGCCGTATGTTTAATTCAATATATGGGAAACCATTGGAATCCTTTTCTGTCTAGCGGTTATTTTTACGTTCATAAAGACTTGCTCACCACTGTTCTAAACTGGTTCGGGTGCACTTGCCCCGAACCCTCCGCTTTAAACTTTCCAATACAATAAGTTGTGGGTCACTCACCGCTCCTGTTCGGTGGCCCGGGTGCTGCGCCCTGAACCCTCAGCATGGGGGAGACATCAAGACTTGGAAATCGGCAGTTTGGCACGCACTCAACAGGACTCCAGACAGCGGTAAAATATCTCTTTACTTTATTGCACAAACATCTATCATCCTAACGAGGATGATAGATGTTTGTGCAATAAAGTAAAGAGATATTTTACCGCTGTCTGGAGTCCTGTTGAGTGTATCTGTTTGGCTGTTTTTTAGTCTCTGTTCACTGCTGTTTTCGACTTCTGAAACAAAGTAGCAGAAGCCAGCTGACCTGGCAGAAAACTGACTTTTGGTACATCAAGAAACAGAACCAGGCAGGCATAAATATATGGAATATATGGAAAAGCAGTAGAAGTAAAATATATAAATATAATGGCTATGATGAGCTGAGTTACATCACAGCCAAAAAAATTAATGTTTACTAACTGCCTGAGGAGTAATATCCACCCTGTATAATTGTACACTTAGTACCACCACAACAAAACAATGCCTGTGTGTCTCAAATGTCCCCATAGCTTCACCTCACCTGGCTCAAGTGATGAAACCTGCATGCCTTCTCTAAAAATCTTAATCCCTAAAGAGTGAATGGGGGCTGGTAATCAAGCCATGAAAGCTAAGGAGACAAAGGCAGTGTTTGGGTGTAGACAATAAAGAATAAAAAGCAACATATATAAGCAGACACATACACAAAGGTAGGAATAGTTACAGAGGCAGCCTGGGCAGGCTGGGACAGGTATTGGGGCATACTCACATGCCTGTAATTACACTGAGAAAGGCACTGGCATTGAGGAAAACATAGCTGGGCCATCAACCATGACAGCTCATCCTCTGGGCGCTGCAACTGGGGCATCCCATTAATGAGCGTTTAGCCAAATTCTGGAAAATTGGAAGAACATCTGGGAACATTTTAACCCCTTGGCTAAGAGGCTCTGCTGTTTCATTTCTTTTTTTCAATGGCATAGGCAGCATAGAGATATAGGCAAAAAATATTTCTTTTGAATGATTGCAGCCATCAAAATGCTGTTCAAAGCAGCGAGTAGTGCAGCTCTGTTGCACAAAAGAACCTGCTCCTATACCCTCTTTGTTTACATACTTCCTTACTTGTACATGCCTAGTGTTTGCTCACAGACACTTGTGTATACATGCTGGGCACTAACACCAGCCTAGATTAAAATAAGAATCCAATGGGGTACAGGTAGCAGAGCTGGGTAAGGAAAGGATGCCACTACAGCTCTACAGACGGACTTTTCTCATGCATAACGAGAATGCAGTGGCTCTGGTCCCAGGTGCTACGTTGAGATGCTGCAAATTGCCATTGGAATATATGAGAATCACTATCAGTCAGTACCTAAATAGTTCCAAAATGCCCACAGACTAAAGTTGAAAGTCTGGCAGTAGCATTCATTATGGTACAGGTAAAGGGGGAATGGTAGCCCTACAGAGTGGACATGAACATAGATGAAAGGTAGGGAAGAAATGAATGCAGTAGACATTGCAAATGGGTCAAACAGTAACAAAGAAATATTTGAATTGACGTACCAGTTAATTCTGTCCAGTACATGTTTTCTTTAAAGTGGAAGCCTTGATTTTATTGCTTGCGCTTATGTGCTCCCTCACAGCAGACTTCTTCTACCTGTTGTATAAACAAACAGCCACCTATTTAGTCTCAGGTCCAATGGGTTTACTGGGTCTATATTAAATATTCAATCCCTGGCCAAAGAGCCCTACAAAAATTGAAAGTAAATGCATTTTTAAATAAAAAAATCGAGAGATTCTAGAAACAAGTGCATATTTATAGGAGGGTACAACAGTCATATATGTACATATGAAATCCTTCACAATGATGTGTACCTGCATGTTTTTTTGTTTTCTTGGTTTGACTAGCCCATGTAGAAAAGAGACAGTATAAGACAACAAATCTTGGGGGAGAACAAATCTGTTAACTTAAAGGGAAATGTCAGAGCAAACACTAGTGTAAAATACAAAGGCACTAAGAGAATATTCACTGCAATTAGAAACAACAAAAAATCTCAGTGTAGGGACCCGAAGTGTGGGTAGATTTAGATGTCATGAAAAAATAAATGAATTGACTTCTGCTTGGTGTTTGCACAGGCAAATACAGACTGTAGTTTCCTGCCCGGTCCGGCTAGTTGCTGATTGGTTGTTGATGGAGTGTCGGCAAAGCTGCCAGTAGGAAATTTAACAGATATGTGGGACAAGGTAAGCTGGAAAGAAAGGAACTTCTGCATCACTGGTCTCTCCTGGCTTTTAAAGTGCGCCCACATTTTCCACCAATGTATTTTCCACCAGCCTGTATTTAGATAGAACACCCCCATCTTCATTAGCTAATCAAGTGTTTGCTTCTCCAACTCCACTCTACCTCCTCTATTTCTATTCTGCTTTCTGTTACATCTATGTATCAGTCCTTAGTAAGCTACCTTTTGTATGAATCACTCTTAATTCATATATTATAAAAACATATTGATAGATCCAATATCTGTTTACCGTATTTGTTTGTAAATTGAACTAAGTTGTTTGAGGCCAGCTTCTTATACCAATCATTGGTTGACAGCCTATAGCTACTAGACTTAAAACAACCTTGTACCTGGAAAGATTATGGATCAGTTTGGGGTGGCTCCTACATAATTGGCTGATACCAAAAAACAGAAGAGAGATAGGATTTTAGATCTGGGATTTGGGAGTGAGGTTGTGATGGGATGGATAATAATAATGATAATGGCAATAATGATTCTGCTACAGCCTGCATAGCCAGTTTTTCACATTTGATTTCATTTCATACAACTGAATACTTCTTCACTAAAAACACCCCAGTACGCCGATGTTCCTGGAAAATGAAAGACATACCACTGTTATCTTTTTTGTTGAAAGTGGAGTAAATTATTATGCAGGCTGAGAGGTGTTCTCAAACTTTTCATATGACTGTAATTAACATTTCTCTGGCTTTCCGAAAGGATCTAGAAAGGAAAGGCGCCGATGCGCAGTACTGAAGGGGGCTGTGGTTAATATTGTTATTTGTTTTTGTTCTGAAAAGCAATGTTTCATTCCAAGCACTACTACAGACTTCCATTAAGCAAAAAGCGTGTGAAACTCCAAGTTTTATGGCAATGCCCTGTGAACCCAAAATTATGTTTGTTCAGCCATGTAGATATAATAACTGTTTAATTAGTCTTTCAGCAAAAACGGATTACTTGTTAGCGGCTCGCTGGAACCATCCTTCAACCCCTTTATTTACTGGGAAACTAGGAAGACGTTACATGTAATGATCCTCTTTTCCATGACGTTTATTATAAAAGATTCCATACTAGAGATATTAGATCTGTGGCCCCCAAGCCAAACAACTACTCTTAATAATCACTGACAACTCAACTACAGCGAAAGAGCTGTAGGCTTACCCTAAAAATTCCAATTAATAGTTAGCAAATGTGCCATAACAGAAGATGGCCATTGGATCAGACTCTAGTAAAATCATCAACAAAATGGAGCAGAGAGAAACTGTGGGCATGAAGCAGTCCTTGGCAAGTGACCGGACCTACAAGAAAGATCCCTATTACTAAGTAAAATGCTACAGGAATTATACGGCCTAGTACTATATCCAATGACTGCCCTGGAAGCAGAATTACTAATATAGAAGGGGAAGAATCACCATACCTTAAATCTGCTAAAAAAAAACATTTCTGAAACATTCATATTATATAAACACAATACAATTGTTATTGCCACCAATATGGATTTCGTGCAGATTAGTTACCATCACTTACAAGCTACTCTTATTATTACAGAGAAAAAGGAAATATTATTATTTAAATTAAAGTAGAATTATTTGCTTAAAAAGAGAAATGGCATTTTGGTAATTTGGAACTTTCTAGATAATGGACTTCTGGATAATAAATTGTATACCTGTATTAAAACTGTATTATGTATTATTGTATTAATACTTGCCTGTGTTTACTAACAAGTTTCTATGTGAGTGTCCCCCATGGAAATGAGTGTCTTTAACTATTTGAGAGCTATATAGGTCATAGAATCTGCATCAGCATCAAAGTACCCTAGTGCAACAGCCATCAATTCTATATTTCTGGCTTTTTTCTTTCATCAGTACCAGGCAGCATGTTTACAGGCGACACGCAGAGAGCCATGCTCAAAGAGTCGCAGACATGAAAGGGTTATATGTAATCTTTAAGACTCGTTTCCGCTTATTTAGATGACCTAATCTGTGTAGTTATTTCACTGCTATTAAAAACAGGAGGTTATGTTTTATTTTCAAGTGTATTGTCTTTCACTGTTATTGGATCTCTCTGGGAAACAGGCAGGCACTGTATTATTTATATCACTGTACCGAGACAACACCTTCCCAGTTTTATTGATCAAAGTGGGAGTAATATAGGAATGAAAAGCAAACGTTCAAGGCGTTTTAAAGTTTTACAAACATAAATTCATCTCTGTTACTTACAGGTTTTTAAACTTTTTCTTTATACATAAAAAGTACTAAGCTGGCTTTTGAGCATAATGATATGCTTGCAACAGAGCAATTTACAGACACACCTAGGCGTCTCCACTTGATTCACATAAAACGATAATATGTAATACCTCCCAAATCTCATATGGTCACATGGGGACAGCTCTATGGAATCAAGTTATTTAAGTACAGCCTGGGTTATGCATACAAATCCTCAGCCAGCAGTTGATAAATTTGAACATAACCCATGAACACAATTTTTCCATGATTTCTTAGGATTAGTGACCAAACATGCACTCGTCCAGCTGCGGGGTTGCTGTGTGTTAGGACAGACTGGTGACAGACTGATAGTATTGGCTTCATCTGAAGTCAGGTCAAAAGTGAAAGGAAAGGGTGTCATTTCAACTGTTTCTAACACAACCCCACCCTCAACAACAGCCTACACTTTAGCTGCTACATTATAAAAGCGAAGGCTGATTGAACATCATAATAGTATTTAACTCCAGTTAAGAGGATTCTTCTATGGTGCTGTGCAACATGTATCAATCTTAAAGGGTTCATTGTTCACCAACAATTTTACGTTTAGTTGTTTTCAGATAGTACACCAGAAATAAAGACTTTTTTTAGTTGCTTTCTATTTTCGATCAATTTTAATTTAAGTTTAATACAGGTATGAGATCAGTTATCCGGATACCCATTATCCAGAAAGCTGCAAATTACGGAAAGGCTGTCTTGCATAGAATCCATTATAATCAGATAATCCAGATTTTAAAAAATGTGTTCCTTTTTCTCTGTAATAATAGAACAGTACCTTGTACTTGATCCAAACTAAGATTTAATGAATCCTTATTGGAAGCAGAACCAGCCTACCGGGTTTATTTAATGTTTACATTATTTTGTATTAGATTTAAGGCATGAAGATATAAATTATGGAAACATCCATTATCGGGAAAACCCCGGGTCCCAAGCATTCTGGATAACAGGTACCATACCTGTATTCCTATCTCTGGTGCTTCATGACTGCATTTTGGTTAGGGACGCACCGAATCCAGGATTCGGTTCGGGATTCGGCCGAATCCTTCTGCCCGGCTGAACCGAATTCTAATCTGCATATGCAAATTAGGGGCAGGAGGGAAATCGTGTGACTTTTTGTCACAAAACAAGGAAGTAGAAAATGTTTTCCCCTTAATTTGCATATGCAAATTAGGATTTGGTTCGGTATTCGCCCGAATCTTTCGCAAATGATTCGGGGGTTCGGCCAAATCCAAAATTGTGGATTTGGTGCATCCCTAATTTTAGATTAATTTTTAGTTAGGCAGAATCCCCGAATCCTTCATGAAAGATTCATCTGAATCCTAATTTGCATATGCAAATTATTGGAATGGGAAATGTAACATTATTGAAATGTGAAATTGTTTTGTGACAAAAAGTTATGTGATTTCCCTTCCCGCTTTAATTTGCATATGCAAATTCGTATTTGGTTCAGCCAGGCACAAGGATTCTGCCAAATCAGAATCCTGCTGAAAAAGGACGAATCCTGGTCAAATCCAGAACTGATTTTAGTAATCCAGGTGTAGAATCTGTGAAATGTTACAGTTTCTCAGCAGCATCTGTGGATTATTGGCAGCCACTGTATCAATTATAACAGCTGCCTTTAAGGCAGAGACACACATGGAGAGTTAGTGGGATTTAGTCGCCGACAACAAATTGTTTCTTCTTCGGGCAACTAATCTCCCCGAACTACCTTCCCATCGGCTAGAGGCTAAATCGCGGCGGGATGGCACTCGGAGCACTTTGTTTTCCGAAATCGCCCAAAGTTGCCTCACAAGGTTTGGAAGGTAAACAACTCCTTTAGAATTAAGCTATTCTTTAAGGAAATGCTACTGTGAAACTTTTATTTTTGGCCCGGGTCCTTCTATATTAGTGAATTACCGTTAGTTTGCACTAGTAACTAGAGGGGGGCGGCCCTGGTGCGCGACGCACAGCCGGGCCCCGCCCCCCCTCCGCACACGCCGGATTGCAGTGGTGAGCGGGCTGCCGGGGGGCCCTGAAGGGGTGCGGGCCCTGGTCCGCTTGCACCCCCTGCTCCCCCGGTAGTTCCACCACTGTTTAACACATTGGCCGAACAAATAAAACAGACAAATTATCCGTTTAAAAGGCATACAAAAACATTGGTGACTGACCACTAATTCATTTTTAGAATAGTAAATGATATCAACTGGGGAATGGGCATCATGTTATCTCAATGAGGAACAATTAATGATGAAGGGTTAAAATAAAACTTGGCCATTGTGTGGATCCTTATCCAGATATTGCTAAATGCAGGTATTATTAAGGGCATGAATGACTCAAGGGGCAGGTTAATTAATGAATCTTGCTATATTTGCCCATTTGTTGAAACAGAAATAAGGACTGGTGGGTGTTTTAGTTTCTACCTAAGTGCATTAGGCCCTACTGACAACAATTTATAACCATTCTCTGCAGTGAGGTGTCTCAAGTAGGCACCCTCTGCCCAGACTTTGTGCTAGATCTCTACTTGTGAGACAAAAGCAGCCGGCTTCCATTTACCTAGCTCTGAATCAGCACAGTTTATTTTTGCAAAGACTTTAATTTTTTTACCTGACTAAGTTAAAATATAGCTAAAAATAATTATACTGAGACCCCCAGGAAGCAACTGCTCAGATGCATACTCCTATTTAAAGTCAGTTAACAGCATGTTTTACTTTTGCCATTCTTCTTCTTTAAGGTAAGGGTAGGGTAAGGTAGGGGTAAATGTGGGGACATATGTGATTCCATAGAACATAATTCAGAAGTTCAGAAGTGTCTGCTGACAGCAGATCAACTATAGCTATAGAACATAAATTCTGCTTCTACATGAAAAGTAACATTTATAAACATTGTGATTGACCCGAGACAAGACAAATGTGCCATTAGCCGTACAGCAGAAGTGCAGGAGTAGCATATTATATAGACACTGGTTTATTCTCCCTAAAGACAAATAAATACACTTCAATTATCTCATGCAGCAATCAAGGCAGTTGTGTTGTGTGTATGTGTGGGTGTATTTTATCTAAATTTTCTGATCAAGGTCTGAAGGGGAGTTTAGTTTCTGGGTGAGGCATGAATGTAACAAAGATCTGTGTATTTTTCTCATTTAGTGCTGGTCAAATTTCCATTCCTCCGTCATTAAAATGATGATAATCGAAACACAAGCTTAAAGAAAACGTACTAAATATTACATATTTATTATTTAGTAAAAGCCCTCAGGGTAATTATTCCTTGCAGTGTGCAACCCCCAGTTTTCTCTGGCACAATCTATCCCTTCCCCCACGCAGCCTTCTCCAGTCTTGTCTCTTTCTGTTTAGGTCTGAAGGGATTTAGGTCAATGCTCAGCAAATTTGTAACTATAAAGGAATACAGTGTGAGCATTGGGTGGGGGGGGGGAGAAAGATCCCTTAACCATTCATTTCTGTGCTAGGTCAGGAGGAGTTCTGTAATTAGGAGTGAAATATGGACGTAAACACGGGATGCACAATTCTGCAACTTCAGTCTTTCATTATCCATGCTACTGCTCATAACTGACCTGCCATGCCTTATCCAAAAAATTTAATTTCACTGGAATAGTGTCATTGCTCAAAAACGCTCCCTGCTTCAATTTTCGACTGATCCTGCATGTGAACTGGCAGGTAAACTGAGATTTCAGTGCAATTCAATGGAAAGGTATTTCAAGGGTCTGTCGTCTGCTGGAGAGCATTATTTAACGTGGGCGGTAAAACACCCCATGAGCCACTGCCCTAAGGTCATGGGGTGGTTGGACTTCACTATGGCTGGTTTATCCTATGTAAATGCGAACGAATATAAGGCTGATTATTCTTCATTATAGAAGAGTAAATCTAAAAACATTCAAAGTGGGTCTCCAATATCCTCTGAAGTACAGTGAAATGTAATGTCTTCCTACAATTACCAACAGAAATTAAAGAACTCATTCTAAACCAAGTCACAAAATTCACGCCCAGAATTTGTCTGGTTATATGAACAAGCACCGCCAACTATAGTGGATTCTTCATAATACTTTTTAACAAGTATATTTAGTTTGTTTTTTTTCAAATATTGATGAATTATCACTGTGCTCCCTCAATCTACATTTTTTTTCTACTGCAAACAACTCAAACATGTGCTGGCTTGTGGCCAGGGAAAATAATGTTGAGTTGAGGAAATATCAAATAAACCATTTAAATTTTCGAATAACTAAGAAAAAAAATACATGTGAAAAAGGTTTATAAAACATTCACTAGAAGGGTCCCCAACATTTTGTACGTGTGAGACACACAAAGTGTTGGGGAGCCACACAAACATGAATACAGTTCCTTGGGGATGCCAAACATGGGTTGTGAATGGTCAAATAGCAGCCTCATGTAGCCTGCAGGAAGCTCTGTTTGGAGAAAACCTGTGTATTTATACCTACAAAACCTTCTTGCAAGCCAGGAAATATAAAATAGGCACCTACTTTAAGGCCATTTCCAGTAACTACAATGGGGGTGGTGAGAAATATGCTATTCATGAACCACTGATTGGGGATCAGTGGTTTAAGGGATTTGTTATAATAGCGATGGTTTCTACCCTACCATAGTTAGCATTTGGTTCCTCCTATCTTTTAGAAGCAAGAAATGCCAATGAGCTTGCCTCAAGCTGGACACCCACTCAGCATAGTAATGTACTGATTGCATAATAAAGAGATTTGGCTAACTACCAAAACCTCATAATATTAAACATCATCATATTTGCATGCATCTATGTTCAAAACAACATGTTCTGTGTTACCCACTGCAAAACAAAGAAGTCACATGACATTGAGGGGTTTGGGTTCTATTCTGCAGAGTATTGCGGAAATAATACTGAGATTTTGTATGTATACTGCCTTAATTGTCACTGTGAAGTTCCTGAGCTAAGCTGAGAAGCAAAGATTGTCCAACGCCACTTTTCCAAGCATTGTGCAGGACTTGGGTTGAGCCATTGATTTAGCATAATTAAGTTGCTTCCTACCAGGCGGTTCTGTAATCATCAAGCTAAACATCTGCTTTGGAGTGAAAGACACAGAACTGATTGATTATCTATCACTTCTCAAGCGATTATATCACAAAAGGGACTTGATTTATTGCTGAATTCTGTTTTTGTCCTGTGACCACCCTTTTTCTTTGCATTTGTTGAGGATAAAAAAAATCCCAATCACTGTTGCCAGAAGGCCACTTAAGTAATGAAATACTGAGATCTGCTTTTCTGTAGGACAATAACAAAAAGGACAAGTCCCTTTGCACAGAACACCGAACTCTGGTTCTACTGCTGATTCTGGCCCATTGCACTTGTACATTAAGGGTGAGCTCTACCCTTCTTTCTACACAATGAAAAAAAAATGCAAAACCTAGAGGAAGACAATCTGCTTTCACGTATATTTATACATTGGGCATCTTGCAGAGCAAGTAGCATGGCAGCAACTCAATAATTTTACTTAATTAAAATATTTAGAAGGGTTTTTGTGAACAATGAATACATTTGAATTCATATTTATATGAGAACAAGAGAAAAAAACTCACATATAGGGTAGATAACATACCCCATAGGCTCATAAACCATGCTCTATGCAGCAATTTCCCTTAATCTGAGAGATTTGAATGAAGATGAAGGATGGATCGGGAAGAAGGAACCATTCCTGGCATGCTGGCTAGAGTCGTTATGTATCAGGTATTTGCACCATGCCTGTCCATCAGCTCCCCACATTTAATATGAATGGGAGCTTTAACCAAGTACTGGTATCATGTTGCTGGATAGGATTTGCACAGCATTACGCCGGAACTTTGCTGCATGCGGACTAGTCTGCTTGTCTTTCATCTTATTCTAATTGCCTAGGTAATTATTTAAATATATAATCGGCCTGTGAATCCTTTAACCATATTAAAAAATGCTAAATACAGTAAGCTGAAACAGAACCAAAGGATCACCTTGCTCATGCATGGTGGATAACTAGTTGACTCTACTACATCAATAGGTTCTGGGGCTCGTATCCACTACATCTACCATGAAAGGTCTGCATTCCTCTGCCCTTTTAGTTTATTGATTATCAAA
The DNA here is from genome assembly GCA_038501925.1 of Xenopus petersii. Taxonomy (NCBI): domain Eukaryota; kingdom Metazoa; phylum Chordata; class Amphibia; order Anura; family Pipidae; genus Xenopus; species Xenopus petersii. The sequence continues at coordinate 40,583,411 of CM076674.1, forward strand.
CGTCCAACTGACATTAAAATTGTTTTAATGCTGTGCTGTTCTCTGTCACAACTGCTGCACTGGGATCAACACCCTATATGAGGTGTATTCAATATCTCCTGCTCTTAGAGATATAATTAAAAACTGTATTTCCTTACTCTGGACACTCTATTACAGAGCAATACAACAAGAATACATCTGAGGCAACCCAAGAATAACATGTGGGTAAATATATGACAAGTCAAATGTAACCATATAGGATGGAATGTGAAATCTCATAGGACCAAGGCACTTACATGCTAAATATGTGAGCAAAGTACACTGGAGGGGACCTTCCCTCTAGACAAATACAGTGAGTGTTTAAATAAATCCCTTCTGCATATCAGTTCTATTCGAGTGCACCTATTGAATACTCATTAGTCTGATATGATGAAATACAGCTCGGCACCTCCCAACCTCTAGTGATTGTGCAGAACTTTCCCTCCCAAGGGCAATTTATTGAGAAGCATTTGTATACAACACAATTAACAAGAAAGCTGAACTAGAAATATATCTGATGTCCAGCAGAATTAAATAAAACAGATTTGTTCAGCATCTCTCAATGTGCAGACCAAAACTGATCCCAAAAAGACTTGATTAGGAACGTATGTAAAGGTGGCCATAGACACACAGATCCAATCGTACGAATCGAGGATTCGTACGATTTTCGGATCGTGTGTGGCATGTGCCGACTTCTTTCGTCCGGCGGAGATCGGTCGTTTGGTCGATCGGTCAGGTTTGATTTTGACCCGACCGATCCCGCCGGAGCTCATGGCACATTGTAATCTGATCGTTCGGCCGTACGGCCGAACAATCAGATTACCCCCGATATAGCCATGCCTTTGGCAACATCGCCAAACGAGCGGATCTTTGCATCTATGGCCACCTTTAGCCTAAAGAGAAGAATCTGAGACTGTAACTGATTCTTTGTGGGGTTCCAAATAGAGCAGGTGGCAGGACTAACTCAGTTTGTTTCATTATTATTAATATTATAATTAACACCTATTTACAGTAATATGAAAACCTTTTGGAACCCCTTTCAGCCTGCATAATAATTTACTCCACTTTCAACAAAAAAGATAACATTGGAATGTCTTTCATTTCCCAGGAACATCTGAATACTGGGGTGTTTTCTGAACAAAGATTTTTAATGATCAATATTCAGTCGTATCAAATTAAATCAAATGTGAAAAAATGTCTGTGCAAAAATTTGGGTACATTTTTACCCAAAAAAGTAAATGTGAATGCATGTAAATGCTCAATACTGATTACTGGCAACACGAAAGTGGTTGGATTAGCTTGTTAAGCCTTGAACTTCATAGGCAGGTGTGTCCAATCATGACTGCGCCTGTACGGTGGGAGACAAGACGACCGATATTGGCAGAAGACTCATTCGGAGTGGCCAGAAAATTTTGATCGGGCGCCTTTGAAGGCACCCAAACATTGTCCATTGTTAGTGCTGAATCGTCAGCTACAGGTAATATTTTATTGTTTTTACCTGTATAACTGACATTCAGCTCTCCATTTGGACGATCTTTGACTGTGAGATATGGCTCTCCTAGGTACTTCTATTGACCTCAGCTTTCTAGAGCTACTCATAGTTAAAAAGGAAGCCATCAATTTATTGGGCAAACTGAAGTCTAAAACAGCAAGTCACAATATGAAAACATCATAAGAATTCCAAAATAAATGTTATTAGCTTTTGCTTTACTGAAAGGGTGGTTGTTACACAGATGGGCCTCTCAGAGAATATTGGCATCAAATGCATGACAATTATTAAAGAATGTCTTCCACATGGAACAAGCACTTGAGTAAAGATGTGTTTTCCTGAACACTCTTGAACTTTATGAGTAACTTAGCCTTTGAGATCACAAGCTCTGTCTGTAATACTTTGGCTGGAATGAAACTATATAAAAACAGCAAAAAAGTTGACACTTTCGAATGGAAAAAATTAAATCAAATTAAAATAAATCAAATCAGATGAGCAATGCGATCATTTTTGGATGCAATATGAACAAAAACATGCTGGCCATTATTTAAGGAATCCTAAACAGTTCTGTTTGAAAAAAATACATTAATAAATGAAAGAGAATTAATCCTTGAAATGCATTTATTTTATTTGATGTATGATTTTGTTTTTCTGGGAATCAGAGATACATTTTTTTTTAAATGAGTAACTATGAAATTGTCCTGATCTTGTCCTGACCTTTCTAAGGTTCTGTTTTAGGCCAAGTCAGTTCTTTTTTTTGTAGTGTGGATGAATACTATAAGGAGTAGAGGTTGCCATACAAAGGCAAACCAGGCACAGTATCCATCTAAATGTACTGCATGGCTGCCAAGTGCCAACACACCAGGCAGCACACAGATGTGCCTCTTTTTCAATGGTCAACAAGGTTCATCTGCAGATCACATTTTAAAAACCTCACGAATGCCATATTGCCATGCCAGCAACACTTTAAAATGACAAAAACTGCAATTCTGAAGCATTGGATTGTTTTGCCTCCAATGAGGATTAATTAAAGGAAGTCATTTTTAATAATTAGAAGTATTTGATTAAAATTAAGTCTATGGGAGATGGCCTTCCCATAAATCAGAGCTTTCTAGATAATGGGTTTTCCCGATAAGGCATCCCATACCTATATATAATATCCTGCATAAAGCTCTATTTTGTCGCTTTGAATGTAACTGTATTTTTATTGCATTGTTCCCCGTTTACTCTATTAATGTATAGCTCTACTGTAAACCTCTGTGTGTAAAGTAGCACTAACAACACAATAAATAAAAATATACATGCATATATATATATATATATATATATATATATATATATATATATATATATATATAAGCAGCATCAGGGACTGAATCAATTCCCACATATGAAAACATTTTAGGAGTGAAGAGGGCTAAACCTACAATTAAGTTGCATGCAATAGCCTGGCACACAAAAGTTCCAAACACCCATGGATATTTAGCTCCCCTTTAACTAGGATATTCCCAAACTGTTGTAGAATTTGGAAAGGCACATGATACAGTGTAACAATCTGAACATCTGAAACACATGCCTCTTGACTCGTCTTGCCTTGGTAAACTTTTCCCGCACACTGAATAGAAAAGGGGAAGCTAAAGGTTAGGCACTGGTTTATTCAAGGCTTACAAACTAGAAGGTAAAATACCACAGGGTTAGTCAAAGGTACATCTCACTGACGTCTGGAATTCACATTCTACACATGATCGAGCATTTGTGAAAATAAATAGGTTAAACCCACAAGCTCATTCATTCCCTTCTTTTTTTTTTGTCTGAGCTGCTTTTTTATTTTTCATTTTATCAGAGTGGAATGTAGTCTGTTCTTTGTGTTCTTTAATTAAATGTTAAACTGGAGTTGGAGAGAAATTTAATCAGGCGAGACTGGTTCCAGTGAGACTTCAGTGCACATCCATATGTCTTGCTTCTATCTGCAGGGGATGAATCTGCCACTTTAAACCTTCTATCCCATAAAATTCACGGGTGGGCGTAAAATGGACAGTGAATTCGATATTTAGTGGCTGGAAAGACAAGTACTCTTGGAATGATATTTTAAGGGCTTTAATTTGCTAAAAATCAATTGAATCTTAAATAAACCCAATATGGATTCATGCAGTTTAGTTACCTTCAAGTACAAGGTACTGTTTTGCTATTACAGAAAAAAGGGAAATCAGTTTACACTTTGAGTAAGCACTGGGTCTTGTTAGATTCTCCCTGTTAGCAACCCCCTAAATAAAAGGACTGCTATATGCCTGACGTGGTTGATTCTGTGTACTTGCCAGCGAGGGTGGTGGTGGAGGAGGAGGAGGTACACCAGCAGATGGAAGAGTTCCCAACTGAGGTGGGGGGCCCTGAGGTTGCACCTAGGGTTGCCACCTGGCTGGTATTTAACCGGCCTGGACAGTAAAAATGATGGTTAATCCCAATGTTATTAATAGGGAAAAAAGATAAATATATAGGAAGGCCGGTATTTTTTTCCAGAAAAGGTGGCAACCCTAGTTGTACCTCAGTCCAACACTGACAGATCCCGCTTCCCCAAACACCTACCTCCAACCTGAACCCCCTACCCGAGCAGAAAATAGTCTGGTTGGTGTGTACTATATTTACATGTTTACTGGGGAAACAATAAGGTTTCCCTGAAGATTAGTCAAAACTTTCCAGACTGTCAGAAATAATATTCTAGCTGTCAGGTAAGTTTTTAATGAATGGACATATTTATCAAAGCTGATAAAATCCTATAGAATGGCACTGCTCAGTAGCACTATCACCAATGTCAATCCAGTGTCTCCTTGTACCCGGGTACGGTGCACTTTACTTCTCACATTGCTGGCTATTGTGTATGTATTTTAATTGTGTGATTTTTTGAACACTTGTTTCATAAAGTCTGTCATGTTATACCCAGTACTACCATGTGAGCCCTCAATACAAAAATTCTACAGTCCTAAGTCTCTAAGCTTTATTATATATTACACTAAACAAAATACATTGTTACTGGCAGGTTAAAAGTCACAAAGATAAGTGACATAAAGGTGCAATGGAACCAGAGAAAAGCTTCTTCCTGCATTTACAGTGCTGGGGAAAATATTATGGTCAGTGCTATGTTAATTTTAGCAGAGTAGAGCCGGGCCATCATCAATTATTTATTGCAATTACATGCCACTAATGAAAGAAAATCGTCTGGTGTACCATTCTGTGGTACAAATGTGAAAGTACTGATTTATAACAATTCATTGTTACAGTATTTTGAAAACAATTTATATACAATCTCTAGAGTCTCATTGCTTTGTTTAAAGGAGTGGTTCATCTTTAACTTATTATGTTCTAGAACAGCCAATTCTAAGCAACTTTTCAATCAGTTTTCATTATGTATTTTTTTATAGTTTTATCGTTATTCGCCTTTTTCTTCTGACTCTTTAGCTTTCAAATGGGCGTCGCTGGCTCCCTTCTAAAAAACAAATGCTCTGTAAAGCTACAAATGTATTGTCATATTCATATCAATGCATGGTTACTAGGGTAATTTGGTCCCTAGTTACCGGATTGGTTAAGATGCAAATGCAATGAAAACAAATTGCAAATTGTCTCAGAATATCACTCTCTACATCATACTAAAAGTTATCTCAAAGGTGAACAACAACCCCTTCTTTAATGCCAGGCTCTGCTTTGTGGTTCAGAAAAAAATATTTTGTTGAAATTCAGGTACGCAGTTCATCAATGTGGGCTGGGCATGTATAGATGCAAATATGTTTGTGAATATGTTTTTATCCATTTCAGCACTTTGTAGTTGCACTAAACTATGTAAATATGCCCTATGGTATTCTCAGATTTCGTCTTTTCTTTTACCAAAATAAATCAAAAGCTACTAAGATTGCATTTACACTCCACTTTTTTCTTGGCTTCCAAAGATTGGATGCACAAGAGCAGATAGAGTTACAGGCATTATAAGCAAAGTCATCCAAAAATGCTGACAAATTAACCTTGTCCCAGATATGTCTATGATGAGTATGGGTTCTTTTTCTTAACCAGGATGTAACAGATATGATCAATATGCACTGTCAGTGTAATTTCCCCTTGTTCTTCCTATGCTGACAAAAATGAAGAACATAAAATAATATCACTGATAATGTTTATTTGTGGCTGTTTTTGTACATATTGTCTATGTTCACCTTCCAAACTTTTTCTGTTTTGTTGGTTTCAGATAATACACCTGAAAAAAAAGACTTTTTTTTTCAATTGCTTTCTATTTTTTATTTTTGACCATTTTTCTAAAAGTTACGTTTAAAGGTTAATGTTCCTGTCTCTGGTTTTCAGGACAGCTTCTCAGTAAACCTAGAAACTCTGAAATGTTTCAGTTTGCTACATTAGTTAATACATTTCTCAGCAGCCTATGAAGCACATCAGCAACTTTTGTAGCAATTATATCAGCTGCTTTTAACCCTTTAAGTGCCACAGAACGTAGAATCTACGTTCTGTGGGAAAGTATCTTGAAATGCCACAGAACGTAGATTCTACGTTCTGCAGCATATGCGGGCGGGGAAGCTCAGGAGCGGCTTTAAATGCTGCTCGGTCCTTCCCCGCTCGCTCAGAACCCCCTAGGCAACGAGCGGAGCGGGTGGGAAAGGGGCTCCTGGGGCGCGATTGTCCAGGGGCCCCAAAGACGCAACAGACACACGTGTCTGCGCGCTGCTGCCTGCACTTCCGGGTTCCTCCAGCGACGCCCACGGATCTGATCAACGGATCTGGCGACTCCCTCCTGCTTCTCCACTCCTCCTGCCATCATGGACACAGATCTGCAGCTACACACCCCAGGTTAGTGTAACACACACACAAAATACACTTACACACACTTTATACACTAATACATGCTTAGATTTACACTTACACACACTCACATACTTTTTTTGGGGGATCAGGGGGGTCACACACACTTGGGGGGGTACATACACTTGCACACACAAACACACACACACATAACATGCAATTTACCAATTGTACACATGCACACACACATACGCTGTTGTGTAGCTTTTTTTTTTTTTTTTCCATATTGCATTGTTGTGTTTTTGGCTGAAAAAAAATGTTTTATTGCCTTTGCGAATAGCGTATTCGCTAACCGTACTGTGCAATACCTTTTGTATGTTATTTCGGTGATTATTTTGAAATTTTGGGGATTTTGGTGCATTGTTAGCCATTTTATTGCATTTTCAGCTCTGCATAACTGTTGCTTGCTTTATTCTGTCCGTAAAAAATATTTTGCCAAGCTAAAATATTCAAACTGTAATTCTGATGTCTGATTACACTAGTCTGAAAAAAAAAGCATAGATTTTTGTGGTTTTATTGGATTTTAGTAATTTATTTGAATTTCACACTTTCTGTATTATTTTGTTATGTCTTGTAAATTTTATCTACTATATATCCAATTGGGCGTCTCTGTGCGCCACATAGTTTGGTAAATCTGTGAATATTGGGCATCAAAGTGTTCAGTAGACCCCTGGCGTTCATATTTAGGATGTTTTATGCGGATACTTTACGAAATGTGGGGCATATAATGGGGTAGATTTCAAGCTTTGAGGCGATTTTCACAAATTTGCTAAAAACCGTTACGTTCAGCATTGCTTTGCAGTTTGGCAGTTTGCAGTAGAAACACATATTTACCCATATTGGATTCGTCAGAATGTGTGCTTTCTGAAAATATATGGTTTTTTGGGGTCCCTGTACTGTTAGGAGGGTCTAATGTCGCATAATACACACACCAGGTGCTTATATTGCAGCAGCCAGCGCGTCAGCCGTGAAAATGTATATACACTATTGTCATTTGGGGGTCTCTGTGCGCCACATAGTTTGGTATATCTATGCATATTGGGCATCAAAGTGTTCAGTAGACCCCTGGCGTTCATATTTAGGATGTTTTATGCTGATAAGTTACGAAATGTGGGGCATATAATGGGGTAGATTTCAAGCTTTGAGGCGATTTTCACAAATTTGCTAAAAACCGTTACGTTCAGCATTGCTTTGCAGTTTGGCAGTTTGCAGTAGAAACACATATTTACCCATATTGGATTCGTCAGAATGTGTGCTTTCTGAAAATATATGGTTTTTTGGGGTCCCTGTACTGTTAGGAGGGTCTAATGTCGCATAATACACACACCAGGTGCTTATATTGCAGCAGCCAGCGCGTCAGCCGTGAAAATGTATATACACTATTGTCATTTGGGGGTCTCTGTACGCCACATTGTTTGGTATATCTATGCATACTGGGCATCAAAGTGTTCAGTAGACCCCTGGCGTTCATATTTAGGATGTTTTATGCTGATACGTTACGAAATGTGTGGCATATAATGGGGTAGAATTCAAGCTTTGTGACGATTTTCAGAAATTTGATAAAAACCGTTATGTTCAGCATTGCTTTGCAGTTTGGCAGTTTGCAGTAGAAACACTTATTTACCCATATTGGATTTGTCAGAATGTGTACTTTCTGAAAATATATGGTTTTCTGGGGTCTCTGTACTGTTAGGGGGGTCTAATGTCGCATAATACACACTCCAGGTGCTCATATTGCAGCAGCCAGAGCGTCAGCCGTGAAAATGTATATACACTATTGTCATTTGGGGGTCTCTGTGCGCCACATAGTTTGGTATATCTATGCATATTGGGCATCAAAGTGTTCAGTAGACCCCTGGCGTTCATATTTAGGATGTTTTATGCTGATAAGTTACGAAATGTGGGGCATATAATGGGGTAAAATTCAAGCTTTGTGACGATTTTCAGAAATTTGATAAAAACCGTTATGTTTAGCATTGCTTTGCAGTTTGGCAGTTTGCAGTAGAAACACTTATTTACCCATATTGGATTCGTCAGAATGTGTACTTTCTGAAAATATATGGTTTTCTGGGGTCTCTGTACTGTTAGGGGGGTCTAATGTTGCATAATACACACACCAGGTGCTTATATTGCAGCAGCCAGCGCGTCAGCCGTGAAAATGTATATTCACTATTGTCATTTGGGGGTCTCTGTACGCCACATAGTTTGGTATATCTATGCATACTGGGCATCAAAGTGTTCAGTAGATCCCTGGCGTTCATATTTAGGATGTTTTATGCTGATACGTTACAAAATGTGTGGCATATAATGGGGTAGAATTCAAGCTTTGTGACGATTTTCAGAAATTTGATAAAAACCGTTATGTTCAGCATTGCTTTGCAGTTTGGCAGTTTGCAGTAGAAACACTTATTTACCCATATTGGATTTGTCAGAATGTGTACTTTCTGAAAATATATGGTTTTCTGGGGTCTCTGTACTGTTAGGGGGGTCTAATGTTGCATAATACACACTCCAGGTGCTCATATTGCAGCAGCCAGAGCGTCAGCCGTGAAAATGTATATACACTATTGTCATTTGGGGGTCTCTGTGCGCCACATAGTTTGGTATATCTATGCATACTGGGCATCAAAGTGTTCAGTAAACCCCTGGCGTTCATATTTAGGATGTTTTATGCTGATAAGTTACGAAATGTGGGGCATATAATGGGGTAAAATTCAAGCTTTGTGACGATTTTCACAAATTTGATAAAAACCGTTATGTTCAGCATTGCTTTGCAGTTTGGCAGTTTGCAGTAGAAACACCTATTTACCCATATTGGATTCGTCAGAATGTGTACTTTCTGAAAATATATGGTTTTCTGGGGTCTCTGTACTGTTAGGGGGGTCTAATGTCGCATAATACACACACCGGGTGCTTATATTGCAGCAGCCAGCGCGTCAGCTGTGAAATTGTATATACACTATTGTCATTTGGGGGTCTCTGTGCGCCACATAGTTTGGTATATCTATGCATATTGGGCATCAAAGTGTTCAGTAGACCCCTGGCGTTCATATTTAGGATGTTTTATGCTGATAAGTTACGAAATGTGGAGCATATAATGGGGTAAAATTCAAGCTTTGTGACGATTTTCCGAAATTTGATAAAAACCGTTATGTTCAGCATTGCTTTGCAGTTTGGCAGTTTGCAGTAGAAACACTTATTTACCCATGTTGGATTCGTCAGAATGTGTACTTTCTGAAAATATATGTTTTTCTGGGGTCTCTGAACTGTTAGGTGGGCTAATGTCGCATAATACACACACCGGGTGGTTATATTGCAGCAGCCAGCGCGTCAGCCGTGAAAATGTCTATACATATTGTCATTTGGGGGTCTCTGTGCGCCACATAGTTTGGTATATCTATGCACATTGGGCATCAAACTGTTTAGTAGACCCATATGTTTATATTTAGGATGCTTTATGCTGGTAATGATACATGGACAATACGATGCTGGAAAGTTGAAGCTTTGAGGAATATTTCCAGATATTTTACCAAAACCGCCAAATTTGGCAAAGTCTTGCGACTCAGTAGTTTGGAGCAGAAAGGCATGGGTACCCATTTTAGATTCTGTAGAATGTGCACTTTCCAAAAATATATGGGGTTGGGGGGTAAACATATATTTCTGTGTTTTTACCCCACAAAAATGCAGTCAATGTGTTGATTTTTCATTAGCTGAAGTTACCCACCGGACAATTTGTATGTGCTAACTTCATTTTGGGGCCTCTAAATGCCAGATACTTTGGTAAACTTATGAACAATGGCCACCAAAATGTTCAGAGGAACCCTGGCAATCATATTTAGGGTGCTTTTTCTTAGTACGTAATGACACATGGGTGATATGGTGCTGGGAAGTTGAAGCTTTGAGGCAATTTTCAGATATTTCACCAAAACCGACAACTTTGGGAAAGCCTTGCGACTCAGTAGTTTGGAGCAATAAGGCATGGGTACCCATTTTAGATTCTGTAGAATGTGTACTTTCCAAAAATGTATGGGTTTGGGGGGTAAACATATATTTCTGTGTTTTTACCCCACAAAAATGCAGTCAATGTGTTGATTTTTCATTAGCTGAAGTTACCCACGGGACTGTTTGTATGCGCTAACTTCATTTTGGGGCCTCTAAATGTCAGATACTTTGGTAAACCTATGAACAATGGCCACCAAACTGTTCGGAGGAACCTTGGCAATCATATTTAGGGTGCTTTTTCTTGGTGCATAACGATACATGGGTGATATGGTGCTGAGAAGTTGAAGCTTTGAGGCAATTTTCAGATATTTCACCAAAACCGACAATTGTGGGAAAGCCTTGCGACTCAGTAGTTTGGAGCAGAAAGGCATGGGTACCCATTTTAGATTCTGTAGAATGTTTACTTTCCAAAAACATATGGGTTTTGGGGGGTAAACATATATTTCTGTGTTTTTACCCCACAAAAATGCAGTCAATGTGTTGATTTTTCATTAGCTGAAGTTACCCACGGGACTGTTTGTATGCGCTAACTTCATTTTGGGGCCTCTAAATGTCAGATACTTTGGTAAACCTATGAACAATGGCCACCAAACTGTTCGGAGGAACCTTGGCAATCATATTTAGGGTGCTTTTTCTTGGTGCATAACGATACATGGGTGATATGGTGCTGAGAAGTTGAAGCTTTGAGGCAATTTTCAGATATTTCACCAAAACCGACAATTGTGGGAAAGCCTTGCGACTCAGTAGTTTGGAGCAGAAAGGCATGGGTACCCATTTTAGATTCTGTAGAATGTTTACTTTCCAAAAACATATGGGTTTTGGGGGGTAAACATATATTTCTGTGTTTTTACCCCACAAAAATGCAGTCAATGTGTTGATTTTTCATTAGCTGAAGTTACCCACGGGACTGTTTGTATGCGCTAACATCATTTTGGGGCCTCTAAATGCCAGATACTTTGGTAAACTTATGAACAATGGCCACCAAAATGTTCAGAGGAACCCTGGCAATCATATTTAGGGTGCTTTTTCTTAGTACGTAATGACACATGGGTGATATGGTGCTGGGAAGTTGAAGCTTTGAGGCAATTTTCAGATATTTCACCAAAACCGACAACTTTGGGAAAGCCTTGCGACTCAGTAGTTTGGAGCAGAAAGGCATGGGTACCCATTTTAGATTCAGTAGAATGTGTACTTTCCAAAAATATATGGGTTTGGGGGTTAACATATATTTCTGTGTTTTTACCCCACAAAAATGCAGTCAATGTGTTGATTTTTCATTCGATGAAGTTACCCACAGGACTATTTGTATGCGCTAACTTCATTTTGAGGCCTCTAAATGCCAGATACTTTGGTAAACCTATGAACAATGGCCACCAAACTGTTTGGAGGAACCCTGGCAATCATATTTAGGGTGCTTTTTCTTGGTGCGTAACGATACATGGGTGATATGGTGCTGGGAAGTTGAAGCTTTGAGGCAATTTTCAGATATTTCACCAAAACCGACAATTGTGGGAAAGCCTTGCGACTCAGTAGTTTGGAGCAGAAAGGCATGGGTACCCATTTTAGATTCAGTAGAATGTGTACTTTCCAAAAATATATGGGTTTTGGGGGGTAAACATATATTTCTGTGTTTTTACCCCACAAAAATGCAGTCAATGTGTTGATCTTTCATTAGCTGAAGTTACCCACGGGACTGTTTGTATGCGCTAACATCATTTTGGGGCCTTTAAATGCCAGATACTTTGGTAAACTTATGAACAATGGCCACCAAAATGTTCAGAGGAACCCTGGCAATCATATTTAGGGTGCTTTTTCTTAGTACGTAATGACACATGGGTGATATGGTGCTGGGAAGTTGAAGCTTTGAGGCAATTTTCAGATATTTCACCAAAACCGACAACTTTGGGAAAGCCTTGCGACTCAGTAGTTTGGAGCAGAAAGGCATGGGTACCCATTTTAGATTCAGTAGAATGTGTACTTTCCAAAAATATATGGGTTTGGGGGTTAACATATATTTCTGTGTTTTTACCCCACAAAAATGCAGTCAATGTGTTGATTTTTCATTCGATGAAGTTACCCACAGGACTATTTGTATGCACTAACTTCATTTTGAGGCCTCTAAATGCCAGATACTTTGGTAAACCTATGAACAATGGCCACCAAACTGTTTGGAGGAACCCTGGCAATCATATTTAGGGTGCTTTTTCTTGGTGCGTAACGATACATGGGTGATATGGTGCTGGGAAGTTGAAGCTTTGAGGCAATTTTCAGATATTTCACCAAAACCGACAATTGTGGGAAAGCCTTGCGACTCAGTAGTTTGGAGCAGAAAGGCATGGGTACCCATTTTAGATTCGGTAGAATGTGTACTTTCCAAAAATATATGGGTTTTGGGGGGTAAACATATATTTCTGTGTTTTTACCCCACAAAAATGCAGTCAATGTGTTGATCTTTCATTAGCTGAAGTTACCCACGGGACTGTTTGTATGCGCTAACTTCATTTTGGGGCCTCTAAATGCCAGATACTTTGGTAAACTTATGAACAATGACCACCAAAATGTTCAGAGGAACCCTGGCAATCATATTTAGGGTGCTTTTTCTTAGTACATAATGATACATGGGCGATATGGTGCTGGGAAGTTGAAGGTTTGAGGAAATTTTCAGATATTTCACCAAAACCGACAATTGTGGGAAAGCCTTGCGACTCAGTAGTTTGGAGCAGAAAGGCATGGGTACCCATTTTAGATTCAGTAGAATGTGTACTTTCCAAAAATATATGGGTTTGGGGGGTAAACATATATTTCTGTGTTTTTACCCCACAAAAAATGCAGTCAATGTGTTGATTTCTCAGTAGCTGAAGTAAAGTCCTGAAGAATTTGGATGTGCTAACTACATATTGGTGTCTCTAAATGCCAGATACTTTGGTAAACCTATGCATAATGGGTATCAAATTGTTCAGTGGACCCCTGGCAATCATATTTCAGGTGCTTTTTCTTGGTACCTAATATAGTTTGGGATATGCGGAGCAGCAAAATAAAACCTTTGAAATGATTTTTCCGAATTTTGAATTTTTTGTTGAAAAACCGCTATGTTCAGACAAGCTTTTATGTTTGGTAGTTGGGAGTAGAGAGACATAGTTACCCATTTTGTAATCGGCAGAATGTGTACTTTTCAAAAATGTATGGTTTTCTGGGGTAAACCTACGGTTTCAGGATTTTTTGCCTTGGAATCTAAAGCATGCCGTTTTCTGCCTTAGTGCTTTCAAAATTCGGTAATATACTGCCGGGAGTTTTTGCTGTACAGAAATCCTAAATCTCCCTAAAACTATACATATCTGGTATTGGCACGTTCGAGAGACATAAGGCTTTCCAAATCAGTTGGATTTTCATCCGTAAAATGAAATATTTTTCTGGTATAAATTGATATACGATGAAAAATGGTAATTTTTCATTTTTTTTTGGTATTTAGCGCTATAAATTTTTTTGCACAGGTGGAAATACATGAAAACTCAGGCAGATTTAGAAAGCTCAGTTTCTACCGAAAAAAACAATGTATAGTTTTCCTAGGTAAACTATAGGTTTCCCCTCAGAAAATGCCCCTAAAGTGAGAGAGCACAAAATGTTTCAAAAACGGCTGGCATTTCGCGTAACCAAAATGTGAAATTCTGCTGGCACTTAAAGGGTTAATGAAACTCAGGGATTCTGCTCAGCAGGGTCAACAATAACAAATGTATCAAATAATAGTCCATATTCAATTCAGTGAGAAAAAAGTTTATCATGTGAAAAGTCATGGACGAGATTCAATTTGAGATGCAATTCAATTCAGAAAACATCTCATGGGTTATCTTGTGAAAACTCAATTGAAGTCTATGGTGAAAAACTGGAACTTAATTTCTTCTTGAATTGAATCCCATCCATGAGTTTTCACGTGATAAACCAGAAGATAACCTTTTCTCGCCTAATTGAATCTGGCCCAATGTATCAATTTAGAAGTTGTGATCCTTTTCTCAGAGCTGCCCTAGGCAGACATGAGAAGGAGAAAAGAGAAGGTTTAAACTTCAATATTAGAAAAATGGTAACAAATAAAAAATAGATAGCAGTTGAAAAAAGTCTTTATTTCTGGTGTACTATCCGAAACCAACTGAAAAAAAAGTGTTTGGAAAATAAACAACCCTAAATCTTTTAGTAGAAAAATTATCAAACAAAAAAAAAATAACATTCAACTTTAAATTTCTCCTCAAGTGACCATTAGGGTGCCCCCTGCTTTGGGGTCACCTTCCACTTAAATCTCTCAGTGAAGGCCACCTTTCACCTAAATCTCTCCGTTAACAACACCTTCTGCCTAAATCTCTCTACTACCTAAATCTATCAATGAAGGCCACTTTCCACCTAAATCTTTCAGTGAACTCCCATAAGGACCTATAATATTGTCCGATGTTTAGGAAATCTGTAATATGTAGTACCATATGTATCCTCTATAATAGCATGTTTTTTATTTTTGTTTGTGAAATTGAAATATATAATTAGTTCCCTCTTGCTTTGTTTTCTCAAGCACCTGAATTTCACTTTTGTATTAGCCTCCATGGTACCCAGGCTCTTTCATACAACCTTTCATATGTTCTTTTATAGTCCTAAGGGGTCATTTACAATAAGCACAGGCAGAAGTGCAATAGCACTAAGGGGTACATGTATGGTCACCTGACCAGTATTTTATCAGCCTGGCTGGTATGATGCTTGATGCCAATGTTATTTATTGGGAAAAAAGATAAAAATATATAGGGAGGGTGGCACTTTTTTCCAATAAGGATGGCAACTAGATACTGGAGGGAAGGACACATAGGCATTTACGTCCCTCTTAAAAAGTGCTGCAGAACATACATAGCACTCTATTCAGGAAGGTAGCAGAGGCCTGCGACAATTCTGCAATAGCAGAAAGCAGTGTGCAGAGTGCAAAACTTTATATAAAAAAGATATAGATATCTGGATAGCTAAACAGATTGTATGCATGTGTGCTTGAAAGATGCATGATCCTATGCATTTATGCTTTCTCAGCTAGGTGGCAGTCATTGTAATAGTCTATTTTACTCTAAAAAAATAATATTTTTCTAAAAGGTCAACATCTGGAACACGTTTGAAAATCTTAGAAACAGATAAGAATCTAGATATAGACTAGACTAGAGTACCCACTTCAGTTGGACTGCATGAAAAGTGTACTAATTCACCATAATCCCTATAATGCAGTACAGACCAGAATAGTGTCAGATCTAGCTACAGATTAGAATGATAAGGTCACTGCAGTGGAGGTGCTGGGGGCAAAATTGAACTGAATTGAGGGACTAAAATGTAAGCTATAAAATGTTATCAGGTCATTTTGCAGCACATGGATAGAAGAATTTATACTTGATCTGTTTTAATCCCTGAGTTATGGCATTATTGTACATTACTGTAAGGACTTGTTTCCTTTTCACCTGTTCCCAAATCTCGTTTCTCACCTGCAGGGGATGCACCCCAAATCACAGAGAGACTGCAGCTTTCATATTACAGTCCTGACAGTCAAGTAGCTGAAATGCACAACATTGCCCTGTGGCGCACATCTGCACTCTGCACATACCACAAACCAAAATCTGAAATAATCTCTGTGCGAAACATCAACAATGCAATTCATTCTACACCACAATTATTTATTCCAGCATAAGGGAAGCACACACTGTATTGCTTTCAAAGATTCAGCATCTTTGAGTGTTTAATATACCCAAGCCACAGCTTGAATCACAGTTAGTCTGAAAAGTGATAGGTTTGTGCTGTTTCAGCCATGGATGAATCAGGAGAAAAAAAGAGATGTGCTTCTGTAAAACCTTCACTGTCAGAGACAGATTCAGCAAGTTAGGTCTCCTCTGTGGGCATGTTCCCCTATAATCACAAAAGCTGACAGATCTATACAATAAGGTAAGCCAAATAATGGATCTCCATACTGTAAGTCTGCTTAAAAATCATTTAAACAATTAATAAACACAAAAGGATTGTGCTGGGTTAAATTTCTAATTATATACAGTACATTATATCTTAGTTAGGATCAAGTACAAGGTATTATTGTGTTATTACAGAGGAAATCATTTTAGAGTTATTGACTAAAATAGAGTCTATGGGAGATGGCCCTTCCTGTAATTTGGAGCATTCTGGATAATAGGTTTCCGGGAAAACAGATCCCATACCCGTACCAATAATATTCTCAAATTGTACAGATACTGTGTAGAGTGGCCCGCCAATCCCAACTGATATCTATGTGCTATGTCTGTCAGTGCATCTGGTGAACAGAGGCTGCAGCTAAAAATTTCTAACCTGATTGATATTGAGGTTTATTGACTATGGAGGAGGTGCGGCCTCTTGGTTGCAACAGTCACTGACCTATTTCTTGACCTCTTCAGCAATGCTCTCTCTATTCCACATCACACCTGCATTAAATCTGAATTTACACCCTTCCTACCACAAACATTCCAACCACTTGCCACCTGTTCCCAGCTGCCATATCTGCACTCCAACCTCTAAGACAACCCTACAGAACCTTCAGTGAAGGCAGAGGCTCAAAGCTTTGATCTCAGTGCATAACTGAGAAATAAACCTTTTATTTGCCAATCTTATGTTAGTTTCCTCTTAATATATGGCAGCACATTAATTTAAGACAACTATGCTAATGACTGCATCCGACCGCAAATTAAGTAGTGTACAATGCACTCTGTACCACAATCAAGGTTTTTACAATACTAATCTCAGCGACAGCTCTAGCAGATTTATGAATGAATACCATTTCAGTCACATTGAAAGGTTCTATTTAAATCGTTCCTTGCTACTTTAGAAGCTGACAAGCTCTAATCGTGATGGGATCTTGGGCAGTAAATCGGATAGTGGCTTTGCTTGCAGTCATGGTGATAGCCATCGGAGCTTGTCAGAACATGAATTAGTAATCTGCAAAGATCTGGAAAGATCACTTCATATAGATTCCATTCTTGGTTTGAATGCAGTAAATCTTAAATTGTCTCCTTTCACATATCCCACCAATGTACTCAGAGTTGTCTTTAGGGGGGGTGTGAGCAGAGGCAAAGGCGCTGGGCTAAACTCTACTCTGATCTGGGGCAAAGCTCTACTATACACTGCAAATTATGTAGAAGTCAGAAAAATAATCTATTGAAATCAGAAGATACATACAGTTTGAGGCTTCCAGCTGAACTATAACTGTAAATTATAACTCTTGAGCACCCAACTACATCAAAGACTGAGAATACCAAAGTGCTACACCAACCAGGCTTCTTAAAGGAAAACTATACCCCCAAAATGAATACTTAAGCAACAGATAGTTTATATCAAATTGAATGACATATTAAAGAATCTTACCAAACTGGAATATATATTTACATAAATATTGCCCTTTTATATCTCTAACCTTGAACCACCATTTTGTGACTCTATCTGTGCTGCCTCAGAGATCACCTGACCAGAAATACTACAACACTAACTGTAACAGGAGGAAGTGAGGAAGCAAAAGGCAGAACTCTGTCTGTTAATTGGCTCATGTGACCTTACATGTGGTTTGTATGTGTACACAGTGAATCTTACGATCTCAGGGGGCGGCCCTTATTTTTTAAAATGGCAATTTTCTATTTATGATATTGATTACCCAATGGCACATACTACTAAAAAAGTATATTATTATGATAATGGTTCATTTACATGAAGCAGGGTTTTACACATGAGCTGTTTTACTCAGTATGTAGAGACCTACATTGTTTGGGGGGTATAGTTTTCCTTTAAGCATCACTTTGATGCTGCTCAGCCAGTCTTCCTCAAAGCACTAGCTGCACTGAATATGCATCATTGTGTAGTCAACCAAGATGCTCAGTGCTATCCAAGGGCCAATTGGGAACTCAGTGTTTCCTTATAGTGCGGTATGGCCTGGGGGGACTATACATAGCTGCAGCCCCTGCCTGAAAGTTTCTTACCTGACCCTGGCCTTGAAATATTAAACAAGAGACAAACCTATGCCGGCACACATAGCATGAATTTGTTTCTTTATAAAAAAAAAGTCTCCGGCTATAGGTGTATATAATTTGTATTCAGCAGGACAAACATAATATATCTAGGCCTGATGAAGGACTAAAAGCTTGGCCACAAAACATTAGTCTGTTCAGTGTGATGTTTACTGACATAGCCAATGCCACACAGGGTCTGAAATCTCGCTGCTGAAATACGCAGGCCAAAAAACAGCCCCTATGCAAATATTAGCTTTATCTCTTGTCTGCACCCAGAACCATGGTGCATTCTGGAATAAGCCACACAGCGAAGTTAGCCGCGTATTTCAGCAAGCCAATTTCAGCCTCCGTGTGGCAGTAGCCATAGACTTATCATAAATAATAGTAAGGTTCCTCCCCCTATTTCTGAATGTCTTCACCGTGTTTGTATTTCCACACAGTGATTACAGTTATGGTAATGCGGTGATCACAATCACAGTGATCAGTCTGTCATTTTCTTCTTTACTAACACAGACATCATGTCTTGCCTGTAATTTCATCACCATTCCTATTAAGTATCATATTGTCATAGCCCTTAAAGGGGTGATTTGCCTTTTAGTTAACTTTTACTATGTTGTAGAATGTCATATTCCTAGCAACTCTGCAATTGTTTTTCATTATTTTTTTTTTAGAGTTTCTCAATTATTTGCCTTCCTATCCTGTATCCAGCTTTCAAATGGCGGTCACTAACCCCAGCAGCTAAAAACGAATAATTCTGTAATTTGACTACCTCTCGTTCAAACCACTGCCTGGTTACTAGGTTAAATAGGAGCCTAGAAACCAGATAGCTGCTGAAATATCAGACTGGGGTGATGCTGAACAACAAGCTAAAAAAATGAAAAAAATGAAGACCAATTGCAAATTGTCTCAGAATAAACATCTACCTCATACAAAAAGTTAATTTAAAGGTGAACTATCCCTTTAAATTATCGCACACTAATTTCAGAGTGGTATCTAGTTCTGCACTTA
This sequence comes from Xenopus petersii, assembly GCA_038501925.1. NCBI lineage: Eukaryota > Metazoa > Chordata > Amphibia > Anura > Pipidae > Xenopus > Xenopus petersii. The sequence continues at coordinate 40,602,806 of CM076674.1, forward strand.
TTCCTTTGAAAGGTTTCGATATTCACCAGTTTTTCTTTTTCCTGTTCTACACTGTTATTTGAGTTATTAAAACGTAAAATATTGAAATATGCAGGCCAAGTAGATGGTTCTAATCCAATACAGACCACTTTTACCAATGTAATGGGCCACTAATTCAGTACATGGATGTTTGACTGTCACACAAAAAAAGCCTATGGAGTGGTTGGATATACAGGGGGCCATAAAGATTATTTACAGCTCTGCAGCTTGATCACTGGCCTCCAAAAGGATAGCCCTGTACTAAAACATGTCCTTGGGCAAATGTGACCTTACTATTAATTACCTGAGGGGCAGGAAGTGATCTACTGCTGACAGTATATTAACACATGAGTCCTGTCTCACGTTACTATCTGTATTGTCGGAAATTCTGGACTTACAAATATGTTCCTGATATTCCTGCTGCAAGAAATCAGAGAAAGTCTGGTAAGCCCTGATATAAAACATATGTAACTGGAGGATTATATCTATATATCTATATATATAGGGGAGAAAGAGAGAGAGAGAGAGAGAGAGAGAGAATTCTTAATAATTGATATAGTTAATACAAACTTGATTAGTAGTATGAAAGTAAAAAGACTGATAACTGTAGAGGGAATGTGTAACCTGCACTGATTTTAGGCACAAAAATGCCAAATCCACATTCAAGGTAAACTATACACTACAATAGTACTATTGCTGTACTATTATAAGAAATTCAGGACAACCATCCAAACAGCTGGATTAACAGAAAGTGAATATGTTGACCAATAGAAATATTCTGCCAGGAGAGATAATCTGTATCCAACATAATCACAGGATTATCTGTCAGAACAGCTGCCATACATTCCCAGATGTTTTTGTAAACACCAACATATTCTGTAGAGCATATAAAATAGAAGGGTGTACACATTAAAATGCAGCATCCATACTGACCACAAGGATAAATATTGTGCAGTTTGGTCAACCATAGGAATAGTCTAATAGCATTGTCCTTTTGTTAGGGGTCTATAGTCTATAGTGGCCTATTCTAGTTTGTTACAACAATCTTTCATTTATCTGTTTCCATGTCATGAGCAAAGTGGATCAAGATCAAATATTGGACCAGTAGCCAAGATTACTGTTATGTCAAATATTTCTATGCTCTACACACTGTTGCCAGACTGCTGAATTGTAAAAAATGAGTCTTTAATTACAGTCTGCCTTGGACAAGGTTTCGGAGGAAACAATACTTCACACTGAAAGTTTACCAGCTGCCTTTAACAAGGTAAGAATTCTCCATTAAGAATCTCCAAAAATATACATAAGTAAATAATTTTGGCAGTATTTTTTGGAAAACATTAGAGCACAGTTCTGACTATAAGGATCAATGAAAATTACAATATAAAATCACTTTATCATCTATCACTAGTTGAACTATCTACTGCATCCCAACATACAGTAATCTGCAAGGAAATCTCCCAGTAGAATCACACAGTTAATAGAATTTTAGTGGGACAACAATAATTTTGCTGTCGATCCAGTCAGATAACAATGAAGTTGGAAAGTAATGACAAGTAGAATAGGTGTATGTTACAACTGAAACCATGATGCCACACTGCACCTTACAAGCTATAATATTCCAGCTAATGATGTTCCGAGAGAAACAAACTTATCTCATCATGATGTTGCAGAGATAATCGTATATGTTATATCTGAGCCCATATCATGGAAACCTATCAGAGAATGATCACTTGCAACTATTTCTGATCTACCGTCTGCATTTTTTTTTAAGGCACTCATTTGTCAGTCTGTATAGATGGCAGCATCCTTTATCATTTGTCCCCATTATATAAGTGACTAAGCGTGGCTGTGGATGGGTAAATGCACAGAGACTCCTTGTGTGTTTATAATTACTACATATGTTGAAGGCGCAGCTGCCGAAAATTACAGCCTCCATTAGAACCTCCTTCTGCTGATGAGCCAAGGTGAGGAGAGACATGTGCTGCCGAGTCCATCCCAGAACACGTTTTCCATACCCTGGTTACCAGTACCCATCACCCAAAAAAATCAAGCCCTGTTCCATTACACTGGTACATGAATGAAATCAGTGTTTGCTGTGTTTAATATAAAAAGTATGCTATCTTAATATGAATGAGCTGGATCTTGCTGTGCTTGTTATATAACCTACTGTACAACCTCCACTGTGCATTCCTTCCCTGCAACAGAACAGCTTTCTCTTGTGCTTTACTACACACCCACTTCCATTCCATGAAGAATATAGGAGTAAGGCTCCATTCTATATATACTCCAGGCAACACACAACATATGGCATCTCCCAAAGTAAACTGTGTGTATTCCGTCAGTTCACAGACTGTCACAGTGTAGACAGCCCCTTTTGAATATTCATTCTGAGAAATTGCCTTTTAAATTCTTCTGCCTCCGGTGCCTATAAAAATATTGCACTGGTGTTTCTCATGTAAGATCTTGCAAAGCAAAGTGTTAAACATGACATTTATGTTTACAAACAGAGGAGCATGCGGCATGGTATCCTGCACGAGAGCCAACAGCGAGGGGACACACAGCCAGCACAGGGCTTACACCGGAGTCATGCTAATTTCTTCATTAACACTATCAAGAGGCTCCATTTCATTCATAGGATTGCAAAATTAATATAGATATCTAATCTTCTATGAACTTAAAATAAAAGATTTCTGTGATATCGGGTAAAATCAGAATGTACAGCTGAAACAGAGGGAGACCCAAACACACACAGAAAAAAGATTAAAGGGATGCCCAACCTGCAGCTCCATTTCCCAACAACCCTTAAAAGGCAGCTATCAAAGGGTGTAGTTGTAGCTCTTTAACAGCCCGAGAAAACTGTTTGAATGAAAGAAGAAGGCAGCTCGAAGACATGGTATAAATGAAAGGGACTTGTAAAGTGATGTTGTTCAGCATTCACTGCCCATATTTCAATATGCTCGATACCAAAGAAGAATGGGGCATTGGTTATTAATTAAAAAGAATTCAAGGTAACTCACCTATGATCATGGTTTTTAAGCCTGCAGGGTCCGGCTAACAGAAACAGAAAGGTTTCCCTTGAATGTTGAAAGAAGTCGCTCTTTCCTCTTCCCAACGATTTTCCTTACTGAGAGTCCCGGAGTCCTCTGATCTGTTCTTCAGGCAGATAGGAAAAGCCCCTTCACCAGCATAGAGAAGAGAGAGGAAACGTTAGGGCTCTGACAGATTGTGCGACAGGCAAGGCTGGGGGGTGGGGGGGAGTGGAGGATGATGAGAATGAAACGATTTGTGGATTTATCAGGGAAGATGGGTCACGAATGGAAGAATAAAGCCCTTAAAATAATCCTAAGCGTTCATGTCAGGGTCCAGTGGTGTAGATGAGCATAATCCTTAAAGCATTAGAGATCCCAGAGAGAAATATCCCGTGCTCTGCTTCTGTGTAATTGAGGCTGTTCTGCACAAGGATTAAGGCAACTGCAGGAGTTGGGCAAACTAAAGACTTTTCAGACATTGAGAGGCCAACTCCTCGTTCCCTTCCTGCTCACAAGGGACAGTTCTGGCAAAATTCCAGGAAGGGTTCACCCCTGCACCCCACCCACTTGTTTGGAGAAAGAAGCAAACTCCCTAGAGGAGAGAGCAGAAAAGGAAAAGTGTCTGGGACACACACCCTGTACCTCTCCTATTCCCTCTGTTCTCTTCTATGCCAGGTGAGGGGCTGTCTCTCACCTGAAGCTTGCTTTCCATTGGCTTAGCAATTTTGCCAAGGGGGGGGTTAGGGTGGGGACCATGGAAGCTATAGAATTAACTCCTTTCTTCCTCCCTGGTACCACACATCTGGGATTCTTGTCTATCTGAATTTTCTACTGACAGCATGCCAGCAAACTCGATGTATGGCTATTCTTAAAGGGACACAAGCGCATGCTTTAATATTAAGTATTCCTCTGGTAACATGAAACCACGCTTATGTTTAGCTATTTTTATGAGTGTACAGAACCCTGAATGTGTCTGCTAGGGATGCTGGGAATTATAGTTCAGAAACAAGATGGCATTTAATTTGCTCTTGAGAATATGTTCCATAGCCCAATACTACCTAACAGAAATATGAGTTTCTAGAGAAGGTGCCATTGATTATTTTCCTGTTCCTCATTTAATAACCCATTGGCTTTACCCTGCTCCACTGCATGTACTGGACCCCCTGTATCTCTACATGGGGCTCTGACTGGCTTTTAAGTCCACATTGATGCTGTTTCTGTTTGTCCTGTGAGAACTCAGATTTAGGGTTGTCGAGTTTTGTTTTTTTTGGAGGGGGGGCTGTTTGGGGTAAATATATTTGAATTTTTATGTTATATTTAATGTACCTCAAGCCCTTAACACCTGTGTCAGCCCAACTGTAGCAGCCCCTAGTCTTACTTACAGCCTTCCTACCCCCATACAATGCAAAATACTTACCTTCCTACACCCATGATCACTCCCCTGACACTGCCCTTACTGCACCTATCCATACGCTGCCCAGTACACCCATACACAGTCCCCTACACCCATACACTGGCCACTACACCCATACACAGGCTCCTACACCCATATACTGCCCCCTACACCCATACACTGCCCCTACACCCATACACAGTCCCCTACACCCATACATTGACCACTACACCCATACACAGGCTCCTACACCCATATACTGCCCCCTACACCTATAAACTGCCCCCTACACCCATACACTGCCCATTACACCCATACACTGCCCACTACACCCATACACTGCCTCACAGCGGCATCTGTTCATGCACTGACCTCTGTACAGGAATCCATCTAATGACTGCCCCCACCTTGAGGTCCCTATAAGCACTGGCAAAGCTGCAGCCCTGTAGGCAGTGTTGTGCAATTGCAACTCCGCGCTGTGGGAGATGTAGTTCTGCCACTGCAAGAGTTCCGGGTTAAGCTGGTCCCCCCATAAAACTTCCTGCTTCTCCAATTGTACGTTCAGTTTTGCACAGTAAGAGAGCGGCGGCAGCAGCCAGAGGAATGTGTTTCCCCAGCACGTCCCAGCGAGTCCCTGCAAGAGCCCCGGTATATCCCATACCTATGTACCCCGTGTCCCTCCGCTGTGCGCCGCCTCTCTCTCTCCCATTTAGTCAGTGCAGCAGAGCCCCCTCCCCCCGTGAGTCAGTGACAAGTGCCCGGAATACTAAACGCGCGCCCCCGTGCTGAGCGGGGATTCTCTGTGCTGTGGCCCATCAGCTGCTGGTGCTGCGGCGGGTTGGGTGGGGGCAGGTTGCACGTTGTCCTGATTCAAATGCTCCCTGCTTATAATCCATCATATTGCCTCATCCCACACCAACCTCCATTGATCTTCATTTCGGCCCCATCCTTCTCCCGCCCAATGAGCTGTGAGCGCCACAGCCCGGCTCCCATTGTGCCCCTAACACCTCACATACAGTTAGTTCTCCCTTTCTGCTTATCATTACGCTTCCTGGCTATTTTTGGCGAGGATGTTTCACTCCTACCTGTGCTGTCTCCGCACCTCTTCTATATTTAACCTCACTTTATGCTTTCCTCACACATCCATTTTTGTGCAGTTCCCTCCTCCCTTCCCCACTCTATCCCAATCCCAATCATTTAACTGGAAGCAGCACAACACAGGAGCTTGGAGTGAGAAGGACTAGGAACTGGTATCCCTCACTCAGGAAAAGTCTGTGGGACCCTTCATGGTGGCCCTATCTTCATTGTGCTCTCTTCAACCATGGAAAATGGAAAATTGCAGCTCAACCCCAGCCATAAAATTAGTTTCAAAAGTGTTGCTCACCCGGTGCGAAAAAGGACCTGGATGTAAAGACCCCAGGTCTATCAAGTTAAGGAAACCTGAAATGTTTGGGCCTCTGTGTGGCCTGTACGGGCCTCTGGGTACCTGGAATGCCAATATTTTGATTCTCAGTCCAGACCTGTCTTCAACCATAACCAGCTTTCCAAATTTTGCTATCTCAAATCTCCCCACACCCCATGTTCTACTTTTGGATTCTCTCACTGTCCCACTTTTTTTCAAAGTAGGTTAGAGTTCAGATTTTTAATTGGATTTCACATTGCAGTCTCATGAGAGACAGTTATTTGGGCAGCCTGCTAATTGCTGATAATTCATTTTCTAATGAAGTAAAAGACGCCGCTTCAGAACATCCCAACCAATTTACAAGTTTTTTTTTTTTTTTTGCAGAGCGGTGACCAGTTATTGGATGAGATGCTTCAGTCTTGAGCGCTCACAGCACAAGAACAGTGGATCACATCTTTATGTAGGCGGTAGTTCGGAAACATTCCCATTGCCCTGTAACTGCATGAACCTGAGTTGGTGCAACCACCACACTAGTGATTCACTGCTGAGTCGCTAACACTGGTGGGATGTCTAAGTATCTCACCTCCATCCACAAACCAAACCTGTAGGGGGTGAGTGATAGCTTGTAGTGTAGTGATAATGTAACGGAGCATCCCTATCAATTCTCCTCCTGCCTCCCCAATTGCTGCCCAAATGTATAGTGTTTCTAACCAGCATGATCTACTGTTAATTATGACCCTTCCTCATACATTGTAATGTAAGATTCTTCACTGTCAACCTACTAGCATCATCCCATTCTCTGTCATGGTAGATTAAAAACCTTCACATTGTTTTGATAAGGGACTAGGAATTATTCATGGGTATATTATTATGGTGTGTTATGCTCATCCAAGGGTGTATTCCTTATCACTGTTTAGGAATCAAAGTTATTTCTTCCCATGGTAGGTAAGAAATGCTCACAGGGTCCCTTTCCTTGGATTAGCAAATGTCATGGAAGTCCTGTGAACAGCTGGAAATGATTCACAAACTATGCAATGGAACCATAATACCCATATATTTAGCTTAAAAAATACTCAGTTATTTCTTAGATGGGATTGGCTAAACTCTAGTTAGTCCACAAGCTATTCTGGAAGTGCCTCCTCCTAGCCTCTTCTTCCTTCTCCTTAAGGGAGGTGTAGATTCAGGTGGTATTTAGCAGAAAAAGAAAAGTCTGGCCCTGGAGGCACTGACACTAAACAAGATTGCAGGCACAGAAAGTTGGTTGAAATTTCAGATCAAATTAAACCAATGCCCCCCCCTTACAAATTAAAACCACTAGCCCCCATTAACTTCGTCATTAGGCCTTGGTGTTTAAAGCGGTGGCCATGAGAAAAATGCAGAAATCGTTTGAGTCTGTCTTAATTACTTGAGACTGACTTCCTTGTGACTGCATTTTCAATAAAATCCAGAATGCTTTCCTTTGTGCCTTCAAATTAAATGAGCCTGATTTTCAGTAATTAGGGCTTGGTTGCAATTCATGGGTGAACGAAATGCCTCCCTTCTAAAGCTTTGTCTCTATGATGCCCAGCAGTGACTCAAAGCATTAGATAACTGCTCGTTAACTTTAACGTATAAACAATTATGTGCCAACGCAAGTAACATCAGCCATGCATATACATAAAAGGAAATTCTATAAAACTGATGGATTTTGAACTGATATCTCTGCAAGCCCCATGTGATCATGGGCATTTCCCAGTCACTCTGTGGCTTGCCTACCAATCTTTGGGTCAACTTTTAGTATGTTATAGAATAGAATAGCCTATTCTTAACAACTTTTCAATTGGTCTTCTGAATTATTTGTCATTCTCTTCTGACTCTTTCCAGCCTTCAAATTGGGGACACTGACCCCACCACTTACTTTTTATTACTTATCTTTCTATTTAGAATTTATATTCCTGTGTCTCTTTCAAACCACTGCCTTGTTGCTAGGTTAAATTGGACCCTATCTACCAGAAAGCTGCTGAGATTCCAAACTGGAGAGCTGCTGACTAAAAAGCTAAATAATTATAAAAACACAAATGAAAAAAAAATGAAGACCAGTTGCAAATTTTCTCAAAACAGCACTTTCTGCATCATACTGAAAGTTAATTTAAAGGTAAACAACCCCTTTAAACATAATAAGGGACCTTTCTCCTTAACGTGCCAGACATGGAATAAGTAGCACAAAAAAACGAAAAAAAAAAAAAAAGAAAAGCCCCCTTCATAAATTCCTGATAATTCTGAAGCAACATTTTTGCTATCATCTGGAGTAACTCAGTGAAATGTGTGTGTTCAGGTGCTGCAATCTCTCTCAACTAGAATACAGTTTAAATAAACCAAGACTTTATTGCATGAAAAGGAAAATGACATGTACTGACAGTGTTCAAAGACAAAGCACTTCAGAATTCCTTGTCGCAACAGTCAAGGCAGAACCTGACGCTGGAATAAAAATAACTTCTTGTAATACTGCACATTAGCAAGCTGCCTTTCCTGAAAATAATATATAAAAGAGAAGAGATTTCCTTATACAGTATGTCAGCAGGGACCAAAATCCAGGCAATAAATATGGCAAATTGAGAAATTGGTAGATTGGAATCCAGGAGAACAAATAATATACTGTAGGTGTAGAAAATGTACATTGTTTGTTAGTACTTTTCTGAAGGGTATTTTTGTACTGGGACCGATAATTGTGTTTGGTACAATTAACTTGCTTTAGCTACGTGCTGTCTGCTTCAATCAATGTAGACTCCAGATGGCTGTTTGCAGCCTAAAACCTATCCAAAATGTAAGTTGCTGTATTGATTTACAATGCTTGATCAGGACACTCTTTCTTGTATTAGCAAGCCTTGCCTATAGATATGGAAAGGCTTTAAGAAAAAAACAAGCTCAGGTGCCCAATAGTAGGCTACTATGGCAAAAGGAAAACCCCTTAGTAACACTAAGGCTAAGGTCACACTGGGCAATTTGGGGAGATTTAGTCGCTTGGCGACTAATTGGCTCGTCTTTTCCGACGACCAATCCCCCCAAATGCCCTACCTCTGTTTTGCGCCGGCTAAAATGAAAAATCACCTGCGGCATGGCACATGCGTCGCTTCGTATTCCGAAGTTGCCTCGCCATGCCTTTTAGGAGAATCAGATTAGATGCCCTGTGCAATTAGAATAGTGTCATCCATTGACATGATTCACATAACAACATGTTCTACCATCATGTGAAAGAGCTACAGTCTGTGCCCAATGACAATGTAGCCTGCCCAGAGGCAGAACCAAATGTGTAACTCAGAGGATTGCACCAGGACGCACCCAGAAACCCAACATGGTATTCCTCTCTGATACTTGATAGTCCTCTCAATAAGCTAAATACACTGGTTACTAAATTACATAAGTACAATAATATGATTTATGTTGTATTTTCAGCGCCTGCACTAAATGCAATATCTCTGTTTTGTTCTGTATTGTTATTGTAAATGTATAGCACCGGTTATACCCTTCTTTTCCATGTACTCAACATTAAGCTTGCCAGATGAGAAATATCAGGGGCAGAATTACTGGATTAAAAGAATGTTACAGATAGAAGAATGCACTTTTAAAGTAACACCAAAAACTGAAACTGCTAAAAATTAAATAGTTTATTTGTAGGTGGCGAATGAACATAACAAATGTTAAATGCATAAAGAGTCACTATATGCCATTGCGAGTCCATTAATCTAAATGCAATCAGTATGCAATTAGTGCAGCTCAACAACTTGGATTAATTAGACATGATTTAGCCAGTGTTCTAGACTCCAGAGCAGCTGTTAGCTTTGCTACTATTCAGCAAGTATTAACTTTGCCTTTAATCTATTTCCCTCCTTCAAATTTTAATATTATTCAAACACCAAAATAAAAATAATATATACTCATCAGACTATGTAATAACTAACACGCACTCATGCTGTCATCTAGTTCAAAGTATTTAATTTATCATATTAATATAATTCTTGGCTTGTGCAAGTATATATATATATATATATATATATATATATATATATATATATATATATATATATAGTAGTGTATTTTTGGAAATGTAACTTTTGTATTGATTTGCAGTTTCAGGGCTTTTAATGCCAGAAAGCAGAGTATCCTTATAGCTTGTTTGAATTGATTCTGTCACTCACATAAAGCTGAGCTCTTTCCAGCAACCTGATAGTAATCCAGGGTATCACAAGCCAACAGACAAGACTACAAAAAGATTAGCTTGGTGATATCACATATGAAGCCCTACAGCTGCTGTGAACTACAACTCTCATTTTCCCAGCCAAACAGATGCTGGCTGACACACAGCAAGTGTTGCAAGTTGGACCTCAAGCAGGCATATTTGCCACTGTCACTGCTTAGCCTGGGCCCTTACCATTAAATAAAATTATAAGTGATGATAGGAGTGTTTTGTTCGTGACTGACTAGTACTGTTTGCCTCTGCATGCCTGTATCAAACTAAACACCCCCTACCCATGGGACAAGAAGGGGCAGTTGCCCCACCCTGACTTCTCCAGCTAGCTCCAAGAAATTGTTTGTAAATTTAATTCCCAACAGCATAAAACATTTTTTAAACTTCCAACCACAAGCCTTAATTAGCACTGCCATAATTAGAATCATCTTCAGTGAGATGCTACCCTATGTGATATTAACTTAAGGTGGTCATACACTATAAGATCCGCTCGTTTGTCAAGGTCGCCAAACGAGCGGATCTTAACCCGATAAAACCCACTAACGTCTGGGCGATATCAGATGAATCCAACCGTTTGGCCCTGGGGCCAAACGATTGGATTATAATACTACGAATGTGCTCCGACGGGTCGCAGGACCGCATCAACTAGCCGATGCGGTCCTGGATTGTACAAAAAAATCAAATCAATATCTGGCAGATTCTTCGCCTAATATCGATCGGGAGATAAGCTGCCGAATCGGTCTAAAGGACCGATATCAGCAGCTTTAATCTGCCCATGTATGGCCATCTATACTTGCCCTCCCCCTGAGGACACCCATGCCATTTACCTTACCCATATAGAACAATAGCTACTGTATATTGCTGAGAGAGCCTCAACACTAGAAATGTTTCTGTTCACAAAGTAGTTTGCCTCAAAGGAACCCTAGTGCTAAAATACAGAGAAAGGGAAAGTTGCAACACATTTTAATTCTGTCCTTTCTTTTGTGTCGTATTTCTTAAAACAGCCACAAAGCCACAAAATAAAGGAAATAAACCTGGAAGAGGTCTTCCAAGTATTTTGGCTTTGGTTTCACCAGTGCTGTGGTTAATCAAACATGCTGGTGGCTTCTCCATTGAGAATCTGCACTGCATATTGATTGCTCTAACCACCCTGACCTCCCATGGTTTTGGAGTTGTATTGTAACAGGTGATGGGACAGAGCCACAAGCAGTTGCCTTATAATGGGTAATACTGAGAATTTGATACCAACTGATACTCACTCTCACTCACTTTTTTTCACAGAGAAAATAGGTGAGAGCATCAAGTCAGTGCTGGGTCATAGGTTTTGTGCTAAAGGGATTTGGCTGTAGTCATGTTACTTGTAAACTTGATTATGCCCTTTGCTTGAATAGCACTTTCTCATATGACCCTTTTGTGATAGCAAGGCTTTAGGCATTAACCATTAGACAAATGTAAAATTAAATGTTTTTTCTGATAAAAGAAGATAGTACTGAGAACAGGAAACCTGACCGCATTGTGCAATATCATGTTAAAACCAATATAGAAACCCTCAAATATTAAAGAGTCAGTATACTGTTATTTGTATTTTAATAAAAGGTTAACTCAATGTAAATATTAAATATGGTACCATTATTGGCAAGAGCCCCTATCATTTTTATAATCCCATTACAAGAAGCCAGGAGGGGCATGACCTGATATCAAGGGGCAGGATAGGATGTAACTGGGGTAGTGATCAGCCAAAGGGGGTTTATAAAAGCCAACTTTCATGCCAGGCACAATTTAATGGTAATTTAGCCAGTACAGTGAAATATCAAAAATCTTGAGGGTCAACAACACACATGACTGTATAATTAAATTATAATTTCAAATGCTAATTAAACAGTTACAATGATGGCATGGCAAAGAAAAGTTATAAGGAAAGTGATATATCAAGTAGTGGTAGTTGCTTCCACTGTAAAAAGCAAAGGTAATAAGTACAATATGTAAATAACTTTATTTGCAGTAACAAATGTCAAATTTAGCCTCAAAGCCTTTCCTTTTTTTCTGTACCTGACAACCAGGTATTTATCACCTAAATAAACCAATGTAGCACTGCATTCCAGTATTCTTCTGTATGATATATAGCCTTAGGCAGTTCGAAGCTTGTTCTTCAATACACATAATGGTCTCTAGAGGAAACAATATACCTGCATTTCAACCATTCCATCATCAAGTTAAACTGCGTCATTCGCATCCAAAAAGTCTTTGTATAACAATGGACATTTTAAAAAAACTCTAAAACCACGAACGAAAAGTTGATCTTTGCAAAAAATAAAAATGAACGGACTTCTACATGACCTTGACAGCTTTTACTTGCCGTACTTTTGTATTTGTAGATCTTATGGTTTTAACACTTGATAGATTACAAAAATATCATGGATTAAGTAACTATATGAAAAATGTGTTTGTTTGGCTAAAAGGTATGATTTGGAGAAACAACTTTCATAACTCGGCCCCCTGTTGTTGCTCCTATCCAAATTAGATAAATGCAAAGTTACAGTGATTTTCAAATGTGCATGCTGCTTTTATATAAGCCCATATATATATATATATATATATATATATATATATATATATATATAGTAGAAACAAGAGATCCTCTGCACTCAACCCATTATCAATATATTTAAGACAGAGACACTTTGTGCATACTGCTACTGAAAAATGCCTTACCCTTTAAACAACACAGGGATTGTTTGTCCATATATTGCAATATATTTAAGCTGGCCAACTACGTCAAAGTCATCCCTTATCTGGCCAGTCCTACTCTCAATTTTTATCTGATTCATTAAGAATTCTACTGTTCAACAGGAGCAGTGACCAGCTCCATGTTGTAGCCCCCACCCTTCCCAGCTATAGTCAGGTGATCCCACTGGTGTCTAATAAAAGGGCATCCAAAGTTTGGAGTTTACTTTGAAAGCAGCAAGTAAGTTGCGGGTAAAACTTAGTCCCTTTGTAAAATGTATAATTGAACAGTAGAATTCTTAATGAATCAGATAAAAATTGAGAGTAGGACTGGCCAGATAAGGGATGACTTTGACGTAGTTGGCCAGCTTAAATATATTGCAATATATGGACAAACAATCCCTGTGTTGTTTAAAGGGTAAGGCATTTTTCAGTAGCAGTATGCACAAAGTGTCTCTGTCTTAAATATATTGATAATGGGTTGAGTGCAGAGGATCTCTTGTTTCTACTATATGTATATTGTGGTCACTACCTCATTGCACCCCCTCTTAATGTTTTTAAGTTAGTGGTTGAGCACAACTTCCCCTTGCTTGTTATAGTATATATATATATATATATATATATATATATATAGCAAATGAACCGCGTAACTGGGTCTTTCAAAGTGAAAAAATCAAATAATATTTATTTCGGCGTTGAATCGTCCTATTCATGCTTTTCATTCAGAAATTTATGTTAAGTTTACATAAGAAATAGTTGTTTGTTAAATATAGCAATATACATTTTCAGCATTTAAGTACGGTAATATTTTCCATGGATCAGATGCTAAAAAATCTTTTATGGATGTAGATCATAATAGGACATCATCACTAAAAGTAGACCTTGCATTAGTAAGTATGGGCGCTCCTTAGGGTTGCCACCTTTGCCGGAAAAAGTTACCGGCCTTCCTATAGATTTAACTTTTTTCCCTAATAATAACATTAGGATCAGCCATCATCTTTACTGGCCAGGCCTGTGAAATACTGGCCAGGTGGCAACCCTAGCGCTCCTGTGCTAGATAATACAGAGTTCTAACTTCTAAAATGAATCCATGTATCCCCATTGGAGCTAATGCTCCGAACTCCAGTGATTGCCCAGAGGCTGTAATCCAATCCAACTATTGTTATTATACATAATTAAACACAAAAAGATTTCTTGCATTCATTAGTAAAAACAACACACCCACAATATAAAAGTAATAGAAATAGTTCAACTGACAAAATGCTGCCCTTTTCCAAATTCCTATAAAAATCAGAGCCGCTGACCTTTTTTTTTAGTGCATGTTTCTTTAAATTCACCATGGGTAATTTCCCTCATTTATAAGAGCATGTGTCTCCTATTTAGCCCTGACAGCTTAAGCAATTCTGTGCAAAGAATTTGTCATACGCAATGAAGAAAGATCATCACCTCATTTCATGGCCTCAGGCATAGGAAAATGATGTGATTTTTTCCAAAACGATCTGAGATCAAAATGCACAGCCTACAATTTATACTGGTGTGTGTGTGTCACAATGTTAATACACACACTGTGGAACATAATGGGTTAACAGCATAAAGTCTCATGTTCACTCAAGTGCTGAAACCTCCTTAGAAACAAAATAGATTGTAAACTCTGTGGGCTTTCTCCTAATTGAAGTGCACCTGTGTGCATAATAAGAAGGGACAAGTATGCATGAAGAATGGTCATTTCTTGATAATTTATTTCTGCTGATATCTGAATATAATCTGGCCTGAGAGGTTGGATTTGCTTACTGTCTGCCTCTTTCATTTTACCTAATGAATATTTAGAAACTCAATGTGAATATGTCAATGTATAATGAATTTACTGGTAAATCTTAGTAATAAATTTGCCGGCAAACTTCTGAGCGTATAAGGATTTGTCTGCAAGCTTAGATTTCAATAGATACAGTATGTGTTTAGGCTTTAGCTTTTATTGTTGCATTCGTATCTGCCAGGGGCCTGTCATAGAACTTGCTGCACATAGGGAGGGAAGACAAGGGTTGTGCCTGCAGTATTTCTTCATTGGCGACTGTGGTTTTTGCTGTTCCTGCATCAGCCAAGGTGACCCCTGTGCTGCAGTATTATTAATCCCTTCACTGCTGAGGGAGCTGCAAAGCAGGGCCCTATTACAGAGCAATAAGGCAAAAGGGATTTGCAAGGCATAAGTCAGATAAGGGCCATTGCTTGACATTGTGTAAACCTTGATAACTTTTTATATGATTAATAGTCTTGTCGGCTTCATCCCTCCTCCACATTATTTTCACCAAAGATGTGTGTAGTAAAGTAATTTAACCATCCATTTTGATTTAGACGGTCATCCGTTTTTTTCTTTATGGAAATTGCACGTTTTATCTATTCTGTTTGTCTTTGCTATTTGCAGGTTTAATTTTGCCTTAATATTATTACCCCTACAAGGGGGTTTACGGTAAGCGAATAGGCAGAAGCCACCAAGTTGGCAGCATATGTGAAGCTGAACAAAGATACTGCTATTCTGCATGTCAAGCAGGCCTGGATACTAATGGGGCTTATGGTTATTATTCCTGTTGGCCAAAACTAGTCAGGAGCCCAGATTTAAAGGAGTTCTACTATATTACACTTATGGTTTAAATACAAT
Source organism: Xenopus petersii (assembly GCA_038501925.1). Classification (NCBI taxonomy): domain Eukaryota; kingdom Metazoa; phylum Chordata; class Amphibia; order Anura; family Pipidae; genus Xenopus; species Xenopus petersii. The sequence continues at coordinate 40,618,250 of CM076674.1, forward strand.
ATAGAATGTAAGCATTTTTGAGCAGGACCCTCTCTACCTCCCATATCAGTCAATATCGGTATTATAAATACCTGAGCACTACATAGTCTATGGAACACTGTGAAATGGACGTATAGCAGCCTTGATACTTACTTTCTGTACTGATGTACATGAAGGTTTAAGTTTTCATATATATTATTTACTGTCTGAGACCAAAGGTCATGCTTGACACACAATTTGAGACTCTCCCAGCAGCAATGTCAAGTCATGATCTCGTGCAATGGATATTTATGTTTTTCCCTTTTTTGTGCAGAGTAAGCAAAGGGTCGGTAGCTGTTCCGGCAAATTGCTAAGGTATACATGCATGATGATGAGAGATGGCTGTAAAATTTATATCTTATTTATGATCACAAGGTGGGCACAAACATCGGTGCAGAACAGCACCAGTCTGTATACCATTAGGTACTTAGGTCCTTGTACCTACATGCAGCCTGTAGATCTGTAAATCTGTAGATTCTGCACAGTGTTGGACTGGGACACCAGGGGCCCACCCAAAAACCTTTGACCAGGGGCCCACCAATTAATCTTAGACCAAGGGCCCACTCTTAGTACTATTTTTCTTCCTCTCCTCACTCAACCTCCATTCTCCTAGTCTCTTTTCTTTACATACTATAATCTATTTTCCCATCAATTTAGCCTCTTTGTGCTCATAGAAATAGGGAATGGCAATGAAATAGGCAAAATGTTTAGCAGCATGAGGGCCTACTGACACCTGGGCCCACCGGGACTTTTCCTGGTTTCCCGATGGGCCAGTCCAACACTGTTCTGGCAAACACCAGAGGGGCTGTGCAAGGTGCCATAGACAGAAACTATTTATTGGGCTTATGGGGGCTGTCAGCCATTGTGTTCTTTAAATGCCAGGGCCTATTTTGAATCACAGTGGTCCTGCCTACATTTGGCAGTTTCTTCTTGCTCTGAACTCCTATTTGCCAGTCATATTTGTAGAACATGGCACAGACGCACAAAGGACCCCTGTATTTGACACCTGCCTATGGCATGCCATAGTTCCAAGGTTTCCCTGTTTGGCCTACAAGAATCTCTGTATGTGCCAATTGAATTACATACAAATATCAATATTGATGTCTTATGCTCAGGAATTGCTACATATTCAGCTTTAGTAAATGAGCCCTATAGTACTAAGAGAAAAATCTTATATAGGCCACTGGGTTCTCATATCACTCAGGCCCGGATTTGTGGAAAGGCCACCTAGGCCCGGGCCTAGGGCGGCAGGATTTTAGGGGGGCGGCATGATGCCCAACCACAACCACTTTGGTTCAAAAACACTGGGGATGTGCTGGAGATACAATATTTTTTTAAATTTCCCCATTGATGATGAAAATTTGCACGAATAAACGGGAGGGGACAGGGGCGCCGAACGGCAGTGGGCCTAGGGGCGCCCTCTATGTAAATCCGGCCCTGATATCACTGTTCTACATTTATTATACCCCTGTTAACGTGGAGCGCTCACCTTACTGATTCACACTTCTTGTAGTGTCAGGTGCTGTAACTGGAGGACCCACTCCTGTCACTGGGTCATAATAACATGTAGAAAGGAACCAGCAGCCTAATTGTATGATGTGGGCTTAATACATTTTGGTGCACTTTTGCAACTTGAATACAGTGTGCTGCTGGTTCCTTTCTACATGTTCTACATTTATTAGACATAGACAGTGCTAAATGTAATAAGTATGATACAAACCTATGGTTTAAATAAGAATGGGCTGATGGAAATTGTCCTTAGCTGGGGCAGACCAGGACTGTGTCCAACCAGGAGATCCGCTGGTACTATGGCAGGCCAGTCCAATCCTACCAATGGTACATGTTATATTTCTTTCTTTCATGGAATGCAGGTGCAGCTATCTTATTGACTGGATGACTAAACCAGGGGTGGACAGCGGATAAGCCAGTATAAAAGCCACTTTGACGTCACAGATTTTGTTTTCAAGAAGCCACATACCTAGCCATTATAGCTAGGTATGAAGAGGTAGAATATTTCTCTTCTGTTTGGCAGTAGTGGTGGAACAGTAGAACAGTATATGAGTGTCTCAGCTCCTTGCAGCCTGGCTGAAACTTAACTGCACCCACAAAGCAAGACTTCTACATACTTTTTAAATACAGCTAGTCAATTGTTAAATACAACAAGTCAATTTTCTCTATTCCCAACTACAAAAGGGAAGCAGTGCTGAGACTAACCAAACAGAAGTATGAATAGTGAGACATGGTCACCTTTTGTGAGACAGGGTTCAACACTAAAAACCCCTTTATGACTCAAACCAGTCTGATCACATTGCATCAGTGATGCTCAGCACCTGCCATGTGTAACGTCTGTAACAGAAGGGTCTGTAGGTGCAGTTCAGTAGCTGGAAGGCCACAATCTGATGACGCCTAGTTTAAACAATGACAAAAGATGTTTTTTTATTTGCCTGCGCATGATAAAACAAATCCCCCGAGGCTCCATTCTTACAGCAGGAAGAAACAATTGAAGGAGACTTGTTGACACAACACTTCCACTGCACCAAGAACAGACAGCAATGCTGTTCATTCAATTGGAGCCTGGTTAGAAATAACAACCCCAGGGGGTCCTTGGAGATGCCAAGATAGATGGTGGCTATTAAGAGACCATTTGCAGCAGAGTTCTGTATATTAGCAAAGAAATCTTTCCCAAATCTGTTAAGAACATTTTTAAACTGGATACCAGTTCTTGAGTAGTTTATATAGATAAGGACTGCAAGAAATGTTGGAAGCCTCAGGAGCCATCATTGTTATTAATAACATGTATTCATAAAGCACCAATATATTCTGCAGCCCTGTGCAATAACTATGATATTGGCTGATCCTACAGGAAAACATCTTGTACCATTCCTAATATATTTTCATGAGCCTCGCTTCCTTACCTGCAACATATTAATATATATGTATTTATGAAGTTACCATGCTACAGTGCTTTACAGAGGCTGTTCATCTATCACATTACTCCTTGCTCCACTTGAGCTTACAATCTAGTCCCTGTCAAACAAACAGATATACACATATGCCTGTAAACTGTAGGCCAGTGTACCCTCTGATGCACAGGGAGAACATACCAACATGGCCTGTACCTGTTTTCTGAACAATGATTGTACCCTGTTAAAACAGCTTACAGCAAAAAATCAGGAACCACATTCTTCCTTCCCCAGTCTCCCTCCTAGGGTTGTCAATCTAGAGCAGGGGTCCCCAACATCTTTACCCATGAGCAACATTCATATGTAAAAAAAAAGTTGGGGAGCAACACAAGCATGAAAAATGTTCCTTGATGTTGCAAACTAAGTGCTGTGATTAGACATGTGGTAGTCCCAATGTGGACTAGCATCTTACAGGAGGTTCTGTTTGGCAGTACACCTGGTTATCATGCAACCAAGACTTGCCTCCAAGCCAGGAATTCAAAAAGAAGGACCTGCTTTGAGGCCACTGGGAGCAACATTCAAGGGGTCGTGAGCAACAGTATGCTCACGAGCCACTTGTTGGTAGGGTCACCACCTTTTCTAGAAAAAAATGCTGGCCTTAGCCCCGCCCAAAGCCCCACCCCAATCCCACCCAAAGCCCCACCCCCTGTGCCAAGCCCCAGTCACACTGACGCCACCCATAAATCTTCTCATCATCACGCGAGAGCATGCCGCAGCGTAGCCCGCATAGCTGAGCAGGGGAATTTGGAGCAGGGAGGGAGCAGCGAAGCTGCTTAAAAGTAAGTGGCATTTCTCCCCACAAAAAATTACCGGCCAGTGTAATTGCCGGTATTATCTTAATACCGGCACCAGCCTCCATACCTGTTTTACCAGTTGGTGGCAACCTTACTTGTTGGGGATCACTGCTCTAGAGGAGGTAGAATCTGCAACTACTGGGGGGGCCCACAAGGGATGGTCTAACTGGAAAACTGATGTTTCAGTAAATGTTTATTCCCAAAGTTTAGATTTTACTTTATTTAGGCCACTGCTCCCTGCAAAGTGGAACATTCAGCCATATTTAAATGCATACAACAGCCAAATATGATGTTAGGGGGCTGGGCAAGATTTTCTACTCCGAGACATCGGTATTTTAGGACAATCATATGTCTGCATTTTGATTAAAAAAACACCCAGGGTTGTATCCATTCACTTCCCATTATTGTTAAAGGAGAGAAAGATGAACAATCAACATTTATTGTGAATACTGGCTGGATTTCTGCCCAATCAAAATGCCACTTGTGCATTTGGCCTTAGTATATTACATATCTTTCATAGTTACATAGGATTGGAAAAAGACAAAGTCCATCAAGTTTAAACCCTCCATATGATCCACAAAGGATCGCAATTATAGTTAAATAATAAATAGTAGCGTCAAGAAAGCAGCATAATAATCAATCAAAGCCAATGAGGTATGTGGTGTCTATAATATTTGTGCTAAAGTTCAGCAACAGCTCTAGAACTCAAGGTTGATGGGTTTAATGGCAATATCAAAAACTTCTTGACCCCCAGCCTGTTGTAAGAAGAGAAGTTGTACTGAGTGTCCATTTATTGATTCCACTATAAATATGTCAAGGGTAAGGAGTTATCTGAACAACAGCTTTAATCTTAGCTCATATACATTACATATGTCAACATTACTGCAATGCAGTGATCTACAGTATATGGCTCTGAAATATTAATATTACAAGGCTTGATTACATGGAAAGCAGAATACAGACTGTAACTAATTATCAGCATCTATCAATATTATCTTGCACTGCACTGACATTCGCTACACTCATGTAGTTAATATCCATTGTACAGAAACTTTGTTAGATAAACGTGTGCAGGATCCCCTACTGTGCTGGTGCTTTGATAACCTTTTTCTCTAATCAACATATTTACCCAGATTTTGTGAGTCATTTTGACAATACTATCCAACTATACACCAATGTATGGAGGAAAGCACTGGGTAGAGATATTCACACTATGGCCCTCCAGATGTTCCCCTCACAAGCTTTGCTGTATTTTGGGCTTGGGCTCTCAGTCTTTGAGCAGCATAGAGAAAGATAAGTATCATTTAATTTTGCTTTTTGTAATTTAAACCTCCAGCCTGTCAGGTTCCTTGTTAGATATTAGAAATATGATTGAAATAATCATAAAGGCAAATTATTTCCATATAATGCTGGATTAAGCAGGGATAATCTGTGATTCTTTGTAAAACAATAGATCTCAGGTATGTACTTGTGTGAGACAAGGATAATTGATTTATTTTAAATATTTCTGTGCATGAAGCCTCCAAACTCAAAAATGTTCATATCATAACCATATTTCACTCTGTTGCTACCCTGTAGCTTATTCTGGGTATTATTGTAGACTGGCACAAAATGTGCTAAAGGGTCAAGTGTGAAATGTTATTGCTACAAAAAGGTTACATTATTAAAGGTCCTATTTCAAAAGAATCCCAATGCATTTCAACTCCCTAGGGGGGTTTTCATCTGGAGACAGAAAAGTACACTTGTTTGAAAAGAATATATATATAGATACCTGTCTGATTTGTTCTTTCTGTCTTTTGGTTCCAATAACATTTTTAGTGCACCACTTTGTTCCTCCCCTTGGTTTAGCAATGTTAGGAATTAACTTTGGATCAACTCCCTCACATGTTGCACCCCGTTTTAGAGTTGTAATTAAAAAAAAAATCTTGGTTGCAAGCTTGGGGGGGAGGGGAGGTGAGAGAGCCCTTGACAGCGGAAATGTCATATGTTGTGCATGTGATGTCACGCACACAACATCACTTCTGCAATGGGGGAGCGCTGAGGTCCTGTTCCTAGGGCAGCACCAGACCTAAATACAATGCTGGTGTATACATCAAACATACAAATAACATACAAATACTGAACGATACAGAAGGTAAAGAGGGTATATCTCAGTAGAACTTACAATCAAATATAATAATATATACTCCATACACGGGTTCTCTATTTTTTTATAATTTGTACAATCAAATATAACCTACCCAACCTGTCCATTTTCTTCTACTGCAAACTGACAATTATATTCACAGCAGAGTAAAAGCACAATGTATCCAGTGCTGGCCATACCCAGCTGATTTTGGCTATACACAGCTTACATTTGTTTTTTTGTGAAATATGAGGATATTAGGGCTTAAAAGTTCCATGACCTCTGCTTTGGACCTTATCCATGCCACTTTTGTCCTAACTTTTTATAGTTTAAGCAGCAGGTACATTACCCTTATATATTTTTATTTTTAAATAAATTTGTATAAAATTATTCAGACACAAAATACAGCTCTTGTGCAAAAAACCTGAGGATTCTGTGTAATCACAGTGATTATCCCCAAGCAGCAGCACCAGGACAATATGTCCCCAGGCGGTGCTTTCATTCCTTCTCATCCAAGCACAGCAGGGTCAGGGGTCATTTCTCAAGGGCCTTTTTGAAATAAATGCCTTTATGTAGATAAGAGGAAAGAAACATTTTCAGTTCTTTTATCTTCTGGCAGCCACCCTGCAAAAGGTAGTATTTCAATGAGAGCTTCTTATGCTTCTGTGCTTTGGTCCTTGTAGTCCCCTTTTCCCAGTTCTTGGATACACAGTGCTACAGGGTTGATATCTTGTGGGATTTCTAAATATATATATATACTGTATATATATATATATATGAGACCAACATACAACTATCTCTTTGATTATAAAAGAAACACATACTGTACATGCTAACATCCCAAAAGGAACTTTATATTTTTGGCAATGATTTGACAGTTCTAGAGATGCCATACTGCTTGCATTGGCTGAGGAATGTGTCTATACACTATGGTGAATCTCTTTCTAAAGCCCAATAGATCACTCTCACTGATATGAAAACACTGGCTTGGGTGGTAATTATCCAGCAGCAATATAAATAATAGGAGGCAGGTAGGCAGGTATTCAGATGTCCCTGAATAAAACCATCCAGGAGATGAAGCCATGCAGGACTTCAATACGGTCCTGTGACCTTGTTGGGCTATCGCTTTGCTGCCCAGCATCTCCTCTTACGTATTAAGCTACCGTGGCCATTAATAATTCACAGGAGTCAGTGTTGTGCTCAATAGCTTCTCTACTAATTTGCTGTTCTGCCCTATTGTTAGCATTGCCAGTCTTGACTTTAATGGATGTAAAGAGGAAAAAGGGTAACTGTAGAAGGGTGCCGGATCCCGGATTACTAACCACAGCCGCCAGCTGCTGGGACGTGGGAGAGGTGGCTAATTGATCATGCACGCCTTCCCTGCCAGGCCTGACTATCCAACATGAAACTATTAGATAATCCTTTATTTGCTCCTATAACATGGGCCCGTTTTATTGCTCATGTTGGCAAAAAACAGAGGACTAAGACTCAGTGGATAACTAGACAACAATTAACTAAACTGTATCTATAATTTCCAGCACCATTAACTATTGGTGGGATTTGTAGTTTAACAACAGGTAAGCCATAAGTTTAACCTGGATCCTAAAAGGACTGTTTGTTACATTTGGGCAATGAAACATGTGAATGCTGCTTCCCACACACAGTGCATGGTTCTAAGTGCACTTTTGGGATCCCATGCCTTTTTTTCCCCAAAATGCAATATTTTTTCCCAGAATTCCAGCGTCATTACAAACACAAGATAACTTGGTTCTTGCATTATCTTGTATATAGTTGCAGCAGTGACGTTAGCATGCAATTCACTCATTGCAAGTCGGTATCAGCTTGAGGCTGCCTGACAGTAACCTGCATTAATAAAAAGTCTCATGTGAAAGTATTGTAGTACAGACACGTTTCTCTATTGCAGTAAGACCAATTGTCATTATTATTTATTGGATATGACTGCACATGAGACATTGAATGATTATTCAAATGATGATGATGAATGGCATAGTACAAACTTGCATCCAACTTGAAAAAAAGTCAATATGTGCAACTTCAAACAAGTCACACTGTACAGTCGAATCCCACTGATATGTCGGACAACTGATACATTATAAAAACAATACAATGCAAAGCTCCTAGTGAGTAAGACACAAGTGAGTTGGTAGGTGTTATGTTTTGGGTTGCCGAGGATAAGTAGAGAATAACAGTGCTTTATTAGCAGAGACTCATGCAGCCATTACACAACAGTAACTTTCACTTTTAAGCTGTCAGGAAGTATGCACAGTATAAGTCTGAGCACAGTGACATCTACAGGCCATTTGGATAAATACCAAATATTCCCCCTATAGTAGGAAAGCATTTGGGCAAATGTAATAAACAACAACAATGAATTTTAAAGCAACAATATACATTATTCACATCACATAGTCCTGGGTCCATGCAGGTAGTTTTCTGATTCTCTCAGTACGCCTTATAGCAGGGGACAGCAACCTTTACTATCAAAAGAGCCATTTTGCCCCTCTCCCACTAAAGAAAAATAGTCTGGAGCTGCAAAACATAACACAGCTTATAAACTTTTTTAACCTTTTTTTAATTTTAACTGTTACAACAACAGAATACAACAAACAGAAGTGCATTGTGTATATGCAGGGCTACTTTGAAATAAATTAAACACTGAATAGCCCTATTAAATGCTAGTGTTCTCATCTGTTTAATGTGACTTCTGTTTCTGAAGCTCCATGCTGATCATCTCTCTCTTGTCTTGAGTGTATGACCACGGTAAGGACCATGATGAATCATCTTGCTGTGGCTCAGTCTTGCCACTCCTGGGACATCTATACAGCCTTCGCACCTGCTGGTGGCTTCTTGAGTGTGCTTACCGCGGTCGCACACTCAAGAAGCCACCAGCAGGTGCGAGGGCAATAAATATGACCTGACAGGCAACGCCGCAAGACTGAGCCGCAGCAAGCAGGATGAAGAGCCGCATGAGGCTCTGGAGCCGCAGGTTCCCTACCCCTGCCTTATAGGTTCACTTTCTTCAGGCCTATTGCAGTTGACATCAGGAGTAGGAAAATGTCCTTCATCAAATGGAGCTTCTCCAAAGTTATATCTAACAGGAGCAAGACGACAGTTCATATGTGTATGGTCCTCGCTGGCGTCTCACTTCAAATGGTGTAGTAAATTTAGATTGACCTTGTTTCAGTATTCCTGGTTTCTTAATTCTGACTAAAGATCCAGGCTGAAAGTGTACTTTTCTGGCACCACGTTTTCTGTCAGTATAAACCTTGCATTTGGCTTGTTGACGTCTCACAGTGTCAGCAGTAGATGATTTTGTAGGCACAGTATTTTGTGGAAGTTTGATGTCTGCAACATGTAACTTAGTGCGCATCTGTCTGACATGTAATAATTCAGCAGGAGATGATTGGGTTGTTGCATGGCGCGTTGCTCTGTAGTTTTGTAGGAACTCTGTAAATACTTTCCAAGATTTCCCAGTAAGATTTGCTGTCTGTAGTGTTTCTTTCAGACTTCTGTTGAATCGCTCGATTTCTCCATTTGCTTGTGGGTAATACACTGAAGATTTCCTATGCACAATATTCCTCTCACTCAGAAAGGATTCAAACTCATATGAGACAAACTGTGGCCCGTTGTCTGATATTAACTCCTTCGGATTACCTTCTTTGCTGAAGACTGTAGACAGAAATGTTATTACTGTAGCTGATGTTATATGAGAAACAAATGCAATTTCAGGCCATTTACTGTAATAGTCTATCTGTAAAAGGACCGACAATATCAATAGCAAGTTTTTCCCATGCTGAATCAGGAAATGGTACTGGTTTTACATCTGGTCTCAACTTAACTTTGTGTACAAATTTCTTTGCACAACCCAGTCAAGTGTTGCTTTGTGGTGAAATTTTAGACACTGGCTGTGTGGCAGGCACTGGTGCTGTAGTAATGAGACCATCAACTAATTGTAGGTTTAATGCAGCAAAGAGATCCCTTCCAAGTATAGCAGTGCAATTATTCACAATGTAAAAGTCACATTTTGCAGTATTTGATTCAAATTGTGTAGTCACTGGCAAGCAACCAAGCACAGGGATTGGATCCTAAAAGTAACTGACCAGTTTCAGGGCAGGTGCAACAAGCGGATCTTTTGCAAAGTATTTCAAGAAAATATCCTTTGGTAGTATAGAAACAGCTGAACCTGTATCAAGCATCAGGTTAGAGTGTCCCTTGTCAGCAGAAGCAGTACTGACACTGATAGTGCATATAAACTTGTCTGGAATAAATGTACCAGCTTTATTCACACTTAATACTGTTACATTTGTAGTAGTGACTTCATGAACATCTTTAGCAGAACTACAGCAGATCTTAGCAAAATGTCCTACGTTTTTGTATTTGCGGCACCGTTTAGCTTTTGCAGGACATGTAACATGATTTGCAGTGTGTTGTGTTGAACCACAGCGAAAGCAGTATTTTCTATTTGTATTTGCTACACGGTTTTGCAGTGTAGGTGAATCCCTTTCCTTAGCACTGTATTTTGCCTGTGACTGTGCATTATTAGGCCACAGTGCTGAATTCACAATCTGAACATTCCCAGCAGTTCCCTGACTGAGAGTTTTAGCCTCTGCCACTGCTGTTTCAATTTAGCTGCAACTGTAATAGCCTTTGCGAGGGTTAAATCTTGCTCTAGGAGCAGTCTGTCTCTAATGTGAGGTGAGTTTGTTTTTTCCACTCTTTGGTCTCTTAGCATTTCATCTGTTAGATTCCCAAACTCACAGGTAACAAACAGCTCTCTCAAAACTGCTACAAACTGTTCTGTGGATTCCCCATTACGCTATCCACGTTGGCGGAATTTATATCTTTCAGCAACCACATTTACTCTTGGCACGAAAAAGTTCTTTATAGCAGTAAGAGCAGTTTCATAAGTATCATCAGGTAATGGTAATGTATAGAATCTGATGCGGCGCAGCGCCTATCGAGGCGCGCCGTGACTGTGAGGGAGAGAGAGGGAGCGCTTACCTGCCCCCCCGCGTGTCGCTGCGATGACGTCATCGCTCGGCGCCGTCCTTTTATATTAGTGCTGCGCGCAAGTGCGCATTCTCTTTTGCCTGCCTCCCTCCCCTATGCAACGAGCGTTTTCTGGGTAAGATTAGGGGGTTCATTCAGCACCAGCATCCCACCCACCCACCCCCTTTGTTTTTTTTTTTCATTTCGACATGCTAAGCAGTTCTTTTACTTTGTTGATGTCTGTTTCATTTTACTATTCTGCTAAGAAATTGTCACAGCGGAAAAAGTTTTGATCCTTGCCTTACCACTTTATTAAAAAGAATGGTTATCACATGCCCATTGCTCTTGCAATGGCCGGCATTGGTGTTTTTTCTCCAGTTGAATAAAGGGTTAAGTCGGTTTAACAAATATGTGTTTATAAAGGTGCAAGGATCTTTATATAAAACATGTTTAATAAAAGCTGTGTCCGACCTTCATCCACAAGTTAGCCTCTGAGTTCTTTATTTGGGTAATTCAAGTTTAAAAGAAAAGGGGGCATTGGTGTTCTTCCCTACAGTCTATATACGCTGTCCCTCTGCTCCCAAGCAGTGAATAAGTAAAGCACGCTTTCTAGCAGCAGAAATCTTCCCTTGGTCAGCAGCAATAATGTTATTTTCAAACATACTGATCCAAGCAGTAAAAGGTATAGTAGGCTCACCAGGGTTTGGAAGAAAAGGTGCAGGCTGCTGCAGAGATAGAAGATCCAATTTGTCGTCAATCTGTTATGTTTTGGGTTGCCGAGGATGAGTAGAGTATAACAGTGCTTTATTAGCAGAGACTCAAGCAACTTCACTTTTAAGCTGTCAGGAAGTATGCACTGTATAAGTCTGAGCACAGTGACATCTACAGGCCATTTGTATAAACACCACAGTAGGTCGTTAGGCTTGATCCAGTTGTGTTGGTGGGATTTTGTTTGAATACATTTATCTCTAATTGCTAGAAGTCGCACACAGATCTGCTCTGATGAACTCGGTTACACTGCCTTAGGCTAGGGCCACACTAGGCGATAGCACCACGATTTGACTCGCGGCGACTTTTCGCTGCGACTTTTAATCCGCAATCGCTGGGGAAACTTTTGCGCTGGCGTCTATGGGGAATCGCGGCGTAAAAACACACGCGGCAATCTTTTTTCTATTGTCGCTCGAAATCGCCTAGCGAGGCAATTTCGAGCGACAGTAGAAAAAAGATCGCCGCGTGTGTTTTTACGCTGGCGATTTTTCGCGATTCCCCATAGGCGCCAGCGCAAAAGTTTCCCCAGCGATTGCGGATTAAAAGTCGCGGCGAAAAGTCGCCGCGAGTCAAATCGCGGCGCTATCGCCTAGTGTGGCCCTAGCCTTAAAGGGCATGTAAAGTCAAAAAATAAAATCCCATTTTTACTTTCTTTAAGGAAAAAGGAATCTATCTCCAATATCTGTAACCTATCTTTCATTAAAAAATGTGTACTGTTTTTAAAAAAAACCCTGACTGTATGCAGTGAAATTGACAGACGGTTCTAACTGCTGCAGGGAAACAATCATACTTATTAACAGCAGGGCGAGCCCCTGCCTTACTTCCCAGCCATGTAGAACTCAAGCTGCTTTGTTTGTTTCCCTGTAGAGCAGTCAGCAACTGTGTAGAAATTTGTATTGGATTTATTTTTGCCTTTACATCCCCTTTACTGTTTCCAAGTCCAGCTGCAGGGACAAAGATCATGGAGCCAGATTTAAACAGATAAAGTTGGATTCTATTTGGAGGATTTATTTTGCTGGAGTCACTGATTCTGCAGAGTTGGAATCCACATTAGATTACATGACAACACAGGACCCAGTGCAGTCTGCATATTCTGATTATTAATCAGTCTTGCTGTATCTGAAACTGGCAGATATTATTTGACTTGTGCTGTTTTGATCATTAATGATGATCCCTAAGCAGCAGCCCAGACCACACTGAGCATGTGCACTGTCTTGGTCTTGCAAAGATGTTTAACAAAGTTACAAGATGGTGACCCCCTGTGGCCAACTTTGAAAGCATAAATCATTTTTTTATTAGGCTTCTGGTGCAGTAAGTTCATGTTTATGTTTAGTACATAAAAGCCTGGAGGGGATTTTATTAAAGAAATTGTATAAAGTTCAAGAGGGAAGTGTGTGTTTCTTTTTATCCCAGAGGACCTGGTCTGCAACTGCAGGAAGAAGTACATCAAGTGGCCTGTGATGCTTTATCTCAAGTGGAAGAAGCAAACAGAGTAGAAGAATGCAAGTCTGGCATAAGCACGGAGCTCTCCTTTGGCCAGTGGCTCACAGGGTGTTTTGTCCAACTCCAGGCATAACAACCCTCTCAGTCTAAAACTGCTCCTAATACTACTGAATGTAAAGTGTTTTGCACCCTCCAAAATATAGTGTTGAGGGCAATGAGTGACTATAGAGAAGGCAGACCCAGTGACTGCAGGGGCCCACAGTCACCCAGTGGAAGGTCACTGGTGAATGACCCGTGATTTTGTTTGCAGGGGCCCATAACATTTTTAGCAGACATTGTGTGCACGCTCTCAAAATGTATCTATATCTGGGCCTAATTTGCACCTGCAATGTGCATGCCCCTTACATGTGCAATATTCTGTAAGTGCAAAGAGTAATCACCTATAGGCACAACATTCTGAGGGAATTCTGAACAGATATGGGACCTGTTATCCAGAATGCTCGGGACCTGGGGCATAATGGATCTTTCCGTAATTTGGATCTTCATACCTTAAGTCTATTAGAAAATCATGTAAACATTAAATAAACCCAATAGGCTGGTTTTGCTTCCAATAAGGATTAATCATATCTTAGTTTGGATCAACTACAAGCTAATGTTTTATTATTACAGAGAAAAAGGAAATCGTTTTTAAAAATATGTATAGTTTAGATAAAATGGAGTCTATGGGAGACTTTCCATAATTCGGAGCTTTCTGGATAATGGGTTTCCCGATAATGGACCCCATACCTGCACCTAATGGCTACTTAAGGCTTTGTTGTGTGAGGTAGGCCTAAGAGGTAGGCACAGGTACTTAGGGGCAGATTTACTATGGTAAATTGAATTTTCACATTTTTTTTTTGGCCAGAACTTAAATTTGAATTTAAAACCACCAACTTCAATTTGAATTCGAATGATAGATTTATCACACCTCGACCCTGGAAACAAATCAACTATTCTCCACCTAAAACCTGCCAAGTTCATGTAGAACTCAATGGCAGATTCCCTTGAATTATTTGAAGTGATGAGTCAAATTTTTGCCAAGTTTCGCTTCGAAAATGACGACCCATAGACTCCAATGTGAAAAAAAATGTTACACGTCAAAAAAAGTTTGACATGTGTCATAAAAGTTTGACGTGCAAACTCAATATGAATTTGTTTAGAGTTTTCAGGTGGGGACTATTTAATCAAATTTTAATGATTCAAATTTTTTTTATTGCGAATGAAATAGAATTTAGAGTTTAAAAAAAAAAATCACATTACTCTAAAATTCAACCATGGATAAATAACCCCCTAAGTGTAAAGTTCTTTCATTTTGTGCCCATTAGACAATACTGCACACAGGCTCCTCATTATACAAACTTGGCAAACTATACAAAAATCAGTTGTTAATTAACTGGTGCTGGTCATTAAAGGGCCCCTTATGAAAGAGAGAGATGATAAAATAATATACATCACCACAGTCTTCTTGCTCGATACCTATTTATTTCTGGGTTGACAAGAATTAAGGAATAAAATCCAAAGACTGTGTATATTATCTTCTGAACCAATGATTTCATATAAAAGAGACTTCACGTGTATCAAGTAATGTGGCTGAAGCAGTGTGCCATGTTAGAGGACACTGAGCCCAGCTATGTATGGAATGCTAATACATCTAGCTGCCATGTACATGGTTGCTCCCATTTATTATAATATACATTTTATATGCTGTATACGGGAAGGGCCTGAGGCATCAGCTGTTCTTATATTAAAGCAAATATGGGAATATACTCATATACTCCCACCAATAAGTATGTTAATATAGAAGCCTCCTTCCCCCAAACCAGCAAGGTTTAGGGACATTCATAATAACAAAAATTCCCTTTTGTCCCTGGAACCGTGTGATGCAGAAGCTCTACAAGATAAACTATATCATTATTCCAAAATATAAAGCATATGCGCTCACCACTGTGCCAAAGCGGCCTTACATGCTGGAGATCTAAGCCTGTGGTTTAAGAAGGCTGCGTGGAACCATCTGGGAGTCCCAAGCTTGAAAAATAACACAAAGCCAAAATCAATAGCAAAAAATAATGTGCTTTAAAAACATAAAAATGGCACTAGTCATTGGCACCCCCTTAGCAGAAGCTCTAGTCAGGGCCATTTTCAGTTGTGGGACATAAAGTAAAATACCCATAGCGGGTCCCCATTGTTTATAGCATATACAGTACAATGAAGTTTCTCTTTTGCACTATGAGACCTCATAAATGAGGGGCAGCTCAAGCTTCACAGATCCTGGCTGGGGTGTTAAAGGAGAACTAACCCCTAAAAATGAACATGGCTAAAAATGACATATTTTACATACTGAACTTATTGCACCAGCCTAAAGTTTCAGCTTCTCAATAGCAGCAATGATCCAGGACTTCAAACTTGTCACAGGGGGTCACCATCTTGGAAAGTGTCTGTGACACTCACATGTTCAGTGGGCTCTGAGCAGCTGTTGAGAAGCTAAGTTTAGGGGTTGTTGAAAATTATCAAGCAGAAAATGAGTTTGGCTTGTAATAAAAGTTGATGCTACAGGGCTGATTATTAAATTCTGATGCTAATTGCACTGGTTTCTGTGCTTCCATGTAGTAATTGTCTGTATTAATTCCCTATGAGCCTTGTTTAGTGACATTTATATACATACAGCATATTGTGTTTCAGTCCCTAAGCTCAGTAACTGACAACAGCACATCTTAAGCATTAGTTCTCCTTTAAAAGATCAATGGGTACCATATTCTTTGCATATATAGATGGCCATAGATGTAAAGATTTTTAAAAGATCTGATCGTCATCGTGAGACCACGGTTATCTCGAAACGATCGTACGAATTGTCCATCAACTAAAAAGACCATTTCAGGCGATATTGCCAGGAAAACAAAGGGGAGCTGCCTGCTTGGCCCTGCAAACATAGATAGATTGCACTGGGACCGATAAAGATTTTATAACCTGGCCGATCAATATTCTGACAGATGTCGGCCGAAAAATCGTAAGATGTACGATCGTTCGAATCCCACTAACCACACGATAATTTCGAACGATTGGTCGGACTTCCCTAAAATCGGTCGTTCGGCAAGAAGAATCTTTGCGTCTAAAGGGACCTTTAGAAACAGCAGCTCCATCAAATTATTTTTATGTTTTTTAAATCTTATGCAATCAAGACCATTAGATGTTCCATATATTAACCTGATATTATTCACCTATGTTTGTTATTCACATTTTTTGGAACAGTGGCTTCAAAATGTTACCTCTTCTATCTTGGAGGATGCTCTCTTTTTAAACTAACATAGTAGCCCAAGTAGCAAGCCTTGCAATCTCTTTTATCTTACTGTGCTCATGTTGCTAAAATTCAAAGTCAACCAGCACCAAAGATTTTATGATCTAAGGCAGATGAGTAGGTAAACCATTAGGTTGGGGGTGATAGTTTGTATATTATTTTGAAAAAGGAGGGGGTTTAGGTGGAGCTACTGCACCCCTGGTAGCTCTGCAGCAGGGAGACATTAGGATTTAAGAAGAAAACCTAGAAGTGGGGTCCCCAACTTTTTTTTAACCGTAAGCCACATTTAAATATAAAAAAAGTTGGGGAGCAACACAAGCATGAACAAAGTCCATGTGCATGCCATATATAGTCTGTGATTGCCTATTTGGTAGCTCCTATATGGACTGGCAGCCTACAGGAGGCTCTGTTTGGCAGTACATGTGGTTTTTGTACAACCAAAACTTGCCTCCAGGCCAGGGATTCAAAAATAAGCACCTGCTTTGAGGCCACTGGGAGCAACAGCCAAGGAATTGGTGAGCAACATGTTGCTCACAAGTGACTAGTTGGGGATTACTGACCAAGACTCTGGTGGGAACTGAAGCTACTGGGGGTAACTTCAAGTTGATTTGCCAAAAATTGAATCACTTAACATTCCTTCTATACCTCCTTTTCCTCCATCGCCTTCTTTTTATTCTTTCCCTCCTTTCTTCCACCGTTCTTGTCCTTTCTCCTAACTCATAAAGATGGAAATCTTTCACAGGAAGATATATTAGCTTTGACAGTAACAGCTTTATAGCAACTGGATTGGTTTATGAGCTGGATTTTTGATCACCCCAGTGAAATCAGTGATCAAAATATAGAGATTTTGTGTGTAATATTTTCTATTGCTCAGTGCTGCTACACATAGGCTGAATAATTGACTGCATCATAGAAGGCAGTCCCAGGAGCTTAGGACATATACTTATCCATTACACAGTCGGCACTGTGACGTCAGTCGGTATCCAGGCAACAGCAGATGGATCCATTGTTAAAATAAAAAAATCTTTATATATATATATATATATATATATATATATATATATATATATATATATATATATATATAAATATATATAAAGTTATTTTTAAATGGTACAGTTTAACTGCAATATGCAGTTCTGCTGGTAACATTTTTTATTTTTATTATTATTATTATTATTATTATATAGCGCCAGTGTATACAGGTTTTCTTGATTTGGGATCTTCTAATCAGTGTTGCATTATTTCATTTTCTGCATTTTGGATGACAGGGACTGTCATTTGGAAAGGGTATGCAGCAGTCACTGCCATTCCTCACCTATGGAGAGGGCTGAAAGCCTGACCCTTAGCCTAATTGACTGTCCACTGTCATCACAAACCCTTGTGTGATTGATAGCTGTTACTGGGTGTATAAAGTAAGATCGGGCCTCCTGAACCATAACAATGAGCTGGGCACAGCAAAGTAAATAACAGCAATTGCTATTGTAACATACACTAGTCTAATATTCAACCAAACTAGAATCCACAATTTGACCCTAATTCCAGCGCAGACCACAGAAACTTCCAAAAAGGATAGGGACCTCTCCCATTGACTTATACACAACCTTGGCAGGTCTAAGATGGCGGATTTTTTGACTTTTTGCAGCAGCAGGGTATAATACATTTTGAAAAATTCAAGGGTTTTCGAAATTTTCAAGTTTTTAGCCTTCAGTATAAATAACCCCCTTAAACTGGGGATGGTCACTGTTCATGCTCTATCACAGAAACTAGATGTTATATGTATATTGTATGTCAGTGTTAATATTAGCAAAATTACCACATCTCGCAGTATTAATCTTAGAACATTTCTATAACCCACAAGCAATAGACGCATAGCAGAAGAGGTAATATGGAGTAACATGGGACCCTCTAGTCTTACATATTCATTATAACCAGTCATTTATCGTTTATTAAGGGGCAGATTTATCACAGAAAAATTCACCCAATTTCTATTCATTCCTATGGGATTTTTAGAAGCGTATTCATCAAAGGGTGAAAGTTCACCATCAACAAGTCAGCCTTTATTTTCTAACTAGTAGCAGACGGATCAACACTAACTTCTATGATTATCTGGACTCAGATATAGCACCTATAGGGGTTATGTCATAACTGCTCATATCAACAAGTCAGCAGGTCGCTAACATCTGATTGGTTGCTATGGGTTGCTAGATGTGAGCAAACGTAAGAGTTTTTATTACATTAATGTAATAAATAAACACTTTAAATTAAAATTGTTTTGCAAAGGCAAAATTCTTGGGAACCTCTAAGACCTGGCATTATAACACTGCTGGTGTGTAAAGGCTCTTTGTTATCAACTTCACCCCTACGAGGCAAAGCGAATAATAGATAAATACCCTTACTGGACAAATTGGAATGCATCTTTACTGCCCTTAGCCAAACATTCTGTTCTTAAAGGGGGTGTTCACCTTTGAATTAACTTTTAGTATGAAATAGAAAGTGATATGGGACAATATGCAGTTGGTTGTGATTTTTTATTATTTGTGGTTATTGAGTTATTTAACTTTTTATTCAGCAACTTTCCAGTTTGCAATTTCAGCAATCTGGTTGCTAGGGTCCAAATTACTACAGCAACAACGCACTGATATGAATAAGAGACTAGAATATGAATAGGAGAAGAAATGAACAGAAAGGTAAGTAGTCAAAAGTAGCAATAATAATAATAATAAATGATTGGCTTTACAAAACATTTGTATTTAGATGGGGTCAGTGACCCCCATTTAAAAGTTGGAAAGAGTCAGAAGGCAAAATATTAAAATAAGTATAAAAAAAACAATAAAGACCAAATGAAAAGTTACTTATAATTGGTCATTCCATTTCCATTCTTAATTTTCTAAATACCCACATTAATCAAAGTTTAAAGGCAAAGTTTAATTTACTACCCAGTGAGTCCTAACAATGCTGGATTTGATGATCCACATGCTACAGCTATGGTCTGCACACCCCATGAGTATAGAGTAGGGAACATTCTTCTCTAGAAACACAGGGAATCCTTGAGATGATTCTGAAGTTTTCATATTAAATTGTAAGGGATGTAACAAAAGTCATACCTCATCATCATTTATTTATATAGCGCTGTCAAGATACCTCCCAACTGTCCCGTTTTTCGAGGGACAGTCCCAATTTTGACAGCTCAGCTTGCAGTTCCGGATTTTTGATTTTTGTGAAATTTCCCAACTTTCTCTTTGATCTCCTGCACTGAACAGCCAGAAAAAGATACAAAGTTTTTTTAATTTAATTAAATAAAAGGTTCTTGGTAAAGAGCCCATAATACTCAGCACCTGCACTTTACCTTACATTTGTAACAATTTAAGATAAGCAAAGATGTTATTGTAACTATTTAAGATAAGCAAGTCTCTTGGGAGAACGAAAACTCAGAGCTTAAAGGAGAAGTAAAGCCTAAATATAAATATGTCTAAAAATGACATATTTTATATACTAAACATATTGCACCAGCCTAAAATTTCAGCTTCTCAATAGCAGCAATGATCCAGGACTTCAAACTTGTCACATGGGGGTCACCAACTTTGAAAGTGTCTGTGACACTCACATGCTCAGTGGGCTCTGAGCAGCTGTTGAGAAGCTAAGCTTAGGGGTCGTAGCAAATTATCAAGCAGAAAATGAGTTTGGCTTGTAATATAAGCTGATGCTACAAGGCTGATTATTAGTAGGGTTGCCACCTTTTCTGGAAAGAAATACCGGCCTTCCTATATTCTTGTCATTTTTTTCTATTAATAACATTGGCATCAAACATAATTTTTACTGGCCAGGCCAGTAAAATACCGGCCAGGTGGCAACCTAATTATTAATGAGTCTAATATTGTGACATTTCTATTCTATGTGTACTGTATATTGTGAATGGGTCCCTAAGCTCAGTAAGTGACAGCAGCAGCACAGAGCATGGGCAGTGAATCAGCAGAAAAGGGAGCTACTGGGGCGTCTTTGGAGACACAGATCTTTACTGCTAAAGGGTTGTGGTTGCTTGGGCTGGTACAGAAACCCAAAACATAAAGTACAACATTTCTAGCTATTTCTTTAATTAAGCTTGAGTTCTCCTTGAAAGGGCAATTCACTTTGATACACACATAAAACATTGCCCTAAACTCCCAGAAATGTGTTTGAACTGTCCATAACCTGCCAAATTTTATAAAATGGAAATTTTAAGGGGGTGTGACCATAAAAATCTTTTTGTCCCGCTTTCCCCTTTGAAATGTCGGGTGGTATACAACACTTGTGTCTAGTCCAGTGTTCAGATGCAACCCAATAGCGTGGGTTTGCTGCCTGGACTGTGGTGAGGCTACAGGTTTAGGGCAGTGGCACACGGCAAGATTTGTCACCAACGATTTTTTAGACAAATCTCCCAAAAATGCCTCTCCATTGCCAGTAATAGAAATTGCTGGCAGTATGTCCAACTGATCGCTAAATCTACTTAAGAGGAAATTTTGGGCGACAAATCTTGCCATATGCCACTGCCCTGAGAGGGGTGTGTCTAGGACAATATGTTATTTAGACTGTTATGGCTGCTTCCTCCAGGAATCTTTTATATTCTGGAACAACAGATATAGCATTGCATGTCCTGATTTGACACCATTTGTTTTGATTGGGGGCTCTGTAAGCAAAGTTACATAGAGGAGGAATGGTGAGAAGCCGTTATCATTAGCAAAATTCCGTTTATTATTGCTTGAAGCCAGACGTTCCAGATTTTCAGTAATAAGCCAAACTGCTGCTTCAAAGAGAATTTTACAGCAACGGCATATTAAAGGACAGAAACATGTGCAGGTACTTGTCTAGTATCTATAAGCAACTTCACAGTGTCAGCAACCAGCACTGCAAATGGACTCTATACTAAGCAGAGGTAATGAAAGAGTTAGAACTTGTATATATATCTGACATATTATTAATAGGGGAGCTCACCTTACAATCAGCTTGTAGTCGGTCTTTCTTTTATGTATAAATGTATAATTATTTGCTTGCCTGATTAGCCTCTTATGACCATAACATTTTGAACATGAAGTGGGATTAGAGATCCAGGCCAAAGAACCAATGCATTCATTCTTATGGTTGTTCTTTTGTATCATAATATATGTTTTCTATTTGAGACCTTACCTATCCATGTTTTAGTCCGTTTTTGAACCTATAATTAGGGATGCACCGGATCCACTATTTTAGATTCGGCCGAACCCCCTAATCCTTCGCGAAAGATTTGGCTGAATACCGAACCAATTCCAAATACTAATTTGCATATGCAAATTACGGGTGGGAAGGGGAAAACACTTTTTACTTCCTTGTTTTGTGACAAAAAGTCAGGCAATTTCCTTCCCCAACCCCTTCGATTCGGTTTGGCCGGGCAGAAGGATTCGGCCGGATCCAATCATGCTGAAAAAGCCAGAATCCTGGCCGAATCACGAACCGAAACCTGGATTCGGTGCATCCCTACCAATAACTGGCTGCTAGTAACCGTAGAGTGCCATGAACCAGTTAGTCTATTCGTGGCCATTATACTGTAAAAAACATTCTCTCCATACTCAAAATGAATGTTTAGGTGAATGTCCAGTTTAAAGAGGCATTGTACCAAATAATTTAAGATAATTTAAGACCTGTTTTGCCATGTGACATACGGTTATTTGCAAGAATCATGTTACAATCCCTATATCATATCAATAAGGTGCAGGGGCTTTGGCCCATGAGAGCACCCAGAACTTATGGCAGAATGACAGAAATACAACCACCAAAGGCTTCACGTGTAGTTTGAATAAAGATAATCAGTGATTAGAAGTCTAGATTAGCTAAATGGCATGTTCTGCATGTTCTGTGCCAGAGCTATGCTCAGAAAAGAAACACGTTCTCCTGCTTATAATAGGAACAAACAAAAATATATTAGTATAAGTGAAGTAGAGCCAGGCACTTGCAGATTTACTGCAAAAATGTTTATTTCATGACATGTTTTGGGCAAAGCCCTTTATCTACTTGACTTATACTAATATATTTGCCTTTTATGGACATAGGCAGGGCAGATGGCACGTAAAAGGCAACACTTGGAACCAGTTATTTATACAGAAACAAAAATATATGTCTACATTGTAAACTCTGCATGCATCAGTATTTGTGTGTTTGATGTATACAACCCTCGCTTGTACAGCACTACAGAATATGTGGGTGTTTTATAAAGACCTGTAAATAATAATAATAATGATAATAATGGAGATTTGGAACTGGTTCTGTATGACATACAAATACCCTTTAGTCGGCTTGGTAGAGAACAGCGTATCGGAGAGCCATTAATCAGACCTGCACTACTTCTGATTATTAATTGCTCCTGCCACTGTAAGTGCAATGAGATTATCACAGCATTTTCTTGCTTTCATGTGGATATTTGTACATTGTACTTGTGCGTCACACAGCTACAGCTTGCCGGCTGAGAATAGGTAATAACACTCTCCCTTCCACTGAGACCCCAGTCCTGCCAACACAGTCCCATACAGGAAAGTCTAAGATATTCTCTCTCTCCATCAGCCAGACACAACAGTTAATTGAACTCCACACTGGAGGCAACTGAAGACTGGGCCAACAACATCTATTTAACAACATGATCCCCAACACAGTGATTGTCAATGGACCAAGACTTTTGCAACCACAGGCCTTATGTGCCAATTAAACTGACTGGCACAAGGAAGTAACAGTCATTTTGGGCTACCTTGTTGGCTCTCTGTGACTAGTGCAATGATCACTAATGATACAACTCCAGGGAATTGTTGTCCCCAAGAGGACTATGATTTCAAAATTGTACAGCTCAGGGGACATGAAAGCAATACATAATGTGAACCCATACCTCCCAACTGTCCCTTTTTCGGAGGGACAGTCCCTCTTTTGACAGCTCAACCCGCAGTCCCTCATTTGTACTGGAAAGTCCCTCTTTTCTCTGCACTGAACAGCCAGAAAAAGAATCAAAGTTTCTCACTTAATTGGCATTTAGCAGAGAGCCCAGAACAGCTAACAGGTGCAAATAAGATACTTTGTAACAATTTTGAGACACAAAAACACAGTTTAGATAAGGAGAAATATTTTCAAACTTTCATAACCTGCCAAATTTTGTAAAATGAACATGGTAATTAGGGGGTGTGGCCACATAAAGGGGTGTGGTCCAAAAATTGCTGCGCTACTTGCGGAAAAAAAATTTTTGTCCCTCTTTTTACTTCCAAAATGTTGGGAGGTATGTGAACCCTAGCACAGAAGGTATAAACAATAATGAACTATAACAGTACAGTGACTAAACAAGACAATAATAATAAAACAATCAAACCCATAACCAACTAAGAGGAAAAAAACTCAAGAGATAAAATATTAATATTATGAATGGAGGGTTCTGTTTGTGAATGAATCTAGATTGGGTTTGATTGGATGCCTTGCATTAACTGATTAGAAATAATAAACATTATCAGTTGAATTGTAATCTTTTAAAGGTTTTTCCAATGTGCAGCGACTATGCGAGTGGGAAACACTGCCCTCTGGTGTTGGTCTTATGGAACACAATGTACAAGTTACACAGAACCTAAACAATGCAAAATATGGGGCTATTCAATCATTGTGTAAAGAGACTTCTTTAAGAAGCCAAAGTAATCCCAAAGTTAATTGGAAATAAGTAATACTTTACTTACTTTATATTAAAAAAAAATTTAGATTAAAAATGCCCGGCCAGATCTGAAAACATTTCATAAATATAGAGGAGCACACAATTCATATAAAATCCATCAAGAATAAATAAAATAAAAAACCTCCACGATGCATAGATACATTAATATAGATATATAGAGTGAGTTCATTGCACCCAGAACACTTAACAATCTTTCTCAATCCATCCAATTGGTCCAGAAGTTACTTTCCAGTATTGTTCTTGTATCAAAGCAAGTCCCCCGCAGCAAGAGACCCTTTTTCCAGGCTATATTAAAGGGGTTGTTTTCTTATTATTTGTAGTTATTTAGCTTATTATTCAGCAGCTTCAGCAGCTCTCCAGTTTGCAGTTTCAGCAATCTAGTTGCTATGGTCCAAATTTCTCTAGCAACCATGCATTGATTTGAATAAGACATTTGAATATGAATAGGAGAGGCCTGAATAAAAAGATGAGAAATAAAAAGTAGCGATAACAGTAAATTTGTAGCCTTAGAGAGCATTCGTTTTTACATGGGGCCATGACCCCCATTGAAAGCAGGAAAGAGTAAGAAGACCAAGACAAGTAATGCAAACATTACATAAAATGAAGACCAATTGAAAAGTTGCTTAGATATGGGAATTCTATAACATATTAAAAGTTAACATAAAGTTAAACCACCCCTTTAAAAAGGGAAATTACATGTGGCAACCACCTCAACTATAGGCTAAAAAAAGCATTGGTCGCATTCTAGCTCCCCCTTTTAGAGGTTGGCGGTAAGAACATGCAAGATGGATGTGACAGGAGGAGGAGGTAAGATGAGACACAAAGGTGGTTTAACAAGACATAATGAAGCCCATTAGCAAAATATATAGATATGGAACCCCTTTCTCAAAATGTGCATAAGATTTTCTGGTTCTTACTCATATACAGGTATGGGATCCGTTATCCGAAAACCCATTATCCAGAAAGTTCCGAATTATGGAAAGGCCGTCTTCCATTGACTCCATTATAATCAAATAATCCAAATTTTTAAAACAGATTTCCTTTTTCTCTGTACTAATAAAACAGTAGCTTGTACTTCATCCCAACCAAGATTTAATTAATCCTTATTGGAAGCAAAACCAGCCTATTGG
This sequence comes from Xenopus petersii, assembly GCA_038501925.1. Taxonomy (NCBI): domain Eukaryota; kingdom Metazoa; phylum Chordata; class Amphibia; order Anura; family Pipidae; genus Xenopus; species Xenopus petersii. The sequence continues at coordinate 40,643,540 of CM076674.1, forward strand.
GTTTATTTAATGTTTAAGTGATTTCCGATTAGTCTTAAGGTGTGAAGATCCAAATTGCAGAAAGACCTGTTATCCGGAAAGCCCCAGGTCCAGAGGATTCTGGGTAATAGGTACCATACCTGTATTAGAATGTTAGACCCTCAAGCCAGCCGCTATCCTTTCTATTATTCCAACATTCTCCTCTTCACCCAGTGCATTATTGTAGGGAGCAATGTATCACCATCTTGCTTCTGATACCTCTGATTCTCACTGCTGCTCAGGGTTGTGCATATCTGCAGTAGAACACAACTTAAGCTTTCATTCCTATATTGTATATTTAAAATTAAGCAGAACTGCGGGCCCCCTGCTCAACAATTGAGCCAGCTAGCCAAAATGGAAAACTGGAATGACTTATGGCATGATTCATGTATTGGACTTGGGAGAACTGCAATGGACCGCATATTGGCCCAGTTAAGCTGACGAGTGTGTTTTAATAATTTAAAAGCCTGGCCAGATGTAATAAATACAGTATATCTAACAGGTCACCTTGCAGGTTGGGAATCCTAAAAGCTAGTCTGTGTATATATAGCTTAAGTAAACCTTAGGTGAAACCTACCGGGATTTAGTTGGTGAACATTTAAAGCAGTCATCTCTTTGGGTTTGGTTATATCTCTACAAACCTTGTGTTGCTAATTATTTTTAGCCAGTCGTGCCCTAGCTATTATTGCACTGTAACCTCATATCCATAACATCCTGCATTCCAGACAACGGCAAAGGCACGTTGATAAAGCAGCATTCAGCGTGTCTTTAAGGTAACCAGGATTCATGCAACATGTTTGTAGGAGTATTTTTCTAGCTCTGCCCTTTAAGAGAAACCTGATATACAGTTTTCATTATGGCCATATATTTTTCTTGGAGAATCTACTAAACATAGACCTCTCTGGATTTTGTCAGATTAGCATCTGAGCTGAACCTGTACCTGCTCCATAATTTCACAACAACTGCACATTCCCCCAAGAAATGAAATAAGCCTCTTGTTTCTGTTTATCTTCGGGAGTTCTATTTAAAGGGATACTGTCATGGGGAAAAAACATTTTTTTCAAATTGAATCAGTTAATAGTGCTGCTCCGGCAGAATTCTGCACTGAAATCCATTTCTCAAAAGAGCAAACAGATTTTTTTATATTCAATTTTGAAATCTGACATGGGGCTAGACATTTTGTCAATTTCCCAGCTGCCCCCAGTCATGTGACTTGTGCCTGCACTTTAGGAGATAAATTCTTTCTGGCAGGCTGCTGTTTTTCTTTCTCAATGTAACTGAATGTGTCTCAGTGAGACATGGGTTTTTACTATTGAGTGTTGTTCTTAGATATACCAGGCAGCTGTTATCTTGTATTAGGGAGCTGCTATCTGGTTACCTTTTCATTGTTCTTTTGTTTGGCTGCTGGGGGGGAAAAGGGAGGGTGGTGATATCACTCTAACTTGCAGTACAGCAGTAAAGAGTGATTGAAGTTTATCAGAGCACTAGTCACATGACTTAGGGCAGCTGGGAAATTGACAATATGTCTAGCCCCATGTCATATTTCAAAATTGAATATAAAAAAATCTGTTTGCTCTTTTGAGAAATGGACTTCAGTGCAGGACTCTGCTGCAACACTATTAACTGATTCATTTTGAAAATTTTTTTTTTCCCATGACAGTATCCCTTTAAATTGGACAGATCAGGGGGCCACACAGGCAGCCGACCTGTATAGCAGCAGAGCCATGTATTATTTTTACTCTTCTGTATGTACAATAGTGGAAGAGAAAGGCTTTTAATTTTGGGTCATTGTATTTGTAATCAATGCTCAAGACTGTGTGCACAATACAAAGGCTACTGATTGCTGTTTATGAGTTCTGCTGCATGAATACGTAGAAATCCTTGCTGCTTGGTAGTGGCAGTTTTAAGCTGGCAGATATATGCTCCAGTCCCTTCAGACCAAGTCAGACAGCTGATATGCCCATGAATGTAACCTCCCCGAATGGCTTCCAGATAGAATCTATAACATTGGCTGGATATCTATCAGTTGGGAGCCACATGGGACTGCATAGGCACCCATTATTATCTGATTTTTGGCACAATGATCGGATCAGCTTGATTTAACCGGCTACATTCAGGGCCAAAGTGGATCATAAAATTTATAGCCAACTTTAGTCAAATACACTTGTTGAAACATTTTAAATTTGTACACAATTTTAGATTAAGGTTTATATCCTTGTACTCCATCACAGTGTCCAGTATTTAGAACTTTGAAACGTGTACAGTCTTTATATACCTAATACAGGTGTCATCATCCTTACAGTGTTTAGTAGGTCAACTACAGCAGTTACCCGGGCAGATTACTGAGATTCAGAAAATGAGTACGGCCTTTGCATATTTCTATTATATAATAAAGGCACACACACACATATAATATACTATACTGCCAGCCTCTCAGTCTCTAGCAATAGCTACAGCTCCATATGCTGCCAAGGGAAGCCTCGTGTGTATTCTCTTCTATTGTAAGCATTGCTGCACACATGGCTGGTCATAGATATGATGGGCATTTTAAGCATGAAAGAGAATTTTAACTGTCCAACTTTTTCATGGATTCTGAATTGAAACTTCTATTTAAAACGTTACAAATGCCAGTTATTATGATTGCCCTCAGGCTTGATGCCCAAAGGCACCACGTGTACCGCATCAGTCAGCGGCAGGCAGCTGGGCAGCATGGCTTTAGAACACAGAGGCCACGGAAGAATGGACAGCTACTTGGCACCCTTAGAAGGTGAGGAATGGCAAGGCTTTAAAAGTGATTATATTTCTCTGTGTACCGGGGGCAGCCAGGGATAAGCTGAAATCCTTTACAAATCAGCATCCCTAAACCATTTGAAGCAGGACTTGGGTGTTGGTGTTTTATAAAAGAGCTAATAGTACTTGCAATGTTCTGTTTGTATTTCCCTGAGCTTCTGAAGGCAAACCAGCTGGCACGGGAAATATTGTCAGACAATACAGGCAACATTACAACTAGGAAAATCAAGTTCTTATTTCTAACACAATCACAATACAAATAACCCGTATTGGCATGTAAAGTGTTCCTGTTGCTAGGTCCAAGCTGTAAACCGTCAAAATTACCCCAAATTGTTAGCATCATTGCCAAATATGCAAATCTAGCATTGGGATTAAACTCAGTGACCCCCAACAACTGGATGGCATTTTATAAGCTTGAGAGAAGCAGAACCGAAAGGAAAATAGTTAAAAAGGAAGCACAAAATAGAAAAATGCTATGTAAATGGCCTCAGACTATCAATGATTCTGCTGCTAAAAGTTCATTTAAAGGTGAATCATTTAATGAAAAGAGTATATCTCTTCTTTGCATTGCATTTGTCATTCCATCATTCTCCTGTTAACAGTATGTATATATATATATATATATATATATATATATATATATATATATATATACATACATACATATATAAATGTAGGGATGTGATAATTTAGATACCCTCACATAATATTAACATAACACATAAAACAACGTTGAGTCGGTGTACAGAGATGATGTTCAGCAGCTGGCAGTCTGGTGCAGTGAGAACAACTTGTCACTGAATGTGGATAAAATGAAAGAGATGATCGTAGAACTCGCCCTGCTCATACACCACTTAACATCAACGGCTCCACAGTAGAGACAGTAAAGAACACCAAATTCCTGGAAGTCCACATCTCTGATGACCTCATCTGGACCACTAACACCTCCTCCATCACAGAAAAGGCTCAGCAGCATCTTCACTTCCTAAGACGACTGAAACGGGCCAGCCTTCTGCCTCCCTCCCTCACAGTGTTCTACAGGGGCACCATAGAGAGTGTCCTGACAAGCTGCATCTCCATCTGGTACAGTAGTGCCAGCTCTGCTGACCGGAAATGTCTACAGCGGACTGTCAAAGCAGCTGGCAACATCATTGGAGTGGCTCTTCCATCACTGCAGGACATCTTCCACAAGCGCTGTGTAAGAAAGGCCTCCTGCATTGCACTGGAGTCCACACACCCCTCACATGGACTTTTCACGCTGCTCCCATCCGGCAGACACTTTTGCAGCATTAAAGCCCGAACAACCAGGCTGCGCAAAAGCTTTTATCCACAAGCGATCAGACTCCTCAACTCACTGCCTGCCCTCCCACTACATTCCAGACACACCTGAACTGTGAACTTTGGGAACTGTTAATTTATTTGCACAAATCTAAAGGTTTAAAGGGGACCCGTCACCCAAAAAAATTATTTCAAATCCTATTTTATTATGTTAGTCAAGCAAAATTAACTTTAATTACACTGTATAAATTATTTGAATCTTGTTTCCATCAGTCTGGGAATTCATAATTTTAGCAAGCAGGAAGGAGCCATTTTGTGGACACTGTTATTAAGGCAAGCCTTGCATCTTCTCAGACTCTTGTTTGTGCACCAGAATGGGGGACCTGATGTCCATCCCCATGCCCTGGCTACACAATTAAATGGTAAAGAGAACAGGGGAATATGTAGAGAGCAGTGACATCTAAGAAGTGCTGAATGGAAAGTGAAAGTAATTGTTTGCCCCACCTCTATGCCTAGGCATAGAGGAGGGGCAGGCAATATTTGATTGACAGCTGATATTTTTAAATGAGTTTACAACAGCTATAAATGCTTTAATAAAAAAAAAGAAATTGGATTTCATATTTATTTTGAAAATGACTTTTATTATACAGATTTTTATGTCTGGGTGACGGGTCCAATTTCTGCCAATATATTGCACATTTCAAATGTTTACATATTTAATATGTATTCTAAGTGCCTTTTTTGATATGTACTAGCTGGAGCCACATCGTCTCATCTCACTGTGTATTTGTATACTGCTGAGATGACAATAAAGTTTACTTTAACTTTGATATTGACAGACACATCCTAAAGGTTTTAGACACCTACATGGGTCCTAATGGGAACTTGTGTCCTTGCTCTGCTTATGTAAGCCCCTGTTGTTCTCAAAGTGTACTGTAGATGACACTGTGCTATAGTATAATGGACCATGCGGTCTGGGTCCATTTTGCTTTAGCCCTTACCAAGCAGGCAGGAAGGGAATGGGCAGTGGAACCTAGGCGCTTCGGCCCTAGTAAAGTGGATAGCTATACTCTTTTAGATCACTCTAGGAGTGATAGATAGGTTATATAGTTGAGCAGCTCAAGTTACGACGAGGAGAGTCAGAGGGATTAAGATCCCGGGTACTAATAACCCAGAAGTAGGGACTTAAGGATGATAGAATTTCCTGCTTTACTTACTGCTTTAACTGTTCCTTTGCCTGCAGGGATCAAGCTGTGGAATTTGGTGCTGTGAGTATATTGCTATCCTTTATGCTATATGTCCTATGAACTCATAAAGTGGATCACCATACCAGAGGCCACCCCTTTAGACTAGAAGAAAAGAACTTTCATTTGAAGCAACGTAGGGGGTTCTTCACTGTCAGGACAGTGAGGTTGTGGAATGCACTGCTGGGTGATGTTGTGATGGCTGATTCAGTTAATGCCTTTAAGAATGGCTTGGATGATTTCTTGGACAGACATAATATCAAAGGCTATTGTGATACTAAGCTCTATAGTTATTATAGATATGGGTATATAGAATTTAATTAAAAGTAGGGAGGGGTGTGTGTATGGATGCTGGGTTTTCATTTGGAGGGCTTGAACTTGATGGACTTTGTCTTTTTTCAACCCAATTTAACTATGTAACTATGTAACTCCATTGTGGATTATTGTGTAAATAAACTAAGTTCCTGGTTAAGCATAAAGAACCACTGGCGCCCAATTCTTGTGCATAAGCACTTTATTACAGTTGCACTTCACCCTGCCTACACACCGTTGCGAGGGCTTGCACCTGAGAAAAAGGTCTCATCCGTGGTACAAATATATTTGAAAGTAAGCTCATAATAGAGACACTGCCACTCAATTTATTATAGCGCTACATATATATATATATATATATCTCAATCAGCTGTTGGGGATCAGAAATAAAAAAGGATGCAGCTTTTCAAAGCACAATTTAGGACACTGACAGAATGTTGGGAAAAAAACTAGAATGGCTTGCCCAATGTCACACTTTAAAAAAAAAAAACAACAATAACAATAACAAAATTATATTTTAAGGGCACCGATGCATTTTTGGTCCTTTTTGCACAAAATATAAACAGTTATTGGCTGCTCACAGTTCAGCAATATTGCCCAACTCCAAACCTGTGGATGGATGCAGACTTCTAGGCTGTACAGGTATGGGATCTTTTATCCAGAATGCTCATACTTTAGGTCTACTAAAAAATTATTTAAACCTTAAATAAGCCCAATAGGATTGTTTTGCCTTCAATAATGATTAAATATATCTCTGTTTGGATAAAGTATAGGGTATTGTTATATTTTTACAGAGAAAAAGAAAATAATTTTTAAACATTTGAATTATTTGGATAAAATGGAGTCCATGGGAGATGGCCTTGCTGTAATTTGGAGCTTACTGGATAACGGGTTTCCTGATAACAGATCCCATACCCATGGACTTTATCATTTAATATCGTTCAGCCCATGTGTGCTTTTGCCATGAGGCAAGGTGAGAAAGGAAAAGCTGACCCTGCCCCTCTGTGACATTCAGTGCAGAATCTCTGTTTTTCTGTCTTTTTTTTAATGGGAAAACTGAGAGCCCTCCTTGGTTCACTACTATAGACCAGGAAAGGTAAATAAAGGAAGAGGGAGCTGGCATCAGTTCTGCCCCTCATCAGATATATGTTTAAAAAAAGTGGAACAGGCCCTGCAGGGTTGCACCAAAAGACAGAGCTTCATGTGTTCAGGGGAAGGTGAGCAGCACATGGGAACTGCCTAGAATTCCTTAGTTTACCCAGATTAACATAAAAATGGAGATGTAAAGCCATCAGTCGGCATAACCTGTCAGAGTTTTATCAGATATGTTGGAGCAAAGGGAATAATTTTGCTCATAAAATGCTGTAGGGTAGAGTAACGATGCAAAACCAAATAGCTGTGTGCAGAGCGGAGTTAATAAGGAGTTCCAGGATATGATTAAAGGCAAAGTTCAAGGAGATTATGATAGCATGTTGAATGGTTTTGCACCCTTAGGACATCAGAGGGTTCTTCTGCATCCAAATGTCAAAATAAAGCTGACATATAAAAAAAAAAAGATATACAGTACAATGCAACTTGTCTTGCTATTTATTTAGTTTTATTTTACTGCTTGTTATTTATACTAATAGAAAGCTAGTTTTCAATGTTAAAATAAAAAATATTTGTATTTTACTCCTAGAACCAATGATGCAAAGGGCAATTTGATTGGTATACTGACAAACCATCTTTAATAAATTATGCAGATTACATGGGTTGGGAATAATGACTTTATTTTGAACAGGTCGCATGTAAATACCACTGTTTTTCTGGGAATAGCAGGATCTTTCTCAGCAATGCAATTACACAAATATTTGTGCTTTGTTTCCTAAATCTCTCCTTTGCTCATATCACCCTGGTCTCTCTCCTCTCATTTCCAGTCAATAAATCCAATTGATTTTCTCTGCTAAGATCCAGATCACCAAACCCTTCTGCGCTGACCTTCAGGCATGTAGTCGTTTCTAACACCGTCATCTTTGACAGCTTCTCTTCCAAATACGTTAGGGAACCCGGGGGTGGGGGGCGGCCAGTTTTATGGAACCATTAATATAATTTGCTCATGATAAAAAAAACAAACCCAACTATTATTGGCTTCCCGAAGACACATCAATAATTCTCATTGCACCACCAATTAAATGCCATCTGATTCATTTATGTCCATGTGACCAATGAGATTGGAACTGTTGGGGGAGTAGAAATTGTCAGTTGGAAAATGAAGCAAGGTGCTGCAAAGAGCGGCTCCGAAAACGATTGATTGTCGTTTTATAAACATGAGTGGTCAGCAAGATGCAGCCTCCAGTTTGGATTTGGTTGTATATTGACTGCTACAGCCTCCTAGTACAGACCCCATTTCTATAAAGCCATGAGTGGTGGGGAACAGGGATATTTATTCTTCAAGGACATGTAATATATTACGTTCAAATCTCTGCAGTGGTCCTGTAATAGTCTTCTGCAGTTCTGCCTAACTACTTCTTATCTGGCTATCACTTCTCTAAGCATGGGCAGTTTGTCTGCCGTGGCCAAGGGTCTAAAGGTGGTCATAGACTTAGAGATCAGCTCGTTAGGCGATGTCGCCAAACAGCGGATCTCTCCCACATTGAAGTGGGCGATATAAGAATGATCCGATCGTGGGCCCTAGGGCCCAACGATCAGATGATCACGATCAAACTGGATTTTTTACCCTGCCTGATCGAGATATCGATCCGGTCTCCCGTTGGATGGCCCCACACACGGGCCAATAAGATGCCGACTCAGTCTGTCGGCAGCTTTTATTGGCCCATGTATTGGGGCCATAAGTACTCTGTACCTCTGTGGTCCAAATGAACTGACAGGCCACCTTTGAGTTGCCAAACTGCATAAATGCATTTATGCACAACTTTATAGTTCTCCTAAAGCTGGAATGCTGTGTGTTGGAAATATCAGATGTCAAGAATGCACTATAAGTACATTATTTTTGTTCTAAGGGGCCTCCTTTGAGGTTGGAAGCTCAGATTACATGCCATTTCTGCCCTGCCCTAAAGCCTGTTTAAATGGAGAGAGAGGGAAGATTCCGTCACACTGAACACCCAGCAGCTTTATGCTACATCAGGGCTCACTGGCAAAATAGGCTGGTGTATATCTGTGTCATTTCTTAATAAAACAGCAAAATATATCTGCACGCCAGTAAGGGCGATATCCTGCTTCTAGACACATTTGGGACAAAACACAACAATGCACTTATGTGTAGAGTCTCAGTAAAAGCAGTAAATTGACATACAGAGAGAATTATGATATTGCCTAGGGTGTTTCACTCAGCAGGGCGCTTAATCATAGGCTTGTATTTCCCACCAGTTATCAGGAGGACTAATGGAGGCTTGGTGGGGGAGACGTCTCAAAGGAAAAAGCAGCCTGGTACTTACAGAACCAATAAATAGCCCAGCACGCAAATGGATATGTGGGTACATGAATCAAATAAACACAAACACTACAAATAATGAAGGACATTCATCATAAAGAACAATTCCATTCACCGAATGGACGGGAAGGCCACAAAAAACTGAACCTGAATGTGTCTAATTCAGCAACATAAAGAAACATAATAATATCATGTAAATATCGATATCAAGTGTGAAAGTAATACACAGTAGAATACATGCCAGAAATAATCCCTCTCCTGGGCATACATTTCACTGTATGTGTTTTAAACTAATAGAAATATAATGCAGTGTTGTCCTGCACTAGTAAAACTGCTGTGTTTGCTTCAGAAACACTACTATTGTTTATATAAATAAGCTGCTGTGTAGCAATGGGGGCAGATATTCAAAGGAGAAAAGGCTCAGATTACACAGCAGATAGCAGATAAGCTCTGTAGAACATAATGGTGTTATCGGTTATCCACTATTTAACCTGTGCCATATAGCCTTTTTTCAATTTCCATCATTGCTACACAGCAACTTGTTTATATGAACTATAGTAGTGTTTCTGAAGCAAACAGATCAGTTTTACCAGTGCCGGGCAATAGTACATGATATTTTCATTACTTTAAAACACTTTCATCTTGGGGTAACTGTTCCTTTAACTTTGATACATATTTTGTTAAGGGCATTTCTTCTCTCTTGCCCAAAATGATTAATCTTTTTTCCTGTTCCTGCTTGCTGTTTCCTGTATAGTTCACCTATACCTGCTGTTCGGCCTGGGGTGAGGGCTGGGAAGAACAGCATACGTTCAATTGACTATAGCAAGACCCTGAGGCTACAGGGGACCCAGGAGGTATTGGGGGACCCATGAGGCCCTAATTAATGAGCAATTTCAACATATATTAGTAAAACAGGAAAACCTCTGGATATCTTGTGGGCCCTAAAATTAATTTGTTTTGGAGCACAGGATCATCTAGTTAAACCACTGGCAAGAAGTGTCTCTTGACGCTCTCCTGCTCAGTGCTATTGCTACCGTGCACTTCCTGACCTAGACTTTGCATCTGGATGTTGGGAATGTCTAAGGATCAATTCAGGGTTATATACAAGTGCTGGAAGCACTTAATTAATTGAAAAACTCTTTATGCTTTATCCTAGGGCCTTGCAAATTGCTTCTAGCTGTATTCTCTTATATAGACATGATGTTATAATATGAGGCATATTGCATGCTTCTTATTTAAGATTTAAGATGCACTCACCATTCTACAATAGTATAAGAATAATCCATCAATAACCATTAGCTGTCCTTTTCCCGTGAGGAAACCTTTTCCAAGACAAACAATATGGCAATATTTCAGTTATCACTTGTCTTGAACCCTTCTTCATGGACAGCAAAGGCAAATTGGTTTTGTGGCCAGTACAGTATATATATATATATATATATATATATATATATATATATATATATATATATATCTGGCATTAAGCAGGAATCAGCCTTGGCAAGCAATATGACAGCTCCCACTCACAGCTGTAAGTAGAAGTTCTTTTGGCAAAACAAAGCCACAACTTGATTGTTCACTGTCAAATAACATATTATAACAAATAAAAGTCTAGTTAATTAAAAACACAAAATCTCTTGACTTGCCAAGAAAGCAGGAATACAGCTATTGATGTAATTGTTAGAGAGCAAACTCTCGGGGGAAACGCAATGTAACATAATGATTGAAGAAAAGTTTCAGACAATGTCGGTACATAAGATCTAATCCCTTGATTGGTCCTTGTCCCCGGGTGATTGTGCAGAAGGGCAACTAATGGAGCTAATGAAAAGGAATTTGTTCTTCCTATTTGTTTAAATTTTCACTAGGAAAACAGGAAACCCAGTTCCATGCACTTAGTGCTGACCCTGTGCGTGTCCCAACAAGGACCTGCCTTTCTTAGAAGTTCATGTATTTCCCAAGCGCTGACAAGCAGTAGAATGGCTCCATATGGAAACCGACTCTGCGCTGAGCAAATGAAAATGATTTTATTTGAGGCTGAAATCAATGAGTAAAGTCATTTTCAAGGAAAGAGTGTTTCCCATTGTAACAGTCTGAGTTGGCTGCAGGTTGACCAGCTCTGCATTGTATATATTTATATGTATAATTGAGGTTTACATGTATCCCAGTAACAATATATTGTTAGATAGTATAACAGAGTAACAATGTTTTTGAATTTCTCATCTTTGGAGAATATAGATGTGTTATATTCTTTTAAATCAAATAAATGTTACATTTGAACTACTTAATTTCCAGAAATGCACCTTCTTCTTCCCAGGAACAATACATGTATCTAGTCAGGGGATTACCCCCCATCAGGTCCGGACTGAGAATTAAAATAGGCCCTGGCATTTCAGGTACACAGAGGCCCAATCACCCCACAAAGAGGCCCAAACAGCCCACACCAGCCCACTAAATACTGACTTTCTATGGCACCTTATAGCAGCCCCTCTGGCATTTGCCAGAACCCACAGGTTGCCAGTCCGGGCCTGCCCCCCATATTCAGTGCAAACTGAAAGAACTGGTTTTGCTTATCGCTGTCTGGTCTTCTGGTTGTGACTCCTGAAACAATGTAGCAGATACCATCTATTTAACAGACCTGGAGGAGAACTGACCTGCTACATTGTTTGAGTCAGAACTGGAGAACAAAAAGTGATAAAGAAATTCTGCTTTCAAATTACAGTGACTTTTGCATTCATTGTTTTTATAAATCATGGGATTATTTTCATGAATATGTATTGAAAAGTTGTTTAGAATTAGATTTTCTTTCTATATTCACAGACAGTTTTAGGCTGGAGACCCACCTTAATTCAGATGCATCTTGTGTGTAGGGTTGCCACCTGGCCAGCATTTTACTGGCCTGGCCAGTAAAAATGATGCTTGATGCCAATGTTATTAATAGATAAAAATGGCAAGAATATAGGAAGGCCGGTATTTTTTTCCAGAAAAGGTGGCAACCCTACTTGTGTGATTGGTTGCACAGAGACTGGTGCATGTGTCTAAACTGAGTGCTAATTAATGATGTAGCTTTAAAGGGTTGTTCACCGTTACAATTAAGTATGATGTAGAGAGTGATATTCTGAGACAATTTGCTATTGATTTTCATTTTTTGTTATTTAGCTTTTTATTCTGCAGCTTTCCAGTGTGCAGTTTCAGCGATCGGGTCGCTAGGGTCCAAATTACCCTAGCAACCATGCCTTGATTTGAAAAAGAGACTGGATTATGAATAAGAGAGGCCTGAATAGAAAGATGAGTAACAAAATGTAGCAGTAACAAGTAAAGAGTCAGAAGAAAACAAATAATTTCAAAACTACAAAAAATGAAGGCCAACTGAAATGTTGGTTAGAATTAACCATTTTACAGCATATTAAAATTTAACTTAAAGGTAACCCAACCCGTTAACATGTGTCTGTACATAAAGGTGACTTTAATAATGGTAAGGTGACTGGGTTGTCCAGGGGCGCTTCTATAATGAGGCCGCCTGAGAATCTCGCCTCAGGCGGCAAAATGCCGGTTAGTTCAAGGGGCGGCATTTGGACTGCTGTGCTGGCGTGCTGCGGACAAGTTAGAGAAAATTTAAATATTCGATGCGTGTAATGCGCCTGCACCGGCGCCTTTCACCGACAGTACTTGTTCCCCTCTGCTGCTGACGGCTGTACTTGCCTACTGCTGCTGACGGCTGCCACAGTGCCGCCCCTGACTCCTGTGATGTGCCTGTGCGGAGTGCGGTCAGTCAGTGCGCGTGCGTCACGTCACGTGACTTGTGTTACGTGCTGTGCTCCGCTGCTCCCTGTCCCTGCTCACATGACGCCGGTGACGTCACTATCTCTAGGGCTGGGTCGCTGGCTTTTGGAGTTTTAGACTGCAGCCTTCAGCAGTGCCTGGATTTGTTGTTGGACTGGTGCCCGTGGTGGCTGGCTGGCTGCTGCATCTGTCTAGGGCCTGAGTTTGTTAACAAGAAGAACCAGGTACTGTACTCACTGTACTTACAGAAAAATTAACAAATATTTGTAATAAATAATACAATAGTTGTACTGCCCCTGTCTGTCTGTTATTTGAATTCCACTCCCACTGTGTGTGTGTCATCAAAAAGTCAAGGCTTAAGTTAAAAAAAAAAAAGTTTAAAAAATTTAAAAAAAAATTGATTTTTTTTTTTAACAAAAAGATGTATGTTCCTTGGTTAATACATAAAGACGAAATTCAACATATTTGTGGAAATTAAGGGGGAAATTTACTAAAAGGCAAAGTGGTTAACGCTAGTGAAAATTCGCCAGCATGACGTCATTTTGGCACTTTGCCTATTTACTAACGGGTGCAGGCGTAAATTTGCCAGGTGAAGTTGCACTCTGAAAAAGGAACGTACCTACGCTAATTCATTAATTTGCAGATTTTACTGAACATTACCTCTTGCGCCAGACTTGACTTCGCCAGCTCAGACCAGGCGACGTTTACATTTTTACACACATAAGAAAGGCATTGTGTGTGGGCGTGGCTTGGGGGTGTGGCTTGGGGCGTGGCACAGGGGGCGCATTGCCATACTTTCGCCTCAGGCAGCAGAAAGGCCAGAATCACCCCTGGGGTTGTCTGGGGCCCATCGGAGGCCGCCACCTTAAAGGAGAATTCAACCCATAACTAAAAAAAAACCCTACCCTATGTAGACCCCCCTCCCTCCTCCCCCCCAGCCAAGCTGCCTCCCCCCCCACGGAAATTCCCCTAACTTTTTACTTACCCCTCAGTGCAGATTCAGGGATCAGCTTTCACGGCAAGGGCTTAACTATAGAGGAAGCAGACCCTGCAGCTGCAGGGGGGCCCAGGAGGCATAGGGGCCCCACGAGGCCCTAATTCATATACAATTTCAATAAATATTGGAGAAACAAGTCAACCTCTAAACATTTTGGGGGCCTGAAAAATAATTTGCTGTGGGGCCCAGTAATATCTAGTTACACCACTGGTTCACGGCAGCCATCTTTCAGGTCTTCAGGATCTAAGACCGAGACTGTCGAATCGGTGCATGCGCAGTTGCAGCAAATTACCGGTCTGCGACAAAATGGATGGAAATTGCCCGAAGCGCCAGAAGAAGACCCAGAAGATGGCTGTGGTGAACTGCGATCCCTAAATCTGCGGGGTAAGTAAAAAGTTAGGGGCATTTGCCCTGAGGGTGGGAGACAGCTAGGCTGGGGGGGAGGGAGAGGGGTCTACGCAGGGTAGGGGGGTAGGGTTTTTTTAATTACGGGTTGAATTCTCCTTTAAGGGAAGCCCACCCGAGCTGTGAATGCCCCCACTCCAGCTCCAGCTCCAAACCTCCCCTTCCCCCATGCACCTCTAGAACCACAAACCAATTCTCCCCTAATCATTCAGGCAGTGGCCTGGGAGGGGGCAGGGTCCATTGGGCTTTATCCTGGTGTCCCATCAGCCCATAGTCATCTTACCCAGCAGAAACGATCAGCATGACCTATAGGTAACTTTAGGGGCGTTATTTATCAAAATCCGAATTTATCTCATTATTTTCTGAAATATACTCTGACCAAATCTGCACGGGTTATTATCAATACAATACATTTTCCTGAAAAAATTCTGTGCTGGAAAAATCGCAAAAAAAGTAGAAATTTCGAATCGTATGAATTTTTTTGATTTTTGCCTGAAAACCACAACATCTTCGGATTTTTGCACGAAACTCAGCGCAGATCAGGTAATTTTCGGGACTTCTCCCATTGACTTGAGCTCCCCATAGACGCAACGTTTCTTCTTGCCAAACGACCGATTTTAGGGAAGTCCGACCAATCCTTCGAAATTATCGTGCGGTTAGTGGGATTCGAATGATCGTACATCTTACGATTTTTCGGCCGACATCTGTCAGGAAATTGATCTGTCAGGTCAAAAAATCTTTATCAGTCCCAGTGCAATGTATCTATGTTTGCAGGGCCAAGCAGGCAGCTCCCCTTTTTTTTCCTGGCAAATTGGTCTTTTTAGTTGATGGTAAATTCGTTTGATCGTTCTGAGAAGATCGTGGTCTCACGATCAGGATCTGATCTTTTAAAAATCTCAACATCTATGGCCAGCTTTATAGACAACCTCGGCAGGTCTGAGATGTTGGATTTTCAGATTCAGACTTTTTCCCTTCCTTGGGGTATAATAATTAATAAATAACCTCCTTAATGTACATGAATATTTTGAAGAGTTGTTTTTTAGCGTCAGTATCACTTTAAGTACAAAGCAGCATATGGGTCAGTAATGTAAGAGATAGGAGCCATCTAGTGGCAGAAATGTAGGTACTACAAGCACTTAGAGATATGACAGCAGTTAAAATGAGATCTGAAGGTGAAATCTCGGCTGAGAGGATCAGAAGGGTGCAAGTGTCTTGTGGGGAATCGCCAGCAGATTTGTGCATCACAGATGTAGTTGGGGGCACGTGACACATCCCTGTGCTTCACACCACAAATAAATCTGCGCTATTTAAAGCCTGTGAAAGGTCCCATTTAGAAAGCTGCTAATGAGTTTACAATACTACAGCTGCTGGTGGAATCAAATCATCATCAGTGGGGCAGAAGCGCCCAGCCGAGCTGAGAGAGGCAGAACAGCGTGTGCACTGGCCCAAGTGTCATGTCATTAGTGGAACCACAGGGCTCAACTGTCATATTAATGCTGTGCTCACTTGCGCAAAGCAAATACACAGTGTAAATGGGATTAAATGTAACTTTATATCACGTTTCTATATTCTCAGCAAGGGAAAATCTTGTTTGTAAATGAATGAGATATTCCTGGGCGTCCGTTTACTAAAGTGCTAAAAATTGTCTATAAACCATCGGCCATTAGCGATGCGAGTATTGTTGCGACAAAATGAACACTGCTCCCATGTTTACTAAAGTACAATGAGACAAATCTGTCTTGTGATAAGTGATGTCATTTCACTGCATAATTAGAAATAAATCATGCCAATTTTATATTGCTACCGCCAATAGCCACATGAGGATAGGACTTCACGGACGTTTTCGGGGTGATCCGATGCACTGCGTCAAATCGCATGCGACGGAAATGAGGTGAATGCATTGTCGGATGAAGTCTCAGTGTTGATCCGACGCGACACGACTGTCGGATGCAGACGCTGCACGCCGTGTAGTCCTACCCTAAAAAAGAATCTATAGGTATGGGATCTGTTATACAGAACAAGGGAAAGTTGTGCTCACCACAAATTTTTAAAAACATTAAGCAGGAGTGCAATGAGGCTGTGACCACAAAATTCACATAGACAAATACAAAAGGTCCTCTGCACTCAACCCATAATCAATATAATAATTTTAATATATAATTAAATATTAAATTAAAGTATTAAATATTAATATTAAATGTAATATGTGGACAAACAATCCCTGTTTTGTTTGAGGGGTAATGCATTTTTAGTAGCTTGAGGCACAGAATGTTTCAATGTCCTTAATATATTGATTATGGGTTGAGTGCAGAGGACCTCTTGTATTTTTTATCTGTTATCCAGAAAACACTGAATTATCTCTCTCAAACAGACTCTATATTAATCAAATAACTCACATTTTTAAAAATGATTACCTTGTACTTGATCCCAACTACGATATAATTAATCCTTATTGCAGGTAAAACAATCTCATTGGGTTTATTTAACCTTTGAATTATTTTTTAGTAGACTAAGTATGGAAATCCAGATTATGGAAGGATCTCTTATCTGGAAAGTCTCAGGTCCTAAGCATTCTGGCTAACAGGTCACATAACTGTATTAACAATTTCTGAATGTTTTATTACTGTAAATATACTTATGGCCAAAAAAAATTGGTGACAATTTTGGCAGTATTTGGCTGCAATTCTGACAATAATCTTTAGCAAACCGTGCAAGACAACTTATGTAGCATGAATGAATGTGCGCCAGAAAATCCACTGGCACTGTAGTAAACCTGCTTTTGTGTTATTTCCACCGCAGGTCACTATCGTTGTCTATTGCACTTTAGTAAATGGAAGTCATGACCTGAGAGTGAAGGGACAAGGAGCAGTGCTTGGAAGAGTAACATTACAGAAGGTGTAGGAGACGCCTGGAATAGTTGCACAAGAGAAGTGGTACAAATAAAATAAAATAAGCAGAAGCTGCCCCAGACAGGTGGCCTTCCCCTAGAGTTTCCTTGTCAGGAGAAAGTCTGTTAAAGTTAAAATGCAGCCGTTACTCCTCCCATCCCATGGAAGCAGCTTCCTAAAAGTGGCTGAAACATTTCTTAGTGGCTGCATGGATCTGTCCCAAGGAAACATACCATCCCTCTGGAAACACTGGCATTATGTTTTGGTCTCCTATATCAGCCTACCACAGACCTTTAGCAATAAAACTCTGTGACTCCAAAGATGCCCCAGTAGCTCCCCATCTTTTTTCTGCTAATTTATAGAACTCAGTGCTGCTGTCACTTACCTGAGCTTAGGGACAGACTCACAATATGTTGTGTGAATATATATACCCTCACTGATACCTGTCCTCATTAATACCTACCCTCCCTAATATCTACCCTTATTAAGACCTACCGTCACTAATGCTCAGACATATATATTACTCTGCATAACTTCCCACAGTCCATGTTATTTCACATGTCAAACTGTGAATTTGAAATGTGCATCTCCCAGCTGTCTGTCTTCCATCTCCTGCTGGATGTCTATAGCTAAACATAGCAAAAACAGGACTCTGTGTATTTAACCCTTTATGGCGGCAAATTGGCCGCGTTAGCACAACCATACCATTGTGTTATTGCCAATTTTATGTTCCTGGTTTCTCTTTATTATAGGCAACGCATCCCTGCTAGACTGTCATACAAGGTGTTAATCCTGCCTAGCTTTTCTGTGCATTAAATGCGAGCTATTCATACATCAACCTCACAGTTGGGGGGGGGAGCACAGTCAGGGAACAGTGATGACACAATAGGGCACATTAACAAGCTCAAGTACAGTGTGCAAAGTGCACTTTCAGATGGAAATGAAATTTTTTAACTAATAATTCAGCATACAAGCTAGTTGCATTTGTTGATCACTGTGGGAATGGTGGGGTGGTACCACCAGCTTCAAGGTTACCCTGCATCAATATGGGTTGGACAGACACAGTGGTACCCAGGACCGCCATCAGAAATCACAGGGCCCCATACGACAAAATTTCCTGGGCCTCTTGGGCTACGCCCGCCGCAAGCCCGACCTACAGGTCCGCCCTCCCCACCCCACAGGTCCACCACACAGTAAAAATAAACAGGGTTAGGGTGCCCACATGTTAATAAAAAATAAAAAAATATTGGTGGTCAGGGCCCCCCATAAAAAAACATTTGTGGTGAGGGCCTCCCATTGTGCGCAGCCCCCCCCCACACGTTATAAGAAGATTGGTCGCCAGGGCCCCCCTTAAACGTCCGTTTCAAAAAAACTTGCCCCCCCAGAAGATTAAAAAAAATTGGTGCCCAGGGCCCCACCACACAACAGGGACCACAAAGGGTTACCTTTAGGGGGGCCCTGCCATGTTGTACTTACTTCATTAGTGTGGCCCACCTGCTGTATGTGAGCTGCCAACTACAGAAGGGAGGAGGGCTTCACTTCTTCCGGTGACGGCATTTTCTTCCCTTATTGGTCACCTGGTAAAGCTGCATGGTGATTGGATGAGCTGGAGGGGAAGTTCAAAACTCAGCTATCCAATCCCTGAGCAGCTCAACTGGGACTTAAACTCTGTGACCAATAAGGGAAAGTAATCGACAGAAGATACCTCCCACTGTGCTCCCGCCCTGCCTTCCCGAAGTCAGCAGCTCTCAGAAAGCAGGGGGGCCCGGCTATAGTTTAGGCCTATAGTTATAGACCACATTGTGCTTTAAGGGAGAACTACAATGGTCATAATAGGTGCTTAATCACCTTTCAACTCTTCTTATTAGACAGGCCTATTAAACACTGGCATTTTTTACCAGAGCTCATCTATCAACACATGTCTGTCATAGTGAGAGTGCTTCTCATTCTTTTAACTGGGTAACATGCAATTTAGGCTGCTTCAACTGCCTTTGTTCACCCTGAGAGAATACTGCAAGGGAAAACTGACTGATACATTGCACAGTCTATATTGTCTTTTGGCCGTGTTCTATAACAGTAATCAAGCGATCAAGCAGCATCTAATATGTTGTTTGTTTGACGGTTAAGTTCAATAGAATAATATATGAGAAAATCTTCTGTATCTGACATCAGATAACTCTCAGCCAGAGATGAAAAAGTGGCCTATAAGGGAAAGAAGAATAAAAAGCATGCTTGTGTTTCATTTGTGCCTGTAAATAAATTCAGTGTGTAAGCCTTAAAATCAATACAGGTATAGGATCCATTATCCAGAAACAGGGGTGCTTCGCCAATGAGGCGAGTTGAGGCTGTTGCCTCAGGCGGCAGCGCCCCAATAGGTACCAGGGGCAGCAAAAATGCTTCTCCTGGTACTTTAAGATCGAATTTCCTGGGGAGGGGGGGCAGCAGCAACTGCTTCTGCCTCAGGCGGCGGAGTGGCCAGGATCACCCCTGTCCGGAAACCTGTTATCCAGAAAGCTCTGAATTACAGAAACACAGTCACCCATAGACTCTATTTTAACCAAGTAATTCAAGCTTGAAAAAAATATTAGCTTTTTCTCTGTAATAATAAAACAGTACCTTGTACTTGATCCCAACTAAGATATAATTAATCCTTACTGGAGACCAAAACAGCCTATTGGGTTTATTTAATATTTAAGTGATTTTTAAGCAGACTTAAGGTATGAATATCCAAATTACTGAAAGATCCGTTATCCGGAATCCCCCCCCCCATTCTGGATAGTAGCTGTATTTATATTAAATATATAGCTATATTAGAGTTCTTTTCTTGCAACCTTGAGGTTCAATTACTATGGTTGCTTATCCCATGGAAGACATAGACATAGAATGGCAGCTCCCACATCTTGCTATGATTGGTAGAATTCTCCAGCGCCTGTCCAATCAGTGTGGAGCAGTGTCAGTAACAGATTACCCCATTACTATGATATTGTCGGCCAGTCACATCACTTAAAGTGATACTGACACTAAAAATGTTCTTATCAAAATATTGTCCCATATCAGCCTGTCAGTTAAAGTTTCTAATGTTAACGGACTCCTGCTGCATAAATATGGCAGCCCCCTCATACAGGAACATGGGGGTAAGACAGGTAATGTAAAAGCATCAAGCAAATACTTTTATGGCAAAATTATAAACAGCATCAGGGGGCACAATTAACAAATACAAGGTACACATCATATACATACATACATATATAAAATATATTTTATAGAGCAACATCATTCTTTTTGCAGTAATACCAAATATTCACTTTTATTATGATACAGTGAGTGCCATTATGAGACAATTTGCTGCTGGTCTATTTCGTCTCTTTCAATGT
The DNA here is from genome assembly GCA_038501925.1 of Xenopus petersii. Lineage (NCBI taxonomy): Eukaryota > Metazoa > Chordata > Amphibia > Anura > Pipidae > Xenopus > Xenopus petersii. Next base: position 40,664,056 of record CM076674.1, read on the forward strand.
AAAATGCTATCTACTTAATGGGTTAAAAAGTACAGGTGTGGGAGCCCTTATCTGGAAACCCGGTATCCAGAAAGTTCACGAATTACGGAAAGGCCATCTCCCATAGACTCAATTTTATCCAAATAATCCAAATGTTTTAAAATGATTTCCTTTTCTCTCTAATAATAATAAAACAGTAGCTTGTACTTGATACAAACTAAGATATAATTATTCCTTATTGGAAGCCTATTGGGTTTATTTTGATTTTCTAGTAGACATACGGGATGAAGATCCAAATTACTGAAAGATCCGTTATCCAGAAAACCCCAGGTCCCAAACATTCTGGATAATAGATCCCATACCTGTACTATGGACTAAAGGACAACGGGCAGGTAGCAGAGGCTTCTGTCTAGGGCATAAATCTTTTTCAGAAATGGGGGGCTCATTATTCTACCAGTTCCTTGTCCCTCTTGTTTCCTGAGTCACCTGGTCTATGTCCTGCCAGGATTAATGATATGGAGGACCCTGAGCAAAGTTCTCACACAGGATAAAGGAAGGAATAATGGAGTTGTAGCAAAGAAAACTTTGTGCCATTGCCCTTACATGTCTGTCATGAGAGTCACCCATAAGCCTGGTGTCAGGTCTAAATTGCTTGTCTGATCACTGATGATCGGACGCGATTGAACAAAAATGACCTGTTTTTTTATTAATCAAACCTAGTGAATTTTTAATTAGAAATTATTCCCCCTTGTAAACATCTCACTTCAAACATTGGCCAAAAACAAGCAAACCCTGTATGAGCTTTACTAAACATGTCTGATTATGTTTACTATACCCCCCACCCCCTACTACTGAGCGTTTTTGCCAATTTGCCATGTTCCTGGTGCTTCAAATATTTCAAAAGTGCTCGTGACCCCTAGTGGTAGATCCTTGGAATATCTTCATCTTAATTTGCAGTACGGCCAGTGTTTTATAATGCACAAGTGTCAATGAGGCATGTGATACACCACTAAGCATTGTTTATAAGGATATATTTTACAAGTTATGCTTGCCTCTTTATATATATATATATATATATATATATATATATATATATATATATATATATATATATATATATATATATATATATATATATATATATATATATATATATATATAGTTCTGGAGGTAGCCGCCACTCTCGACACATGGTTCAAGTTTGCCTGGGTGCAGTATCAAAATTTAAATATATAACAGGAGAGTCTGGATCTCATTGGCCTGTTATATAATATATATACATACACATACATATATATAGTATAGACACTCATATACAGACAAGGAAACGGAAACCCTCACACAGAAGCGAAAGGTTGAACAGACAAATGAAGTTACCTGCGGGCAGCTGCAGTCTCATGAATAGTGGGAATCCCTTTTTCCTGCGCAGTTCAATGTGCTGATATCAGGGTTGCCACCAGGCCGGTATTTTACTGGCCTGGCCGGTAAAAATGATGTTTGATGCCAATGTTATTAATAGGAAAAAATGGCAAGAATATAAGAGGGCCGGGATTTTTTTCCAGAAAAGGTGGCAACCCTAGCTGATATCCTGAGAGATCTGATGGCTGTGGCTCCAAATGAGTGTGGTAGCGGCTCACATCCAGGCAAGGGGACGTCTGCAGTGGAAGCTCAGGCTCTGTGTTCCAGAATAGATGTCAGAGCTTCCGATGATCTGTATATACTCTAAATTCAGCAAGTCCAATTTTGTGTGTGTGAATTTTCCCAAGATCTCTGTCTCTGTGCCTTCCCCTCTGAGCACATGTGGAGAAACACTTGATATGAGCCGGGGTCAGAGGCTACACAGGGAATTTTGTGTGCCAGCTGACATGGCAGTTGAGAGGGCAGAGATGTCACAGAGAATGAGTTCTCTGCTCACAAGGGCTAAGGCTCCCCTTCGGCTGCTTAAGCATATTCCAGCAAGACTTTCGCTGACACTTGTAAAACTATCCCTGCCGTGGAGCATGGGCGCCTGCACAGAGGCCTCGCTGGGGATAGGGGGGAGCGAGTGGGTGCAGACAAGCGGGACTTTTGAACGAGAACTCCATGTTCTTAGCTAACTTGTCACCTGTCACTGAGACACACACTGGAGCCCTGGCTGGGCAAGTTCTAACCATGGAAATAAATTCATCATATCTGCTAACGGCAATGACACACGGGGAGATTTGTACAAGGTGAACGACATGGCAAGGCATTTTGGGGAGATTTGCTGCCCCTACTAAAAGTTCTTATCCTGAGTCATTTCCCTAAAATGAATGTTAATTTGAAACCACACAAACACACACAGTACAGTTATAGGATCTATAATGTGGAATGATTAGCCCAGGGGTGGCCAAAAGATAGATTGGGATCTACCAGTAGACGTTTAGCTGGTGATCAGTAGATCTCATGACACTGTAAAAAACAAAGTGACTAATCCCCCTCTTGTTTCATGCTTTTCATTCATATTATGCTAAGATTACATAAGAAATCGTTGTTAAATATAACAATATACATTTTCTCATAAATCAACATTTAAGTAATATTTTCCATGCTACAGAATACTAACAAAGCTTTTTATGGATGTAGATTATAATGGGACAACGCCACTAAAAGTAGACCTCAGTAAGGGATAAGAGATATTTCCATAATTTGGACCTCCATACCTTAAAGGGGTGGTTTACCTTTTTCTTCAGCTTTCAAATGGGGGTCACTGACCCCATCTAAAAATAAATGCTCTGTGAGGCAACAAATGTATTGATACTTTATATTACTCATTGTTCTATTCAGGCCCTCTCCTATTTATCATCCAGTCTCTTATTCAAATGAATGCCTGGTTGCCAAGGTGATTTGGACCCCAGCAACCAGATTGCTGAAATTGCAAACTGGAGAGCAGCTGAATAAAAAGCTAAATAACTCAAAAACCACAAATAGTAAAAAATGTAAATCAACAGCAAATTGTCTCAGAACATCACTACATCATACTAAAAGTTAACAAGAGTGGGAAAAAAAGTGGACAACCCCCTTTAAGGCATAAGGATCCATATTGCAGAAAGATCCCTTATCCGGACAGAGATAAACTTTTGTTCTTCACCTGCATTTGAAAGCGTTATGTGAGTATTTCAGAAGGAAAGTAAATACTGTACATTATAAACCCTCACCTATTTCCACTAAAGCAGGAGATAAACACAATAATGATATGTAACCTTGTGGGAAGCAGTTAAGGGAGATTAGTCGCCCCGAAGAAGAGGCTATTTATTGCCGGGCGACTAAATCTCCTCGAATCTGAGCGTGTGTCTCTGCTCTTATTGCTGTAAACTAACACTGCTACAAATATTACACCCAAGGCTCAGTGAATGGCTTCCATAGAAGCATTAAAGCAAAGGCAATATTTGCTTTATCAAGGGTCTAATTTAAAATTCGAATTTAAAATCCGAATTTGAAATTTATTCAAATTCAATTTGAGTTTTTCAAAAAATGTGAAATTAGATTTTTGAGATTTATCACACTCGGGCCCTTAAAGAACTCAAATTCGACTCTTCGCCACCTAAAACTTGCCGAATCGATGTTTAAGTCTGGGGCAGATAACAGATAAGCTCTGTAGTATACAATGGAATTCTTCAGAACTTATCTGTTATCTACTGTGTATCCTGTACTTGAATGGCTGCCGGATACAAAAGGGTTTGGTCCTGGCACCCCTGCCCTGCCTGGTGCTCACAGGCGGAGGTCCGGCCACCTCCCTATGTTATTAGCAAATGAAAAAATCCAATGGCACACAGGACTAATGCAACACCTTAGGGGCATATTTATCAAGGGTCGAATTTCGAATTGAAAAAATGTGAAATTTGAATTCAAAAAGACCAAGCAAAGTTTTTTTTGGTCAAACAGGTCCGTTTTCGATCGAATAGGTCCGTATTTAGCCAAATTCCAATCATACGAATCAAAGGAAGTTTTTCCAAATAAAAAAAATTAGATTTTTCGAAGTCCACCAATTGACTCCACATTCTAGGAGGTCCCCCATAGGCTAAAACAGCAATTTGGCAGGTTCATGGTGAGTGGTCAAGTCGAATTTTTAAAGAGACTAATCGAATTTGGACTATTCCCTAGTCAAAAGTACACAAAAATTAGCTCGAAATTCTAATTTTATTCATTCGAAAATTCACCTTGACCTTTTGATAAATCTGTTTATTGCGGAGTGTGGTGCAACGCTGGCAAAATGCATAGCAAGTAGGAATGTACCAAATCCCTATTCACCGAACCCCAAATCTTCCAGGAATGGAGACATAGGATCCCTTATCAGGAAGCATGTTATCCAGAAGCTCAGAATTAAGTGATGGCCATCTCCCATAGAGTCTGTTTTATACTAATAACTGGATAACTATACATTACTGATACAGTCACACATCCATATAAGCCTCAACCCAGCTTAAAGGATAAGTAAACCTTTGAAATAAGCGAATGTAAAATTGATGAGAAAGCTATTCTAAGCACTTGAGAGAGGTTTCTAATATTTTCCGAAGCAGAAGAACATCAGAGTAGCCTCTTTCTTTCTCCTGACAACTTCCTTGACTACTTGGTGGTCAGACTGGTGGAAACTGACCAGCAGGTGGCGCTGTTGTAACAAAATTCATTCATTTGAGTTAACTTTTAGTATGATGTAGAGCAGTGATCCCCAACCAGTAGCTCGTGAGCAACATGTTGCTCTCCAACCCCTTGGATGTTGCTCCCAGTGGCATCAAAGCAGGTGCTTATTTTTGAATTCCAGGCTTGGAGGTAAGTTTTGGTTGTATAAAAAACCAGGTGCACTGCCAAACAAAATGTCAATGTAGGTTGAAAATCCAGATAGGGGCTACTAAATGGACATTCACAGCCCTTATTTGGCATCCAAGGAACATTTTTCAAGCTAGTGTTGCTCCCCAACTCCTTTTACTTCTAAATGTTGCTCGCGGGTTCTAAAGGTTGGGGATCCCTGATGTAGAGATTGATAATCTGAGATAATTTGCACTTTTTATTCAGCAGCTCTCCAGTTTGCAGTTTCGGCAGTCTGGTTGCTAAGGTCCCAATAACCCTAACAACCATGCACCGATTTGAATAAGAGACTGAAATATTAATAGGAGAGGGCCTGCCTAGAAAATTGAGCAATACAAAGTAGCAATATTAATAAAAGAGTAGCCTTAGTGAGCATTTGTTTTTAGATGGGGTCAGTGACTCCTATTTCAAAGCTGGAAAGGGTCAGAAGAAGAAGAAGGCAAATAATTAAAAAACTATAGCAAGTAAACAACGAAGGCCAATCATCATCATCATTTATTTATATAGCGCTGTCAAGATACGCAGTGCTTTTGGAAAAGGTGTTTAAAATTAGCCATTCTAGAACATAATAAAAGTTAATCTAAAGGTGAACCACCCCTTTAATATCTTCGAATAAAAAAAAAAACAAACAATGATTCTAAAATTACAAAAGTGCTTAGAATAGCAGCCTAGTCAATTTTACATTCATTTATTTTAAAAGTTTACTTGTACGTTAAAAAAGGACAAACTAGAATTTTGATTAAATCATGAAAAAAAAATCACGTTTGACTCATTCCAGAGCCTGGACAGTTTCCATATTTCTGCAAGCCATTTGCACTCTCTCTGAAGCCAAGGTAACCCAGAGTGAATAGACTTATCCCTTGGCCTGCAGTTGTCTAGTGAATCTTTTTGATTTAAACAAATGAAGGGGAATGGTGCAATTGCAAGTGTTTCTCAGCCAGGCATCTTCTGAGGTCTCTCTCTCATACAGGTCAGTAAGGGATATACTGGTTTAATAGGACATTATCCCCCAGGTCTTGAGGAACCGGAAAGGCTAACGACATCTCCCCATACAACTAATTCCCAATCCAAGGGATTATACAGTTTTATTAGATGACTCCACAACATTCATTACATGATGCTCCAGGCTTTATGAAATTGGGTTGCAGAGATTTCCCTGCCCTCATTTTATTTAATAGGATTAGGGAATTCTTGGCTCGGCTCCACTGCATTTAACTTTTCCCGTCAAATATCAGTAACATTTGAAAGGATTAAAAAAAAAAAAAAGGTGTTGAGTTTGGAATGGGTCATATGTGCCTGATATAGAAATGAAGTGTCGGATAAATCAAAGTGGCTCTTAACATGGTTTGTAAAGGGAACTCACAGCACCTTTAGGAAAGCCATATGGAACATTTTGGTAACTAGGATAGTGAAAAAATGATTCAAACTCAGAGGGTTTTTATTGTTTCAAGAAGAGATGTGTTTCCCTCCAGGGATGTATTTTGGTCCATCGCCACCCACTAGTGATATGCGGGTTCACCCAAAACTTGCAGTGACCCACGGGTTGAGCACCACTTGGGTGGGTTCGGGTTGAAGTTTGTCCAACCACAGCAGGTTTGAAAAGATACTGGTATGGGTCCTACAATGGCAACATTTTGCAGGGTAGGGTCTGTTGTGGGTTAAAGGTTTGCGGCTTAGGGTCGGGTGCGGGTTTGCGGCTTAGGGTCGGGTATGGGGTTAAAGGGTTTGCGGGTTAATGGTTTGCGGCTTAAGGCCGGGTGCGGGTTAAGGGTTTGCGGGTTAGGGTCAGGAGGGTTAATGGTTAGCGGCTTAGGGTCTGGTGCGGGTTAGGGTAGGGTATGGGGTTAAGGGTTTGCGGGTTAGGGTGGGGTGTGGGTTAAGGGTTTGCGGGTTGAGATTTTCCTGACCTGTACATCACTACCACCTTTCCCCGTAGTCCTCATCAGGGCTTGTGCCGAAGAACCTGCTGTATTGTGCATTCACTGATCAGATTCAGCTACCCCCCTCCACCCCAACCCATATACTGTATCTCAGTTCTTCTACCAGATTCGACCAGAAATTATCTGAAGGTGGCCTAAGAATTAAAAAGGGTAACCCCCCACATAAATTGCAATAATATGAAAAAACGGTGCTCCAGAATAAAATGTAAACGACTCACCAAATAGTGAATGTGGCCCGTGTGCACCATCCCCCGACCCCCAACTTTAGGGAGCGGTACAGCAAAGAATATGAAGAGGAAGCAGGGACGACCGACACTCAAACCCCCCATAAAGCTGCTACCGTCTGACAATTCCTCCAAAAACTGTGCCAGTGTAGATGGAATAGACTCAGCTAGGAGTCCGATGATAAAATAGTCCTCTAATCTAAATGAAAGTGTGTAATGATAATTAAAGGTTTGTATCCCCTTACTTGTCCTACCCATCACCCGCTGTATAAATGTTATTAGTATATGTTTGTTTTTGTGAGCACTTTTATTAGCAGCATCAGATTCAGGTCTGGCTGGTCTCCCAGTCTGGTGTAATGGACAGAGACAGCGGAGGGTCAGGTGCACCGACTTCATCCCATTCCAGCCGAGGTGAGGGCAACTCATTTGAAAAATGGCAAATTAGATTTTAATTGTCTTTCAAAGTTTTAGATTTATTTTTACGTGTTTTCCTCATTGCAGGAATCAGTCTCAACCTTCATGGAGTGACTGGGCACATTAAATAGGCCAACCCTCCAACAAAGCAATAATTATGTACAGTGGGGGTGGAAATAAACACTGCAGATGTTGCTCTTTGCAGGGTAGGGGCTTTAACCGTGGAGTAGTGAGTAAAGTAAGACATGGAGCCCGATGAAGGTGCTGCAGCCATGAGACAATATGTATAATTACAGAAAAGTTAAATCCCTGAAGTTTATGTAAAAATTCTTCCTAGATTTTTTTATATTAGCAGTTGTGACACTAAAATAATGAATCTGATATAACAGCACCACCCCCTGGTCATTTTAAGCAACTGGACAGTCACTAGAAAATTAAAGGGACAGTGCATGCCCCCCTTTTCAACATGAGCTGAATGGATATATTTTGTGTATCGTTAAAAAATATAAAAATATCTATGATTTCTGGCACTAAAAAAAGATTAAGCCAGTACTTCCTATCGCTTCTGGTCCCAGGAGCTGATAAAACAAATAACCAGTCCACTGAGAGGCCCCTAATAATGTTCAAAAGCTGCTGCTTATATAAGGGAGATGTTTTGTTTGTTTGCTTAAAGTAACTAAAGTAAAAATAAAAGCTAGGCAAATAGACTGTGCAAAATAAAACATGTTTTCAATATAGTCAGAAATGTAATGTATAAAGGCTGGAGTGATTGAATGTCTAACATAACATTACACAACACTACTTCCTGCTTTTCAGCTCTCTTGGATTCCACTAATTGGTGACCAGACTTGAGGGGGGTCATATCTGTTGCTTTTGAATCTGAGCTGAATTCTGAGGATCAATTGCAAACTCACTGAACAGTTATGTCCCTTGTGGACTAACTCAGAGTTAGAGAGCTGAAAAGCAGGAAGTAGTGTTCTGGCTGTTATGTTAGACATCCAGTCACTCCAGCCTTTATACATTACATTTTTGCCTAAATAATTATATTAGAAACATTTATTTTGCACAGCCTATTTACAGTTTTATATTATTTTTACACTGAACTGTTCCTTTAAAGGTAGATAGAGAGCTCTAAACAAATGGTTTCAGGACAAGTCCTATTTAATGTGCTAATTTTTAACAAAGGTGTTTTGTGTGTGTGTGTGTGTATACTGTCCTTTTCATTTCAAATTCTTGTGAAGTTTTAGTTCAGGAAAAGCCAGTGGACTGGCATCTGGCAATTGGGGCAACTTAACTCTGCTGCTTCATGTGGGAGAATGAGCCAGATAACCCGACAGGGACAGACTAATGGTTCTCCTAGTGCAGGGCTGTAAATCTGGTGACCCCAACCTCCTTGTGTGGCCCCTCACCTACCTGCTATGTCAGCTTACCATATGTAAGAATTAAAAGGTATCACTACAGACATGAACTGGTCCCTGTATTGTTTAAACCTCAAATTCAGACTGTAATCCCCTGTACTGTTCACAACTGAGACCCAGACTGAAACTGCCCACATTGTTCACACTTTATACAAAATGCTTATGAGGCACCAGCACTGTGTCAGTGTATATAGTACATCTTAGAGTGGTCCTGATAGGTTTCCCTGTCTCTTGCTCTGTTCTGCCTGCCCTATGCTCCCTGTGTGTGCCCTGCTCTGCCTGTGGCACATAAGCCTGGTATTTGTTCTGGGGGGGTTTGTTAGCATTTGAAAATAAATTATTGTTAGGGGCCTCTAAGGTGTTTAATCAAGTGCTGGGGGTGCTGTGTTATCCAAGGGGTAGAGGAAGCATATGGATTTAAAGGTATGTCTTAATATGATATATAAGTGATAAGTGATATCCCTGCAGTGAGCACCAACCATTTGGTTTTTTTGCGTGCAACCATCATTAATATGGACATGATCTTATGATAACATGGGTGTGGTTTAAAGTGGATGTGGTTCAAAAAATCCACCCTCCACCATGTAGGCTGGAAAATTTTCGGCCCTCTACAGCACAGAAGTTGGACAGCAGTGCCCTAGTGTAAGGATTAGAGTCCTGTTCTGGGCCCAGTACCTGTGGAATACAGAGCAGTTTCCTTTGGCTTCTCTAGTTTCCTCCCCACACTCAAAAACACACAGGCAGGTTAATGAAAGTGACCGTAGCAAATGTGACAGGGACTCGCGAATACTCAACCAGCTATACAGCGAGATTTAGATTTAGGCACAAATATAGGCAGCTTAGGTTGTAGTTCCATTGACCATGGACAGAGAAATGTGTCTGTAGGCGAGTGGGATAATTGGAGGGTCATTTGTTATTATTTTCAAACAGAGAGGGTTAGTACATAGTGGGAACAAGAAATTACACATCAGTTAATTTGTTTAAAACATTTTATTACACTTTGACACCCCTGAGAAAGACAGTCTTTGCCTCCCCTTCCCGCCCCACCCCCACAAAAAAAAAAAAAAAAGAATATTCCTATTCTTAATCTTTTGGGTGTTCAAAACCTTCCAGCAGTTAAGAGGTTAATACAATTCAACCTCCGTGCAGAAGGAACAAGTAAAATTATTCACCCAATATGGGAGAATGAAAATGAAGGGGAACAAAGAAATTGATTGTGACAGCACAGGTGATCACTGCTGGACATGGCACTCATCATCATCATCATCATCATCATTATTACTACACACATATAGGGCTTTGCATAGAAAATACTTTGGTATTGTTTGGTTTTAATCCTCTCCAATGACTTGTGCCAGATTTTTCATTGGGGCAGACATTTATCATCAGTCAGAAAGTCTAATCCGGGCACAGAGAATCCACCCCAGCAAACTGGCACAGAAGAGGGTGCATTGCTGCCCAGACTACTGAACGCTGCATAGACATGGATTCCAGGTGGACTTGGGTTACAACAAACCTATTCAGCGTGTATTCTTGGCAGGTGTAGAGTAGTCACCTCTATACTCCTGTGCCTCCATAATAAACCCACAATTGCCATCAGAGATAATGTGCAAATCCGGCCGCCTAAAAAGGCTTCAGAGGGTTTTAATAGTAACACAAAAAATCTAAATAGCCAATCCACGTCCTACATAGGAAATACACTGTAAAAAAAATATTTAATAAAAACAGATAAAACACATTTATTGCACTTGCAAACCATTTTAAATATCAGCCAGATAGCAAAGCCCTGAAGCCTGTGTCGTTGCAACACTTCATGGAAAATGAAGCAACATAAAAGCACCATCGCGGATTAGAAGTTCCCAAGCAGAGAAGTGGTCATGGAAGAGTCAGTGCTCGGCGGGTGCCCACTGTCCTATCAGGAGATGCTGCATCTGGTTCTCTGATCTGTCCCAGAAAGCTCTGGATCCTCAGAACAAAACGGAAATGGGCTTTGGGTCCATGTGAAAATTTCTTTGGTACATCCATTTGCCTTTAGAACCCTGTTTGTATCACGTGCAATAGGAGTAACATTCCTTGGACAAGTGACAGTCAGTGTGGGCCTTGTAGTGCTATACAAAAAACACTCAGCCCTTGTAAAGCAAAGGTATTAGAGACCAATGTGAGCTAGCCTCCCTAGATTCTCCTGGGTCTCGGAAGAGGAGCTGATCCTTATTATGGGCAGAAGGAATTTCCTAATTCTCCTACAGAAGGTTACACTTTAGTGGGGGTGAAAGCCAAACCTTTAGAGTTGGACGTACAGTATTAGAAGAGCTATGGGAATCTCCAGTCCAATATATACTCATGATTGCATATACACAGCATGTACAATAATTTAACACCTTTCCTGTACAGAAATACTGGTTTGAACCCCCTTTGTCAATTTGAGTAGGCCAATAAAAGAAAGGTCCAGTTTTGAGGTCGTCACTGCCTTAAAGTCATTTCCACTGAGCAGACCATTAAAATCCAGAACAGACACAGGCCCCCGACTTACAGTTCAGCAATGATCAAGACTCTGAACGTTGCCATTTGTGCCCTCAGTCAACATGAGGGAAGCGATTAGCCAATGAAACGGCACTCCATGTTAATGCTTTCTACTCCTTTGGTATGGGAAATGTTTTCTGCCACCCTACAACCTGAGGAACAGTCCTGAATTCTTAAATATACTCACTGACCTCTTGTTTTGCCCTCAATAAACACATCAGTGGTGGAAGCCAGAAAGAATCAGCCATTATATTGTCAGTTATCAGCCGGCTAGTCCATATGGGCTAGTTCTCCTGGGGGATGTCAGTGTGTCCTTGTTTCCCTCCCTCCCAAATGTTGGGTCAATGTAGTTTGAACTTTAAGGCTGGCCCTTGGCTGTTCTTTCCGCTTCCCTTTGGAGGATTCTTTGGCAGTGCAAGGGATGTGGATGTAGAACAGATTAAGCCTCTGATGCAGCCTGGGGCTTGAGCTCAGCTTTTTCCATGGCAGTCCCATATTGGTAAGAGCGTTTAAAGAAGCCGAGCTGTATGGGGGAAGGGGAGAATAATGAAAACATGACATTTAGTTAATGGATCACTAGAACATGCAAGAAATATACAATAAATGTACAATGCCAGTAAACCAATGTGAGTGCACAGTAAAAACCTTTTCTGAAAATGTCCTTCACATCAGTTGTTTCTTAGGGTATTGACAGAAATCGGCGACAAATCACCTCTTCTTCGGGGAGACAGACAATCCCCCCGAACTGCCTTCCTGCCAGCTAGAATAAAATATCACCAGCGGGATGGCACTCGCGGCGCTTAGTTTTCCGAAGTCACGCGAAGTTGCCTCACGAGGAAACTTCGGAAAACGAAGCGCCGCAAGTGCCATCCCAGTGACGATTTTTCATTATAGCCGGCGGGAAAGTAGGGGAAGGCAGTTTGGCAAAATTGTCGCCCCGAAGAAGAGGCGATTTGTCACCGGATCAACTAATCTCCCCGAATCTGCCCGTGTGCCCTTACCCTAATAAGGCTTCCAGCCTGTTCTTGCCCGCCAACAGCAGCTCAGAGAATACCAATGATATATTTTAAGTGCTCTCTGGGAATTGGTATATTAAAGGGGACGTTTGCGAAGATTCTCATTCATCCAGGTCATGCTATATCTGTAGAAATAAGTCAAATCAACTGGACTTGCTGTGTTTTTTCCTAACTCACAAGTTATTCTGAATTGAGAAAGCCAGTTGGATGACTGGTGAAACGTCTTCAAGGAAAAAACACAAGTCCAGTTGATTTGACATATTTCTACAGATATTAAAGGGGACACACATCATTTAACAAAAGAACAGAGTGCTCTTCTGCAATTTCAATTTTACAATGTCATGATATAAACAAGTTTTATACTGCTAACATTATGGAGGTCTAACCTGCTGCTTGGTCAAGGAGAGGACACAGCAATATCAGAAAAGGAAGCGTCTTTGGTTCCTTTACTGCTCAGGATTGTCACTCCGTGGTATGAGAGGTATATGTGACAGAACATTGCAGGTAAGTATTATGTTACAATTTAGATTATATTACATTGTAAAGTCACATTAGGGTTTATGCCCCCTTCAATAAACACCCTGATTATTTTTGTCCCGGTCCATATTTAGAGGAAGAGTTCCTTTTGGGGCATAATTTAGGTTGTGAAATAAAGTTGAAAGAGAAGGCTGTAATCTCTTCTCTCTCTAGCCTCCAATGACCAAGGCAGCCTTATATTCTTATCTGGGTTCAGTTTTGAGAACTTATATACATAAAGGTTTAGCCTACCACTGACATGTGATCCAAACAGACGCATATAGGACCTGAGTATTCTGGATAATGTACACCCACCAAGGCAACGTTATTTTGTGCCACTCAATTCAACGTTAAATGAAATACACTTACCTTATACAGGACATATATAAGCAATGCAAGCAGGAGAAGTCCAATTAGAATAGCCAATATAATGATCCATAGAGGGACTCCATAGCTACTTTCAGGTTTGGCCCAGTGAATTGCAGTGTCCACCTAAGAGAACCCCAAAATGTCCAGTTTTAGAGCAAGAACACTTTCAAATGTTTTGAAAAATAAAAAACTGGCATTTAAACTTGAATAATGGGTAAGTAAACCCACAAATAAAATGGAATCCTAAGCAATTCTCCAGTTTTAAAGTTATTTGTAAATAAAGTTATTGCTGAAAACAGCCTGTCTTTTCCTGCACTGTGTGTTCTGTCTCTTGAATCACTGCATCAGATCTCAACCTTGCATACTTCTTCACAGCGCTGTCAATCAGCTGCTACCTGATATACTGTTTCAAAAGCCAGAACCAGCAAACCAGATTGTGCAGTTTAAATTTACCATTGAAACGGTTTAATGAATATTTATATATAGTAGTAGAAAGCTGCTTAGAATTACAATTTCTTTCATTAGACAGATATTCATTTTATGTGCCCTTTAAGCAACTGTAGTGCCAGTTATACACACAAAAGCATCAGTCTGAAGGGCGACAGAAGGAATGAACACGGGATAGTTTACCTGATGTGTCCCTTTAGGATACACGTGGGGGAGAATTTTGTACGGCAGCTTCTGTATATGATAGAGTGCGTCACACTGAAGAGTGAATCCCTGGTTTTCCTTCTGAAAGAATATAAGCAACAGCAAATGAGAATTGGTTTGGCCACAATAAAAATAACAGAAGGGATGCTGGGAACTGCACCATACAGTACAGATCCTGGTCCCATACCAATAAGATTACTTTCTGCAACACCATCTAACTCAGTGTTTAAGCAATGAGGTTTTAGTGAATGGAAGAAAAATCTAATTGTGTATCTGCTCGTTGCAGAAGCATGTAGGAAGCCATATTAGCTGGAGTAGTTTCATGCACAGCTATGTACCAGCAGCAAGAGGAACCTGCAATTTAACCCTTCCTTACAGGTTTCATGGACTTGTTGCAGTTCATCTTTCTGGCCACTAGATGGAACATGAATACTAAGTTAGAAAATTGGACACTGTTGGAAACATTTTTTCAAGGGGTGGTTCACCTTTAAATTCACTTTTAGTATGTTACAGAATGGCCAATTCTAAGCAAATTTTCAATTATTCCTCTATTTTTCATAGTTTTTAACTTTCCATCTTCTACAGACTGTCTCCAGCTTTCAAATAGGGGTCACTGACCCCATATAAAAAAAACAAAAACTCTATAAGGCAACACATTTATGGTTATTGATACTTATATTTGTATTCAGCGACAAATCTCCTCTTCCTCGGGGCGGCTAATCTCCCCGCACTGCCTCCCGTCAACTAGAGTGTAAATCGCCGGTGGGATGGCACCTGGAATGCTTCATTTTCCAAAGTCGCCAAGAGGAAAACGAAGCAGTCTGAGTGCCATCCTGCCGCCGATTTCCATTATAGCTAGAGGAAGGCAGTTCTGGGAGATTAGTCGCCCCGAAGAAGAGGAGATTTGTCGCCGGGCGACTAATTTCCCTGAATCTAAGGGTGTGCCCTCACCCTTATTCATATTCCAGTGTCATTTTAAATCAAAAAAGCTCTCCAGTTTTTAAGTTTGCAATCTGGTTGCTAGGGCCTAAATGACTAGCAACCAGACTGCAAAATTAACAACTGCAGAGCTACTGAATAATACTGAAAAAAAAAAAAAAAAAAGAAAACCAATTGAAAATGGTCTCAGAATATCCCTGTCTACATCATACTTAAAGTTAACTCAAAGGTGAACAACCCTGTTAAATGAACCTGCCTGATGTCATTGCAGATTTTACTTTTTCGTGTTGCTCTTTGATCTATGCCTGGACACATGTTGTCAGGAACAAACTGCACCACAAGATCAACCTCAGCAGGTCAAAGGCTCAGAAGCCTCTTTTATATCTGCCACAGAGGCATCATTACAGGTTGCTTCAATGGTGGCAATTCGGGTTCTCTGAGCCCTCTACAAACATCAAAAGCCTTCTGCCCCAGTGATGGCTGACTCTGAATAGCAGCATCCCCCAGCTGACAGTTGTTGTGGACCCCCCCAATCCCCTGTTCACAAGTATCACATCCCTATCAGTGAGTAAAACACGTGAATCAGGGACAGACAAACCTCCACTCAAAGTGCCTCCTCCCCACCATTTGGTGAAAATGTTAATATCAGGGCACACAGACAAAAAGAGGATGGTTTAATCCATTTACCTGCATGAAGGTGTTGGCCCATACGAGGAAATTCACCCTCAGGATGGCTCGCTTTTGTTTCTCTAGTGGCCCAACATCACAGTGTAGATGGAAGCAGTCCACATGGGGTTCATTGCATTTCTATTTAAAAACAGAACCTTGTTAAAATCTATATACAGAGTCAGAGCAAAGACTGAAATAATCAGCAAATTAAATAATGTACAGTATGCATTTTCCTTTCCATAAAAGCACAGTAACCAAACAGAACAGTTTTTACACAATAGTTCGTGACATGCTGTAAAATTATTATTTTTAAACCGTGCCCCTAACTAACAGCATCGCCGGCCTGCATAATCCAGTAGCAGAACTTGAGGGGCCAGGGCCGCTTTCTTCTCCAGCTGATTCAGCAGTTGTGGATAGGTGAACAACCTATGGGATGTGTTTAAAGAGGCAGCTTGTAATAATATGTCCCTGACTTTCCAAATGACCTGATAACCATAAGGCAAAGAACCCAGATGGAGGGATGAACTCCTCCGCCAACTCCTCAGTAGCAAAATTACACTTTTCTTTGGGTGAAAAGTTATGTCTCGCTTCCATTGCTTCTGTGGGGTTGATCTTAACCAGCACAGCATCATCTAGAACATGGATGGTTCTGCTTCATTGGCCTTATTCAAAGTAACCAACATTTCAGCTTCTTCAATTATATATAAAAATGCTAACAATATGCAGAGTATGCACTGGTCTACACTAGTGATGGGTGAATCATTTCACTAGACACTAATTTACAGTGAATTTCCATAAGCAAATTAATTCACGAAACTGAGGATCCAATTCGCAAGCGAAAAATCTGGCAGGTCAAAAAAAAAAAAAAAAAATTGGTCAGCTTCAAAATTGGTGTGTGCATAAAAATTGTTATGTGTCAAAATTATTCAGATGCCCATTGACCAAATAGTCGTGTGTATAAAAATTGTCGATCGCGTCAATATAATTTTGACGCCCATTGACACAGATTAGCCCATCACTAGTCTACACTTTTGGAACTTCTACAAAAACTGACAAAGGTTAAAAGACAAGCACTTTCATACAATATACACAACAGAGTAATCTGTTGGCTTCTGTAGCTCCTTGTTAGTGGATAACTTTATTGCTCAATGCTTCTTTTCCTGACTTACCAAAACATTAGAAGATCCTGAGATGAGTCGGGCAGTGTCTCGCCTTTCCACGTGATGGACGGTTTTGGGATTCAGCGTTGGTGGGTGGTCCGTGGGTGAATGCTAACAGATGGGGATGTTGTTAACGTTTCATTATATATACGGCATGGATCTAATACAAGTAACGTTTTTTCAGCTCTTAAAAGTCTGAGGTAAAATCAAAGCCAGGTTTATCCAGTATTTACACTACTACAGCATCACGCACAAACACTTAAACAAAAACCACATGAACTCACCTGTAGATGTAGGGCATTAGCTGGGTGATTGGAGGTGCAGTTAGTCAAACCTTGCACAGCATAAGACATCACATACATAGCATATTCCTTGTTGACTCTCATTGGACATCTCAGTTCCAGGATTCCTTGACTGATGGAACTTGGCCCAAAGTTGACCAGCTAAAGGAAGAATAGGAATTCATATGTGAGACCCTGTAATGTTCCTTTTATTGCAACCCCCGACCCCAAATATAATGTGACAGAAAATAACAGCATTAA
This sequence comes from Xenopus petersii, assembly GCA_038501925.1. Classification (NCBI taxonomy): domain Eukaryota; kingdom Metazoa; phylum Chordata; class Amphibia; order Anura; family Pipidae; genus Xenopus; species Xenopus petersii. The sequence goes on from CM076674.1 coordinate 40,681,237, forward strand.
TAAAGCTTGTGTAAGAAACTAGCCTTCAATGGCAGTAGAAAAGTGCAGGTAATTATGTGATGACAGGATGCTGCCGGAGTAATGTTTTTGTGTGGCATGTTCTGGGTTTTTCCCCCTTACCTCATACACATGTTTGACCTCTGGACCTGCCTCTTGTCCGGTCACGGGATTCCTGCCAGGTTTCCAGTTTGCAACAGGGAAGATAACACTATCTGGCTTTGAGGCACTGAACACAAAGAAAAGGGTTGCTTTATAAAATAGAAAAGTGATTAGGAAGGGATTTAATCAGAGAGCGGAAAAAAGGAAGAGCCGTTTTCCTTGCTCCAGTTCTAGCACCCAAATACTACAGCTGCAAAACCAGTAAGCGCATGGGTTGCCCTTTTCTGTTTCAGCTCTTGTGACTATTACTATTGTCATAACTTCATTTTTTAATTGGGGGATGAGGGTGGGCCCAGCATATTACGGCACTGAAAGGATCTCTGCTTCACTTACCCGAAAAATGACACTGTACTGTGGGCTTCAACATTCAACGCCAAGTGCACCGTCTCACTTTGGGAGTTATTTTGATTTTTGCTGCCAAGACAAAATGAGATGCTTAGAGCAAAGCTCAGCCGCAGTTAAACACACACACAAACGCAACACAGTAAACAGGAGGCATTTAGGGGATTGGCTTTCATAACAGAAAAACCTAAAGAGGCCAATTCAACTGTGACAAAATATTAATCTGTAGGATCTCCAACGCATGCAGTCTGGTTCTTTTCCAATACTCAGATGCCTGTATGCATGGGTGAAGGAAAATAAAACATGGAAATGTACCTGCGGATCTGGAAGTCAAACTGAACTTTATGGCTGGAGTCACGCAGATGTGGCACTGTGAATCTCAGACCCCCTGCAAGCTATAGAAAACAAATTTATTGAAAAAGTGACCAAACAAAATAGACAAGTTAAAAACTCTGAAATAACCAAAAGCGATTCACCTGTTAGACTTGACCCGAACAAAAAGGACTAATATAAAATGTAATAAAAAAAAGCCATATTTTTTTGTAAAATAATGATACTAATGGATCATTGTATTGAATTTACATTTTCCCCCTCTCCTTCTCACCCCTTTAACCAGGGGAGTCAGTTTAAATAACTTGGTATATGATGGGCCCTTCTCTTCCCCAAACTGAAGTCTGTATATCTCCGGTGTACAGTTAAGGAAGTGTTTAATATAAAGAGTATCAGCAGGAAGGTAGTTTGATCAACTTCCAAAAACTTACACTGGCCCCTGCCTTCATTGGGTTTCCTAGGTCACAGATGACCAGTCGGGTCTGATTCTCCATCTCGTAAGCACAAGGTAAAATCAAGAGATGCTGCAATGAGAAATCACACAAGGATTTAGAGACCGGGAGCAAGCAAGACAATTCTGTTTATACTAGTGTATATGGCATGAAGTAACATCTCACCTGTCCAACTCATGCCCCGACAGCTTCAAATAAAATACAAAGCAATTTTTAAGGAACAGTTCAGTGTAAAAATAAAAATTGGATAAATAGATAGTATGCGAAAAATAAAAAATGTTTCTAATATAATTAATTAGCCAAAAATGTAATGTATAAAGGCTGGAGTGACTGGATGTCTAACATAATAGCCAGAACACTACTTCCTGCTTTTCAGCTCTCTGTGAGTTAGTCAGCGACTTTAAAGGAGAAGGAAAGCTACGGGGGCATTTTATTGCCAATAGATTAGCTGCATTAGTGCAAGCTAGAATGCTATATTTATTCTGTAGAATATTTTACCATACCGGAGTAAAAAGCTCTAGAAACTCTGTTTGTTTAGGATAGCAGCTGCAGTATTAACATGGTGTGACATCACTTCCTGCCTGAGTCTTACCCTGCTCTGGACTTAGATTACAGTAGAAAAGGGAGGGGTGGGGGAGAGGCGCAAACTGAGCATGCTCTTGCCCAGGGCAATGAGGTTTAAGCTGAAGGCAGGAAGTCTGATACAGAAGCCCATGTGTACACAATAGAAGGAAAGAAATGCTGTGTTTCTTTTGACAGGGGATTCAGAGCAGCACTACTTTGGGGGTTTACTGGTATATTTAGATGGACCTTTCTGATAAGGCTTACTTAGTTTTAACCTTTTATTCTCCTTTAAGGGGGGGGGTACATGGTACATAACTGTTCAGTGAGTTTGCAATTAATCCTCAGCATTCAGCTCAGATTCATAAGCAACAGATATGACCCATCGGCCCCCTATCAAGTCTCTGAATTGGTTACTGCCTGGTAACCAATCAGTGGAAACCAAGAACTACAAAACAGAAAGTAGTGTTCTGTTATGTTAGAAATCCAGTCATTCCAGTCTTTATACATTACATTTTTGGCTAACTGACTATATTAGAAACATTTTTTATTTTGCATGGGCTAACTATTTACCCAGTTTTTATTTTTATGCTGAACATTTCCTTTAATATGAAAACACCTGAATATCCTTATGTAATAATAACCCCTCTTCTTTTATTAATGCCCCATCTTAATTCTGCCTTTCCTCTAGCCCTATGCAAATACAGTGCCAAAAACAGCTGCAATCGTACAAGCAACGGCAACAGAGTTTCAACATAATTGAATCTTCCTCATCCTTGGCATTATTCTAACCTTGGACGTTCCAGGTCTCTTCTTACCTCATTGTTCCTCACTATGCCACTGTACTCTGCCTCTGGGGGCAATGTGACATACAGTTCCGCTTCGTAGGCTCCTCCCCCAAGGTTCTGAGCATTGAAGAACAATGTCAAGAAGTTCTCGTCTCCAAGATATACAGATTTCCGGTCACTGCAACATAAAGCATGGAGTATGTATTACTAACTGCACAGGTTACAATGGAATGGATAGACTGCCAAAATGACAATAGTGGGCTCCCATGTGTTCTACCAACCAAATATTATATAGAGTTCTCAACAGCAATATCACTTGATGGAGGTAAATAGGAAGCCAATTAAAAGTTGCCACTTAAAGGGGAACTAAAGTCTAAAATAGAATACTAGAAATGCTGTATTTTGTATACAAACCTTAACCTTAACTTACTGCACCAGAAGCCTAGTTAAACAAATGATTTATGATTTATGCTTTCAAAGTTGGCCACAGGGGGTCACCATCTTGTAACTTTGTTAAAGGGATCCTGTCAGCGGAAAACATGTTTTTATCAAAACGCATCAGTTAATAGTGCTACTCCGACAGAATTCTGCACTGAAATCCATTTCTCAAAAGAGCAAACAGATTTTTTTATATTCAATTTTGAAATCTGACATGGGGCTAGACATTATGTCAATTTCCCAGCTGCCCCCAGTCATGTAACTTGTGCCTGCACTTTAGGAGAGAAATGCTTTCTGGCAAGCTGCTGTTTTTCCTTCTCAATGTAGCTGAATGTGTCTCAGTGGGACATGGGTTTTTACTATTGAGTATTGTTCTTAGATCTAGCAGGCAGCTGTTATCTTGTGTTAGGGAGCTGCTATCTGGTTACCTTCCCATTGTTCTTTTGTTTGGCTGCTGGGGGGAAAAAGGGAGGGGGGTGATATCACTCTAACGTGCAGTACAGCAGTAAAGAGTGATTGAAGTTTATCAGAGCAAAAGTCACATGACTTGGGGCAGCTGGGAAATTGACAATATGTCTAGCCCCATGTCAGATTTCAAAATTGAATATAAAAAAAAATCTGTTTGGTCTTTTGAGAAATGGATTTCAGTGCAGAATTCTACTGGAGCAGCACTATTAACTGATTCATTTTGAAAAAAAATTTTTTTCCCCATGACAGTATCCCTTTAAACATCTTTGCAAGACCAAGACCACGCACATGCTCAGTGTGGTTTGGGCTACTGCTTATGGTTTGTCTACATTTTTTAAAACAGCACAAGTCAAATATCTGCCAGAAGCCGGTACAACATGACTGATTAATAATCAGAATATACTGACTGCTCTGGGCCTCTGTTGTCATGTAATCTAATGTGGATTTTATAGTTGTTGTATTGTTTAACACACTTTCTACAACTCTGCAGACCCAGAGGCTGCAGCAAAATAATCCTTCAATTAGAATCCCAGTATCTCTCTTTAAATCAGGCTCCATGATCTTTGTCCCTGCCACTTGAGATGGAAACATTAAAGGGGATATAAAGGCAAAAATAAAATCCAATACGAATCTCTACACAGTTGCCGACTGCTCTACAGGGAAACAAACAAAGCTGCTTTAGTTCTGCACGGCTGGGAAGGCGGGGGCTCCCCCTGCTGTTCATAAGTATGATTGTTTCCCTGCAGAGCAGTTCGGGACCGTCTGTAGTTTCCTATCCACAGCAGTCAGACCAAGTAAAATGAAGGGGGAATTTCACTAAATACAGTCAGGTTTCTTATAAAAAATGGTAGACATTAAAAAATTGAATTTTAATTATTTTTTGCCTTTACATTCCCTTTAAGTTGTTATTGTTACATTGTTGCCAGAAAAATAAAACACATTGAAGGGTCATGGTATTTGCAGCGTTCAAAGCACTTCTTGCAGCAGAAACCACTACTTTGCTTCACACCTCATTCTACTGAATGGGAAGTAGCTGTGATTTGCAAATCTTTCTTATTTTAACTCCCCAAAAGAATTCAAACCAGAGTAAGGGCTGCAGCTGTGAAAGGTGGCTAATGAGGTCAGTGGGGTGCTGTAAACTGCCATGGACCAGCACTCTACACTGGGCCTCTATGGGAATATTTGGGCCTAAAGCTGGCCATAGACGCAAAGATCTGATTGTACGAATTGATGATTCGTATGATTTTCGGATCGTGTGTAGAGTCCCGACATTTTTCGTCTGGCTGAGATCGGTCGTTTGGTCGATCAGACAGGTTAAAAGATTTGTCGGCTGCCGATAATATCTCTGCGTTTATTGCCGATCGTACGATTTTCAGTGGGAGACGGTCACCAGTTTTGTTGGACATAACTTTCGTACGATTGCTGTCAGGGGCAGAACATCGGCTGTTCTTTTACTACTTTATTTGATCTGAAAGGTTCGTGGCAGGTCGGGAGATGGGGAAGTCCGATCATTCGATGATTTGTACGATCGGATCTTTGTGCCTATGGCCAGCTTTATTGTGCTTGAAATAGCAGTGCCTAATATAAATGTCAGTCCAGACATGAGTTCCATTCTGAAGACCATTTTGAGTTTAAATTTGATGGCAATTCTAATGATACCCCTAAAAGCCCAATTGAAGGCCCTGGATATTCTTGAAATGAGGGGCTAAATTTTAAAGACTATTGGGCTAACAGGGCCCTGATTGAATGCAATACGTTTAGAGTTGTTAGTCTAAAAAACAAAGCTCTAAATATTAAAATGAATGGGTTTACTGTTCTATTATTAAAATAGCTACAATATCAGCCATAAAGCTTGACAGGACGACTCCTTTTCTGGGAAAATTGAAGAGAACAAAACTGATGACTTCACAGCTGGCCCTTAGGGTTAGTATTACTAAACATTACATATTGTCCCCAGGGACTCGGCTGAATTATGTTAATGGCAGTGCCCCTTGAAGCACTAACATACTGGCAACAAAATCTACTTTTAAAGTTTAATAATGTAAATGTAAACCACTGATTTATAACGTGTGCGACTGGGAAAGGTGACCTGCTAGTGTGGTCTCTGACCTGATCCTGTCAGCCAATAATTCTGCATGTGCAACGTAATTCATTGCTGTATTAGTGGCATAATTATAGGGAAGACCAAAAAGGAAGGATCAAATCTAACAAGAGGGAAATGGCAACAAAAATTAAACGTACTGCAGAAAAAGTTCCACGGAGAATGGGAAACTGGACACAGCTAAATGATAACAAAATGGCACCTCCCACACAATTACATACATTCAGATGTGTAGTCTTGAACCAGAGCTTCTCCATAAAAACAATTCTAGAGATGTAAGCTGGACCAGATGCACATTGTCCAATGCTGTGCCCGCACTATTATGGATAGTGTATAGGCACCTACAAACAGAACTGAGCAGCACTCTATGGGCCCCTATATGGGACAATTAATTCAACACAAACTCACCAAGTCAGAAGATCAGCAGCACATTTCTGGCCAATGCATGGGTTTGTAAAGTATACCATTAGCAGGATATTAGAAGACTGAATACACTAATAATAATAATAATAATAATAATAATAATAATAATAATAATAATAATGAAAAGGCTTCCCTTACCCTGAGACATTGAGCTTCAGATCTGGCACACAGATGTTATCTTCCCCACAGTCCAACTGGATCTGAGCCTGACACAGGGAGAACAAGGAAAATGTAACAACTACATCTACCGCAGTCCATGCTGAGAGGTCACTGTTGGAGCTCTAGTGACTAAACTTGTTTTTAAACGTCAACACAAAGCACTGTGTATATGTAACATTTATATTATATACAGAGCCAAGCACTGTCCTCCCAAAACCCCTTGACTAAATGTAAAATAATTTATTGGTAAGTAGAAATTCAGACAATGAATGAATCTGATGAGCTGAAATACATGTTTATGTTGGGAGAAGTGACATCTCACAGCTGAGTGCCTGATGTTACAATGGCTCATAGCCAGGTTGGATACCCTGTGAAACAAGGAAACAAATGCTAGGCTGTGCTAATCAAGGCACGTTTCCCGGCACAAATCCTGTTATCAACAGACCTGGCACTTGAACACAAAGAGACTGCTATTAACAAGTCTCGTCTGTGCCAAAAACACCATAATCTGCACTTATCAAACATCATTTCCAGGCGGGAGGTGAGCACATTCCTTTGCTTAGAACACAAGGTTATTTCAGTGAGACAACAGCTGCCAACTTACCTTCTGCTCAATATAGTTCTTGGTCTTGTAATTGAAGATGGGCATGAGACCATGGGCATCGGCTGGTGCCAGTGGATCCAGGGAGAAATTCAGACCAACGTAAATTGGAGAGAGCTTGTCCCGAAACTCTGACTCCTCCTGTGAACGGGAAATGGTATTGTGTTTAATGTAAAGAGGTGTATATGCGGTTTCTGAATTAATTTGTATGCCTCATAGTAAGTAGTAACAAAGCAGAGAATAGACCATTTATTTTACAAGTTTGTGCTATTTAAATAATTAAAAGGCAATTAAAGGAGAAGGAAAGTTACCGAGGCAGATTATTGCCAATAGATTACCCAGACTAGTTCACGCTAGAATGCTATATTTATTCTGTAGAATGCTTTACCATACCTGAGTAAACAGCTCGATAAACTCTCTCTGTTTTTTTAGGATAGCAGCTACCATATTAGTTTGGTGTGACATCACTGCCTGCCTGAGTTTCTCCCTGTTCACTCATAGCTCTGGGCTCAGATTACATCAGGGAGGGGAGTGGGAGAGAGGAGCAAACTGAGCATGCTCAAGCCCTAGCCCCGAAGGTTAAAGCTGAAAATAGGAAGTCTGATACAGAAGCCCATGTGTACACAATAGAAGGACAGAAATGCTCAGAGGACTCAGAGCAGCATTACTTTGAGGGTTTACTGGTGTATTGATATAGACCTTTCCTATAAAGCTCACTTTTGGAAGTTATGTGCCAATGGAATATAGGCGACTGGGACACTGCCTCCAGAGTGATGAAACATAGTAGACCACAGACTGGGTTCCTAGCTTTAAAATAAAACAGAGCCCTATACAAACTGTATTGCCCCAGTATCACCAAGTATGGCCATGTGCTCCCTACCCTGCAGTGGGATCCTTTAAACAGGCTGTTTGCTCTGGTTAAGCTTCTAGGCTGAATTCAATTAAGCTTTTAAAAATAATCATTAACGGGAGGAGTTCAAACACACTGGGTGGCAACCTGCATGGAAACAATCAGGCACCCATACTTACAGGCTGCTAACACAAGTCAGCTGCCTACTAAAGTCACACGCCATGTAATAAAGGGCAGAATGGACAGAAACAGGCAAATGAGTGAACAATAACTGGAAATGAAATGAACAGCTGGTGGGGATGGAGCAATACATATGGTGTCTACATGTACAGTATATGGAAATATGAATGCTTAGAACTAGGCTGCAAAATGCTAAGGATTTTCAGATTGACTGTAATGGCATAAGCCAATACCGGCTAGCCGAAGTGACGCTGGCTCATTCCACTTTGCTCCAGACACAACAATAAAATTAATTTGCGACTCATATTAAAATGTTCCAGGTGGTCTTTGGTTTTAGAGCAAAATGTAAATAAGCAGCAGCAGTCCATCAGCACATACATCATGCAGGCTCAGAGGCAAATACATCATTTCCTGTGTGATAAAAGAGTTCTCGCTACATGCAAGTCTCAACGGCACATGGAGCTCCAGTAATTACCCTGAGGTAGATCTTCATGGCACGACATTCCTCTTTGCCTCCATTCAGTAAATGAATAGTCTGGGTCAGCTGGGGCTGGCGGGTTTTCAGGAACAATGCTCGCTTCACCGCTCCCTTCTGCTTCGTCTGGTCCAGCTGTAGCTCGACTTTAATCCCTGAGACAAACACATGGCATCAGGCAGCTGCATGGCACACTGAGCAATGGGCCCCCTCCATCCCAAGCCAAATATATAGTCTTGCTTTCATACAAAACGTATTCTTGTGCCAAACATCTGGATTTGCCCTTCTCACCCAAATGCCTCGTTCAGGTAATGTTTCACTCTCGTTTTGGTTTCTGCATTGATACTGTGATGTTCTGACATCTGAACTATCATGTTGCAGGTTAATGGCCTCTTCCTACATTATACTGATCTGATAATACCACATCAATGTAGCATTTATATTACTACGGGTGATTATTACTATTTACAGCTCTACCACTAAATACTCACTTACACCCCATATACAGCAATGAGCTAATCAGTTCAAGGCACACAACCACATTTTCCCATCCCTAGCAAAATGAACCAACGAGACTCCTACATCATTACACATATAATATATCTTGTACATGATTACAAATAAATAAAAAAGTAGTTGTTGCTTTGTCCTCTAAACCAGTGGGTCTGCCCAATACAGGGGACCCAAAGAAGTAGAAAAAGGAATCCATCCAGAAGACAAGTTACAGTGAAATTTAAGGGTAAAGCTTATTTACAATCATTATCGTGCCTGAGACTCTAGGAGAGTTACTGTTATGAGCAAGTTGTCATAACCTTGTAATGACCTAGAGGGGACCATATTAAGTCCAGTCTCTCATCTATATGTTAGGGACATTCCACCCTATTCTCGGTATTCCCCTGCCACCAACCATATGGCAAGTTTTTAAAGGAACAGTTGACAGCCAAAAAAATGAATGTGTTTTAATGGAAAGACAATATAATGTAGTGTTGCCCTGCTCTGGTAAAACTGGTGTGCTTGCTTCAGAAACACAAATATAGTTTATATAAACAAGCTGCCATGTAGCCATGGGGGCAGCCATTCAAGCACAGGATACACATTATGTAACAGATAGGGTCCAAAGGATTCCATTGTATACTACAGAGCTTATCAGTTATCAGTTGTCTATCATGTGCCTTTTCTCCTTTTTCAGCTTTGAATGGCTGCCCCCATTGCTACACAGCAGCTTGAAAATATAAACTATTATAGAGTTTCTGAAGCATCACACCAGTTTTAACAGTGTAGCACGACAATACATTATATTTTCATTACTTCAATGCACATTTATTTTTTGGTGTTAAACGGTTCGTTTAAGCAGACCCCTAATCTTTCACATAACTATTCGTTCACATAATATGAATAGTTCACAACCAAGCTAAAGCTATTCTTCCTATTAGTAAAAGTCTAACACATAAGGAATTAAAAACTTACCGATAGAATTAGGCACGTGCTTTCCTGAAGCATTCAAGCAGAAACTAAGGTTTATGCTGAAAAGATAAAAAATATCTGCTATGAGAAGACAGTAGAGGACACAGGCATAAATGTAGTAATAAGGGACATCTCTAGCTAAATACCCAAGATATGGATATGGCCATACACGGGCAGATTAAAGCTGCAGATATCGCTCCTTTAGACCAATTTGGCAGCTTATCTGCCCATGTGTGGGGGCTCCCGAAGGGTCCTCCCGATTGATATCAGGCCAAAAATCGGGCAGATATTGTTCGTCAAGTTTGATTTTTTTTTGTACAATCCAGGACCGCATCGGCTAGTTGAAGCGGTCCTGCGACCGGTCGGAGCCCATTCGTCGTATTTTAATCCGATCGTTCGGCCCCAGGGCCGAACGTTCAGATTCATCCCATAACGCCCAGCTGTTTGTGGGCCGCCAAACGAGTGGATTTTATAGTGTATGGCCACCTTTAGTCATACAGAGTGGTTTTAGCTATGTGACCAACACTTTGATAAATTGGTACAGCGTTTAGGACAAACTGTACTTGCATCATGAATTGACCATGACCAAGTATTCTACTTGAGGTTATCCTATATGAAGTACTTCAGACATAAATTGCCCTTCAATAACTGAAAAGCAAATGTATTTACTTTGAGTGTTAGAGTTGTGGGTTATGTCACCATGCCCTGTTCTACAGAAAGAGCCTCAACCAAATCCAAGTATAAGCAGACTAAAGCAGTAAAAGGTTAAACAGCTGTTTCTAGACTTTACAATTGCTCATTCACTAGGCCCTAGGGCACTGGGCCAGCCATTACATGGTTGTCTAGCAACAACAAAACATCTGTATTCTAAAAATACAGACTGAAAGAACATAATCAAATGACTTCACTAAGAGGCCCTCGCATTCTGGCTGCATATCAGTGACCCTGTGACTTATCAGATGATCTATGTGCAAAAAAAGCCAGAGCTGAACTAGAATCTGTATTAAGCTCCATTGAGCCAATGAGTTGTATTTCTCTTTTTGTGGTTCTGTAAATAATAATAAAAGAATCCCACAATGAGACATTAAACAGATCTACAGACTCACCAGGATACTGCACTGGCATTTCCTTCAAGTGTACAGGTCTTCTCCTCTGGGTTAAACATATTAGGGGAGATGGAGAGGGAGGCACTAGCATGAATAATCGGACGTCCCCTGCATAGAACAAAAACAATAAGATTAATAGTGAATCAGACAAATGGCAGAACACATTTGAGGAAGAAACAGGCAATAACTAGGATAAAAAGGAACGTACCTGTAAACCAAAGTCGTATCCACACCAAACGCACCTACAATGAGATCTGAGGAAGAGAAAAAAATACATTTAATTTCCCACATACAAGTATAAAGACTGTACATAAGACTGATGTATAAATTGGTGCGAGAGGTTTGCTCTTCATTTGGGGATACAATCTCTAATGAAAAACATAAGAACAATTGCCATTTCAGTTTGTGGAGATTCATAAATATTCTCCACAGAAATCCCTCCAAAGAGATTTCTAGGACTGGAATATAGCCATAGAGGAGTCAGACTTCTCCCACTTGAGCTAGGTCCACATAGTAACCCATAGTAACATACAGTAGCTAACGCTGGTTATGAGCTGGTTGCATCAATTCAAGACTTGCTTTGCCTGTGGCAGGCAAAACCAAACGATATCATTGGAAAGTACAGTGGCAATGCCAATGCTCAACTAAACTGAAGTAAAAAAAAAAACTGGTCAAGGGCTGATGCTGTACATCAGGACATAGTATTGCCCCAAGTGACTTATTGATTAGAAATATCAAATTTTCATATAAGTGATGGCAACTTTGCAAGCATAAATCACATTTTCAAAACCTCTGCCACTTTACACAGCATTACTTAGTAAATATCGCTATAACAGGATCTCTATAAAAGAATAGCTGAACTGATCCGGATGCTTTACCTGGATAGCCATTTCCATCAAGATCGTGCCCTCCCCTGGTGGACAAACCAAAGAATGAAGGCTGTTGAGAGGAGCCCCACTGTCCTTGCAGCACCTGTGATGGCTTGGAATCAACACCTCCTGGCTGGCCATTAAAAATGAAAACTGCTCCTCTTTGGGCCTCTCCTCCAAAAGGAGCACCAATGGCAATATCTGTTGAAAAGACAAAAGAAAATAAGGAAGCAATGCCTACCAAACATGGTTTACCTAAAGCAAAGGGAACTGCAACAGGGAAGGGAAAAAAAGAACTGAAGACAACCCCAATTAAAATTAAGAAATTAACAGAAAGCGATTAACAGAAAGTATCCCTTGGTTGGACTCTGGGCAGGTGGAATTTAAATGACTTCTAGTCAGTTGATATGGATTATACAAGAGTCCGTTCTCCCTCAGCTTACCATTAAACCCATCCTGGTCCAAATCTCCTAGGGATGCAATGGAACTACCGAACCGGCCATATTCTTCCATGCCAGTAAGGATCAGATGGGGTGTGCTTTCCATATGGTCTCCCTGCAGGTAAACATAAACACGTCCAACTTCCTGCACCCTGCCATCGTGGGTCCTATCCATAAAGAGTGGTGCTCCGATTAACAGGTCATCTAGTCTGCAAAGGAGAAGCGATTGCATAAATGAAGAAAACTGCCCTGGGTATTTATGAAGGAATTAATACAGATTCAGATCATTAAAGAGGTAGATTGAATTAAATTAACTTTTAGTATAAATGAATAAAGTTATATTCTAAGATAATTTGCAACTGGTCTTAAATGTTTGTGGTTATTTTTGCTTGCTAGGGTGCAACTGGCAGGCCGGAATATGAATAGGAGAGAGCCTGAATAGAAAAATACATTTTAAAAAGTAACAATAGCAATAAAAATGTATCCTCACAGAGCAACCTGGGATTCCAGGTACAAAAAGAGCAAACTGCCATTTTTCCTAAATCACACAAACTGCCATTAAGGCTGAGCCCTACTGCCTCTGTTCAGGCTAGTACATAGTTTGGGAACCAGTGGGATAAAAAATAATCCAAACATTATGGTAAATAACAGAGCAAGTTTGGTGCACTTGATGCATCCTTAAAGGGATACTGTCATGGCAAAACATGTTTTTTTTTTTATTTTATAAAAATGCATCAGTTAATAGCGCTGCTCCAGCAGATTTCTACACTGAAATCCGATTTTTTCAAAAGAGCAAACAGATTTTATTTATATTTAATTTTGAAATCTGACATGGGGCTAGACATATTGTCAGTTTCCCAGCTGTCCCCAGTCATGTGACTTGTGCTCTTATATCAAGTCACTCTTTATTGCTGTACTGGAAGTTGGAGTGATATCACCCCCTACCCAGCAGCCTAACAAAATAACAATGGGAAGGTAACCAGATAGCAGTTTCCTAACACAAGATAACATCTCCCTGGTAGAACTAAGAACAGCCAAGTCCCATTGAGACAGATTCTGTTATATTGAGTTAGAGAAACAACAGCCTGCCAGAAAGCAGTTCCATCCTAAAGTGCTGGCTCTTTCTGAAAGCACACAACCAGGCAAAATGACCAGAGATGGGCGTCTACACACCAATATTACAACTTAAAAAAAATACACTTGCTGGTTCAGGAATGAAATTTTACATAGTAGAGTGAATTATTTGCAGTGTGATTTAAAAATAAAAACTACACTGTAAAAATCATGACAGAATCCCTTTAATAGCAAGCAGCAAACTGCATTAATTGAACACAAAGGATTAAAAATAAAAAGAAATTGCAAATTGTCCAATTTCTACATTATCATGTTATCTTGAATGTGAACTGTCCCTTTAAAGGGCAAGTCAACCCCAAAATAGCAAAACATATACAAGCAACATAAAACACTTTTAATGAATGTATATTCCCGCTTTGCTTAGAATTATGTTCTCTTTTATTAAGCCAAAAAATTATTTTGCATTGACATTCCCTTTAAATGGAAAAAGAAGAACCAATGCATTAAAGAGGTTATTTCATCACAGGGAAGGAAATATATGCACTTATTATTCATTCTTGATTTAAGGGAATAAATAAGAACAGATACTCTATGCCTAAATATACTTTGCCTTAAGGACCATTAAACAGAAAACTGGCATAATCGGATGCCTTTCGGTAACCACAACTGATTTGCCTTTGTATCACTGTCACTAACTGCAGCACTCAAATTGTTTATTTCTGTAAATGATGTATAGCAGATCTCCTAGGCAGTGAATGCAAAAAGGTACAAACAATAATTATGCCTGATCCACTGTGAATGACAAGAAAGAAAATTTGGGCTGCTGATGGTTGTAACTACACAAGAGAACAAATCCATAAACCATGAATTATTTTGAACATCTAGGGGAGCTTTCTGAATGCAGATCACTCAGTACAACATGTTTATAATAAATAAAAATAAGACCTTTTGCTGCTTGCCCCTATTGACATATTAAACATAACATCCATGGAAGGAATGATGCTCTAAAAGTAAACAAGCAGCATAAGCAATCCTACTTCTAATGAGAGCAGAGAAAGGGAAGATTTGTAGACGTACAAAGACAATAAACACATATCCTTTCCTTATTAGCCGGCCAAACTTACCCATCACTATTGAGGTCGGTAGCCGACACAGAATACCCAAAATAGGAGGCCATCTGCAAACAGAACATACTGAGTCAGAATGCACATCTGCTGTACACACACCACCTTTTCACATATGCTGGAAATGAAGGGGGGGCAGTGTAGGCACAGGAGCAACATTTTGGTCGAAGAGAAGCCACCCATTTGAGCCAATCAAAAAGTTTGCTTATATTATTAGAAGTATCATAGGCTGTCTCTTGTTGTCACCCCCAGTTACACTAATCTGCACCAGCATTCCCTTCCTTTTTACCAGTGACCCCTTGTATTGCCCACCAGCACGTGCAGAATGGTAGTTGGAAGAATTTACCATACTGTTCATGAGCTGGCCCAAAGTAGTGTTGGCCAGAAGATTTAGGTTAGCAATTAGCACTATTGGGGAGAACATATAAATTTGGCTTTAATACGGATTGGATGATAAGTTATTGAAACTATAGCAAATTTTGCCCCTTGTATTACATACCCTCCTTTAAATATATGAAGTAAAAGGTAGCAAAAATGGCACCCTCCCCCCATTTTATCCTATGGTTCAATCAACTATTTTAGGGTTTTAGGATATAGATTGAGATATGTAAAAATTACTCGCACTGTCAGATTTAATGCCAACTGTCACAAATGTAAACAAAATGAATATGTGCAGGTGTCCAGTTTATGGAAGCCATTACTACACCTACTACAAACGAGCATATATACTAAAGTGCATGTAGTATATGATTATGTAGCACTCACATTATGCTGAGCAATGATTTGTGCTGTGTGTTTGTGCAGTGTTTGTGGAGAGATGTAAACCAGCTGTCAGAAAATAATCACACTCTTCATTAAATGAGATATAAAACATTCAACCCACCTGTTCACCTGAAAAGTTATACAAGGATCTCAAATCTGTCCCATTCAGTATAGTCACCTAGGGAGCAGAGAGAGAGGCTGTCAGAGGAACGGATAACAGCAGTAATATACATAGCTACTTTCTCGTGTCTACTTGATATCATACAGGAGCAAATACACATGCAAAAGTACTAAAAAGAGGAATTTCTATAGATGGACCATACTTTCCTGGACTGCCATGGGCACAAATGAGACCAATCATGGAGTAAGAAATATAGCTATATAACAGGGGTGGGATTAAGAGATCCAGGTGTGGGAGTGATTTAGATATAGGTAGACCATGAGTAGAAAACAAAAATTGGAAAGTTAAGGGCAGCTGGTTGTCTGTAGAGACGTGGAGACTAGACCACGTTTTTGTAACAAATGTTAGTAGGCCTCAAGTTGTGACAATAATTGAGAAGACTGGAAGTTCAGCCATGAAGAGCATAAGGAATTTAAGTGGTACAGCTTCCCAGGACAGCTGTAGAGGATATATGAAACATGGAAAGTGAACAGGTTGCTCTCCCCATCAATGAAAAGGTACAGGATAAATAGTTTGTCATAGGAGTGAACACATATCTATGAGAGAGTGTCTAATTGCCTCATATTTAATAGTACATGTTCTTACATAGCCATAAGTTATGTTTCCTTTGGGAACACCCACAACGAAATCTAGAAAGGAAAAAAAAAGCCACAAGGTTATAAAGAGATCTCCACACACATACAATTCAGTATGCATGAAAGAACAGTCTAGACAACCTCTAGGTATTATGGCAGATTCTGGATTTTGCAGAATGGATTTCCGAATAGCTACAGATGGAGAACAAGGTACAGGAGTAAAGGTGGCCATACACGGGCCGATAAAAGCTACCGAGTCGGCAGCTTATTGGCCTGTGTATGGGGCCCCCCCAACGGGCTTCCCCGATCGAGATCGACCAGATCTTGATCGGATGGGACAAAAAATCCTGTCGGATCGCGGCCGCATCTGTTCGTTGATGCGGTCCAGCGATCCGACCACCCGTTCCCATTTGTTAGGATCCAATCGCTGAGCCCTAGGGCCCGATATTACCTAGTATTCAAGGCATTTCTCACGGACAATAAGCCAAGGTATTCATAGCTTTAATGGCCGACTATGGCAGAGAGGAGGTTTAATGACTAAACAGCCATCACAGTATAAAAAGGACATCTGTAAAGCCCTATCTGTAGATTCCCTGGAGCACATTTTTGGAAAGAAAGCAACAGACTGAACATAGTTTTTGTAGTAACAGTCAAAGAAAATAATACATCCTCCAAAATATTTTTGGAGGAACACAAGGTTCCAGCAAACAAAATGTACCATAGTTTTTGAACTGAGAAGGAATTATGGCTGGACAATGGTCAGTAACGATGCCCATGTCACAACAATCCTTTCCCAACAGCTTGATTTGGGGCCAAAATATGAAAACATATCAATACTAAGGTTATAAATTCCCATAACACATACACAATGTCTTTACTTGTACCTGCTAAGTTTTAACACATTAAAGTGACTGCTGAAGGATTAGATCTGTATCTGGAGAAACTGGAGGTAGAATTTACACAAATTTAATTGTTCAGCCGTTGGAACTGAGCAGATCACGTCACGAAGGCTAATCAATTGAACTGTATGCATGCCATGACTAACAAAATTTCATTTTGTTAATTTAGAATGAGTTTAGGCCAACATGGTTCAAAATAACCGAAATGGCTAAAGAACCCTGTAAGTGTGCTATAAATATTTAACTAAACCAACTATATGCACATGAATATGTGCATAAGATATGTTAAT
This sequence comes from Xenopus petersii, assembly GCA_038501925.1. Classification (NCBI taxonomy): domain Eukaryota; kingdom Metazoa; phylum Chordata; class Amphibia; order Anura; family Pipidae; genus Xenopus; species Xenopus petersii. The sequence goes on from CM076674.1 coordinate 40,698,348, forward strand.
TGTGGTGGAACTAAGCGTGCTGAAGGTACAGAGGTAACCGGAGATAGAGACTTGGTTTATTAGACTGCATACTAAGCACAATTCCAAAATAAAACACTCACCTTCAGTAGCATCTTCACTGAATTCACCAACTGCAACTGAATAACCTGCAGAACAACAAAGACAGTTTTTCACTCCAAAAGTGAAACATAAAGGAAGGGGACAGAATGGGTGACTTCTTTAATTGAATAAACCACAAGGGGGTCAGGAGAAATATATCTTCCTCCCCACCAACATACAGTATACTGCCATTACATTATATTGCCTCACCAAAGTAACTGTCATCATATGATGAAGCCGCCTGTCGTGTCTGCATTTGTTTCTTGTACTCCAGCACAAAATATTCTGGATAATAAGCCTCCTGGATCTCATCCTGTGTGGCAGTGATCACCTGACCTGCAAATAATAATCTTTAATATTTCCTGTTAACACACTACAGAACAAATTAACATCACCAACATCACCAAAGAAATCAGAATGCAACGCATGGGAAGATGCAGAAATGCAAATGCATTTATAGAAGTTTGCTCAGCAGCAAAATTGCCAGGTCTGTGTATATTTCTTACCTTGCCAGAAGTAGCTGCCTGGTCCACCCAGTAAAACTCTTCCACTCTGCAGGAGATTAAATTCACAATTAAAGACCCAAACGGGTAATTTCCACAGAACTCCCATCCTTCAGCAAAAATTACAATTTCAAAACTTTGGTAGGGCATATGTCCCCTTTAAAGGGGAACAGTCATGGGAAAACATTTTTTTTCAAAATGCATCGGTTAATAGTGCTGCTCCGGCAGACTTCTGCACTGAAATCTGTTTCTCAAAAGAGCAAAAAGATTTTTTTTATATTTAATTTAGAAATCTGACATGGGGCTAGACATATTGTCAGTTTCCCAGCTGCCCCCAGTCATGTGATTTGTGCTCTGATAAACTTCAGTTACTACTGCTGCACTGCAAGTTGTAGGGATATCTGCCCCTTCCCTTTCCCCCCAGTAGCCCAACAACAGAACAATGGGAAGGTAACCAGATAGCAGCTCCCTAACAGCTGCCTGGTAGATCTAAGAACAACACTCAATAGTAAAAACCCATGTCCCACTGAGACACATTCAGTTACATTCAAATTTTTTTTACAACACTTGCTGGTTCAGTAATGACATTTTAAATTGAAGAGTGAATTATTTGCAGTGTAAACAGTGGAATTTAGAAATAAAAACTACACCATGAAAATTGTGACAGTATCCCTATAATGAGCTGTCCAAATATAATGAATATGTGAGGTTCCAAACACAGGTGTAATTCTGCACTGACTGAGGTGAAAGCATTTACAAATCATGAATAAGTATATAGCAGGGCAGCCCCAGTACTTTTGTATTCTTACCTTTGTAAACTCAGCACTGAAGCCTCCTTGGCAGTACCCTTGACCAGCAGCATCACTGAAATCTGGAAATAAAAGATTTAATGAACCGCTAAGCTCCATTTAAAGAAATGTACCCTTTGTAGGTTTATGGTCATTGAATGCTGACCCCCGGCATACCTGTGCGGCAGGGTGAATACTCTACAAATGTGGTGAAGTTGTTGACAGATAAGTAACAGGTACCCACAGGGTCACTGCGCTTTTCTTCCTTTTCTGTTCTCCAGCTGTATCGTGGAGCACAGGCCTAAAAGAAAAATTTAAGAGGTAAATACTTGGAGAAGTGCAAAACAGCAACTGCAGCCATTTTAGACTCCATTTAGTTGTAAGTACCACACCTCCCAAATAGTACAACAAGCAAGCAACATGGTGGTGAAAACAAGCTTGTGCCATTGCCTCAGTAAAGGCTGTGTGTAAACATATGTAAATTGCCTCAAATGTCACAAACACGGCAGTATGCCTTCTCTCTAGTGCGCTTGGGCTTAGGAGTCTAGGATTTCCTTACCAATATCGTTTTCCCATGTGCCCGGACAGTAGCACCAAACCATTGCTCGGACTTGGATTCCATGTGTTTGGGTTGGGGAGTATCGAAAAGTTCTCGCTGCCGGTCACCTATGTGAATAAAACCCGTTGCATTAAGAAACAACTTGTGGAACTATGAGCAAGATTCTACATGTAAACTATTACACCTGGATCTCAACATGAACTCATACCAGCTCCATTATGTAACAGTGTACCATAGCATCACAGTGCACAGTGGAGAAGGAAAGGTTAAAACTTAGGGGCATGTTTACTAACATTGGAGATAAATATCTGGAGAGATTTCTGGAGATGTTGCCCATGGCAACCAATCAGCAATTAGATTTAAACAGCCACAGCCAAGTTAGAAAACAAAAGCAAAGATCTGATTGGTTGCTATGGGCAACATCTCCAGAAATCTCTCCAGATATTTATCTCCAATGTTAGTAAACATGCCCCTAAGTAAGCTTTATCAGAAAGGTCTATATAAATACACCAGTAAACCCTCAAAATAATGCTGCTCTGAGTCCTCTGTCAGAAACACCACATTTTTTTCCTTCTATTGTGCACACATGGGCTTCTGTATCAGACTTCCTGTTTTCATCTTAAACGTCCAGGGCACGGCTTGAGCATGCTCAGTTTGCTCTTCTATCCCTCCCTTTTCCCCCCTCTCTCCCTCCTCTCCTTCCTGCTGCAATCCGCATCCAGAGCTATAAGGGAGCAGGGAGAGACTCAGGCAGGAAGTGAAGTCACACCAAGCTAATATGGCAGCTGTTATTCTAAACAAACAGTTTCTAGATAATTTTTTGCGGATAGTTCTGCTTTTGTAAGTAATTGTTACTTGAAGTTCCCAAACCTGACTGTCCCATCTCAGCCTGTCAAAACATTTTTTTTCTGCTCTTGTTGAACACAAGCATAAATTGCACATTTAACCCCAAAAACCCTCTGGGTACAGGAAAGCACATTGAATGGCAGCATGAAAAGAAAGATAATTGCAGAAGAAAACCACTACCATCATTTATTTTTAAAGGGCCAGTATATGTACCATGACTAAACACACTGGTTAGACTCGGAGCAACAGACAGCAGCACATTTTAATTGGCAGTGTGGTCAATTAGCAGCGATGGTTTATGTCAATGTAGTGTAAGAGATTAGAACTGCCTGCAGCATTAATGTCTCCATTTACAACTGCAAGGGAGGCTGCACAGAGGGAATCATCCGTCTGGCTTGTGTTTAGGGTAGTGGCACAAAGGGGGCATTCCTAGAATTGTAGCATTGAGCAGCTTCTAGCAGTAGCAGGGTCCAGGCTATTAGGATTTAAAGGGATGTGGGAAAAAATTGTTTTTCAAAACACATCAGTTAATAGTGCTGTTCCAGCAGAATTCTGCATTGATCAGTTTCTTAAAGGAGCCAAAATATTTTTTTTATTTTTGATTTTGAAATCTGACATGAGGCTATACATTGTCAGCTTCTTAGCTGCCCCCAGTCATGTGACTTGTGCTCTGATAAACTTCAGTCACTCTTTACTGCAAGTTGGAGTGATATCACCTCCTCCCTTTCCCCCAGCAGCCTGACAACAGAACAATGGGCAGGTAACCAGATAATTGCTCCCTAACATAAGATAACAGCTGCCTGGTAGATCTAAGAACAGCACTCAATAGTAAAATTCAGGTCCCACTGCGCACATTCAGTAACATTGAGTAGGAGAAACAACAGCCTGCCAGAAAGCAGTTCCATCCTAAAGTGCTGGCTCTTTCTGAAAGCACATGACCAGGCAAAATGACGGAAATCACATATGTGGCAAAATGTGTGTAATGGTGTTTATAGCAGCAGGGAGCTAGGCAAGGGTTTGCCCCAGTCCATTCATCCTGTAGAACAGTGATCCCCAACCAGTAGCTCGTGAGCAACATGTTGCTCACCAACCCCTTGGATATTGCACTCAGGGTCCTCAAACCAGGTGCTTATTTTTGAATTCCAATTAATTGATTAATTTCTAATTGCAGAATAGAGCCTTCTGTAGGCTGCCACTCCACATAGAGACTACCAAATAGCCAATCACAGCCCTTATTTGACACCCTAAGCGACTTTTTCATGCTTGCGTTGCTCCCCAACTCTTTTTACATTTGAATGTGACTCACAGGTAAAAAGGTTGGGGCCCCCTGCTGTAGCAGGTAGTTTTCACTGGTCTAATGCAGTCAAATTCTTGGTTTCTAATGGTTACTGGATGAGGCCAAACAGTACCCCTATGTTACTACATAATCCCTGTAGTTCATAACTATGATGAAGATTCCAATTCATTAGCTCATAGCTATAAAGGTACGTCTATTGCTGCCAAGCTCCACATGCAACTAGAACAAATTCTTGGCTGGCCCATAAGGCGGGTTTAAATACCTACAGTATGTAAAACACAGCCAATTTGTTTCTGTGTGCGACTTTTAAAAGGGGTGGTTCATCTTTAAGTTAACTTTAAGTATGTTATGGAATGGCCAATTCTAAGCAACTTTTAATTGGTCATTATTAATTATAAAGTTTCTTAATTGTTTGCCTTCTTATGACTCTTTCCAGCTCTAAAATAGGGGTCACTGACTCCATCTACATAACAAATGCTCTGTAAGGCTACAAATATATTGCTTTTTTACTCACATTGTTATTCAGTCCCTTTCCTATTCTAGTCGTATTCAAATCAGTGCATGGTTGCTAGGGTAAATTGGACCCTAGCAACCACATTGCTGAAATTGCTACCTGGAGAGCTGCTGAATAAAAAGCTAAATAACGTAAAAACCACAAATAATAAAAAAAGAAAACTATTTGCAAATTGCCTCAGAATATCACTCCCTAAGTCATACTAAAAGTTAACGCAAAGGTGAACGACTATTGTTTATAACGTACACTGCAATGGATCATCGGGCATTCACATAAATAGTAGAAATATCAACGGGTGAAAATTCACCATTTGTTGAATACACTTCTATAAATCCCATGGGAATGAAGAGAAAGTTGGCGAGTTTTTTTTTTTTTTTTTTTATGGTGAGCTCTAATTTCACACTTTGGTAAATCTGCCCCTAGATGTTCAGTACAATGGTGAGCTTTTCAGAATACAACGACCTATTTAAAATAATATTGTTCCTTCTCATCAAATCTCTCCCAATGTAGACCCAATGAAAAACCCAATAAGCCCAGGACACTGGTCATCCTAGAAGGCACAGAACTGCAAACCTCAACCACCACACTTATTTATCCCATTGGAACGAGTGAATGAGAGCAATTCAGCCATTCATGTGTAGTAATCAAGTCACCCAGAAAATCTGCTTGATTTGTATTCTTGCCCTACACACGTATTTTCAACACTTTTACAAGCTTGTCTTTAGCCAGCAGTATGTACAGCAGCAGTCACACTCCAGCCAAGAGGTGCTTATGTCTTTATTATAGTCCATGAGACGGCTCCTGAAAAGACCATTCAGTACTGGCCTCATTTACATTCACTGTTCACTGGAGAGCTTAAGCCCATTAACAAAGAGTAACCACCGCAGTTGGTGTTGCTTTGTGCACAAACAGCCCCGGGGTGCACATTCTTTAGCCATTAAACTTTTCAAGTGTAAATCAGCTTGAACTGAAGGTGCAGACAATGAGGCAGAGGAAAACCAGATTGTACACCTATTGATCTAGCAAAAAAAGTAACAAATATATGGAGCTATACTGGCAGCGTTTCATGGCACTGTAAAAAGGCTGAGCATAAAAATATATGGGGGAGAACAAGACGAGTCAAGCGTAGCAACAACATGAAGCTGCGAGTGCATAACAGTTTAACCTCTTCTGCACCAGGATAAAGGGCTACACAAATTAACCATTCTTGAACATAAAATTATATGTTTTATTAGGCACGAAAAAGTCAAGTCATGCCACAAGGATGGCCAAACAGGGCAAAGGTTGGCTTATTTTTTAACCTTGCAATACAAACAGATCGCTTCATACATAGCCCCCTTAAAGGAGAACTAAAGCTCAAGAAAGAAAGTATTATATATAATTCCAACTTGCAGTACAGCAGTAAAGAATGACTGAAGTTTATCAGAGCACATGTCACATGACTGGAGCAGCTGGGAAACTGACAACATGTCTAGCCACATGTCAAGATTTCAAAATGAAATATAAAAAAAAATCTGTTTGCTCTTTTGAGAAACGGATTTAAATGCAGAATTTATTTTGGGACCCCCGGGGACTTTTTTCATGCTTTTGCTGTAAAAAAAAGTTTGGGGGCCCCTCCGATAGAACATGTGCAGTGCCACATTACCGTATAATAGACAGAACTCATGCTGGAGGTACATTCTTCCTAATTTATGTAATTAGGCAAAATGCATGAATTCTGTTTTCCAATTCTAAAGCAATAACATGAGTATTGTTTCCGTTTACACGTTTATGTAACTCTGCCATGTAATTGGCATAGTTACTTTAACTAGAGATAAGTTTGTACAAAAGTCCCTCTGTTCAAATTTTTTTCCGTGATGGTTCAGATAAGCAGAAGTCCATTTTGCAGGAGGTTTATCCTGCATAACCTAATTAAAGGGGTGGATGCCTTTCAGTTAACTATTAGTATGATGTTGTAGACTGTGATGTCCTAAAACAAACTGCATTTGGCTTTCACTTTGTGTTTCACTTTAATTATGATTTTTGTTCAGAAACTCTCCAGTTTAGAATGTCAGTAATTATGTGGTTGCTTTAATGTCAGATAATAAGGAACCTATAGAGTTTTCATAAGACAAGCAAAGCAAGAAGCATGTTTAGCACAAGCACTATTCACTGCATTCATTCATTAAACTGTGGACCAAGCTAAAGAAAGGGCCCAGCTTGTGTGGCTGTATGTATCTAGAGACAATAGCTTATTCCTTCAGCAACACCTGCACAGATCTCTTCTTTTCCAGCTGAAGTTTTGCTCTCCATTGTGTCTCGTCATGAAGTCTAGCTGTGTCCTCCACAGAGAGAGTAAAGAGGCAGTGTTTCCAGTGCAGGGAATCCAGGCCAGATGTGAGGCCCTCAGGACCTGCTGACAAACACTTCTCCTCTCATATTTCTCCTTCATTAGCTGAAGCAATTTGAAAGGTACTCTAAACAACTCGTGCTCTAAAAGGAATATGAAACACCCAATATCTGACAGCGCCCAACTGACATGTGCCATGCTAATTTTCAGTTCTGGTATATTCATGTAATGTCTGACCATGCACTTTATTGGACTGGGATGGTCCAAAACACAGAGAATCATGACATTAAGGGAAAAATGCCCCTCAATTTTGCCATGAGGTTACTTGGTACTAGTGATGAGCGAAATTTTTGGCCAAGTTTTGCTGTGAAAATGGCTCCCTTTGACTCCAATGGGTGAAAAAAATTGGTCACCCATAGACTTCAATGCAATTCGGGCAATTTTTGCCATTTCACAAATTTTCAATAAAAGTGAAATGGGTCAGATTTGCCCATTACTACTCGGTACTAGGGATACACCGAATCCACCATTTTGGATTCGGCCGAACCCCTGAATCCTTCGCAAAAAATTCAGCCGAATACCGAACTGAATCCCAATTTGCATATGCAAGTTAGGGGTAGGAAGGGGAAAATATTTTTTATTTCCTTGATTTGTGAAAAAAAAAATCAAGTGATTTCCCTCCCTGCCCCTAATTTGCATATGCAAATTAGGATTCAGTTCGGCCAGGCAGAATGATTTGGCCAAATCCGAATCCCGCTGAAAAAGGCAGAATGCTGGATTCGCTGCATCCCTACTAGGTAACCATCACTCTTAGGGCTTTTACTGACTAGCGTTTTTACCTGCGCTCCCTTGCATTCCGTTTTTCTGCGTTCAGCCGCAGGGGAGCGCAGGAGTAGACGCATTTCATTTTTTCAAATGGGGCTGTACTCACACAGGCGCATGTAGGCTACGAACGCAGGTTGAGACGCAACATGCTGCATTTTTCCTGCGTTCGGCGCCTACACGCGCCTGTGTGAGTACAGCCCCATTTGAAAAAGTAAATGTGTCTATTCCTGCGCTCCCCTGCGGCTGAACGCCGAAAAACGGAACGCAGGTAAAAACGCGAGTAAGAGCCCTTAGGCTCATTCAACCCTCCCTTAACTTTTCTCAATGTAAACGTGATAGAAGTCCCTCAACTTTGGACAGAATCAGTGCACTAACAAGAAAATATTGTCTGCAGTCTTCCCCCTATCAGTACGCAGGTGGAAGACTTTGGGTTAGAAACTCCTGCTTTTCTGGGTCATCTGTGCCCATTAGAGCACACTAAAGTCAGAGTGGACATATCAGTACCCCCCCCCAGCATACTTATACCACCTGAGAAAACTCTCCTTGTGTGGAAAAATAAAAAGGTGGTGGGGAAATGGTTTCTTTTGAGTCAGAAACAAAACTATCATGGTTTCCTTTCAATCTGAGGACTCGTGAATAAATACACATTCTACATTTATTCTTGGAAGTTCAGATAGTGTTTATGCATCTTATGCCAACTTATCCACATAAGGCCAACAGAATGAGTGCGTGTAAGAAACCAACAGAATTTGCGGTCAAGTTGTTTAGTGAAATACATTGTTTTACAGATGGGCCGCTTACCTGGTACATTTTAGCTTAAGGGCTTTAGTTTCCCTTTAGCGTATACAGATTGTGTTCTGCAACATCCAGATATATAGACCCTTTATAGGGAACATAACAAAGCATTCTACTCTAAACAGAGAGTACCAACAGGACTGCAATGAAACAACACATGGAGATGAAATGCAACATTAAAAATGACATCTTATTCAAATTACTGCAGTACAGACTTACCATGTGAGTCAAAGCTGATTTCTGTGCAGTTGGTGCCATTTCTTTGCCAGGGGCAATAAAACACAGCTCCCCCCTCAAACACTCCGGGCTGGCTGGTATTTGCCTTGGGGGCCCCCACCAGGATACTGATGCTGTGAAAAGGAAAACACAGGTTAATTGATTACTAAATAACCAAGAACAAATAAACACACTGTTCTCCAGAACATAACTGAACATTAAGAGAACTGAAATATAAATGGTATATAAAATCTAGACAGCCAGACAGTGTGGGTAAAGAAAAGGGCAAACAATTATTTTAAGTAAACATTAGATATTAAACACACAAGGGTAATGTCACAAGAGACACTGGCCTATTAGTGATAATATAACATGACTAACATTCCTGCTATTATTACTCTCTTCTCAAAAGACATACATGCATACCTACCAACATTGTGGAAATAAAAAGAGAGACTAACAAGTTTTTGTGACCACGCCCATTTTTGTGGCCACACACCCCTAATTATCATGTTACATTATTTGGCAGGTTATGAAAGTTTGAACATATTTCTGCGTTTTTTTTTCAGTTATTACAGTTTTGCTGATGAATTGTCCTTTAAGCTGTGAGTCTAACTTTTCCCAAGAGACCTGTTATCTTATATTGTTACAATTACGTATTTGCTTATCTCGAAATTGTTACAAAAGTATCTTATCTTCAGCTGTGACTGTTCAGTGCAGAGAAAAACTGGACTTTCCAGTACAAACGAGGGACTGCGGATTGAGTTGTCAAAAGAGGGACTGTCCCTCTAAGAGTAAGGCCAGACGAGAAGATTCGCGGGCGACAAGTCGCCGGCGGTTTTGAAAAGTACGGGAGGAGTTGGGAGGTATGTACATGTACAGGTATGGGACCTGTTATCCAGAATGCTCGGGACCTGGGGTCTTCCGGATAACAGATCTTTCTGTAATTTGCATCTTCATACTTTAAAGAAGAATTCAACCCTTAATTAAAAAAAAAACCCCACTCCCCCACACTACATAGACCCCCCTCCCTAGCTGCTACCCCTGGTAAATACCCCTACCTCTTTGCTTACCCCTCGGTGCAGATTCAGGGCATCCGAGTTCCCGGGCACCATCTTCCGGCACTTCAGTAATCTTCGGATCTTCTTCCTTCACTTCGCCAATTTCCGTGACTTTCGTTGCATGCGCAGTTGTCGCTAAATGGAAAACTGCTCCAACTGCGTATGCGCTGATTCCCCGATCTCATTCCGAAGACTACTGAAGTGTCGAAATATGGCGCCTGTGAACTCTGATGCCCTGAATCTGCACTGAGGGGTAAGTAAAGAGTTAGGGGCATTTACCAGGGGTAGCAGCTAGGCTGTCAAGATACTTCCAGGGTTGAGGAAATTCCATTCCTTTGCTAATCTGTTATAATAAAATATTAGGAGGTCATCACAATAGAACGGGGGGGGGGGGTGTAAGAGACCCTGCAGACCAGGTGTTACAAATAAACAATACTGAAGGGAAGGCTATGGGTACTCGGAGGGTATTTAAGTGCTTATCCCTGCTGATTACCTCTTGTCATGCGTACCTTATTACTTAACAAGGTTTCTTTGAGAAGGACACAGGTGTTCATGCTGAAGGAAAAACAAAATCACACCTCCCCAACAATATTACATTGTGGCTGAAAATTAGTTTGCTGCATTGATCGACTCCAGTCACGGCTACATAGCAGAAACTGATGCGCTATGTTCCCTCTCACGAAAATAAAAGAACATTTTGTAACATTCAGATACAGAGTTGAAACGGTTACACTTTAAGCCATTGTGATGTTGAATGCATAATTTCAGCTAGGATGAGGAAAGTCCCATTCAATAGAGGAGTTGGCAACTAGGAAGCCTCCAGTTCACTGGCATCAGGCTCCACTTCTGTTTATAATGTAATCAGTAACTATTCCTCTTGCTTGACCATTTCTAGTTGCTTCACATAAGACTTTTCCAGTTTTGAAGCCATAGTGAGCAATTCCTTCCCCTGAACCATTAGGTTACACCCTCTCTTGAGATGCAGGAATGCTCCCCCGGATGCTGGAATACTCCATTAAAGGGATGGTTCACCTTCAAGTTAACTTTTGGTATGTTATAAAATGGCCAATGGTAAGCAACTTTTTATTTATTTATTTTTTATTATTTGCACGCTTCTTCTGACTCTTTCCAGCTTTCAAATGGGGGTCACTGGCCCCATCTAAAAGAAATGCTGTGTACTGCTACTACTCTATTGTTATTGCTATTTTTTTATTACTCATCTTTCTATTCAGGCCCTCTTCTATTGATATTTCAGTCTGTTTGCTAGGGTCTAAATTACCCAAGCAACCATGCATTGATTGAAATAAACTGGAGAGCTGCAGAATAAAAAGCCAAATGACTCTCAAAAACCACAAATAATAATAAAAAAAACTCAGAACATCACTCTACAGCATATTAAGGGTTCTCTCAAAGGTGCACAACCCCTTTAAAAATCTATACCTACAACTACCCAAACAACTAGCATTCTTTCTTTAATCCCAGCTATATTTAATAAGGCATGCTATTCCCACTTCCACATCTGAGGAAAGTCACAACAGCCACTACTCACATGGACATCACTGCTTTACAAGTTTTGTTTCACCAATCACTTCTGCCATGTGCCTGGTAATAAAAACCTTGTAGATTTTTTTTTTTTTTTATGGGTAAAACCTTAATCGTCGATAGCTAAATTCTACCTGTTTTAGACAGCAAGCTCCTGGGGCCAGTTATTGTTCCATAAACTGTAGCTGAGGCAAATAAACACAATAAAAACATTTACACTTACCTGCATTTCCCATTCTAAATTTCTAGTCTCATTACTACATGGCTCATCTTTATGACCACCCTTCTAAAGAAAGGACTGGTAATGTTAAAAAGTTAAACAAACCGCTCATTTGGCTCCTGCTGTGCAAGATATGGCATTAAGATTCAATAACATTGTAGTGGTTTCTGCATGTTAAATACCATATGTTCTTATTTTGGGGAGCTTGCATTAGCATGCCATATTCAACATGTGGAAACCATTAAGAGATGTTAGAGAATCAAGCTCCAGTCTATATTTTATTATAAATATATAAACACATGCACGCACATATACAGTAGGCATGAAAACACATCACCTGGCTAGGGCACATATGTACTGAAACATGCTGAACTACAGCCGAGCAGCTGAACTACATGTTGATCTACAGTCAAAATAATTGCCCAAAACATGAGCAGGAGTTTCCAAGATCCTTGGAAAGCTTATGGTTAAGGAATCACTGAGTATGCCAGTATATGTAGCAGCAACTTTTCTCTGAAACAATACCTGCATTGATCTATATGGAGAATTGTGCAGGTGTGCCCTACTTGGGGCAATGCCAACTGTCCATGGCAGGAATTGGATGGAAATTAAATATTAGCCTGTATTATTTCCAACTTGACCTCCATTAAAGGGGTAAAAAAAAAAAAAAAAGAATGTATGTGTACCACATTCTGTTAAGCAAGTCCTGTTCCAGCTTCCATCTACCTGGGGAATAAAATTAGGACAGAAGCTTCCCACGATGTTCTGGCCAATAGGGAACAGAAGGAGCCCCCAGCATGCATATTGCAATGGATAATGTTCTTTATGGAAGAGCGAAGGGAAGCATAACAAAACACTGAAGCCTTTCCCTTATATCCATCATGCCCTAACTCAGGCCATAGCTCAGAATGGTAAATAGAAGCCTAGACTGTTCCTCCCAGCAGGAAGCAGGCAGACTTCCTATTTCCCTTAGTAATTCAGGGCATTTTTAAGCCATTGCATCAACACCAACAATCACCCACCAACATGAACATCCTTCCCTTGCTCAGTTTTCAGATGCTTTACCATGGTGCGGAATGTAATGCAAAACAATGCATATTAGGCTAGGACTGCTGCAAAGAGGGGTTAATTCTCAGAAATTCATTGTTCTACTGTTCTCCAAAACAGACGTTTCAGTTGAAAAGCCGGAAATGGCAGCCTTATGCTACGGCGAGTGCCTGGCTAGCAACCCTGCTCTCCGGAAAGGTGATGGGGAGACGGGATCCTCCTCCCACAGCACATTCTACTAAACTGAGGTCCCTGAGAAAATCAGTGTATTTCACTTTGCTAGACAAGTTAGCGCCCTCACAAAAGCCCTATTCTGAGTTCTGTTGGCACTACCATCAGGGGTGATCCTGGCCCCTCCGCCGCCTGAGCCCCTCCCCCAGAAATTCACTCTTAAAGTACCAGGAGCAACATTTTTGCTGCCCCTGGTACCTAGTGGGGCGCTGCCACCTGAGGTGACAGCCTCAACTCACCTCATTGGCGAAGCACCCCTGACTACCATGGCAGTATCTCAATACAGGCAAAAAGTTGCAATTCAAACCCAGGACTAGCGTGCTCATACTAAAAGTCAGCTAATTTCTTTGCAATACTTGGAACATGAGATTAAAGGGAATGATCTAATAGCACCAAAAGCAAAACTTTGATTCTGGTAACCAGTTCTAGCTTTGGCTCTGTATAATATTATTAGATTATGGCTTTTAGTAAATGGTCAATGGTCTGGAGATCTTCACCTTAGCTTATACAAAACAAGTTTCTTCTGTAGCACTTGTCATTTGTGAATTTGTAGAGCTTGAATTCTGGTTGCACTACAACTCCTAGGGGCAAATTTACTAAAGGGCAAAAATTTCACTATCGAAGGAGATAGACTCTAGCTATTGGCCCAATACTGGGCCATAGCTGAGCATGTGAGTGTATTTTTTGTAAATGTAATAAACTTTTGCCTTTTAAATTTTGAGTGTGCAGTCCCTATATTTATCTTTTGTTATCCATGCATGTAGTCTGGTTGCTTTATTCTTAGTTAAAGAAGCAGCCATAGTGCAGGTTATATAGTAACTATGGATGAATTCTGGAGGAAATGTGGTAGAGTTAGATAGCGGAGGCAGAGTAACTCTAAAGTTAGCCAATAACTTAAGTGTTTTGCAAAGCAAGGATATGCTGGATGTGGGTGGTAGAATGACCAAATGCATTTCTTAGGAATAATATAATCAATCAGTGATTTAAAATAAATTTCCTTCAAAAACTATGTATGAGGCTTATTGTGTGTAGAGGGAGCATGGTAAATGCACAAATCTAGGACCAGGATTTATAACTAGATGACCTAAAGAGATGTGGCCTTCAAAAGTATTTCATGACCCCCAGTCTGTTATAAAGTTAGATCATCTATAAAAACATTAAAGAATAAAAAATAAAGAGAATCGATATGCGTTATGAATAGGATGTTTAAAATCCACATTAAAATTTAACTTTAATGAGAACTACCCCTTAAGGGGGCTCAAAAGATTTATTTTTCTCTGTTACATCATCTTAATATAATCAATCCCTCCAACATTTGCAGGATAATCAGCCCACTAAAAGAAAAACTTGCTGCGCTGATCTGCACCCAAATGTTTTACTGCTTATTAAGAGAAAATGCATGAACGTTATTCTTTCTTATACAGTAATTCTGCGCACAGCTGAACTCATTCAAGTCAGCCATGAAACGAAAGCCAAATATTTGAGAGTAAAGGGATGCCAGGAGCACAGAATATAGGGAATGCTGTAAACTACGTGTGTCATAGGAATATAACTGAAATCCAGAACATCACATGCTGCTGTTGGAGCAAGAGCCTGCTGAAAGTAGCCAAACTGGCATGGTGCTAGCAACCCAAAATAATGCGGTGCATATAGAAACCTTCACAGATGGCAGCAAATACACACAAACAAGAAAACTGTTGTTGTCTAGACAAGTGGCTACGTCCCAAATGAATTAACCTGTATGGGAATGCATTGGATTGAGACAGAAAATCCATGGTATTATGCATTAGCAATGGCTCATTTAAAAGCCTTATTATAAAGTACAGTATATCAGGCACAGGAGCGGCCCAGACCACACCACACTGGCAGCATACACAGAGCAACAAGAGAAATCTGTCGGGCATTTTGATGTTTCACAAAGGGCTAGTGTTCCTATGTAACAGCCATAACCCACCCACCCACTCAAACCATTTGTACCATGTGTTAGTATTCACCCTCTCTGGGACCACACGCAGCTATGTGAAGAAACCAGCAATGCTACACTGTACTGTGTTCCTATAGGACTTTGCACTTCCACCGCCTTATACACAGTGTGGAGGTGCCCAAGTCTTGTCACATCACAATATCCCATCAATAAACTATTAGTTCATTTAATCAATTATGAGCATGCAATACTATATACTGCAAGTGAACAGCATTGCTGATGCCACCCTACCGTACCACACCTGCTAACCCCAAATCTGCTACTTTCAGGGCCCCACTACTGGGGATAATAATCTAGCAGCCAATCAGATGTTTGCCAATTGCACTGGCTTACAAGAATGTCACTCCACTATTTTGGAATATAATAATTTTGTAATATGAATGGCCCAGGGTCTGCAACAAACTAATAACAGGTTTGCTCTTGGCTCTCAATGCATCATTTATTGAAGAAGCTTTAATTAGTTCATTGATTACAGATATGCTTTAGCTCTCGCTGGCCCATTTGCAGAAAAGAATTTGCCAAGTTCCTATCCGTAAGTCACCTGAGGACGCGTAACCATGGAGATGCAGAAGAAGGGAATTTGGATGCAGTAAGAACAATTGGGGGGAGAGAGCAAGAGGAAGTAGGGAGTCTCTTTGGCGCTTCCTTATTGTCACTGTTCGACAGCAATCCCTACAAAACGACATTGTAGCCAGAAAAATCTTGTATCGCCCCCACTGGGTTGGTAGCCATGAAAAACAGAGAGCAAGCCAAGCTGTGGAGCTGCTGCCAGGGGTTCCTACATGTGTTGGAGGAGCAGAGAGATGCCGGAACGGGAGCTGTAAAGATGCAATAGGAAAAGAACTCGTGCTTTAGAACATTCAGCCTCATAGCTGCCAAATAGCACAAAAGGAGTTTCTCTGGTATTGCTATCACAGTAAGGAACTATGTGTAATTTGCACACGTGGCCCTATATTCACCATCAGGTTACGTCACATATGACCCTGTGCTCAGATTTACATTCAGGGCTATTGTTATTCTGGAAGGGCATTTGCCCCGGCATTTCACTGGTTTCCAGGGGGAGGAAAAAGTACAAACGACATAGTGTAGCAATGGTTAGAAACTTTTAGAACAAGCATCAGCCCCTCCATCTGTTACTCAAATGAAACCCCAGCAATCCGAGGGGCGTGACTTGACATCCCAGCTTAATCTCAATTCCCTATTTCCTAGATGGGAGCCAAACCCTCAAAGACAAGACTGTCAAGGATTGTCTCTTTAAATCTGGCCATACATAAAGAGACTTAATAGGGTCAAAATTCAACCATTTAGACTTGTCTGACCATCTGGGGACCATTTAGATCAATAATCTTGCAAACCTGTGGACCAAGTATTATTGGTGTTGATCCACCCATTTGGCCCATGGGCGATGCCACTACAGGACATCATTTAACAACGGCCCCATTTCCATTTTTAAAAAAGGGAATCAGACAATATAAGGTGCCTTTGTACCTTGAAAAGAGTGCAGTTATCTACCAGACATGTTTCTTGCATACACTTTAAAGGACTGATTTACACGTAGATGTGACTAAGCAACTAGGTGGCCTTGTCCTTAATCACCAGATAACCTTAGAGGAAGCTTGTTGTGTCATCCTGACCTTAAGCAATAAATTGGTTGTTTCAACCTTTTCCTGCCCTTTAACATAACATCCAGCTCCATCCTAGATCGGATGCATCCCATATGGACGTACCTCATGAGTAAGCATTGATGTCCTAGCCCTTATTTTTTTGCCCTGCAAAGTCATGAGACCTTTTCCTCCCCCACACTTTCCACGCCCTTAGCAGCAAAAACAATGCTCGTCTTTCGTCCAGCTGTTTCCTGTTACCGTGGCAACCCCTGAAAAACATAGTTCCCCTTTAACTGGTTCCCTATGCAGATTCCAAGCCAAACAGGCGTGGGGATCACATGTGCACAGCTGGATGTCTGGGTGTGACGCGTGGGCAGGAGGTGCCGATGTCATCACACAGTCACACCATTGCAATTGCCATATGGAAGCATGCGTTGGGAGATGCGCCAGTATTTCAGATTTATCATCTTACACAGCCCTGCGATACAGCAAATTTGACACAAAGCAACTGAACACACATGTAAAAACAACAGGGATTAACTCAAAGTTGGCTTCTGCAACATGATCTAAACATGAAAATCTGGAATTAAATATTCATGTTTGTGAAGTTTTCTATTTCTCCTTATACGCGATTTTACCATTCATCTTGATCATAAAAATGCTCCATAAAAAGAGCTGGATGCATTATTTACTAGGGTGCATTTTCCCTTTAAGCCCTCTCATCGTCATCATATTTACTGTCATTATGGTATTGTAGGTTTTATGCAACAATGCCTGCCATTTAGATGTGATGTATGTGATCACCAGCTTAATCACTTGGTCCCATTAAATCTACATTATAGTAAGTATTGCAGGACAATACACGCTACCATGGTAAGAGTGACCCCATTTTAAGGGTGGCACCTGTAAGCAGTTAAAATTATAGCTTCTGGTAAAAGGCTGTGGGATAGCAGGTATAGTAGGGAGAGGTGGTGCCTATAGTAACAGTGGCACCACATCTGCCTACAAAGGAATGAGGCAATGTATTTGGGTGACAGCAGAGCAGGCAGAGATCCACTACGTGGTCCGAGCCTTAAGCCAATGTCACAGAGGGGCAGGTCTAAAAAGGCAGCTGTCACCCTAATTCAGGGGTGTCCAAACTTTTGGCTCGCCGGGCCACATTAGAAAAAGATAAAATTGTCTGGGGCCACACATGACATACACAAAAACACGTTTGATTTGTAAGAGTAAAGGAAATACACAGAAAATAACTACAATGCCAGTTGGATAACCAGATTGAGCTATACACTGGAATATGGGACACCTGGATATTAAATAGACGTATTATTATATTATTATTACTAACTGGGCAATGGGCAGAGTCCCCCCTCCTCCTATTTCCTCGGGAACCAAGCGTTTCAAGCTGGGCCGCATTCATATGCATCCTGGGCCGCATGTGGCCCTCGGGCCGCAGTTTGGACACCACTGCCCTAATTACATGACACCTATCTAGCACCCTGCTAGTCTGTGAAACAATGTAGCTACATCACACACGAAAAACATACATGGAATTAATGACCTGATCTTGCAATTAGATTGTTGATGTTGGAAATTGAAGTTAAACACTGACAAAATACAATTTCTCTCAAGAGAACTCCTTGTGCTGTTTTGAAGAAAACAAGAATTCTAGCAGTTTTTATGTTTGCTTGGAAACCACCAATGCATTGCTAAGGGAAATTAGTGATGTCTCAGTTGTACCACTGTGCCATGGAATCACAGCACACACAAATATGTACAGAGTCGTAACCACAACAAGAACAAACCAGCAAGAGTTCATGGTTTGTCATGATGTTTACACTTCAGATAAAACTCATTTAACATTTGAGCTATTGTTCAGAAGTTTAGAGTAAGTTTTTACTTCAAAAAATGCATGCAAAAAATGAAACCAAGTTATAAGCGTTGAGCAGCTGAATACGCACCCAGGATGATCAGTTTGTTGACTATGCCCAACAACAAGCTGCACCTGGGTTCATATAGCAAGGCCAAACACAGCAGGGCATTCTAAGATCATAAAGATATAACCACAGATTTATTTTTCTTTCCATGATACAGGAAAGCAGGGGTTAACTAAGCTCTACTATGGGAACTATGCCCACAGAAGTTAAAGGGATACATACGGTCATGGAAAAACATGTTTTTTTCAAAACGCATCAGTTAATAGTGCTGCTCCAGCAGAATTCTTAACTGAAATCTATTTTTCAAAAGAGCAAACAGATTTTTTTTTATTCAATTAAATCTGACATGGGGGTAGACATATTGTCAGTTTCCCAGCTGCCTCCAGTCATGCGACTTGTGCTCTGATAAACTTCAGTCACTTTACTGCTGTACTGAAAGTTGGAGTGATATCACCCCCACCCCCTCCCCCCCCCAGCAGCCTAACAAAAGAACTATGGGGAGGTAACCAGATAGCAGCTCCCTAAAGGTGGCCATACACGGGCCGATAAAAGCTGCAGGCAGCTTATTGGTCTGGGTATGGTGCCCCCCCGACGGGCTTCACCAATCGAGATCTGGCCGAAAGTCGGCCAGATCTCGATCGGACGAAAAATCCCATCGGATCGCAGCTGCATCTATTCATTGATGTGGTCCCGCGATCTGACCGCCCATTACTATTCGTTAGGATCCGATCATTGGGCCCTAGGGCCCACGATCGGATCAGCCCGATATTGCCCACCTCAAGGTGGGCATATCGCGGAGAGAGCCGCTAGTTTGGATCTCTCCGTGTATGGCCACCTTAACACAAGAGAACAGCTGCCTGGTAGATCTAGGAACAACACTAAATAGTAAAAGCCAAGTCCCACTGAGACTGATTCAGTTACATTAAGTAGGGGACACAGCCTGCCAGAAAGTAGTTCCATCCTAAAGTGCAAGCACAAGTCACATGACTGCGGGCAGCTGGGAAACTGGCAATATGTCTAGCCCCATGTCAGATTTCAAAACTGAATATAAAAAAAAATCTGTATGTTCTTTCGAGAACTGGATTTCAGTGAAGAAGTCTTTTATTCATTTTGGGAAAAAAAAAAAAAAAAAAAAAAAAAACACGTTTTTCCATGACAGTATGAAAATTGAAAATGCAGGTAAAATCATACATTTCTAGTTCCCAAGCACCCACACAGGAGACTAGGGTCAATGAAGTTTTGTTTTTCTCTACAGTAAGATATACATTTTACCACACAGGAGTGCCAGTACAAATGCAATTTGAAGTTTGTGTTAAATAACGAGTGACAAAGCATCTAAATGCCCTGATGCTGCCACCAAATTAAAACAGACCAGTATCTGACTTAAGACACATGAAACAATGTAGTATAACATGGTAAGAAACCAATTTGGTACATTGTTTCAAGTCAGTTTCGTGAATATATATTGCAAAGGTAAAAGACATTAAAATTACTGCATTATGCAGTAAAGTGTTTTTCAGCAAAGATCTCCTTTACATGTAGGCTCCGACCAATGCTTTTTCTAAGGAGTAATGTTGAAAGTTTGGGGGGACGGTAACAGACTAAACTCGGCTTATTAGACTCTGCAAACCCAGTGGTGGCGGCAGTGTGATTGGACAATGTATTTGGTAACTGGAGCCCCCCCAGTGGGAGCACACAGGTGAAGGGGGGGGGAGTAGATTGTGGGTTGTGTGCAAATATGAAAGTAATTAGGAAGAATGCCAGGCTGGGGGAAGTGCTCAGCAATGAGAGCAAGCAGTCAGGTGAAGGTATGGCGAGACTAATCTATACCATGGGTAGGCACTGCTGAGATTATTAACCCAGTGCTACCCACAATGCATTATTTCTAGTTTTTAAAACTCACCTAACTACGCAAAGGAATATGAATGATCTTATGAAAAGAAATAAGTCTCACTGCCAGATGTTTCTCCGTACGACAGACAGGGTAGGACTACACAGACGTTATTGCTGCAACTTCATCCGACATTGCTATCTCTTACCTTATTTACTTTGCATGTGGTTTGTCGCATGTGTTTTTTCATAGCGCGTTGGATCGCGACAAAACCATCCGTGTAGTCCTACCCTTATAGAAAAACAATTAACCACGCCCCCCCCTTGCCTAGAATCAGTCCTGCTGCTCTAAAGCTCTTGCTCAACCACAACTCTCATCTATAGTTATGAAAAGTTTGAATATGGCTAGTGTGGGTCTACACCAAAGGCTTGGGCAAATAAAAGCTGCCCACAGATTAAGTCAGCAGCTTATTGCCCGGTGTATGGGGCCCTCAGACAGGCTTCCCCAATCGATATCTGACCAAAGTCAACCAGATGTTGATCGGTCGGGCTTAAAAATGCCATCAGTTCGTTGATGCAGCCCTCAATGCAACCACCAGTTTCTCCCTAGGGCCCATGATCGAATCAGCCGGATATCGCCAACCTCAAGGTGGCATTTTGAGGAAAGATACGCTCATTTGTCATCCTCCCCAAATGAGCGGATCTGCATATGTATGTCCAGCTCAGTTCTTTATCTGCAATGGACCCCCAATGATGCTCTATATGTGATAAAGGTCCTATCAGCACATTTACCTGCTGCTGTTGTATTGCTCAGCACAATGCAGATATCATGCATGTACAAAACACCAAAGTATTCTGCAGCACAGTACAACAAAAATAACGTGTTATTCCAGAATGCCACCCTTGTTCAAGGATAAATACATGTTGACAGAGGCTGATAATGATGGAGTCATACACAAGGTATTACAGGCTGGGGCAGTTGCATGAATACATCTCTTAACCCCTTCCTTGCTAATATCAGCTGTCACCATCTGACCTTGTAACCTAATGTATGTGATACCAATCTGATCTCTGTGGTTAGGCTAAAGATGTCAAGACAGGGAGCAACAGATGTGCTTAATGCAGAACAGCAGCCAAGGAGATTAACCTCTTCTGTGTTACAGGGCAATGCAAGTTACACAGCAAATCACTGGGATAATGCTAATAAAACAGGTCCCTGTCAGGTCAATTGCGGCTTTAAGCAAAAAGAACTGTTTAAGGGCTCTTACTCATGAGCGTTTTTACCTGCGCTCCCCTGCGTTCCATTTTTCAGCGTTCAGCCGCAGGGGAGCGCAGGAATAGACGCATTTCATTTTTTCAAATGGGGCTGTACTCACACAGGCGCATGTAGGCGCCGAACGCAGGTTGAGACGCAACATGCTGCATTTTTCCTGCGTTCGGCGCCTACATGCGCCTGTGTGAGTACAGCCCCATTTCTATTCCTGCGCTCCCCTGCGGCTGAACGCCGAAAAACGGAACGCAGGGGAGCGAAGGTAAAAACGCTCATGAGTAAGAGCCCTAAAGCAAGGTGGAAGTGCACCGTAATGAATAAATCCTGCGGCTGCATGCATAAGCTAAAGGAAAGGAAGAGGTTAAACCCCCGGAATTGTATCACTACAGAACACTGTGAATTGCAGCTATTCCCAGGCTCATACACCTGTTATGGGCTATAAGTGTCAACTATTTTAGGTTCTCCGGCCAAACCTTCATGTAAATAAGTGGGAAGGGAGGTAAACATCCTCGTTGCTTGTAAAGGGAAAGCAACAGGTGCGGTCAATACAGGCCCAGAAGTACAACTTTACCTTTTTATTAGCTGTAGGATTTCCTCCTGCAAAGATTAAGGAGTTGAGAGATGGGTACGTCTGATAGGCCTGGCCCAAATGGCTTCCCACAATCATGGACATTTCTTTTTACCAGTGACCTACAACGGAGTATGTGAGGGATCTTGGCTAATAAACAGCCTATTATATTAGATAATAACCTCAGGATACATACAAGAGCCAAGCTAAACGCAGAAAGTCAACTCAAACAAGTTAATAAAAATACTGACCTCTAAATAGAAGAATTCATGGCAAAACGCCTGGTGTCCTTACTTTCAAAACTCATTGGCACAATAATCTCAGCTTCTATAAACACATTTAAAATACTTATGATTTATTTATAATATCCAAAAACCATAAATGGCCAATAAAAAAAAGGGGCAAATAACGAGTGTCATAGACTCATTAACACAAGTGTGTTTGTAGTCCTATCCATATCTTTTACCATCCCTGTAATTTACATGTATAAAGCAATTAAACAGCTAAAACCCCAAAATAAAAATCTGAAGCACAGAGGACCCTGGAAAAATGTAATGTTAACTTACTGCAATTAAAATATGTTTGGTATCAAAACTACAAGGATATAAGAGCCATGCAATAAAGCCAAATGTTCAAAAGAAAGAGGCCACAGTCCCGTATTACATTTAACCTGGAGCCAAAGCAGCAGAATCAGATGGTCAGTGAAAGTTTTCTGGCAGACATATTGTAAAGCAGGTAGAATATCCTCGGCTGGAATTCTGTCCCTTAGTTAACATCCTGTCATTAAAAATCACAGGAAGTGCTGAATGGGACGGCTGAGACAAATAAGAACAGGAAGAGCAGGAGCCTGGGTTAACTCTCTAGCTGCTGTATGAGCAATCACCCTGCATTGTATTGTCTCAATATTTTGGGTTGCAGAGCAATTACACATCCCTGCCATCCTCCGCTCTCAAAGACTTGCATGCTAATAGCCTGTAATATGATGAATTAAAGGGGTGGTTCACTGTTAAGTTAACTTTTAGTATATTATAGATGGCTCGTTCTAAGCAACTTTTCTATTGGTCTTCATTTTTTTTTCTTTTTTTATAGTTTTTACATTTCCCTTCTGCTTACTCTTTTCAGCTTTCAAATGGGGATAACAGATGGAAAAAGAAACAAAAAACACAGGGATAACAGTGAGGTCAGCAGGTGAGGCAGGAGGCAGATGGGCTTGTTGTCTATGAAACCAGTGAATATGGAAAAATAGCACATTCTCATTAACAACAAGGGAAAACTTCCCTATCTCCCACCCATCCCCTGCCTTTCTACAATCAGTTAAAAAAACAAGTATTTTACATTTACTGGCTCCACTGCAGCTTACTATAGCAGCCATCTGACCCCTGGCATCAAATACCTTAGACTCAATTAGCATGCCTATGTCTATGAGGGCTGTTAGGTAATTGATGTTGAAGTCCAGATTGTGGGACGGGACAAAGAGATCCAGAATTCTTCAGGGAGAATGACATTTTTTGCTAAGCTATTGATTGCTATATAAAGCAGATCTCAGAAATGGGACTATTGGCAGCTAACTCCACCAGTGTTTGTACTGTTCAGTTTCACACCTTAATGCAGCTTGAAAAAGGAGCTCCAACAATGGGTGAAGGGAATACACTTTAACCATTGATACCCAACAAACTGCATTCAGCATCAATAGCAAGATTTTTTCAACTATCTCCCGCAGAGAGGTTGCTGGGGGCTTACTAAGTGCCCCTGATTTTAAGTTTTCCCTCATTGTTTTGTGGTCCCATCTATATCACCCAAAACACAGATGTGATTTTTGAGTTCAAGACAAGTTTGTTTTGCCCGCTACTCCTTTGCTCTTCCTATTCTCCCCCTATACAAGTAAAAAGCTTAATATGTCCTAGCTTAGATTTCTAAGGGGTTGACTTGGACTATTTTTGTACCATACAGTAGAGAAGGTAAAGAACATATTTAAAAATTCAGGCTGTGTGTTATTCTTGCACATAGTACAGTGTCCATACAAAGATAGATAGTGACTGCCAACTCGGCTATTTAGATCAAAATGTTAAACAATACATGAAACCAAAGAAACGCCATTTCCAATCAATATTTTCTATCACAGATGCGTTTGAATAGAGAATACCCACATTAAACATTTACAATAGGTTCTAGTGGCTCTGCAGCTCTACTACATATAAAGTCCTGGCCTTGATTTTCCATACCAAATTAGACTATTTGCTCTATGGTACAGGAATGCAATGAATGAGGAACACTAACAGCATCAGACAAAATTAGGGTAGTGTTACACTGGTACAGAAATGACAAACAGGTGCCTTTCTGGTTAAGAAAAAAAAAAAAAAAAGCAAAGACTGGCAGTGTGCTTAGTTGCTAGTGTGCCGGAAATTATCATGAAAAGACCGAACATATTCCTTATTGATAACAGGGAAAGCATCCAGCTGATTAGCCCTGGGGATTGAATAGCGGAATTCTTCAGAGGTCACCTATAGAATGTTTGAAATCTGATCCCATGTTATATTTCTCATGCGTTTTGAAAAAAACATGTTTTCCGATGACAGGATCCCTTTACTATGTTATAGAATGGCCAGTTCTAAGCAACTTTTCAATTTGTATGTATTATTTACTTTTTAAATGATTTGCCTTCTTTTTCTGAATCTTTCCAGCTTTCAAATGGGGGTCACTACAAAATAAATGCCCTGTAAGGCTACAAATGTATCGTTATTGCTACTTTTTATTACTCATCTTTTTAGGCGGGTCTCTCCTATTCATATTCCAGTCTCTTATTCAAATGGTTGCTAGGGGAATTATGAGCCTAGCAACCGGATAGTTGAAACTGCAAACTGGAGAGCTGCTTAATAAAATCTAAATAACAAAATAAATAAAAACTAATTGCAAGTTGTCTCAGAATATCACTCTCTACATCATCCTAAAAGTTAACTCAAAAGCAAACAACCCCTTTAATAAGTTCGGTACAGAAATCACCAAAGTAGCCACAACAGATTAGGGATGCACAGAATCCAGGATCCGGCCGAATCCTTCTGCCTGGCCGAACACAAAGCCTAATTTGCATATGCAAATTAGAGTCAGAGAGGGTAATTGCGTGACGTTTTGTCACAAACCAAGGAAGTAAAAAATGCTTACCCCTTCCCACCCCTAATTTGCATTTGCAAATTAGGATTCAGATTCAGTTCAGTATTCGGCCGAATCGGTCGAGAAGGATTCAGGGGTTCGGCCGAAACCAAAATAGCAGATTCGGTGCATCCATGCAACAGACAGTAAGTGTGTGGCACTAGCAGAGATGAGTGCAAGCAGGAGCAAGTGCTTTGCACATGGCGTTTTAGGCTAGGACTACATGGCCGACATTGATGCAATCCAACGGTGGGCGACTAAACGCAAGCGTCAAGTCGGATGCGACAGGAACAAGGTAAGTAATGTAAAGTCGGATTGTGTCACAACGTGATCCGACGCGACTGTCAGATGCAAACGCTGTAAGCTGTGTCTGCATCCGACATTCGTGTCGGATCACCGTTACGACACTATCCAACGTTATCTTTACTTACCTTGTTCCTGTCGCATCCGACTTGACGCGTGCATGTAGTCGTCCATCGTCGGATCGCAGCAATGCAACTCTTTGCTCAATTATGTGCCTTGCATGATGTGAAATGTGCTGCTGCTGGCTTCTGAATCCCCTGATGCACGTGCATTTGTAATTTTAGCTTAGGATGGAATTGCCCAGTGGATATCGCAGTCCGTTAAAAGTTGGAAAAGCTGTATGGCCTTGATTGACAGCACAGAAGCAACAGATCCGTGGAAGCGAAACTAAAAACCAGCGTTCCAATCTTGGCAGGTAACGGAGCAATTCTTTATTTCAACTTTGCTTTGTTGTAAGCTGGATACAGACATAGAAGCGGTTTTGCTTGATTTTAACAAGCCATAAAGATTTTTCCATGGGACTTTAGAACAAGATTACAGTATGGCAGGGTTGTATATGGGGGTTACTCCAACAGGGCTTGGGTCACAGATAATTGTGAGCAATGGGAAGCCAACACCTTTATGTAAATAATCTTTAAACTTGGAGGAATTGAAGTTAATTAACAATAAAATGTAATATTAAGGCACAGCTTCCTCTGGCAAATGCCCACACAGGAGAATGTCCTTGTGAGAATTGTTTGCACTTCCTGTAAATATGATGCCCAGGAACAGAACATACTGGGGGGGGGGGGTTACAGTCCAATGACCAGTTATGGGAAGAGAATGTATTTGCGCTTTTATAAACTCAGCCTAAAGGTAAAATTAGTCAGAGCTGTTGCTGTAAATAATTATACAATCTGTAGATTCTTTAAACTACTACCTAAAGGTTAAAGGGGTTGTTCACCTTCCAACACTTTTTTTAAATAAAAGACTTTACCCAATTACTTTCTCATCTCATCAGCAGCTCTGGGAAGGGGGGGGGGGCGCCGACCCTGTAATAAATGCCATTTTCTACGCTGCAATCCAGCTGTTTTAGCAGTTTTTTTATCTTTCTGCATCATTTGAAATCCTGGCAGGGAAGGAGGGACTAAGCACCGATGTTACAAATTGTAACAACTTCTCCACAGCTTACAGACAGCATGCTGGAACTACATAACCCACAATGCATTGCACTATGATCAGTTCATTATTGAAATCACGTGTGCAGGGAATTGTGGGGTATGGAGGATACAGGCTAAGGACAGCTGGCTGTTTATTCAAAGTAACAGAGGTCAGACCAGTAGTCAGAGAGATCAGCAGGAGAGCAGGGGGTTAGTCTTAGGGAACAGTTACAAACCATTAAAAATCATGAAAAGTCTGCATATTTTTAAATTGATACATATTGCAAAGTTGCTTGCTTATGCTTACTTAAAGGGATCCGGTCATTGGAAAACATGTTTTTTTCAAAACGCATCAGTTAATAGTGTTACTCCAGCAGAATTCTGCACTGAAATCCATTTCTCAAAAGAGCAAACAGATTTTTTTATATTCAATTTTGAAATCTGACATGGGGCTAGACATTTTGTCAATTTCCCAGCTGCCCCTGGTCATGTGACTTGTGCCTGAACTTTAGGAGAGAAATGCTTTCTGGAGGGCTGCTGTTTTTCCTACTCAATGTAACCGATTGTGTCTCAGTGGGACATGGGTTTTTACTATGGAGTGTTGTTCTTAGATCTACCAGGCAGCTGTTATCTTGTGTTAGGGAGCTGCTATCTGGTTACCTTCCCATTGTTCTTTTGTTTGGCTGCTGGGGGGGAAAGGGAGGGGGTGATCTCCAACTTGCAGTACAGCAGTAAAGAGTGATTGAAGTTTATCAGAGCACATGACTTGGGGCAGCTGGGAAATTGACAATATGTCCAGCCCCATGTCAGATTTCAAAATTGAATATAAAATAAATCTGTTTGCTCTTTTGAGAAATGGATTTCAGAGCAAGATTCTGCTGGAGCAGCACTATTAACCGATTCATTTTGAAAAAAACTGATTTTTTTTCCCATGACAGTATCCCTTTAAGCTAAAGTTATGTTTTTGTGGAGCTGTTAGAATCTGTTAGAATTGATCCAATAATTGCCAATACTCAAGAGATGCTGCTGAAAAATGTATCAACTAAATGTTGCAAAATTTTAACAGTTTAGAGTCTGCACCTGAATTACTGAGCTGCCAGACTCAAGCACCAGACAGGAACATTGAATTTTAAACTTAGATTTTGAAAATATGGTAAAAAATAAAAATATAAAATGAATGGGGAACAATATGAAAACAACTGAAAAAAACTGTTTGGAAGGTGAACAACCCCTTTAACACAACAATGTATTTGGACCTTGTTAGAACTATAGAGGAAGCAGACTCTGCAACTGCTGGGGGCCTGGGAGGGATAGGGGATAGTGATAAGGAATGTCCTACTTGCACTCGACACAAGCAATAAAATATGCAAAGTTTGCTACTGATCTAATCACCCAGTGTTCTCCCCAGGCGATTATAACGGGTACTCCACCCAGCATTTTTTTTTTTTTTTTTTTTTTTTTTTTTTTAAAGGTGCTCAGTTTTTCCCAGGCAATGGTAGTCCTGTGCGCTTCTTTTTCATCCCCACTTATGGGAAAAAATTGCATTGGATACACAATCACCTAACTAATCATTTAAAAGCCAACATCTTATTGGTTGCTACTGCAACTGGCAATCTTAGTGCCTGTTACTACATATGGGGGTTAATACTTTATAGAACAGGAGCCAACCAGTAAGAAAGGTGCAATAATATCACAAGCAGGTTAGGGCCATGCACAAAGTTTTCCCACAACGCATCCGTGATCTAGAACTAGTGAAGGCATGTGTGCTTGATTCTACCTGTGGTTCTCAGGCTAATCCACTTAGGGTCCCAACTGCGTACTGGGAATAAAATATTTCTCAAACATATATTGAAGCGGATTATAAATCATAGTGAAGATGAACAACAGTGGGTTCCAGTAACTTTCAGCTGCATAAAGAAGAGCTTGAACCAATTAACCATCTTGTATGAGGTTGGGGTGTGTGGAAGGATATAGCAGATGGAGGAAACCCACGATAACCACTACATCACACATTTTTATTTTCCTCTGCTGATCCTTTGCCTAATAAACTATTTGCTGCTGTAAATGCTGGCACCTTGTTGATATAATGTTTTTACCCACTTTTTTCTCATGAGCATTAAGCGTAGCATACCAGTTCCTTCCACAGACTAAATATATACTTTTGTCTCCATTACAATCTTCCCTCCTTATTTTTATGGATAATAAATATGCAATTGGCCGTGTGTGCTGAACTCCAAAGTCTCCCAAAATAACACAACTACAATGTGCATCATTATTTTCACTTTGGTGAGCCAGGCGAGCGCTTAGGTTCACAAGCAGCTTCAGGAAAAGGGAAATTGCATCACATCATTACATGCTTTTGTGCAGCATCAGGGACAGGAAGAGAGAACAGCTTGTGAGCAGACGCCTAGTATCCAGGCTAAAATCTACAAAATGTGCTTGGTTACAGCTGATGTGCTGCAGACCATCCCTGCATGCCAGACTCATACATATATTTCATATTCACAAATGAACTTTTCAGTGTCCAGAACAACATGTCCTTTTTCAGCCTCTGAATCAGGTTTCCTTATAAATAAATTGTGCTGCTCATAACTAGCCCAAAAGCACATGCACCCAATAAATGAACAAGGGTAAAGCTGGCCATAGACACAACGATCTGATTGTACGAATCGTGGATTCGTTCGATTTTCGGACCATGTGTGGAGAGTCCCGACATTTTTCATCCGGCGGAGATCGCTCGTTTGGTCGATCGGACAGGTTAGAAAATTTCTGTCGCCTGCCGATAATATCTCTGCGTGTATTCGATCGTACGATTTTCAGTGGGAGACTGTCACTAGCTTTGTCGGACATAACTATCGTACAATTGCTTTCAGGGGCAGAACATCGGCTGATCTGTTCTTATTTGATCGGAATGGTAAGACTTTGATCTGAATGGTTAGTGGAGGGTCCTACGTTGATACGTACGATCGGATCTTTGCGTCTATGGCCAGCTTCAGAGTGTTCCAGATGCAAGGACCGACATTTCATACCTTAAGGTGGCCATAGATAATATCATACAAAACTAATTTTTATGCGATATTCGGTGCGTACATAGCGGGAAAATAGCCGACCGATATCGGCAGAAGACTTGGATATTGGTCTGCTTGTCGAACGGGCTGGAGGGAATATCTTGATCGGGTGCCTTTGGAGGCACCCAAACATCGGGCATTGTTAGTGCTGAATCGTCAGATAAAGCACTGCGTATCTTGACAACGCTATATAAATAAATGATGATGATACAGGTAGAATTCTATTGTTTCTACCTGTATATCCGACGATTCAGCTCTACACATGTGTATTGAAACAAACAATCTTTCTTGGAAAGATCTTTTCCAAGAAAGATTGCAATTGCCATGTGTATGGCCAGCTTAAGACACAGCTTATCTCCTGAGGGGTAAGGTACAATGCTAGATACCTGGACAATAAGCTTTTTTTTGGAAATATTCATATTTCAGTCTCTTATTCAAATCAGTGCATGGTTTCTAGGGTAGTTTGGACCCTAGCAATCAGATTGCTGAAATTGTAAACTGAATATAAAGCTAAACAAGTCAAAACCCACAAATAAAAAATGATACTAAAAGTTAAGTCAAAGGTGAACAACCCCTTTAAAGGGCAGAGACCACGCATTCACCGACTTCCACTGAAGTTGTATGTATCCAATCAATGCAATTGTACTAAAGCAACAATGTAGAAATATTGACCAATCGCACCTCAGCTTCACTGAAGATTAATGGATTTGAGTTATCGACACTCCTATGAGGGCAGTTTTATATGTAAGATATCAGAATGCCTGCGATCATATTTCCATGCAACCTCCCTCCTTATATAAACTCACAGTAGCACCCACAAGGCACGGTTCCCACGCCTTCTTTCCTGACACGACTCGGCTGTAATAGGAATGTCATGAAAAAAAAATGTGTAACTAATTGCAATGTGTCAGAAAATATCTTCAACAAAACAAAATGACTCAGGTATTTGAGAAAAAGAACACATTGCAATATGGTACAAAGATGGATCATGGGTAATGACTATTACAGCTGACTAAACTACCTTCAATTTTTCTTGCACTTCGTCTTTGCGATTATATACATTTAACTAGGGATGCTTGAATCCACTATTTTGGATTTGACCGAACCCCCGAATCCTTGTCAAAAAAATTGGCTGAATACGGAAACTGGATCCTAATTTGCATATGCAAAACAGGGGTGGGAAGGGGAAAACATTTTTTTTTACTTCCTTGTTTTGTGTCTAAATCGTGAGATTTCCTTCCCCGCCCCTAATTTGCATATGCAGATTAGGATTCGGCCGAATCCTGCTGAAAAAGGCCGAATCCCAAACTGAATCCTGGATTCGGTGCATCCCTACATTTAACCTGTACAACTAAACGATGGTCATGCCAAAACCAAAATCTTGCCCAGAGAGAGAAAATTTAATTCTAAGGAACTTTCCAATAAACATACAAATTTTCATTGGATTTAAAAGGTATATGTAAATGTCATTGCTTCTGAAAGCAGTCTGTCCCCTTCTATCCTCTGCCCTGATGGCTCCAACTTTAGAAACAATGTGACAGAAGCAAATCTGTTTCTTGGAGGAGAGCTGACTTGCAACATTGTTTAAAAAAGTCAGATCCAGGACAGGAAAAAGGAATAAGCAAATATTGCTTTCGATAGCAATTGCTTTTACTAATTACGCATTTTTGACAAGTCTATAAAAAGGGAAATTCCTTACAATTACAATTTAGACAACATAATTTTTTTTGTGGTTCTCATCCCCTTTAACTTTAGTGAAAGTGCTCTGCTAGTCAAATCTAATCTAGACACCTCAATCTTTAGAGCAGCAAATGTAACAATTGCAAATGAAACATTTGGGTTTTGCTGTCCGGAAGGCAATTTAAAGCCAAATGGTGTACACACACACACACACTGAAGGTAAAAGGTTTAAAAGGCTGTGACTCCCTATCGCTTGATGCAATTACTTTAGTCTACCAGACAGATCAGGTTTCTAGTTTATGGCTCTATAAAAAAAAAGTAGGGTTGATAGTTTTTACCATTACCAGTAAAGTTAACATGAATTGTATAACTGTAACAGAAGCAGATGTATCAGTTGTCCAATTCCCATAAGGTTTCTATGGCATTCCTCCTAATTACAACTCTATTACTAACCCTGGAGGTGTGGGAAGGGCAACTTACCCTTTATTTTTAGTACAAACCATGTTGTCAGCCTTTATGAACCCTCAGCAGAGATGGCAAGACTATATATATCAGGGATAGTGGCCTTCCATATATTGAATTGCAGCTATTTGCATTGTATTGACAGGCATCAGACTATAACCATTCTTCCGTTCTCCTTTCATTACTATAGGAGCCACCTTTAATTCTGGCTGCACAGCTTTCATTCCAAATTTGTAAAATCAAATTATTCTGCCGATTACTGTAGAAGACATTTCTTTTTTTAATTCATGCAGAATGCCATACTAGCATTTAGCCAACATGATGTCAGCATTGACATCATAGCCAACCCCATTCCCACCTCCAGCCTCTGCCCAAAACTCTGTCCAGAACATCTATATCTTGATACCGGCCTCCTACATCCATTTTTCATTCTAACAAAGCATTTAATTCCCTAGATTTCAGGCACAGCTGCAAATTTTATTCATGCAAATAAAAAATGACAGATGTCTGTTGAAAATGACAGCAGCACAATTACCAAGGGTAAAGATGGGATTCGCCTATCACAAATCACAAGTCAGTAATTGCAGTAACAGGGATGAGACGGAGCAGGAGCCTGATTTATGAGGTCTATGGGTTCATACACGGAGGCTTCAATAATGGCTGCTCCAGTTACACGTGTTTAAGAAAGTCCGGAGGTCAAGAGTTTTAGCTTCGGTTTCATCATTTATTGATGCAACACTTGAAAATATTATATAAAACAGTAGGATTGGAGGACCATGTTTACAAGAGCGTGAGAAAGATCAGACACATAAGGGTGTTGAAAAGAATTGGTAATGGTTCTTTATTAGTACATTGCCAAATTGCGTCAGAGAGGCTTCTATTGTACAGGGTGGTCTTTAGGAACCAATTTAAGGTTAGGAGGGAAGGGTGGAGTTGGCACTAGTAAACTAAGTATGTTTGGCCCTTGTACCAAAACTTTATGATACTAAAAGGATTCTGGGGATCCTGCTAAATGCGGTTTAAGATAAAAGTTAGTAAGCCATTAATAAATGTATGCCTCTTTACCGAGAGGATGACAAATATGGAACATCTTAAATATCTCTCCACATTGAAACTGCTGCTAGACAAAGGGTTAACTAAGGCGGTGCACCAAAAACTTCCACAGGGCGAAAACTTTGGACCAGTGGCCAGGTAATGATGTGTTTTAACAAAGGCCCACCTCTGACAAAAGCAGCATTCCTCGTTTAGAAGAATTTAAGTAAAAAAAAAAAGTTATCCTGTGGCTCCTATGAAGCTTTTTTGCAGCCCATACAAAATCAGGACGAGTAGCCTGTGGAGCCAAATGTGTCAAGGAAAAAGATACCCTCAGGGTTTTGGAGATTGTAATGATTGGAGCCACCACATAAAGGTACTTGTAAATCACAGAGACCAGAGAAATAGCAGGCTCTTATAAAAAAGAGGCAGTGTCACTCTAACAGCGGCTCTGTCTGCAAGAGGTTCTGCAGCTACTGGGATACTTTCCCCATATGATGAAAAGGATAAGTAGCCACTTCTGAATGTGTAGGGCAAGGGAAGCTCTGCTGGACACCAGATAGTGAACCAGTAAATCATTTATCATTTAAACCTCCCCCAGTAGGAAAAATGCACTACTGGCCCTTATCTTGGCTCCAACAGAATAAACAACCTACATATACGACTGATATAATGTACAGAACCACTCATGCCTGCCAGTGGCAGCCCCACAACCCAACATGCCTGTCACACAGCAAGAAGGAAAAGAAATCATACAAATCACACAAATTATTTCTAGATAGAACGATTTGTGAGTGGTACTAATGCATAGGGTACATAGCAACTACTGAATTGTGTCTATCAACGGGATCTAGTGTGCCAAGATTGCCTTTGCTTCCGTTATTAACGATACTAAGGGTAGGATCACACTGGGCGATTCGGGGAGATTTAGTGTGCTTTATCATAGGCGTCTTTCCATTATAGCGGACGGGAAG
The DNA here is from genome assembly GCA_038501925.1 of Xenopus petersii. Lineage (NCBI taxonomy): Eukaryota > Metazoa > Chordata > Amphibia > Anura > Pipidae > Xenopus > Xenopus petersii. Next base: position 40,732,215 of record CM076674.1, read on the forward strand.
ACACGCGAAGGCAGTTCGGGGACGTGGACTGACCCCAAGGGTCAGGCCGCACAGGGCATTTTTTTGCGGCGAGCAATCTCCCCAAACGCCTTCCCTCACTCTGTGCCAGCTAAAATGAAAAAATGCCGGCGCTAATCACACGCGGCGATTCGTTTTCTGAAGTCGCCCAAAGTTTCCTTGTGAATGGGCTTGGAGTTGTAACTATATTGTTTGCATGCATTTGTAGAACAGAGGACGAGGCGAGGGAGTCGAGGATTTAACAAGTCTGTGACCCTGGGATTCCTTGTAGGCACAGTGCTGTGCGCTGCAGTGTCTGGTTTCAGGAAACTCTGTGCTGTTAAACATTATTACTCACTTTCCTCATGTGAGCGCAGAGCAGTTAGGGAGAGATGTACTCATATCCTCACAGGTCCTGCTCTAACTAAGGCAATAGCTGCATGTGGAAGGCATCAGGGAAAGGCTATGGACACAGTCACTTCTCAGCACTAAATAGGAAGGGTTATACTGTATGAGAAAGTTGTACTAGGGTGGGAGATGCCATAATGACCATCAACATGGCTGTGAGTTTTCTAGAATATGGCAAAGATGGGCAGTCCCTTCAGTGGTGAGGCTGGAGTTTAATATCTAAAGATAAAGGTAGCGGTCTAAAATCTTTACAAATAATGGGAAATTGGGAAGCTGATGAATACTCCTCCCCACCATGAAACAAAATAAAACAGAGGAAAAGTAAAGAAAGAATTGCCCATCTGTTTGGGGTAAAGTGGGAATTGTAGTCCAAATACTGAAGGGCCACAGGTTGTTCTGGTGTTGTACTAAATGCACAAGGGAAGCAGGAGTTGGGCCCAAGTAATATCATCCAGATGGAGGGAGCTGCATCCACACACACAAAAGATATGAACGTCTGACTGCCAAAAGCTGCACTGAGAGAAAGAGGGGTCCAGCAACACATGCTCTGGGTAGAGACAGGCAGGTTCTGGGGTAGGAAGAACAGGCAGGATCTGGGGTAGGAGGAACAGGCAGGATCTGGTGCCCAGCTGTGACAGAACTACATCTCCCAGCATCCCCACAGCAGCAAGGCTGGAAAGTGAAAGCGTGGATGGGTTGCCAGTCCCAGTTGTGTAGTTACACGGGAGCTGGAAGGGAAAGTCGTGAGGAGCGTCTGGAAGGGAAGTAGGGAGGGAGGGAATGTAACGGAACTGATTTTGGGGGCGGGAGAAGGTTCAGCAAAGTAACACTGCTCAATAATGAAATACATACAAGTCGAGAAATACACCTATAGATTTACAGGCTGCTAATGAAATGCTATTATTATCATTATACCCTATGTCACCCAATGCCCATTCACATGTAGGTGCCAAGCAGCTGTGAAGAGCCCGGGGCTCCCGGCAAAGAAAGCAAAGAAGCCATGGATCCCCCCATTGTCCGGCCACTCACCTCTGCGCGTCTGGGAGGTAGAAGTCCACAGAGAAACCAAAGAAGCTGCCACTTGCCCCCGTGTAAACTGCCGGCTGCTCCACTGCCAAGTTAAATCCACGGACCGAGCTGAAGGTGAGCAGCGCGCACAGCACATGGAACAAGAACGTGGCCACTAGCCCAGGGACACGGGAGCCTCGTGGGAGCTGCATGACTTGGCGCTACTGTGGGTGCGTGTGGGAGAGACGGCCGGGGATCTAGTAGGATGCTAAGCGGACTTTCACAAGCTGAGAACTATTCCAATTGAGCAAAAAGCCCCTCCTAAAAGTAACGGCAGGGAGTTCCCTACAGAAAGAGGAGGGCTCGCATACACCCCGGGCACCCACCTCCTCTTTTTGTTCAATGGACTGATCCCTTTTTCTGCTGTATGGATTTAATTAGGGCCTGCTTGTGTTTGCCTGCTCCCCTCTCTCGTTTTGGCTTTTAATAAACTCCACTCTCCGCCCTTCTAACTCACTTAGGATCCCTAATAGGATTATTCCAAACCGTTTTGGTGGTGGGGAGATGCTAATGAGATCTGTTGTGTGCGCGCCTGCCGTGAGGTAAACTCATTTCCACTTCAGGGACACAACCTGGTGGTGGGAAAGAGTAACCTGGTCAGTAGGGGGCAGGGTTGCCAGGTTAGCCTTTCAAAACCAGCCAAAGACTAGACAAAAAGTAGCCAAAAGCTATTTTTGGACAGAGACACACATGGAGATTAGTCGCCCGGTGACAAATCGTCTCTTTTTCTGGGGGCGACTAATCTCTCCGAACTGCCTCACGCTGGCTACAATGTAAATCACCGGCGGGATGACACTCGGAACGCTTCGTTTTACAAAGTCACCCGAGGTTTCTTCCTGAGGCAACTTCAGAAAACGAAGTGCTCCAAGTGCCATGCCGCCAACGATTTAGATTCTAGCCGGCGGGAAGGCTTTTCGGGGAGATTATTTGCCCCAAGAAGAGGCAATTAGTCTCCAGGCGACTAAATCTACCCGAATCTAAGGGGCAAGATTTATCAAGGGTCAAAGTGAAATCGAGGAAATTTTCGAAGTTAAAAAATTCCAAATTCGAAGTAATTTTTGGATACCTCGACCTTCGAATAGGCCGCTACGACTTCGACCTTCGATTAGAAGTAAAATCGTTCGACCATTTGATAATCTAAGTACTGTCTCTTTAAAAAAAATATCTTTAATTCACTCCAGAGTCCAATTACAGCCGCACAAAATTGGGCGGGTTTTGAAAGTCCAGACCCATCGGCAACTTCCAAATGTATCCCAAATCTGTAAGTTGGCGGGTTTGAACTTTAAAACCCACCACTGCATTTTAAACCTGCCAACCTGGCAACACTGGTAGGGGATTGAGAAAATGCTTTATTTCATCACTGCCGTCCAACTATTTCCTTATATTGAGACATTTATTTACTATATTATGTGTTCGAGGAGCCATGTTATAATAAAGCTATGAAGTAACTCTGTGGGGTTCTTGGGCACCCTGGTAACTATAACATTTATTGGGCTATATCTGGCTATATCTGGCCAATGGACCTCCAGTTTGAGAACCTTTCCCTATTTAATACAATGTCTACATAAAAATCCATTTTTCAAATAGCTTTTTGGCAATATATTGATTGGTGTGACTTTTCCATAGATTTTAGGATAACCTCACAAATAAGAGTAGTTGCAGAGTATATAAAGGGTTTACAGTATGTAAAGAGAGTGACAGAGGAAGAAATTGCTTTGCTCTGTATCACACACTTTGTGGGTCCTGTTGCTCTTTCTTTACCAGTAAGCTTAGACACAACAGCATTTTTAAAAACCTTACCTGAGTACTATGGCTGTTTTTGAGCTAACTCTCTGGATCACTAGGTCAAATATATCCACTAAACAAATTCTTTCACATGACTGTACCATTTTCATGTAATCTTTATTGTTTATTTCTTAGATTTTTTAATGATTTGACTTCCTTGAACTATAAAATACCATCTATTACCAGGTCACTGACCCAGCAACTCAAAAGTTATGGTGTAAATATAAAACATCTCTTAGTCCGTTTGCTCCAGCGGGGAGCATAGGGCCTCAACGACACTCCTCCAACGAACTTGGTTCGCAGCGGTCTTCTTCAGCTGAGCCTATGTCCATCCGGCTGCCTTCATTTCAGCCTCCATGCACCTCCTCCATGTCTGTCTTGGCCGGCCAACTTTTCTTTTCCCTTGTGGGTTCCACTCAAGGGCTTGCCTTGTGATGTTGTCAGAACTCTTTCTGAGGGTGTGGCCTATCCAGCCCCACTTTCTTCTTCTGATTTCTCGGTCGATGGGGATCTGCAGGGCTGCCATCAGAAATCACGGGGCCCCACACAACAAAATTTTCTGGGCCCCCCTCGCCACCCTTCCCTCAGTATGAAGGCCACACAAGACACAGGCATTAAAACATTAAGTGCTCCCCTACAAGTTAAAAAAATAACTTTGGTGCCCAGGCCCCTCCTAGAAGTTTTTGTGTCAGGTGGTGGTTAAAGAAAAAAAACATTTGTGGCCAGGCCCCCACACATTTTAAAAATAAACAATGAGCCAGGGCCCCCACACATTTAAAAAAAAAATAGCCAGGGCCACCACACTTTTTTTTAAAAAACAAAAATTAGCCAGGGCCCCCACACATCTTTAAAAAAAAAAACTAGCAAAGGGCCCCCATACATTTAAAAAAAAACAATTAGCCAGGGCCCCCACACATTTAAAAAATAAACAATGAGCCAGGGCCCCCAAACATTTTAAAAATAAACAATGAGCCAGGGCCCCCACACATTTAAAAAAAAAATAGCCAGGGCCACCACACTTTTTTTTAAAAAACAAAAATTAGCCAGGGCCCCCACACATCTTTAAAAAAAAAACTAGCAAAGGGCCCCCATACATTTAAAAAAAACCCAATTAGCCAGGGCCCCCGCACATTTAAAAAATAAACAATGAGCCAGGGCCCCAAAACATTTAAAAAATAAACAATGAGCCAGGGCCCCCACACATTTAAAAAAAAAAAACAATTAGCCAGGCCCCCACACATTTTAAAAATAAACAATTAGCCAGGGTCCCCAGTCCCCACACATCTTTAAAAAAAAACTAGCAAAGGGCCCCCACACATTTAAAAAAAACCAATTAGCCAGGGCCCCCACACATTCAAAAAATAAACAATGAGCCAGGGCCCCCAAACATTTAAAAAATAAACAATGAGCCAAGGCCCCCACACATTTAAAAAAAAAACAATTAGCCAGGCCCCCACACATTTTAAAAATAAACAATTAGCCAGGGCCCCCAGTCCCCACACATCTTTAAAAAAAAACTAGCAAAGGGCCCCCACACATTTAAAAAAAACCAATTAGCCAGGGCCCCCACACATTCAAAAAATAAACAATGAGCCAGGGCCCCCAAACATTTAAAAAATAAACAATGAGCCAAGGCCCCCACACATTTTAAAAAAAAACAATTAGCCAGGCCCCCACACATTTTAAAAATAAACAATTAGCCAGGGCCCCCACACATCTTTAAAAAAAAAAACTAGCAAAGGGCCCCCACACATTTAAAAAAAACCAATTAGCCAGGGCCCCCACACATTTAAAAAATAAACAATGAGCCAGGGCCCCCACACATTTAAAAAAAAAAACAATTAGTCAGGCCCCCACACATTTTAAAAATAAACAATGAGCCAGGGCCCCCACACATTTAAAAAAAAATAGCAAAGGCCCCCCACACATTTTAAAAAAACTATTTGCCAGGGCCCCCATATATTTTAAAAAAAAAATAAACAATTGGTCAGTACCCCCACAAGTTAAAAGAAAAAAAAACTGCACGTACCTTAGCCAGGGAGTTCAGATGCCTGTATCTTCAGTTTCTTGTGCTCTGATTCGCCAGTGAAATGTAAGTCCCGGTAAACACGCATGGTGATTGGTTAAAGTAGAGGGGAGGTTCAAACTTCTCCCAACCAATCCGCATGTGGCTTTACCGGGACTTACATTTCATGGCGAATCAGAACACAAGAAGCCAGTCATCGGAGCTCTGATGCAGGGGCCCGGCTGTGCAAGTAAATGCAAGTAAGTGCAAGTAAATGCAGCACGGCCGGGCCCCCCTTAACTCCCCAAACCACCAGGGCCCGGGACAACAGTCCCCCCTGTACCCCCCTGATGGCGGCCCTGGGGATCTGTTTTGATCTTTTCCATAGGCTGATGTTGGAAGTTTTCTCTGGCCATCTGATGTGCAGGATGTGTCGTAGGCAGCGGTTGATGAAGGTTTGGAGCTTACTTGTGGTTGTCATGGTCAGTCTCCAGGTTTCCGAACCATAAAGCAAGACTGCTTTCACATTGGTGTTAAAAATACGAATTTTGGTTTGTTGTGAAAGGGCAGTGGAGTTCCAGATGGGACGTAAGGTGTTGAATGCATGCCTGGCTTTGTTGATGTGGCTGCATATATCTGACATGGTCTGCTATATTTGATCAGGGTTGCCAGGTGGCAGCCCTATTTTTGATTCATGTGAGGCTCTGGTGCTGCTGATAAGTGGGATGATCAAAAATAGGCCCTGGCATTTCAGGTACACAGAGGCCCAATCAGCCCACACAGAGGCCCAAACAGTCCCACCTGCCCACTAAATACTGATTTTCTATGGCACCTTATAGCAGGCCCCTCTGGCATTTGCTAGAACCCACAGATTGCCAGTCCGGGACTGGGGTTCAGTTCCAACCCTGGGCCATTGGTAGCTCAACTGTTGCTCTGTGAGATGTGAAGTGCAATTGTCACAATCCAACATTTTTCTTCTGTCCAAGAATACTGCAACATTTAGCAACATGTGCTACAACTTATGCCTGATGTTTTAAGTTGTCCCCATTTCATAAATTTCAAGCAAGATGCAGTGGTTTCAGTGTTTAGTAGTGTGATGCCAAGTGATTAAACACACACCCAAATCCTCCCTGGCCATACTCCCATTTTCAGCAAAGCACCACCCGTTTTACAATCTGTAGTTTGGGAATATCACAACCCCCTGTTCCCACCTTTTGGTATCTAAATAAACACGGGATCACCCCAAAAGAATAAATCCACTTGACTGCTGGTAATTTCTTTTCTAGGAACATTGAGGCTGGGAAGGGCCTTGGCTCATCTTGGCATATATGAAGTACAAGTTTCCCCGCACCTTATGCAAGGTACAAAGGGCATATTATAGCACGGTGCTAGAGGAAAGCATCAAAGGCACAAGCATTTTTTGAATAGCATTTTGAAGGACTGAATTCTGCTCCCGTTTTCCACCTAGCACTATATAAATAAGCCCTTATATATGTTATTCTTATTTTTTAACACTTCGCTTCCTTCTGTTCATCTTTTTCCAAGCCACTGCCATGTTGCTATGGAAAATAAGCTCTAGCAACTATAAAGCCATATGAAGTTCAAAATAACGCTGTTGATTTATCATATCCAAAGTTAATTTTCAGGAAAACTACCTCTTTAAATCATACCAAAAGATTTGCTTGGCAGCGCCACAGTGTATGAATCCAATCACTGTGGCATGACCCTCTCATTTACTCTTGACCTGGTTCTCTCTCACTATAAAATACGCACATATTGGAAGCTTTTACAAGGAGCTCCCTTCCCTCCAGCTCACAAAGAATGTTACTGTATCCCGAATAAAAACAACTTGGTTTCATCCTCTAGTGTTCTGCACATAATAAGCCATTGTTCTTGGGATGGAAGCATGAATCGCTCCTTGCTCTGCCACTTTCTCCATGTGGAAAATAATAAATCACCATTTACCACTCTGACGTCAGAATGATGTGTGACCAAGATTGTTGAGAATTCAGCCTTTCCTCTTGCAAAAAGATAAAAAGAAGCCGATGTGTCAGATAGCGACCTTGTCTGGCGGGAACTTCCATAGCACAGTTGCTAATCTCTGTTGCAAACACACAAGATAAACATTTAACTAATACCCCTTTGCTAAACCCGTTTACTCAACCTACTGTATATTGTTCTGGCAAAACTTTAGAGAGATATTATCATCCAATAATATTCTTTTAATACTGCCATTTATTTCTGTATGTATGTTTAATTAGTGCTGTGCTGATTTGTCTTTCTTAAGACATGCAGTCTTTATAAAAGTACATCGTTTAAAACTGGCCTATGAGGGTTTCCTCTGTCATTGTTAATCACACTGAAAGTAAATCATTCTATGGGCACCACAGCGGCTAGACTGGAGTCTTTCTTTTGGAGTTTCAGCACAGCAAGACAGAAATGCCTGGCAGCATTTCGCTCTATCGGCAGCCATACTGCCACATAATCCTATGAATGCCTCAGGTTGTGGAGCTCTATATGGATTGAGTATATTGCAACTTGTAGTAATAAAGCCTGGTGCAGCTGTTGCAGCACTGACTACCAAGGAATAGTTCTCCATGGGACAAAGAAGCTGATCACTAACATTGCCTAATATTTTATAATCCTGACCATATTTTCTTCATAGCCTAATCAATATCTGAACATGCCTTGTCATTTGAAAAGAAACCCAGACTAATGGATCCTTTAATACTTTACTTATAAACACTATTTAGCCCCACTCCGCCACCGTTGAAAAGTAGAGAATCTCCTCAAGATTTGGAAAATCTCAACACTTTTTGTAGAATGTAGATTCTGACAAACCCCAAGTGTCTAGCTAAACTACATTCTGCTTGCTTTAAAGTGTGCCCTATCCAAAAATGATGGATTTTGGTTCATCCTCGTTGCAGAGAATTAAATGATGATGGGCGGGGTCATCCCACAAATTGCAGATAAACTGACGCTGGTGCACAGGAAAGCAAGTACTGTCAATAAGTGGAGTGTTTTCTAAAAAGGCAACTGTATGCCGTGATGGTGTAGAATAGCAGGAAAGAAGTTATAAGTAAATGGTGGGGCTGGTAGCAGTTATATTAATCTGAAGAAGTTTTGACACCCCTGCCTTAGAGAGACTTAGGAGCAAATTTACACTGGCAAAAATTTGCCAACGTGACGTCATTTTGGAACTACACTGATTTACTAAAGGTCACCAGAAGTCCATTTGCAGAGACATTGCCAATATACTAATAGACATAGAGGACAATTTGCTAGTGAAAGACTTAATTATTAACAAAGTTTCGCTCCCTATCGCCAGGCAAATTTTGACTTATGTTACCCCTTTCGCCAGCATTTTCTTTGGCAGCTTAAACCTGGCGAACTGAGAAGATGAAGCTATATCCTCCTCAAGCTTATGTCAGTGACATCATACCCTGTATGCCAAAGAGTCATAAAGATTATAAAAAACGCTGGCCTTTTTTCATATTTTAAAGTTGGATTTTCTTTAAAAGTTGTAACTGTAAACATTTGCCACATTGGTTTTAGGGTGGGCTCATGTCTAGGCCACTAAATGATCTCTTTAGTCTTTATTTTGCTTCCTTGGAAATTTTTAATAATAAGTGGCCACTTCAACCATTTGCACCAACATCTCTAATAAAGTTAAATATATGACCTACAGTATATACCCGCCCTATTCAAATCAACCTAAGCAACAAAGTTTCGCTAGGCAGAAATGAATGTTAGCGGAAGTTTCCTATGAAATGCTCGAATTTACGCTAGCGAAACAACGCCAGCGTTCTTCTGCCGAGACTCAACTTTGCATTTTAGTGAAATAGCATTTGCGCTGGAAATTAACATCTGACGAAGTGTGGTGGACCTTCGCAGGCGAAAATTCGCCTTTTAGTGTATTTGCCCCATTGTGTAGTGCAAGTCAGTTCATTCTATTTGTCCTATAGCTTTATTTACAGCATTAGTAGGCTAACCAAAAGTCATTGTGACTGAGAAAGAGCCCTGTAGCTTTCAAGGGTGACATGGTGACACTTGCTGGTGGGGCAGCCAAATGAGGCCCTGCTCCACGTTATGCCTTAGGCCAATATCTTTCATAAAGATATGTAGCTGCAGCATGTAACAAGCTAAATTAAGAAGGGGCTGGTTTGAGACAGAGAGGGCATTTGACCTGGGCCACCTGCTTCAAAAGTTTGCCTTTATTGAAAGCAATTTAATTAAAACTGTGACTACCTGTACACTACCAGTAACCAGAGGAAATACTCATTTAACAACAGCTGAAGGGTGGCAGGTTAGATATCCCTATTGTGTGTATTTTACCCCTTAGAAGAGGCCACAGACTTCCTGCATTGCCAATAGCTTCTGTAATTAAAATCATTTGTTCTTGTGGCTAATATTATGGCCAAATTGTATAGATTGATATCTATGTGTTATGCAATATTATCTATGGTCTTATCCTGTCAATTACAGACTTCTGAAGCATTCTACTAACTGGCTTCTTGCTTCTCGTTTTTCACCTCTGCAAGCAGTTCTGTAACCTTCCTTTTATCTTCAGAGGATTTCACTCCACTGCTGCCCCTTCAGTTCATTTCAACCCTTATCTCTCCTTATGTTCCTGGACATCATCTTTAACCATCTCCAAACTTTCCTTTCAACACATCCACTCCTTCTGCTCCACCAGCTTATTCGCCGACAGCTCCTTACTGCTAAAATTGTGGAATTAGCCCTGGTGCAACCTCTTCCCTCTTAACTGCACTTGCAGAACTTTTCAGCTCATCATGCTCCATAATTATACCCACTCAGTTATCTCGGTAGGCCTAATATTAACCATCTTAATACAGGAACTTCTCTCCTTTTCTGCGACAGTTCTTGCACATTCTGTACAGTAATTCTTCCACCTGTTGTCACTCCTAATCATCAGACACAAAATGTCTGAAGGGATATACTGTAAATATGATTACTTGGTAATTAGAAGTATACAAAAACATATTTAAAAAAAAAACGTATTAACTGTTGACTTCACAGGTTCACTTTAGGGTTAATGAATGTTATTCACTGAAATAAAAAAAAAGTTGGTTAAAGAAAGGGGGGCTGCACTTAGAAAGAACACACGTTAGGACTCCAGCAGAAGGAAAAATGTATTAACTAAGTAGCATAATGAATTAGGTAGTAATTTGGGTGCCACTGTAATTCCTGGCTAAAAAGAACTATCTTCTCAAACTGATTTTATAAACGTTTGATATTATCAAACCTCAGATAGCAGTCATATCCAAAGGATACCATGACACGAATCAGTCAGATGAAGCATACATAAATTGTAGAAAGCGGCTTATCAATGCAAATGTGTGTAAGAAACACTCGTTAACACTGCTAGTTCCATGCATTGTCCAAGAAATAGTACTAATACTGACCACAGAACTTCCAACATTATCTAATCAAGGGTCATGGGAGAAGTTATGCAGCCGGGCTATAATATATAGTGAAGGCCAAGTGCTTTTATACAGGTCATGGAACTCCTCGGTAACTTCTAATATCCTCATATTTTGCAACTGGGGGTACTTTATTTATTATAATACACAAGTTTTAGTGAGTCATGTGACAGAAATTACATCAGAACTCACCATTTATAACTAATGACATTAGAACTCACCGTTTATAAGGATATAATTTACAAGATATTCATGGCTTTGTGTATTATAGTATTATTATAGTTTAGCAATGTCATTTCTGTCACACGACTCACTGAAACTTGTGTATTATAATAAATAAAGCACCCCCTATTGTAAAATATGATCAGAAGTTCCATGACTTAAAAGCACTGTGCTTTTATTTGGTCATGGAACTCCTCACTAACTTATAATATACTTATATTTTACAATAGAGGGTACTTAATTCACTATATAAAGTAAAACTAGATTAAGTTGATTTTTAGCAATCCCAGGATTATTACGAAAACCAAGCAGAAGTCACATCTTCGCAAGTCAACATATTTCTGTAATATTGAATAAACCTGAAAGAGCCTATTAGTTACTTAGCTTTTAAGATGTCACATATGCCATGTGCCAGTACAAAAATAATGGTTAACCAGTAATGAATGTGGAGTAGCCCTAAAGGAGGACAGACACTAAATGTTTGGTAAAATAACTGGGTCAAATTGAATGACTCCATTGTTTGACCCCTGGGCCAATGATCAGATTATAATGTCATCCATGTGCTGATGGAGTTCTCACCCAATGGAATTCTCTAACCTGCTCGATAGTTTATGGGACTGATTTTATTGCAGATAACAGTCATTAAAGGGATACTGTCATGGGAAAATAATTTTTTTTTCAAAATGAATCAGTTAATAGTGCTGCTCCAGCAGAATTCTGCACTGAAATCCATTTCTCAAAAGAGCAAACAGACTTTTTTATAGTCAATTTTGAAATCTGACATGGGGCTAGACATATTGTCAATTTCCCAGCTGCCCCAAGTCATGTGACTTGTGCTCTGATAAACTTCAATCACTCTTTACTGCTGTACTGCAAGTTGGAGTGATATCACCCCCTCCCATTCCCCCCCCCAGCAGCCAAACAAAAGAACAATGAGAAGGTAACCAGATAGCAGCTCCCTAAAGGTGGCCATACATTGATAGATCTGCTCGTTTGGCGATGTCGCCAAACGAGCGGATCTCCCTCCGATATGCCCACCTTGAGGTGGGCAATATCAGGCAGATCCGATCGTGGGCCCTAGGGCCCAACGATCAGATCCTAGCATTTGCAAATGGGCGGTTGGATCGCGGGACCGCATCAACGAACAGATGCGGCCGCGATCCGAAGGGGTTTTTAAACCCATCCAATCGAGATCTGGCCGACTTTCAGCCAGATCTCGATTGGGGAAGCCCGTCGGGGGCCCCCATACACTGGCCAATAAGCTGCCGACACAGTCTGTCGGCAGCTTTTATCGGCCCGTGTATGGCCACTTTTACACAAGATAACAGCTGCCTGGTAGATCTAAGAACAACACTCAATAGTAAAAACCCATGTCCCACTGAGACACATTCAGTTACATTGAGAAGGAAAAACAGCAACCTGCCAGAAAGCATTTCTCTCCTAAAGTGCAGGCACAAGTCACATGACATGGGGCAGCTGGGAAATTGACAAAATGTCTAGCCCCATGTCAGATTTCAAAATTGAATATAAAGAAATCTGTTTGATCTTTTGAGAAATGGATTTCAGTGCAGAATTCTGCTGGAGTAGCACTATTAACTGATGTGTTTTGAAAAAAACATGTTTTCTGATGACAGGATCCCTTTAATGTTGTCAGGAGGGCAGTTTTTCTTTACTTATCCCAGTTTAGGACTCCTAAACAAAAAAGCAGTCTTTATTCTCAGCAGGCCTGAATGTTTCAATGAACCGATTTTAAGAGCAACGACATTTTAAAAAGTTACTGTTACTGGAGAGATAAGTAATTGCTTCAGCGGTTTCCTCTTGTTTCAGTTGCTCCTCTGAGGAAAATGCAGTACAAAGATTTCTTCTTACTACTTTGCTGCTCTGTAATAATGGCATTGAACTGTGGAACGGAATATCACTAACCACACACCCACCCAACAGTGATGTGTTTATCCAAATAACAGCAGCATGCTCCCCAGGGCCCATTACAAGGCTAATGTTAAGGAGCAGAGCTGGAACCAGATTAACTCCTGCTGACCCAGCGCCAGCTCTTCCACGCTGCCTGAAAAACTCTTGGAAATATTCCATGAAAACCAGGCTCAAGTAAAAAAGTACATATGTTTCAATATATTACAAAATAAATATTGCTGTATATGATCATTTGCTTGTTCTTTGTGTGAGCATGCCAAATATAAGACAGAGGAACTGACCCAGCAGACAGCAATATGCAGCCAATTCATGATGCTCTGGCGACTGAAACGTCAATACCCTCAGAAAAAGAATCTACAACCTGTGCTACTACAGCTGTTTTTTAGCACAACTTCTAACACCCAGTCTGAAGATGTCATGTAACAACAGATGCAAAGCTGCAAGTTCAAGATCCCAGCTATAAAGGGAAACTAGGCACAAGGTAAGCGATTTTAGCTCGTCATAAAACCTCCTTCTGTGTGTTTACGATGCAAAGGATAATGTATATTTTCCTGCTTGAAATCAAGACATTTTAGACCATTGTCCTCATCCTCCTTAGCTTTGCCCAAAACAATAACTTTACACCTATTTTCCAGAAACCATCACCCCTTTCCAGGCCACCAAAATCCTCAAAATATTTATATGGTGATCATACAGCATAGCATTCATGCTGTAGGCGTTGCAGTGCTTACATGGACACCAATGCAACTTGCACATTATTTATGAAACAGACACAGCTTGACATTCTTGACAGAACTGAAACATTAGACAAAATGCTGTGTAAGAATTTAGCATTATTAGTATATTACATAGTGAACTGTGTCCATATTGTGCTCGTAAATAAGCACTTTTATGTTTAACATAAGGCCAGTTTGTAGACTGCTTCTGGATATCCTTTACTTTGCAATGGCTTGTACTTATATTAGGGTTGCCACCTTTTCTGAAAAAAAATACCGGCCTTCCTATACATTTGTCTTTTTTGCCTATTAATAAAATTGGGATCAACCATCATTTTTACCGGTCAGGCCGGTAAAATACCGGCCAGGTGGCAACCCTAACTTATATACAAAACCGTTATACATTTTGCACACAATAAACTTATTGTGCTTTTGGCTCTAAACTTGGGCTTCTTTACTGAGATTCAGTATTGTTCAACTGATTTTCATTTTTGCATGAGATTTTCAAACATGGAAACTATTATTCATGATGATAAATGCTGGAGCTTCTGGCTGTTCTTGACTAAACTTCTCCCCGTCATCCCTCCTAATGAAATGTTTCCATCCACCCTCTTCTGTTCCTTAAAAGGCAGGAATCTGTTAATACTTCTTCGTTATAATCATCTTCATTTATTTATATAATGCCAGCAAGTTACTCAGCTTTTTACAATAATTTATAATGAACAGGGGTCTTACAATAATTAAACAAACAAGGGTTACAGAGTAAAAAATAGGATCAGAGGACCCTACTTGCAAGAGCTAAAGAATTAGTGGATTTAAAACAAAAAGAACAGGAAACAATTGGTAATTTCTGATAAACTGATGTCTTAATTAATTGAGATGTACAGAATATGCTTCCCTAAACAGGTAAATAGTTAAGGAGCATTTGGAAGGAAGGGGGAAAGCTCAAGACAGAGAGCTCCATAGACTGGCAAAAGCCTGGAAGAAGTCTTGCATTCGGGAATGGGATGAAGTGAGAAGAGGAGAAGAGAGTGAGGTTGTGAAAGGTGATATGTTGATGGCCATGCACAGGCCAGTAAAAGCTGCCAACAGACCAAGTCAGCAGCCTATTGGTCAGTGCATGGGGGCCACTCGACAGACTTTCCCGACCGATCGGGCAGTTGTAAAAATCCTGACGTATAGAGGGCATTGGTTCGTTGATGGGATCCTTGTATTGACTGCCTGCATTACCAGTGTTGTGATCTGATTGTTGGGTCCTAGGGCCCACAATGGATCAGCCCGATATCGCCCACTCAACATGGGTGAGCTCTCCAAATGAGTGGATCTGCCCATGTATGGGCACCCAAAGTCTCCGTAGTCAAGAGGGAAAAAATAAAAGATGAAATAAGTGTTTTAGTTGTATCGAAGTTGAGGTAAAGTATTTGGGCAATGTTGCACAGATAAATATGGCAGGATTTTTTTGCAGACTGAGAAAAGCGGATCTGTTCCCTTACCCAGCTCTATTCATCTGCACGGAAAAAAACATCTTCCGCTTTGGTGATGGTACATTTAGCAGAGATGTAAATCCCTTTATCCGCACACTGACGATTCTACAGTCAATCACACTTAGGGGCAGATTTATCAAGGGTCGAATTTCGAAGTTGAAAATACTTCGAAATTCAACCATCGAATTGAATTACTTCGACTTTGAATATCGAAGTCGAAGTTTCTTTTCATCGAATTTGGCCATTTGCGGTCGAAGTAAAATCGTTCGATCGAAAAAAATCGCTTGATCGCTGAAATCCTTCGAGTCGTTCGATTCGAAGGATTTCAGCGATGAAGCGATTTTTCTTCGACTTCAAAAAACTTAGAAAACTGCTCTAGAAGGTCCCCATAGGCTAACATTGCACTTCTGCAGGTTTAATTTGGCGAAGTATTGAAGTCAAAGTTTTTTTAAAGAGACAGTACTTTGATTATGGAATGGTCGAATATTCAAACTGTTTTACTTCGAATCGAAGTCGAAGTCGTAGTATCCTATTCGATGGTTGAAGTATCCAAAAAAATACTTCAAAATTTGATTTTTTTTTTCCTTCGAAAATTCCCTCTAATTCACTTCGACCCTTGATAAATCTGCCCCTTAAAGTGTGTCTTTACAGTATTATAATGCACATCACTGGAAATGATTATATTATTTAGGAATCATTCAACATTCTGGGTGAGATACAAGCAAACTTGGAGCAAATTGTTTTTAACTTCAGTGCCTATTGATTGAATCCCAGCATGAATGCGCTCCCCATAACCAGTGGAATGTTTGCACTCCAATGTCGAAGATTTGTGATTCCATGTGAATACTGAGCTCTGATGGAGGGGCAGCATGAGGTAAGAACATGTGAAGTGTATTTATTAGGCACAATGAGGTGGCACCTATGGGCATAACATGCAGAAGTTGCCTTGTACTTAATGTTTACCCAAGGGTATTGGTCTCCACTGCCCTGGAGCTGCCCCAGGATGATCAGCAAAAGGGCACTGAAAGCTCATGCATGGTAGGTGCAAGAGCTAAATGTATATACATATTTAATGAGGGCAAGTTTACACGCATTAGTTCTCGTGCTTGTTGCTGCCAATAGTAAATGACCCATTTATCTCAGAGAGCTTTGGTTATCATTGATATGCAATTATTTCTACAATCATTTATCCTAATCCATAAGGTTATCACTCTTTCATGAGCTCTCTGTGAGGGAAGTATTATGGGGAAATGTAACTTCAAAGCATCCAGTGTTTACAAAGGTGGTAGGAAAGTGCAACTTAGCACACAAAGAACCTGCCATTCCTCTGATGTGACTAAGGGAACTAACTGACTATGTATCACCTCATCGGCTCAAGAAAGTGTAAACAATCACTGAACATTGTTCTTGAATAATAAAGAAATAAACAGGTGTGTTATATGTTGGTTCGGGAGCAAAGAGATGAAGTCACCCTCTTAGTTTTTATCTGAACGCAGGGCTTGTGTCTCATCAACTGGCTGTCAGATTTTTGCACATTGGAAAGCCATTTTATTTGTTCCAGCAAAGTGCAAGGAAAATGTTTTTTTTTCCAAAGATTTTCCAACCAACTCCAAGAAATAGTGACATACCTGCTGATAAATAAGTCATGGGATATCTGACTAAGCATCAGCACAAAGGCCTGAGTACAGATATGAATATGTGGGTTAAATGTTTGGATGGTCAGTGGTAAAAATGAAAATGTTACAAAACAAATGATTTAAACATCAGCATGATTTTTTTGTTTTATGCAGACTTTGCATAAACTTTTATTTTCTTTTGGACTTACCTTAAAAAAAGAATTAAATGAAGAGTTGACAGGGCTTTTCTATAAAGTGTTGCTGACTCTGTTTGCGGTGTGTACTCTCTTGCTATCATGTACAGCAAATAGGGAATTTAAGAAATGATAAGAAATGCCCTGTTTGCCATGAAATACACCCTGAATTGTGATAGTTCTGCAGATTACAGAATGCTGCTTGTGCATTGGTGTTGTGTGGTAATGTTTGTTAAAGGCAACTCTGAATTGAGGTTGGTGTTCCCATACTGTAGTAAGGACATTTATAAAAATAAGGGACCACCCAATGGGAGCATGTCATTTACGATACCACATTGACATAGATTAGAAACTGCAGAATGAATTGCAATTAGAAACAATCTGAGGCATAACCTGCTCCTAAGGGGACTCTATGCTGGCTGTGTATGGCTGGTTTATAAGATGAATGAACTACTGTAATGATTAATTTCTTTATCATAAAAATGGCTTCCCCTAAATAAATTTTGGTCAGTATTCAGAGACGATTTCATAACCAAGCATGGAATCTAGACCAAAGAAAATACACTACAGGAGATAAACATCAGGGCCACCATCAGGTTCTAAAAGTTCTAAAGCGGCGAAAAGACCCGAAGCCACGAAAATAGCCGAAGTCCCGAAGCGGCGAAAAGACTCGAATTCACGAAAACAGCCAAGTTGAAGTCCTGAAGTGGCTAAAAGACCCTGAGTCACGAAAACAGCCAAAGTTGAAGTCCTGAAGCCACAAGTTCAATTCTACTGAACTATTCTATTCTAATATGTATTTTTTTAAATTTTTAATCCCCTGGCCACCAATGTATTATTATAATACTCTATAGGCCCCGCCACCAATGTTTTTTTTTTTTTAAAATATTCTTTGGGGCCCCAATTTTTTTTAACTTGTAAGGGGGGCCCTGGCGCCAATGTTTTTTTAAAAAATGTTCTTTGGGGCCCCAATTTATTTTTTTACTTGTAAGGGGGGCCCTGGCACCAATGCTTTTTAAAAAAAACTTTTATGGGGAGCCCTGGCGTCAATGTTTTTTTTTTTAACTTATAGGGGGGCTCTGTTCCCCAATAGCTTTTTATAACTTGTGTGTGTGGGGGGTGGTTACCTTTTTTAACACTGATGTCTGTGTGGTCTTTTAACTATGATGTGGAGTGGACAGGATCTGGGGTGGGGCTTGGGGGCAGGGACTGGCAGGGCCCAGGTTGCCCGAAAATGTTGTTGTACGGGAACCTGTGATTTCTAACGGCGGCCCTGCTAAACATACTGAGCATACCTTTACACTGAACTCCCAAAGGAACTCCACACTCCTTTAATCTGCAGCTCTAAATATATAAGCAAAATTCCACATGAGATGTGAGGTTCCACTTAAACTAATGGCTGACATATTCTTTTTCTTGGCACTTACATGATGTCGATGAAAAAACAACAGTAATTTACACTTGAGAGCCACGAGATTCCTTGCAAAGCTGAGGTATAGGTGCTCTTTAGTTCTTGCAGCTAATGAGAAGAGATTTTCTGCACTGTTATTCTTTTTATTTTACTCAGCATTCAGATGGTAATGGCTGATGTACATTACTATTATACAGAAACATGACCTGACACAATTAATATGACTCAAATTACAGATAGTAAGGGCCCCAACAATCCAAGCCTTAATAGCTTTAAACTGACTAGTAAGAAAAATAATTTAGTAAGTAACAAACCAGCCGTTAAAAAGCCATTCTCTTGCTCACAACTGTACCAGAGTAAGATAACTCTTAAAGGGATACTGTCATGGGAAAAAATTTTTTTTTCAAAATGAATCAGTTAATAGTGCTGCTCCAGCAGAATTCTGCACTGAAATCCATTTCTCAAAAGAGCAAACAGATTTTTTTATATTCAATTTTGTAATCTGACATGGGGCTAGACATATTGTCTGTGACTTGTGCTCTGATAAACTTCAATCACTCTTTACTGCTGTACTGCAAGTTGGAGTGATATCACCCCCCTCCCTTCCCCCCCCAGGAGCCAAACAAAAGAACAATGGGAAGGTAACCAGATAACAGCTCCTGCCTGGTAGATCTAAGAACAACAATCAATAGTAAAAACCCATGTCCCACTGAGACACATTCAGTTACATTGAGAAGGAAAAACGGCAGCCTGCCAGAAAGCATTTCTCTCCTAAAGTGCAGGCACAAGTCACATGACTTGGGACAGCTGGGAAATTGACAAAATGTCTAGCCTCATGTCAGATTTCAAAATTGAATATAAAAAAAATCTGTTTGCTCTTTTGAGAAATGGATTTCAGCTCAGAATTCTGCTGGAGCAGCACTATTAACTGATTCATTTTGAAAATTTTTTTTTTCCCATGACAGTATCCCTTTAAGTTATATCTAGTAAGGGAAGCAAAAAAAAAAACTATCACCAATGTAAGAGCTGATGAAACTAAACGTCACAAGAAGCTAGGTGTATAAGGGTTGTTACACATGCTTGGGGGCACATTTACGATTGGTCGAATATCGCGGGTTAATCAACCCTCGATATTCGACCCACAAAGTTAAATCCTTCAACTTCGAAGGATTTAGCGATATTCGTTAGATCGAACAAACGAAGGAATAATCCTTCGATCGACCGATTAAATCTTTCGAATCGAACGATTCGAAGGATTTTAATCCATCGATCGAACGATATTCCTTCGATCAGAAATTGGCTAGAAAGCCTATGAGGACCTTCCCCATAGGCTAACTTTGATGCTCAGTAGGTTTTAGGTGGTGAAGTAGGAGGCAAAGTTTTTTTTAAAGAGACAGTAGACAGTACTTCGACTATCGAATAGTCAAATGATTTTTAGTTCGAATCGTTCGATTCAAAGTCGTAGTCGAAGGTCGAAGTAGCCAATTCGATGGTTGAAGTAGCCAAAAAAATACTTCGAAATTCGTTCTATTCCTTCACTCGAGCTAAGTAAATGTGCAAAAAAAAGGAAAGGTTGTGGGAGCACTCCATGGCTTAATATAAATGTACTAAAATACAATGGAAGTGCTACTGATGTGGCCAAATTAATTATAGACATAGAAAAAAGAAGAAAAATTGATCAATGCACATTCCCTGGTCCCCTGTCATATCAGTAATCTATGCAGATACATGTATTTACAAAGACAGGGGCTTTTAGTTACAAAATTATGATCATAAGTTTGATAAGCCACCATACCACGTCAAGGTAAAACCCATATGGCGGTCCCTAACTATTTACCTCTGGTCATAATTTCAAATGCTAAAGCCGACGTCGGGAGACCTTTTATTTCAGGTAATGCTCTTATGCCCATCACTACTGTTTGATAAATAAACCCCTGTCCATAAAATAAAGATGTATAAGTGATGGACGAATTTCTTCCATTTAAATTTGCGAACCAGCGAAAAATTTGCGAAACTCGAAAATTGACACCTCTATAGTGAAATTCTGCCACTCTCCATTCATTTCTACGGGAATTTTAAAAGAGTATTTATCAATGTTTGAAAGTTCATCCTTTGATAAATACTCCTTTCAAAATCCCATAGAAATGAATGGAGAGTGGAGAATATTCACTCTAGAGGACTATGGCGATCTTTAACTTCACTCTTTGATAAATATACCCCTTAGCATATCACTCTAGTCTGGCTTTTGGTTGTGCTTTGGTTGTTACAGGGGCAATAACCAATGTAACCCACAGGGTGAGTCACCAGCCTGTGCATGAGTTGGCTGAAGTTCTAAGGAGGACATTTCACCGTCGAATGATGCCTCTTTCACCAGTTGTTTGGGATCACGATATTGTAGCTGCTCCCACTTTTCTAAAATATATATAAAATATATAAAATAAACTTGGCTCCCTATGTAGATTTGCCTGTTCTGGTACAGTTTTACTGGAAAATGAAAGTACTTTTTATGAAACTGTCTACAGCAGGAGTGCCCATATTTTACTACTGTGAGGTCTACTTTTAATGATGTTGTCCCATCATGATCTACATCCATAATATCAATGTTAGAATTCTGTTCCATGGAAAATATTACTGAAATATTATATTGACTTATAAGAGAATTTCTATTACTATATTTTAAAAAAACAGCTATTTTTTTGTGTAGCTTTAACAAAATAAATATCTGATTGGAAAGAATAAAACAGAAGGGTGATTTAGTCAAGCTGTTTGTTGACAGTGTCTTGAGATCTACTGATCACCAACTAAAGGTCTACTGGTAGATCCCAATCTACCTTTTGGGCACCCCTGGTCTACAGCATATGCCTGTACAACTGATCAGTTTAAACTAATCTGTCCCATTTCGCTTCCAAGAAACATTCACATATTGAGAAAATTCATGAAATGCAGTGAAGGAAATGGAAGTTTTTTCGCAACAACTTTTTCCTTGCAAAATACATTGGAGGCAATGGGAATCTTTTGCTGTGACTTTTTGTGTGGCAACTTTTTTCACATCAACATTTTCCGTGCAGAACACATTTGAGCTTATGGGTGTTTTTTTTGTAGTGACTTTTTTCCATGAACAATAAATTGGGTCTATGGGCATTTTTATCCCTAATTTTGCAGCGGTTTCACAAAATGATTCACCAATGGCAAAATGTGAAATGTTGTGGTGAATCCATACCTGGCAAAAAATTTAACAACTTCACCAGTCTCGCTCTAAAGAAAAATTCTGCACCTCAAGATGAAACCTAATAGGCTACATTGAGTCTCAGTTGCCCAGATAGATCCACATGGATTCAATTATTCAACATAGTTCTGTGTTACTGGGAGACACTGATACATTGCTTTCAGTACTAAATCCTAAGTCATTAATACCCATAACATATGTTTTGAACACAAAGATATCATTTTGGCTATGTATGATTTGCTTTAAGGACACAAATGCTAATACCATGCATAGATAACGTGCTCTGATGAATTAACCCTTTGCACACAGGAAACGTACCAATTTTGTCATATTTTTGGATTTCCCATAGCCATGCCTCCCTTCATCCTTCCTGTCCTCTGATTTTCATTATGAAGTTTAAAAATAGATGGTCAAGGGGGACCAAATTTAATGAAAACTAGTTCATGAATGAAAACATATGCCATCCCACAAAGGATTTCTTGCAGTGTATCTTGCTTTTAACTTTCAAATACCCTGATAGTAAAGCAGATTTCTTTGCATATATTATTATATATTTACCAATATCTCAGACAGGGAGATACTATATTGTTTCCCTCAGCTAAGGCATAAGGCACTTCATGAATGCATTCCATGGATTTGGCACCAGAGCACATTTGCACAGGCAACAGCACTGTTTTTGAGCACTACAGAAGCCATAGCATATCTAGGAAGAATTATTTAGCCAAGACAAACATGTCAGATGTCATTTATAATTTTTAAAGACAGTGGGGTTCATTTATCAACACTGGGCAAATTTGCCCATGGGCAGTTACCTTTAGCAACCAATCAGTGATTCGCTATTTAAAGCCAACTGTAAGAAGAACAATGAATGCAGCGATTTGATTGGTTGCCATGGGTTACTGCCCAGTGTTGATAAATGACCCTCGCTGTGGTAGTACTCAATTTTTATCGCTCGAGAGTAGAGGTTCTTGAACTATTTTAGACCCCTTTGAAGTTGAACATTGGGTAAGGGCCTCTTATATCATATGAAAGTTGCAGATCTATATAAACTTTACATAATGTGCCAATTATGCATAGAACAAAGAATACCTAGCACGACCAATATGTGATTGCCCCAAATCTTACCCTAAATTGCCTTCCATAATTACCTATGGCATTCTCTACAAATGTCACACTAACTGACCTTTCAGGCTTTATAAAAATTTGGATTGTCTGTTTGTTTTGCCTCCAATAAACTTTCTTGTTTCTCCTTATAACTGGCATAGCTAGATGATTATAGGCCGTAGCCCAAAATCCATTTAATAAAGTAAGATACAGTATTTCATCCTACCATCATTTCCTGATAAACTTCCCCCCGACAACCCACAGTGGCACTACCGAGTTCCACAGCTCATGATGGCCCCATTAATATGCTCTATCTATGCATTAAAATATTCTCCAGATCGTAATTTCCAAAAAGAGCGTCACAACATCCTATAATAGTTCCAGAACATAGCTGACAGCTTATAAAGCCTCCAACAGAGTTCCTATACAGTTCAACCCCAAACAGAGTGCTCCTGCAGACCATAATGTCCCAAATAGTGTGTGCCAACAGCTTACAATGCCAAGCATTTCACTTCCACCATATCTCATAATATCCCAGGTACAGTAGACCCATAAACAGAAATCTCCCTATCAGACGAAAGACAAAGACATTTGGAGGCTTTTCAGTAGAAGTATCCTAGGTTGGGCCATGATCCCACTGGTATGAGCTGACAAAAGTAGGGAGTGTTTTTTTTTTGAGTGGCAACAGACAGCTGGGCCTGTAGCTGAACCAGTAAGACCCTTCCAGGCAGCAGTGCAGTGAAACAAATCTTTTAGATAAAGGGTAATTGATCCTGCCTTAAATCTTGTGAGACATTTTTTCTAGTGGATTTGCTGTTTTGCAGCCAAAAATTAAGCCAGGAAAGTCTTGAGTACCAAGAAAATTTCACAGTTTCAAACAATCACAACAAGTAATGGTCCATTTTTTTTCCAGTAATCATTTTTTTTCTTATAAAAACAATATCTGATTAAAGTAAGGATCTTTAACCCCTCACTTCCCTCTTCCTTTAGTACCACATCCCCTATGACAGATTTTAGTTGTTGGGCTAGGGGATTTTGGGAATTATAGTTGTAAAAGACAGAGAGACTTCTGAAACAACTTTATATCATTATTTAGTCCAATGGCAGTTATAACAATGAAACAGGAACATCCATCTTTACAAAGCGATATGCCAGTTAATACGTAGGCTTTCTCTGTGTGTTCTAGCAGCTGTAACATTTCTGTGTACTTAAGAGCCGGTCACACAAGGACAGCATTTCTTCTAATGTCAGCTGGTATCACGACACAAAATCAGCATCATTACATTCGGTAATTAAAGGCAAAGTTTATCCTTCAGTAAGTTAGTGGTAGTTAATTTAAAATAATATTTATTATTTAATTTGGCGGCTATCTCAGTACAGTAACACTTCACTAACAGTGTCTATTCATCAAAGTTAAGAGAGCATGAAAGATTATTCATTCGGTAAACCCACTTTAATCCACTGTATTTCTCAAAGTAAAATTAACATTTTTGTGGCCATAGCTCATAGCGTCCCTTTGGTGCACTGGCATTTTAAAGAGGCGCTATCAGTATAAAATTTGTATTTGTTTGATGGGAATGGAATAACCTCTGGAGTGCCACACATTGCCCATAGCTGCTCTAATGATCATGCAATCATGAAAATCTCCTCTGTTTTTCTGTTTGCATGGATCAGTGTATTTTCTGGATTATATGTGGTCCTATCTATTTTCTTCCACACAGAAAGAGTTTTGCAGGATAAAGATGACCACACTTGGGTCAATGTTCTTATCATCTGAACCATCAGCCCACAGTCAGGACAGCTAGAATGTATAGGCAGAAACATGGATGGGATAATTGGGTTGATCTTCTTTTGGTCAATGGTCTAGATCAGTGCCATTCAACTTCTGTGGTACAGAGGGATAGAATTGTCCTGGCCTATGTGGCAGAGAGCTGATAATGGAAGTCAGTGTTGACCACTTCCTGTTTTTAAAACACACACACTTTAAACCACACCTACATTACCACAAAAACTTTTCTGGGAGCACACCAAAAAAACAAATAATTGGTGCTCACTGCATGAATGCAGTGAAAAATGTAAGCATGTAATCAAATATTAAAGCATACCCTTAAAACTATATGTATCATCCTCCCCTGTGGATAACACAGCACCCCCCAGCACATGATTAAATACCTTAGAGCCCCCTAGCAACATTTCCCAAATGCTAACAAACCCCCAGAACAAACCCTACCAGGGTCACATCCCACAGGTAGTGTATGGCAGGCAGAGTATGGCACACAAGGAACATAGGACAGGCAGATTATGACACACACAGGGAGCAAAGGGCAGGCATATTATGGCACATAGGCTGATGTTGGCACACATAAGGAGCATAGGGCTGTCAGATTATGGCATACACAGAGCATTGGGAAGGCATAATAGAGCAAGAGACAGGGACCAAGATAAACAGTTCACTATGCTACATACAGTGACACAATGCTGGTGCCCCTCCAACAATTTATATGAGATGTGAACAATGTGGGCAGTTTCAGTCTGTGAACTGTGAAGTTTGAGGTGTGAACAGTACAGGGCTTTAGGGGTGTAAATAATATAGGTCTTCCTGGTGTAAAGCTGGCCATAGACGCAATGATCCAATTGTACGAATCGAGGATTCGTACGATTTTTGGACCATGTGTGGAGAGTCCCGACATTTTTCGTCCAGCGGAGATTGGTCGTTTGGTCGATCGGACAGGTTAGAAAATTTGTGTCGGCTGCTGATAATATCTCTGCGTGTATTGCCGATCGTACGATTTTCCGTGGGAGACTGTCACCAGCTTTGTCGGACATAACTACCATACGATTGCTGTCAGGGGCAGAACATCGGCTGATCTGTTCTTTTACTACTTTATTTGATCGGAATGGTAAGACTTAGATCTGAATGGTTAGTGGAGGGTCGGGAGATGGGAAAGTCGTATCGTACGTCGATTCGTATGATCGGATATTTGGGTCTATGGCTAGCTTAAGCAATGCAGAGGGGGATTACCGGTGTGAACAATGCAGAAAATGACCATCTGAATTTGAGGTGTAAACAAAGCAGGGGTCATGGTAAGAAGTCAAAGCAGCCAAACGTTAGTGTTGGAGGCCAAGCAAGGGGGGGGGGGGGTCATAGGCTGCCAGTTGGAGAACAATTGTCTAGATAAGTGGATCATAGGCTGGTGAATGAGGTGCAAAGCTACTTCAAGGCCTTCAATTGTCCCTCATATGTGTAGTTAGATCCATTGGATATTTTATTTTTATACCAAGACAGACCAATCACAATCCAGTAGTATATACTGTATATAAAAATATATATAAATATATTAACACAACCATGTTACTTTGTGTGTGGTTACAAACACTGGCAAAGTATACATAAGTACTGCAAACTCCTCCATACTCATGTGCAAGGGAGCATCAACTACTCCCACCTCCAATTCTGCAGTCACACAGTTGCCTTGAGAAAAAGCAATAGATTATCTGATCTGATAAGGATCGCAGAATAGTTGGTCCAAATTGCCTACATAGGTGGTTGGGCAATTAGGGTTTTATTATTTCTAGCTGTACTAGGCTATCAAGTACTCACTACTAACTAAGTTGCTATGGGTTACATGCCTAGATGTTTATAGCTCACAAATATTTTTA
Source organism: Xenopus petersii (assembly GCA_038501925.1). NCBI lineage: Eukaryota > Metazoa > Chordata > Amphibia > Anura > Pipidae > Xenopus > Xenopus petersii. The sequence continues at coordinate 40,758,484 of CM076674.1, forward strand.
TTACAGGGCATGAATCAGATATCCGCTATTGATCATACAGAGGGTTTTTATTGAGTGCATGACTCCACTATAGCAAACAGAAGCAACATACTTTGAGAGATAGCAAAAAGCTAAACAAAAGCAGAACCATGTTAAGGGGCAAGTTTGCTTTAACTTGTAGCATGTAGATAGTAGTATTCCAAAGCAATTGCCATTTGGTCTTCATTTTGTATTTTTGTGTGTGTCTTTTTCAGTTTTATTCTGTATCTCTTACTCCTGAAATTTCAACTTTTTCTTGCAGCTAGGGCTTGATTACTCTGGCAGCCTCCTGGCAGCATGTTTGAACTCAGAATGGTAAATTAAAAGGAGCAGGTCAGAAAAGAAAGATAAGCAATTAAAAATAAGAACAATAATCTGAACCCTCAAACTGTTTGTGGTTTGTGTTTCTGTTGCATTCTTGACATAGGCAGAAAGGGAAAGCTGATAACTGAAAAAAAATACAATATCAGTAATGAAGATTCATTGAAAACGTGTTTAAACGTGTTTACAATAATTACCTATAACATGCTAAAAGTGAGTATAAAGGTGAATTTCCCCTTGAAGCTTGTCATACAGTTGCCAATGGGGCTCTTTCAGACATCACCAAATGAGCAGATCTTTTGTATATGTACAGAATGGTTTACTTTGCGAGTGGGAGAACAATATGTTTGGCCAACAGGCAGAAGTGGAGGAAAGTTGGTTTTACCATCAGCAGAGGAAGTTTTGTTACCGTAAGGGTAGTCATGGAATTCCCAGCCTAGGCATGTGATTGATTGGTTGAGGTTGGATGCCTGTCTTGTAAGGAAAGGCATTTGTAGTTATAATTAACACAGCCCAAACCCCCAGCCCCCCTGAGGTTAAATTGTCAGCTGTTGTCTTGGTGGGTTTTTGTTTGTCTTCCTCTGGATTAACTGAATTTAGTGGAGGTTGAGTTTAGTAGAGGTTGAACTTGGTCTCGTTCTATTCCCTCTTTGTCATGGTAACATATAAACATACAGACAGTATTGTCCAGTATTGATCAATTCTAGTTATACATAAATGGGAGTGAGATTTGTAAATTTTTACCCTCTCTTTGATAGACATAAGCTGGGCATACACTAGCAGATCTGCTTGTTTGTTGAGGTCCCCAAACAAGTGGATCTAGGCCACGTTTAGCCACCCACATCCTGGGGACACTCAGGCTGACGGGTATTAGAATTAAGTTGTGACAGCACTACACTGAGCCACCATTGTCTGACAAACACTGTGAGTGAGAACATTGCATGTATACAGTAAATGATGCTTGCTAAACGTATTTTCTTCTGTTTTATCTCAATGTTACATATTTAGTAACACAGACTGAAGTAGGATCTTCTCTAGATTTATTGTGTGATTTATGATTTGATAAAGCCTGGGGGCGATGCATTCTTCCTGTACAAAGCTTTAGTCACAGCTATGCTCTGATTTGATAGTAGATGAATATCATCAGCCGTGTATTTTTTTATAATATTGGTGTGTAGGCAGCCATCTCAGGTCATTTTGCCGGGGTATGTGCTTTCAGTAAGAGCCAGTACTTTAGGATGGAACTGCTTTCTGGCAGGCTGTTGTTTCTCCTACTCAATGTAACTGACTGTGTCACAGTAGGGCCTGCCTTCCCGAACTGCCTTCCCACCAGCTAGAATGTAAATTGCAGGTGGAATGGCACTCTGATTGCTTCGCCTTTCCGAAAGTCGTCCGAAGTTTCCTTGTGAGGCAACTTCGGGCGACTTCGGAAAATGAAGTGTGCCATCCCGCTGGCGATTTACATTCTAGCTGGCGGGAAGGCAGTTCAGGGAGATTAGTTGCCTAAAGAAGAAGCGATTTGTCGCTGAGCGACCAATCTCCCGAAATAGCAGCATGTGTCTCTGCCCTGAGGCAGCTTCGGGCAACTTCAGAAAACAAAGGGCTCTGAGTGCCATCCCGCCGGCGATTTAAATTCTAGCCGGCAAGAAGGCAGTTCAGGGAGATTAGTCACCCTAAGAAGAGGCGATTTGTCGCGATTACATTTCGCCGAATCTCCACGTGTGTCTCTGTCCTTAAGGGTCTGGCCAGACGGCAGATTTAGGGAGATTAGTCGCCAGGCAACAAATTTCCTCTTCTTTGCTGTGACTAATCTCCCCGATCTGCCTTCCCCTGCCTTCCACCGGCTAAAATGAAGATCGCCTGGGGGCAGGCACTTGGAGCACTTTGTTTTCCGAAGTCACCCGAAGTTTCCTCGTATGGCATTTACGGGCGTCTTCGGAAAATGAAGCGCTCCGAGTGCCTGCCCCCAGGCAGGATTTTCATTTTAGCCGGCGGAAGGCAGATTGGAATATTAGTCGCGTGAAGAAGAGGAGATCTGTTGTCTGGCGACTAATCTCCCCGAATCTGCCCGTGTGACCAGACCCTTAAAGTGAACTGCTGCTTAAACTATCTCCTGCTAGGCTGTATTAGTTGTGTGTTCAGTCATGTCTTTTTAGCACTGGGAGGGTATCAGAGCCCTGAGGCAACAGTTATACAAGAGAGTTTAAAAGCATCCTTCTACTAATTAGAGGGTATCAGAGGGGTATGGATATAAATTTAGCATGGCAATACTGTATATATACATTGTAGCACAGTTGTATACGTGACAGCTACTAGACCTTCACTTTGATGTTATCCTTCTGAATCTTACTTAGGAAAGCAAATAAATGCTGCAGCAGTTTCCAGAAAATAAACTGTGTACGTGGTTTTCTATTTCCAGCATTTCACTCCAGTTATGGCAAATGTACAAAATGTATCCAATGACTGAATTGCTGAGTATTGACCTAAAAATATTCTCTGACTGTTTCATGACACAAATGAGCTCGCTATTCTTTACCATGAACAGTACGGTATTCCCAGAGTGACTAAGACATTTCATGCAGCCAGATGTGTCTGGACAGATGCTGACTAACCGTACAAGCACTGAAGGCTTTCCCACTCCCCCACAATGTCTCACCCGCCCTAGGGAGCCTGTATTGGGGCCAGGATTTGTGTTTCTGAAGGGAGATGGAACATGTAGTTTGCCGTCATGAGCCACCATACTGAACTGGACCACACAGGATTTTCATCAACTTTTTGTACAGAAGTGCTCTCACACATCAGTATCGAATCAGTTTGTAGTATGACTGACAGTCCTCGTGCACCAAATTCAGGATTTGGTCTCAGGATTTAGTGGAATCCCACAAATGTTTGCAGATGTGTCTGAATCCTGAGGGCCACATCAAATGAAATGTAAACCCTTAAAGGAGAACTAGACCCCCATCCCAGTTATTAGCTAATATCCAAGCTTATGACTAAGAGTCAGATGGACAAGAAACATGTAAAGCTTAACATAATTGTCTAAATAAAGATTTTTTTCTACTTTTTAACTGGTACCTTCGGTCTGATCTGCATGTGATTGTCAGAGTGCCCTATACCTTTTATTGCTTCTATATGGATTGACCGCCCCCTGAGCTGAGGGCCTGGGGCAGGAGCACCTGGGCCACTGCTTTACTTTGGTGAGTTTTCTACATTAAATAGACACATTTGTGCTTGTATCTGCTTTTTGGATTAGCTAATAGCCACCCTGCAGAGACCCCCTGCCACCTCCCCAACCACACGGGTGTCTGCAAGTAAATTCCTACCCCCCATTCCCACCCTGTGCCGGCTTTATAACTGCAGAGTAGATCACCAGGGCTTGGTGCTGCCACCTTTGGCCAGGTCACGTCCCTAGCAGTCATCGCTTACAAGAGCATACACAACGGAAGCCAGAACCAGATTAGCTTCCACCTTTACTAATTCTCATTTGAGCTGGACCCTTTTTACATCTTGTATCAGTTATTGTCTCGCTTCTCAGCCTTTTGGCTAAGATCAAGTAAATTATCTGTTCTTATCAATTTGACATCAAGTACGGAACACCACCTACTCATGGAACAGAGAACCACTTGGTCGTGGCTGAAGACCTGGGAGGCTTTGCTTTGATGCCTGAGCTTTATTGTGCCCTAGGCTTTGCATCCTTGTGGGGGGCCTTACCTCACAGGTCCTGCACTACTATCTGTGAGCATGGCACTAGCGCACTTTACTTTGCCACTTTCAATGCAACACCTTGCTCTTAATACCCGCTGCCTTTTGGAACCGGATAGACAAAAAATTGTACAATCTGGCCATTAGGCTGAAGCCGTTTGTGGTCACCCTAGGATTTTTAACTTATTTATTGGCACTATGACACTATTTTCTTTTGCTTTTTTGGATCTTTGCTTTAGACCTCAGGGTAAAAGCACTGATTTAATGGAGGGATGTGTGGCCATTAGGCTCCTTCTCCCCCTGAACTCCCTGGGTCGGAAGAGGGCGCAAAGTCGTTGGGTCCTCCTCAGAAGACCATAGTATTTCCGGAACCCTTATAGGCCTTTTGATTTGAGGGTGGAGGAGTAAAGGACAACCCAAGCCTTGCAGCAAAGGGTGTTCAAAGCCCCCGTCTGTGACTTTTGTGCTGGGGGGGGTCAGGGATAAAGGGGATCCCCTAGCCTTGGCTAATTGGTGATGTAAAGTGCCTCCTCAGTAACACATGGGAGTGAGACCTAAAAAAAGTTATGACAGGAAGGAAGGATAATAGTATTCCTAAACATCTATTTTAATATTTCACATTTACTGAGTTCTATTAATCCTGGATGATAATAATGATAAAAATAATAAACGCTATGAAATAGGACCCCCACGTCAAAATTGATATTAAGGCAGAAGTGTCCTTATATCGGAAAATATTGGCTGCCTGGTATCTCCTGACCAAGTAGTATATGGACTTCATATATGGGTCCAAAATAATTGCCTCCCCAATCAGTATCTAATGAATCTTTCCAATTTCTAACCATTTTTCGAATTAAACATTCTGCAGAGGCCCAAATAAAATGAGTTGGTTGAGGTCTGGCAGCTATAATTTGCTCTTTATGTTGCAGCAAGAGAGACAATTGTTCAATGATGATAGGATGCATTCATCATGTCAATCAATGTGAGAAACTAAACAGCACTAGGAACCAGTTTGAAACTGATTTGAATGCCCCCTACCCCTGTCCAATAATTCATGCCAATCTCACATATGAAGGTGGGCACAAAGAAATGATTTAGATGGTGCAATTAAATGCACAATCTTTTAAAATGTCTTACTGTAGTTTAAATACATAACTAGTACATTCATAAATTCATGATCTGCAAATTTTATTGCTTGTCCTGAAAATAAAATACATACATTAACTAAAAATGAAATCTTTAAGAATTCTGAAGCCCTAAATTGGAAAATTCTGGAAAAAAAAATAAAAAAATACAAAGGGTAAATGGAATCCCTTGTGGGTCAACTAAAAACAGACCCCTGCATTATTAGATTGTAAAGTAATGCAGTGACATCATAGAATTCCAGTATAGTGACACCACTGACAGGAGGGGAATGGGCTCTCCCTTGAATATCAGGGGAGGGATTTCGATTCTCGGGAAATGGGCCAAACTCTTACAGTGAGCATCTGGCGTCTGCTCACAGTTTCTTTGCCAGGGATCTGTACAGCACAAGTAAAGCTTTGATAAACATCGACTGGAAGCCATGCCAATAGTTCTTGGATTGTATACAGTGGTGTGATACCTTACATGACTGCAACAAAGAGAAGAAATTATGGATAACAGCAGGCATCTGTAGGAAACATGGGGAAATCAAACCAAGGCATGCATTGTAAAGGGGTTTGCCTCGCTAGGCGATTTCGAGCGACAATAGAAAAAAGATCGCCGCGTGTGTTTTTACGCTGGCGATTTTTCGCGATTCCCCATAGACGCCAGCGCAAAAGTTTCCCCAGCGATTGCGGATTAAAAGTCACGGTGAAAAGTCGCCGCGAGTCAAATCGCGGCGCTATCGCCTAGTGTGGCCTTAGCCTTACTGCTGTACTGCAACTTGGAGTGATATCACCCCCCCCCCAGCAGCCAAACAAAAGAACAATGGGAAGGTAACCAGATAACAGCTCCCTGACACAAGATAGCTGCCTGGTAGATCTAAGAACAACACTCAATAGTAAAATACAAGTCCCACTGCGACAAATTCAGTTATATTGAGTTGGAGAAACAAAAATTACCTGAGATGACGCCTACGCACCAATATTACAACTAAAAAAATACACTTGCTGGTTCAGGACTGAAATTTTAGATTGTAGATTGAATTATTTGCAGTGTAAACAGTGTAATTTAGAAATAAAAACTAAACCATAAAAATCATGACAGAATCCCTTTAAGTTAACTTTTACTAGGTTTTTTTTTTTTACTTTTTATTTTTTTTAAATGTTTTTCCTATCTCTTCTGTCTCTTTGCAACATTCAAATGAGGGTCACTGACCCTGGCATCCAAAATAACTGTTGTTTTGTGATGCTACAATTTTAATGATACCTTTTGACACTTATCTTTCCATTCAGGCCCTCTCCTGTTCATCTTCCAGTCTCTCATTTAAACCACTGCCAGATCCTAATTTGAATAGGCAAATTAGGGGCAGGAGGGAAATCGTGTGACTTTTGTCACAAAACAAGGAAGTAAAATATGTTTTCCCCTTCCCACCCCTAATTTACATTAGGATTTGGATTCGGTTAGATATTCAGCCAAATTTTTCGAGATGGATTTGGGGGTTCGGCTGCATCATGATGATGTGTCCCAGAAAGAACCTCACAGGTCCCCAGGAGGTCTGCCAAGCAGTGGCCTATTTGGGGGACTTTAACAGGTGCCACACATTGACATTAGCATAGCTGTCAGCAGACAAGGGAAAGTTGTGCTCACTACTAATTTTTAAAACCATTAGGCGGGGGTGCAATGAGGCATAGACAAATACAAGAGTCCTCTGCACTCAACCCATTATCAATATATTTAAAACAGAGACATTTTGTGCATACTGCTACTAAAAAATGCCTTACCCTTTAAACAAAACAAGGATTGTTTGTCCATATATTGCAATATATTTAAGCTGACCAACATAGCTGTCAGTAGAACATTACTAACTGAAAGTGCTTACTTAATTGGAACTCAAATTGAACTCATTGCGAATGCTCTAGAACTGCTACTTACAAATGAGAGGTTGTTGTGCGGTAAAATAGCGTGTGCTATAAATAGTGTGCACATAAATATTTACAATTTGTGATTTTTATATATATTTAAAAAGCTCTTATAGACATTCGCATTGTGAAAAAAAAATGCAATTCTGTCTGTACACTCTTATTCATCTTTATAAATGTAACCATGCGCAGGGCGAATATATTCACTGTATGAACCAATCTACCCTGAGCAAAGTTTATAAATGAGCCCCATTGTGAAGCTTGGGTGAGTTATATTGATGATACTGGAAACATTATAGTGTTTTTTAAAGGCAGTTCATTCTCGTCATCCGATGATTAAACTGGATGTGTGTACCTGCATGCAAGCGAATGCTGCACTCTTCAGTGTAGATCAACAGAGCTAGGGAAGGGAGCGATCCACTTCTCATAGTTTGTATAAAATGCACAGGCTGAGAACAGCTGAGGCAACGCTCCATGTGTCCTAAGTCTAAGTAAATATGTCCATCCTCATTTGTAAAGAAACTAGTAAACTCAGTCAGTGGTAGCCTGTGTGTTTCTGCTGCTTAGTTTTGGGGCCTCCATGAGATGAATAAATTATGACCCCAGATCTTGAGAGAGGCCTGGAAGCGGTGAGAGTGCACTTCAGACAAGGGACCCCAGCGGGATTCACCCGTGCAAGACCAAACAAAATAACATTGCTAAAGAGATTTTTGGTGAGATATCTGAAGTGCTTCTTTCAATGGTTCCAAATCGAGACCTCAGTCATTTTTATTTTAAACATTTAGTTAGAAAGCGCTTAACTGGAAACTTTATTTTTATAATCCTTCTAGAGGTTAGTGGGAGCTTTGATGTATTGAATACAGTTCTAGATGCCAAAATGCTATAGTAGCATTCCTGTGTGGAGAGAAAGGGGATGCCTCCCCTCCTCCCAGACCAGCTGAAGCAATAAGATATTATTCTAGGGATGGCTGTGCAAGGGCATCTACCATGAGAGAAACAGCTGCAGAACTTTCAATACACAAATGTCTTGTTCTTACACAGATCTTATTCCCTACATCTTATTCAAGATATTTTGATGGCTGCTAGCGAAGTGTTTGTTGATACATGGTTATTGAAACGCTGTGTATTTTAGGTACAGTGTATGAGACAGAATCAGGCAGGATTACAGTCTCTGCTCTCAGCAATGAATTAGAGCAGTCAGCGATTAAAGACTCAGCAACCAGGGCCTGTAATTAAGACAAAGAGGGCATTTCAAACCAAAAGGCATTTGGATTAATATTAAAGCAAATCAGTAGCAGTTCCATATATATATAGAAGAAATGGCTTAGAGGTTTGGTCAATGGGTGCTGACACAGAAAAGTCCGGGCAGCAGGGTTTTGAAGTATAGGTCAGTGTAATGGCCTGGGTTGTGATGGGTGAATTTATTCGGCAAGCATAAATTTGCTGCGAATTTGCGTGATTCGCTGCTGGCAAATAAATCCATGAAAGAAAATGTCGTTGGCATCAAAAACGAGATGCCAGCGCCGTTTTGCGAATTTTTCGCACAAATTCGCCCATCACTAGGCCTGGGGCATCCCTGTGGATGAAGACTGTCTGCTAGTGAGAGCCAGAGTTCAGAGTATGCCTTGAAGGACTCATTTATGGAGGGACCCACCCAAGAGGAGCCTTTGGAGCAGAACAGTACCAATGAGGTCAGTCTAGTAATGCCAGATGTGAGATGAGGAGCCTGTAAAGGTATTCACATTCACTCAAGTGGGTTAGACTTCTTTGCCTGCAGTTATTAATCAGCATCTCCCTGACAATCGCAGATTCCACCTGCATGCAGCTAAACAGAGTGGAGTGGAAGTGAAGCTCAGCCCGAGAATGGAAATGCAGGCATTTTCTGGTCAATCTTCACTCCAAGGTAAAGTTGCGCACACCATTCATTTTTAAAAACATGAAGGTGCAACCACAAAATTCACATAGACAAATACAAGACATCCTCCGCACTCATTATCAATATATTAAGGAAATTGAATCATGTTGTGACTTAAACTACTAAAAATGCCTTACCCTTTAAACAAAACAGCAATTGTTTGTCCATATAGTGCAATATATTTAAGCTGGACAACTACGTCAAAGTCATCCCTGGTATGGCCAGTCTTACACTCAATTGTCATCTGATTCATTAATAATTCTATTGCTTCATTATACATTTTACAAAGTAACTAAGTTTAGAGTGTTTTGTTTAAAGGGTAAGGCATTTTTAGTAGGTAGGTATTTTTAGTAGCTTAAAGCACAAATGTTTAATATATTGATAATGGGTTGAGTGCAGATGACCTCTTGTATTTGTCTATGCTTCACTCTGCTCAATGAATTGTAAGTGCTGCTACAGGTATGTAATGACTACAGTGGATCCACTTTACTCTGCCTGATTAAAAACCACACTTCCCCTTACCTAAATATCCTCACTTTTCCTACTTTTTACCTAGCTATTGCCAATATGAAGTACTTCATGTCCACAGTGTCCAGCAAAACAATAACATCCACCTGAAAATGGAGCCATTTGGTTCTAGTATATGCACTGAAAGGCCTGAAAGTGCTAGATTCATCCCAGCGTAGCATTCAAGCTGGCAGATGACTGAAGTTTTGGCATAGAGAAAGGCCCATTTTTTCACTTTGTACCTTGGCCTGATCCAATTTGGGTTTCAATTGAATAAATAGCTACATTTACACTTGGAACACACCTTGCTTGCACATTGTTCAATAAGCTGGGGAGCATTATGGGGTGCAAGGTGCTAAGAATCCCTATAATGAATGCTTACTTATGCTCTGTTATGTTTGTGTGAGATGCACTCTACTCCTGTACACCAGCCAAAGGTAAAGTGCATCAGTACTTGTACCTGTAACCTTGGCCATTGAGCCCTCAGGAGTTGATAGTTTTATACACAAAATCAAAAGAGAGCATATGACAATGTACACACAAGAGAAAGAAATTGAATAAAGATCTAGATGAGTTGCAACAACTATGCTATAGAACATCTAACTGCAAGCCTGATTATGTCTGATATATACCATGTAACTGTGACTACTCATACATCACTCCAGAGCAGTTGAGCATCCATCACTGGCAACATTAGCACCAGAATTTTTGTTAATGAACTTGCTTTGTGTATTGGAAAAGATGATCGACCTCAAAACCATACACCCCATGATTTTGATCATATTCCTCTCTTGCCTCTTTGCTATATACTTAGTTATACCAACCCTGAAGGGCGGAGGAGGATAACATATTAATGTCATACCATATTTCTCATCTGATTCAGCAATCCATGTAGCATTTGTCTCATACTGTATATGATTTCGTCCTAAAAGGATGAATAAAGTTTGGGATGTGGGGATGTAACATTGATATATAAGTAAGGTCAAATATAGGTTCCATAATCTTCAAATTTGTTTCACAATAAAGATATTTTCCATACTGTGGTCATATCATGTCCCTTCTGTTGTTCTTCAGTACATTTAGCCATTCACACACTAATGATAGGATGCACTTAGAAGGAAGAGTCACTTGTAACTTATTACCAATGGCCTCCATTCATCAGAGCTAGTCATCTACCCCTGACTGCAGGCAGAATTGACATTGATGTGATAAAACCAAAGATATATATAATATTCTTTCCACTACTTGTCTCCCCTGTCCAGAGTATCCACCCTCCCCATTGGCTAAAGCCTGCGAGTTTGGCAAGGCATTAAATACATAGTTTTCTCTTAAACATTATTATTATAATATGCTGTTTAAAATGAGATCTGGTTGCAACATTTCCTCAGGCAGTAAACATAACATTTGTTTACAAGCAAAGAAATATGATTTTGTTCTATAAAGCCCACTGCAACATCTGTAACATTCCTTAATTTTAAATCAAACACAGATCTTCAGTCTGTCTCTGGTCCTGTCTGGCCCTAGCCTATAAGGATCCTATTAGATTCACCATATATGCTTTTCTTATCTCTTAAGCTGGCCATAGATGCAAAGATCCGATCGTTCAAGGATATCAGACTTCCCCATCTCCCGACCTGCCACTAACCTTTCAGATCAAATAAAGTAGTAAAAGAACAGATTAGCTGATGTTCTGCCCTGACAGCAATCGTACGACAGTTATGTCCAACAAAAGCTGGTGACAGTCTCTCACTGAAGATCGTCAGATCGGTAGTACATGCAGAGATATTATCGGCAGCCAACAGAAACTTTCAAACCTGTCCAATCAACTAAACGACTGATCGGCCTGGCACAACAGATGTTGGGACACTTCACAAACGATCCAAAAATCATACGAATCGAGGATTTGTATGATCTGATCTTTGCGTCTATGGCCAGCTTTAGCCTTGTTAGGTGTTGGTTGTTTTTGGGTGTGATGGAGTCAAGTAACTTGCCTGTGTGGGAGGAAACTAGTATAAATCCACACCATACAGACTGTTTCAGGCAGTGCACTACCAAAGGCATATTACCCCTTAAAGGAGATAAAACTTAAAAAAAACTACAAGAAAATAGAAGTGAATCGACACTCATATAATGGGTGTCTTTAAGTAATTAGCACCTGGTGCTAAAAGGGGCATAATGACCCTTGCCCTGTTCTTACATATGATCTGTCTGAGACCACAAGTCTGGTCAACAAGAGATCTTACACTCCAACGCAATTTGTAACTTCATCCGGTATTTTTCACTATAACCTTTTAAAGGTAACATTTATCAAGCATAACTAGCTAGTCAGTTACTCTGCTGCTTTCACTCACTGCAGTGCTGTTTGTTATGATATATTGTATACACTAAACCTTCTACAAAACTGTTGGGCCCCAGCCAAGGACAATTTCCATCAACCCTTTCTCTTTCCCACCACAGGCCTATTTGACAACTATTACATTTAGCACTGTCAACATCGAAAGAGAACGGGCCCTCAGGTTCTCTGGTGGGTCCAAGGAAGCCCAGTTCAACACTGAGTTTGACCAAAAACTAACAATTAATTTCGTATCTTTATTTTGCAGCTCTCCCTGACCACTGTTTTCCAGATGTCAATAATGTTGCTAGTGACACTTCAGGCCTCCGCTCTAGTTTAAGGAACAAATAAAGACCTGAACTATGATTCCCTTGTCACCAGAATGCTGTAAAATACTGTGGGCACAGCAGTTTTAAGTGTATTTTCTATACATCATATTTAGCAATTATTGCACAAAACACGGACCAAAAAAAATCCCAAACTCATTTCACAGTATTGTGCATAATAATATTGTATTTATTAGGTATGCACCAAATCCTGGATTCGGTTCACAGTTTGACTGAATCCGAGCCTTTTTCTTTAGGATTCAGTTGAATCCGAGACTTTTTCATCAGGATTCAGCTGAATCCGAGCCTTTTTCCTTAAGATTCAGCTGAATCCTAGAGTTTTCACAGACTTTCTTTCCCCACTACCGGCTCGTATTTTTGGGATAGCCAGAAAGGCCCGGGCCTAGAATGGCAAAGTTGTAGGGATGGCATGCCCCTCCTCTACCCATTAATTGTGAAATAATGGAGAATGGAACCGCAGGTATTTGAAACTCCAACCCATTCCTGTCCACAGCGCAACTCCATTTTCCTTTTGCTATGGGCAGAACAGTGGGGGTGGGTTTCTTGGGAAGCGATCGGAGTGATGTTTGTAAGTGGAAAGGGTCATGAGTTGGGGTCGGGGGGTGCCTTCCTTTACAGACTATGGGCACATCATTTTAAGATCCAGCCCTGTCCCTTGTGCTAATTTTCGATTTTTGATTTAGTTCTGGATTTGGCCAAATCCATCCTGAAATATTCAGGGTTTGGCCGAATCCCAAAAATAGGTATTTAGTGCATCCCTAGTATTTACAAAATTGATATTGAACTGAGTGGGGTTGGATATTACAGTGGTAATAATGCATTAGAAAATGAATTTACTATTTCTGTTTGCATTGGTGCTCGGTGGGGTAAAATACATAAGAACCCCCATTTTACATCCCCTGATTTTAAGTTTCCCCTCATTTTACATTGTTGTTTTGTGGTCTCACCTATATATTATGCATAATACATTTTCCTGATTTTAAATTTTCCTGAATTTTACACCACATTTTCTGGTCCCCTGAAAAACGTAAAATGGGGGTTTTACTATACTGAAAAACAAAACCCACAATGACTGAACATTAGGGAAATTAAATACACATGGATCTTCTCAGGAAAACCCCCAGAGACAGGCGTGATGGTGCAAGCAGGAACCAACATGTTCTGGGAAGGGAGGACATGAGTCAAGAGCAAGAGCTTGTAGCTCAAAACAAGTTGTGTAATAAAGCTCCAATTTAGTCACCCCAAGAGAGACTTTGCAACCTTGTTTTAATTCCAATTTCCTTATCCTACGGTCATGTATTGCTAGTTTATTTGGCTTATCTAACATAGTACCATTGAGAGTATAAGTATCCACACTTAGTAAATATAAGAAAGGAGGAAAGTGAATGGATAGTGCTATTATAGGAGACATTTTGAAAGTGTTCTATGATGATTTATTTATTGTCCAAGGGAAACACCTTTGGATGGCATGGGGGGCAGGTCACTATGAGATTAAGTACAGTATATCCTGCTGGTAAACTCAAAATGTATGAAAAATTGCACAATATAGTCCCTCGTCTCTTTCTCTTTTATCAGCAGTTGACATATTCCCCCAGATGACTCCTTTAAGTAGATTAGAAATTTCAAGACACAGCAATGTTGCTTCCATATATTTGACAGGAATGTTTGATGCTGGCGCACAAGTAGAACCCAGCCAGCTATAAGGCTATTTCCTCATCTCCTGTTTTTTTCAGATAAGCCGTTCTTCTGGCAGGTTTGCCAAGTCAACTTTGTGCCAGATTTCTATTGAGTCAGGGGGTTAAGGAAACTCCCTAAAATGGTAAAGGAATGTTTTTGCTTTAACTCTGCTTTGGATAGTCCATTTTTCAATCAAAGTCAGGGCTAATTTAGATTTGTGGATTAGGGTTTTGTTTGACCATCCCTAGTTCCTGGTTGACAGATCTGCACCAGAATACGATTATTGATCTTTTCTGTTGTGGCTGCTGGGCTGTCCTGCTACAGGGTATAACAGGGACTGGAGACCATTAGTCCTTGAGTCAGCAGACAACTCTCTCAGTGTGAACTGCGATTATTTTATATACATAACACTTTTGTCAGCCATGAATCTGCTTTGGAAGTACCTGAATCACAAGGACTTTTTTCTTTGGAAGGCCATTTATTAGTCCTCTGTGTAAAGGTGTCCATACACAGAGAGATTCGCTCTTTGGCAATGTCGCCAAATGTGCAGATCTCTCCACGATATGCCCACCTTGAGGTGGACGACAATGGACTGATCCGATCATGGGCCCGAGGGCCCAATGATTGGACCATAATGCAGGGCTATAGGTGGTCGGATCACGGGACTGCATCAACAAACAGATGGTCCGCGGTTTTTAACCTGCCAAATCATCATCCGGCCAACTTTTGGCCAGATATCAATAGGGGAAGCTTGTCGGAGGATCCCATACACGGGCCAATAAGCTGTCGACTTGGTCTCTCGCCAGCTTTTACCGGCCCGTGTATGGCCACCTTTAGTGAAAAATCAGTAGGTTTGGGAGTTGATTTGCCCACTTTACATATTATAAACGAGCTGGTATATTGCATGATTCCAGCTGTAAAATAGCCTGGCAGCTCTCTATTACACATTTTTTACAAAACAGTTACTTTATTCAGTTTTAATGCAGTTTATTGAAACACTGGGTGCCAGCCTCAGTACACAAACAAAACATAAATTATAGAAATAACTGTTGGCCACTAAGAGATATTCCCACTCTTGGTGTGTTCCGTCACTACACATGGGCCCCTTGTGAATTACCAGAAAAACAGATAAAAAATGTTTGGATCACTTCTTTACTTATTCCAGTTACTGGTTCTTAAGATGACTCAGCCTCCTGGCTTCACTGTCAATTGCTCCCTCTGCATCTTGTAGCATACCTCCCAACTGTTTTTTGCGGGACGGTCCCGATTTTGAAAGTTCAGACCGCAGTCCCGGAGAGTTACTGAAATGCCTCAAGTTTCTCTGTGATCTCCTGCACTGATGCCAGAAAAAGATACAAAGTTTCTAAAACTTAATTAAATAAGAGACTTTTTGGCAGAGAGCCCAGAATACTCAGCACCTGCCTTTAGATACATTTGTAACAATTTAAGATGAACAAAGATATAATTGTAAATATTTAAGATAAGAAAGTCTCTTGGGAGAACTGAGACTTACAATTAAAAGGGGAATTTTTTTACTCTAACACCCTAAAACCCCCAGAAATGTGTTCAAAGTTTCCATAACTTGTATGTATCTATGTATAACTTTATTTGTAAAGTGCTGTTAAGGAGCCACATCAATGTACAATGCATAAAAATACAATATATATATATATATATATATATATATATATATATATATATATATATATATATATATATAAACGAGGAAGACAAATCGCACAATAAATATACACAGAATTCATATCAGGACAAAGAGCTTAAGTGCTATGTCCTTGCCCCATAGAGCTTACAGTCTAAGTGGTTTGCTCAGAATAATAACTTGCCATTGTATTTAGGGGTTGTGGCCACAAAATGGGCATGGCCAAAAAATCTCTTTCTGATTTTCAAAAATTGGGTGGTATATTGTAGTGATAACCCAGACACACTGGGGTGGGATTCCTTCTACAGACAACTGATGTCCTGCTCTGTCTCCTTCTTATAGGGATTCTGTCATGATTTTTATGGTTTACTTTTTATTTCTACATTACACTGTTTACATTGCAAATAATCCACTCTACAATTTAAAATTTTATTTTTGAACCAACAAATGTATTTTTTTTAGCTGTAATATTGGTGGGAGGGAGCCAACTCAGTGCATTGTGCCTGATTCTGAGCTTTGAGAAGGAGCCAGCACTTCAGAATGAAACAGCTTTGAGACAGCTATTGTTCTCCCCTTTCCATTGTATTATACCATGACATGCACCATGCTCCATACCACCTACTGTTAGACATGAGAATAGCACCCAAGCAGGAAAAAACAGGGGGTTTTATAATATAATCTCAATTTTTAGCAATGCAAATAAAATCTTCAGCAGAGGTTTTCAGATAGCTGCTATCTGGTTAGCTGGCCATTGTTCTTTTGATAGGCTGCTGGGGAGGAAAGGAGAGGGAAGGGAGGGGTGATATCACTCCAACTTGCAGTGGAGCAGTAAAGAATGACTGAAGTTGATCAGCCACATGGTTGGTGGCACCTGGGAAATGGACATCATGTCTAGCCCCATTCAAAATTAAAATTAAAAAAATCTGTTTGATCTTTTAAAAAATAAATTTGAGTGCAGAATTCTGCTGGAACAACACTATTAACTGGGGCATTTTGAAAAAAACATGTTTTCCCACAACAGTATCCCTTTAAACAGAGAATCTTGATCTAATAATTACAATTAAATACCTTTTCAGGTTACATACTAACTGTGGGAAGTCTGATCCAATACATGATCCGAGTGATGGGCACAGAGCAGATTTTGGTATGGAAATGCTTGAATATGCATTCTTGCACAGAAATCTGCTCCATGTGCCTCCACCCAGGCCAATGCAAGGGTTATGCCTAGGCAACCCAGCCACCACAACCCTGTGTGTGCTCGCGTGCTGAGTATGGGGAGTGTTTAACAACCAGTACCCAGTAGGGGACAAGGGCCCAGACTAAAGATAGGTGACAGAAGAGGTTCACACCTTGCAACCCCCCACAGTTGCACCCTAGGCACATGCCTCTTCTGTCTACCCCTAGTTCTAGCTCTTGGTCCCGGGTGTGAAATCTTGCACTTCGTTTATCTGCTAGCCTTAGGGCTAATTTATGTTTGCAAGTACAGTGAGTACAGTGCAATTGTTATTCAGTATTCATACATTGTATGGAAATGGTTTAGTTCACCCTGGCACTGTTGTGTTTATGCAAAAGTGACAGCCAGGAATGGACATGTACAGGAAGGGTTACCTTGATTTTTATCCAGTACACTAGGACACAATGGAGTTGCAAGACCTTTAGAAAAGCACTTGGCCTGCAACCAAAAATTATAGTCATTGAACTCTTTGTGACTGTTAATATCCTGGAATTTACAATACAACAAATACCTTCATTTATTCCCTGTAGTACCCTTGAGTATGAGTTCACTGAATCTAATAATTCAAAGAAAAATGTTTTTCAGTGATTCTCCTTAGAAGAAACATAGTTACAATGATTTTTTTGCTCATTGAAACGTTATATATGGAGGGGAAAAACAAAACAGAACCTCTCTGTTCCAAAGAGTAGGATTAAAGTGTTTCCAGTTTGTATAGGGAACAAATGTGGCTGTGTATATTTAAGGACACCTGTCATGATTAGTGCAATTATTTTGGCTAGGCTCATTATTATGCCTATCAGAAGAATTAGTTTTCCAGAGAGACACTGAAAACTTATTCAGAGACTAGATAATTGTCATGCCGAAGACCATGTTCATTAAATGGGTTGTATAGGTTCTGATCAAAAAATATATAATACAGAAAACATAATGTTCCAAGTTATTTCTGTTCTAACTACTAAAAAACAGTAAATAAAGTACATAAAATTATCACAATAACTACAGCAAAATGGGTCTTCAACCATAAACTCTTTTTTTGCACAATGTAATTCTAATCAACTTTACAATATACATTCATGACACCTTTCCAATGGTTTTCAAAAACTAGGCGCTCCCTAACACTGAATCACATGCAGGGAAATCATGTTACAACATACAGTCATATGAAAATGTTTGGAAACCCCTCTAAACTCTTTGGAGTTTTGTTTATCATTGGCTGAGCTTTCAAAGTAGCAACTTCCTTTTAATACATAACATGCCTTATGGAAACAGTTGTATTTCACCCCAATAGAGATATTATATCAATACTTAGTCGAGCCTCCTTTTGCAAATGTAACAGCCTCTAGATGCCTCCTAAAGCCTTTGATGGGTATCAGGATTCTGGATGGCGGTATTTTTGACCATTTGCCCATACAAAATCTCTCCAGTTCAGTTAAATTTGATGACTGCCGAGCATGGACAGTCTGCTTCAAATCATCCCATAGATTTTCGATGATATTCAAGTCGGGGGACTGTGACGGACATTCCAGAATATTGTACTTCTCCCTCTGCATAAATGCCTTTGTAGATTTTGAAGTGTGTTTTGGGTCATTGTCTTGTTGGAATATCCAACCCCTGCGTAACTCCAACTTTGTGATTGATGCTTGAACATTATCCTGAAGAATTTGTTGATATTGGGTTGAATAACTTTAACAAGGCCCCAGTCCCTGAACTAGCCACCCAGCCCCACAGCATGATGGAACCTCCACCAAATTTGACAGTAGGTAGCAGTTGTTTTTCTTGGAATGCGGGTTTCTTCCGCCATGCAAATAGCTTGTTGTTATGACCAAATAACTACATTTTTGTCTCATCAGTCCAACTTTGTTCCAAAATGACTGTGGCTTGTCTAAATCTACAGATGTTCTTTGTGCAAATTGTGCTGAATTGTAGAACGATGTACAGATACACCATCTGCAGCAAGATATTCTTGCATGTCTTTGGAGGTGATCTTTGGGTTGTCTGTAACCATTCTCACAATCGTCTACATATGCCGCATATGCCGCTCCTGTATTTTTCTTGGCCTGCCAAATCTGGGTTTTACAGCAACTGTGCCTGTGGCCTTCCATTACCTGATTACATTTCTCACAGTTGAAACTGACAGTTTAACCTCGGAACAGCTTTATGTAGCCTTCCCCTAAACCATGATACTGAACAATCTTTGTTTTCAGATCTTTTGAGAGGATTTTGAGGATCCCATGCTGTTACACTTCAGAGGAGAGTAGAACAGAAGCACAACTTGCAATTGGCCACCTTAAATACCTTTTCTCATGACTGGAAACACCTGCCTATAAAGTTCAAGTCTTAACAAGCTAATCCAACCAATTTTGTGATTTAATTGCATACAACCGAATACTGCTTCACTACAAATCTTTAATCAGAAAACACCTCCTGGGAAATGAAAGACATACCAATGTTATCTTTTTTTTGTTGACAATTGAGTAAATTATTATGCAGGCTGAGAGGGCTTCCCAAACTTTTCCATATGCCTGTATCAGTTTCCTAATGGGTAATACAGAAAATGACATAGACATTAGTTTATGAATCTACTCTCAAACCCCAACAATGAATTACTTATTACCAGCAGACATAACAGGGAATTCCATAACCAGACTGCCCTTACAGGAAACCTTATTCCTCCTGTCTCAAACCTTGGCCTATTGACCCTGCTGTATATATGTATATTTGTACATGTACATACCCTGTCTAAGACACCTCTTGTGTAAGGAGAGCAACTTCAGCATCTCAAGCCTTTCTTTATATCAGAACATACAGCTTCTTCATCCTGCTCTGAATTGTATCCACATCCTCCATGTCTTTTTGTAGATGTGTACCACAGTCACAAGTAGGGGTCCAACCAGTGATTTTTATGTGGGCAGAATTATGTTTTTTATATGCATGCTAACATGTTATTAGCCTTTGCAGCTGCCATCTGGCTCTGAGTCCTGCAACAGCTTGATGTCCCCTGTTATTGCCAAACAAATTCCATTACTGATCTGCTGCAATTCAAACCACGGAAACTATATTTACCTTTCTTGTTACTATGGACTAGCTGCTTGACTTCATATTTATCCACACAACCCAAGATTTGAATCTAATTTATAATAATTTAAATGTGGCTCAAAAACTCTCATCTCTTTCACTAAGTTACTTTTCTACCCAACTACAAGTCAGAGCTTCCTATAGTCCTCAGTGTTGTTTATAACCAGTCTCACTTAACATAACATTTGTTCTGCTTATACCAGTTTTTGGGGACCATATGAGGCATTAGTATATTTACTTTCAACTATCAGGAAAACAAATGGACCATTCCTCTACCATTATAATAGAAATATTTAATAATTCAAACCAATGTGTCATTGGTCAATTTGTCCCCAAAGTTGGGCAATGGACGGTTGAGAGGCTCTCGCTCACATTTTCAGTGGTTATGGAAGAAATGCTGCTATCCAGCCAAATTTTGCAGCCAACATATTTGAATATTAGCAGTGAACATACTCTGGCCACATGTACAAACAATCACCAGATTCTCAGCATTCTGCACTCTATATATTTAAAAAAAAAATCTCTTCATAGTTGGAAATGCAAGCTTGACCACACTAGCATTTTCATGCTAAAATCCTCCCTACATTGCATTTAAAGTAAGATGCTATTGTAGCCAAAGACATTAGGTACCAGTTGTTAAGGGTAGTAGGGCAGTTTCTATAAGTCTAAGGACAAAAATATATACAGGAATGGGACCTGTTATCCAGAATGCTCTGGACCTGGGGTTTTCCAGATAACAGATCTTTGCTTAGGTCTTCAAAAAAATTATTTAAACATAATATAAAAATAGCCTTGTTTTGCCTTCAATACTGATCAATTTTATCTCGGCCTGGATCAAGTACAAGGTACTGATTTATTATTACAGAGAAAATTTTCATTATTTAATTAAAATTAAGTCTATGGGAGATGGCTTTTCTGGATGATGGGTTTTCCAGATAAAATTATCCCATACCTGTATTACAAAAACTATAAGCAAAAATGGCAGCAGAGTAAACATCATGTTGGCTTTCGATCTATTTGATAGTCTGGTACCCTTCTATCTTGTTCCTCCTTGTCCTTTAGATAAATAGAATGATCCTCCCTTAGTTATTGCTTTTTTAATGGGCTGGTCTTACTATGACATACTGTAGTTGCCCCACATTCATGCAGAAAATATTGCTAAATATATAGGAGTTTTGGGGGCACATTTGAGGTTTAAGGGTGGTGGCAGACTGGGGGATTAAGGTAATACAAGTGTAATGGGGTCTGCAGCACCTCCCACCAACCAAAAAAACAAAAATGGTGTGCAGGGTCAAGTGAAATATAGCTAACGTTTTATTGAGAAGAAAGAATGACCCAAAGTATTGCACCATCCCATTTAATATTCCATAAATCCCAAGAACAAAAAGAAAAAATTTAACCTTTATTGGTATATATTAAAAATAAACCAAGGGTGAAAAATGTGTATTAAAAATACAATCAGGCGGAGCAAACTTATTTGCTCAATTGTGTAGTGTATCCCGGATGCTTATAAATCAATCACGCTCAAAATAGGCGAGGTTATATGGAAAGCATCATAAAAGGGATCAATTACATCTAGTTGTATTACTGGAGCCAGGAGGCCCAGCGCAATCACACACAGTTACCCAATCGGTTTATTCACTGTGAAATGCGGAGACAAATACACAAGTTACATTACTTGTGTGATAGACTTGTAACATGGGCATAATAACCCTTCGCCTCTGTACACCCTAAACTATTAGCGAGGTAACCCTCCTTATCCACGAAACGTGCAGTGTACAGCCCTACTAATATAAGATAGGTGATCGGCGTTCTTTTCTATCAACATTAGTTGCTGATTGCTTAGGTGCCAGTCCCCCACCAGTCATTGACGCTCCCCCAGAAAAGATCGTATTGCGAAAGGTAGCGTCTATTGCTGTAAGGAGTAACTAGAGTTTGAGCATATAGTCTCCCTGCCTAATTGAGCTAAAAGAAAACCGGCGCCGTAAAACGTAGACTGGGGGATTAGTTGGCCAGTGGCAAATCCCGCTGGCAAGAATGTAAATTGGTGGAGGGATGGCATACGTATCGCTTTTTTTTCCGAAGTCGCCTGAAGTTGTCTCACAACGAACTTTATTTTCGGAGGCCAAGAGGCTCTCTCTCACATTTTCTGTAGTTATGGAAGAAATGCTTTTTTTTAATGCTTTTTTAATGGGCTGGTGTTACTATGACATACTGTAGTTGCCCCACATTCATGCAGAAAAATATTGCTAAATAGATAGGAGTTTTGGGGGCATATTTGAGGTTTAAGGCAGACTGGGGGATGAGTTGGCCAGTGGAAAATCCAGCTGGCAAGAATGTAAATTGGTGGAGGGATGGCATACATATCGTTTCATTTTCCGAAGTCGCCTGAAGTTGTCTCACGACGAAACTTCGGCTGACTTTGAAATTCATAAGTGATACGTATGCCATCCCGTCTGATGCGTTTCATGGGGCTACTGCTGCCGCCTGAGGCGATTTACATTCTAACTGGCGGGAAGGCAGTTTGGGGAGATTAGTCGCCCCAAAGAAGAGGAGATTTGTCGCTAGGTGACTAATCTCCCCAAATCTGAGAGTGTGTCTCGGCCATTACAGTTGCTTGAGGGATTTTTCTAAACACTTTCTAATCTAGTGGTTTCTATTTCTTAACCAGGTCCTACAGGCTTTTCATACTCAACAAGAAAAAAAGGAAATCGCCACTAGTAAAGGTGGCCAAACACTGGCCGATCAAAGCTGCTGACTCGGCCCTTCCAGTATGATGCTATGCCCTTGCATTCTACTGTGTTTTTCGGTAAGGACAGTTAAGGTTGTTTAATTAATAATTGTATTATGAATTGTAATAGTTCCTTCCAACCAGGCACCATATTCTGTTTATAAGTGCCTACACGATGAGGATGATTTGAAAAAAAGTGGGGCATATTTATTTGGGAACCCAAACGAAGGGACTCCTGGTCTAAGATTTTTGGACTTCTAGATGCTCTTTATCTTGTAACTGCATTGTCCATTTGTCATCACCAGGCCTGGACTGGGAGTCAAAATAGGCCCTGCCATTCCACGTACACAGAGGCCCAAACAGCCCCCTACCAGGCCACTATATGGTAACTTTCTATAGAACCATACAGCAGCCCCTCTGGCATTTGCCAGAACCCCCAGATTGCCAGTCCGGGCCTGGTGATAACCTTGCTCCCTCGTTGTCCAAGCTGTGGAATGTGATGGTGGTTCATAATAATGAATGTTTTCTCTATGAGTATATTATAAATGTTTTCCACAACAGCATTCTGGCTTAGCTGGATCACAGGACATCCTGTTTAATGGATACGGACCTACACAACAGCAGGAAATAGAGAACATTCCACACAATATTTCTAGGGAAGTGTTAGGGGAATGCTATGCAGCTGGAGATCACCGCCATTCCATTATTTATGTAACGCACCCGACTCGCAAAAAATATCTAGTGTATAAATCAAAGAGTAACTACTTGTTTATTGAAATGTATAGCATCATTCCGTAAATACTGAGAATTATATCCAGAGGAATAGAATGAGACTGGCTCTGTTTTGTCGTATGTCCAATCATTCCCGTGGGAGAGAGGCACAAGGACATTTTATTCTGTTCTCATAGAAATGACATTCTTTTTCTGTTTGACTTGAAAAGTAGTATAAACTTAGGAAAATACAAATGCAGTCATCTAAAGCTGGCCATACATGGAAAGAAAAGAGAAACTAAAGCAGTAATTTAAAGCTGGTCATACTTCCTAAGCAAGCGGATCTTTCCCCGATGTGTCCACTCATGGTGGGCTCCATTGGACTGATCCAATCGCTTGGCCATAACAACGGGGATCAGGCCTTCTGAGCAAGGAGCTTGACCAATATCTGCCTTATTTCTGTCCATATAACTCTTAGGCAGGCCCACTAGGGGGACCTATACATGGCATATAAACTGCCGACTTGTTCTGAATGGGCTGAATGGTGCCTATGGCCTCCTTTAGAATGCAAAGTGTTTATTAAGGTGATGAACAACACAACATGTTTCAAGTGTATAATATATGCTTGAAAAAGGACCTAGCCCATGTTGTGTTTTCCACCACCGTAAAATATATGTATGAGATCCCGTATCCAAAAACCCTATATCTATAAAGCTCTGAATTACAGAATGGCCATCTCCCATAAACTCAAGTATTGGCAAATAATTCTATTTTTTAAAAATGATTTCCTTTTTCTCTGTGATAATAAAACTGTACCTTGTGCTCAATCCCAACTAAGACACATGCATCCGTGTTGGTAGCAAAACAATCCCATTGGGTTAAGTTTAATGTTTAAATGATTTTTAGCAGACTTAAGGTATCCAAATTACAGAAAGACCCCTTATCCAGAAAACTCCAGGTACCAAGCATTCTGGATAATGGATCCTATACCTGTACTTTTGCAGTTTAAGATTACTGCTTTATTTTCCCCCCATGTTTATGCTATTTTACTGGTTTAGTTTGGAGATGAACATGGGCTTTTCCATTGAAAATCTGTTTTCTGTTTTTGACTTGCAACGTAAAAGATAGAATCTAAATACAAGGAGCCACCCAGTTTGACAATACCTGTAGCAACTCTTCAAAGCTTCTGTGAGTGCCCCCAAGCAGTGTAATCATCAGCCCAACAGCCACCTCATGGAATTCTTGCACAATAGAATTCCATGTCCCAGCACCCCCTACTAGGAGACCGTATAATTCTCAGGTCATCATTAATGGGACTGAAACAAAGGCTATTTATAGAGGGAGAGAACTAACAATGGAACGTCGCTTTCATGCAGTGCAATGCTTGTTGGTTGTCAATCTCTGTCTATTAATGGAATATTAGGGAAACATCAAGTCTAGGATTCACCCAGGCTGTATCAGGCACAGCGCCGGATTTCCGTGTGCGGCGCCCCTAGGCCGCGCGGTCCGACCAGGCGGCCGCGCGGTCCTAGTGCCCACCTCACCTCCCCTTCCCAGCGCGCCGGCGTTTTTTCGCCGGCGCAGCTGCTGTAATTGAATGGGGACGCACGCGTCCCCATAGTGCGGCTGGGCGGCATGCCGCCCCTATTTTTTTGCCGCCCTAGGCCCGGGCCTATGCGGCCTTGCCGCAAATCCGGGCCTGATCAGGCATCTGTGCTTACATTAGTAGCTTCTGTCATAGTCATGAAGAAGAAAATGTCAGGAATTAACATTGTTTTCCATTATAGACAATGGAAGTGATACAAGTATGTGGTTTGGGTTATATATGTTATAACTCAAATCATAATCCACAGCAATTCCCTTTTCTTTGCTATGATTGTTATCTAGAAAGGATAAAGCCACAAAGTGACATATATTGTAGTTTAATAATATTATATGCACAACAAGCTTGAGTGACATGTTGTTGACCTCAATTGTTTGTCAGGGGATTTCTTGAAGTGTTTTAACCTCCTTGCCAGAAGCTAGTGGAATGTGGTACTCGGTACGGTTATTCAAAAATGGTCCTTAATGGGATACTGTCATGGGAATAATGTTTTTTTTCAAAACACATCAGTTAATAGTACTGTTTCAGCATTCTGCACTGAAATCGATTTCTTAAAGGAGCAAACAGATTTTTTTATATTTACTTTTGAAATCTGGGGGCTAGACATATTGTCAGTTTCCCAGGTGTCCCCGTCATTTGACTTGTGCTCTGATAAACTTCATTCCCTTTTTACTACTGTTGTACTGCAAGTTGGAGTGAAACATTTTTTTCCCATGACAGTATCCCTTTAATGACATGAGTGCCATAAAGAAGTTCCTAAAGCCAAATCAGAAGATACAGATGAAACATGGAATGTTAAAGACAGGGAGCATTCAAGCAAAATCAAGCTCTAGCAAAGCCAAGACAGGCAGTAAATAGTTGTAACCCAGAAGCACCAGCCAAGGTCAGCAAAAGCTAAATACTACAGGTAGAGCCAGGTAACAGTAAGAGAACCAAATACTGGTCTTCACTGTTCAGTATTCTAAAGTACGATGAACAAGCTGGCAAAAAGGAGGCCCGTAAGTACAACGCAAGAGTGTGCATGGGAATGGCTGCCATTTAAGCACTGGTATAATTGCATGGGTGTGTGCAATGCTATTCCAGACATGTGCAGAATTTGTACACATATACCCAAAAAGTTCTGTGCACTGATGGGTGAAAGTCATAAAATACACCTACACTCGGTGTCTTATACCAGACTATCAAAGGCACAAATGGCATAAAGTATAAAGTACAGGAGCTGTACCAGGCTCAAGCGCTATTAATATTGTACCACAATGGGTGCAGTTTGCAAAAAAAGGAGACCCCATGGGTAGTGTGAGGTTGTGCTACCCATTTACAGGAAACACTTTCTTAGGGCCATATAGTAGCAAATCTCCAGGTTTTCTCAGCAACAAAAATCAAAAAGACACAAGTGTGGATAAGCCTGTGAGGCCAACATTTTGGAGACAATTTTCCCAAGAAAACTCCACCAGACAGGGATGTGGCAGCCTATTAAAAATATAACTAGACCTTAATAGCTGGGACCAGGATATGATCATAAAGTATGCACTGGGGTCAGGTCCGGACTGAGAATTAAAATAGGCCCTGGCATTTCAGGTACACAGAGGCCCAATCAGCCCACATAGAGGCCCAAACAGCCCCCACCAGCCCACTAAATAGTGACTTTCTATGGGACCTTATAGCAGCCCCTCTGGCATTTGCCAGAACCCACAGATTGCCAGTCCGGGCCTGACTGGGGTAGAATAAATGACCAGCAAAGCACAGGGACAGGGAATGTTTTAATGGACTCTTTTGTTAATGGCTGTTAGATTGACTGTGTAGCAGCCTCTGATGAAAGCATGGTGTGGTGTATGAGAACATGTGACCTGTCTCTTTTAGGGGGACTCGTAAAGCTGAGTGTAATAAAAGTAAAGCTGAGTGTAAATCTTTGGTGTAAAAAGCTGGGTACATTGTGGAACCAGTGTAAAGTTGCACCACTTTTAGTCACTTTACACTGGTCCAGAATGTCTTTGCTGTCTTAATAGAACTATGGTGTAAATTACCAGAGTGAATCAAAATACAAACCTTTATAAATAGCATCACTTTTATTTTACACAGCTTGATAAATAGGCCTCATGGGGCCCCTTATTTATTCATCTGTCGCAAACAATGGCATATTGTTGCACATCACCACATACTGATGTCTAAACACCAAGCATGGCTGCGGCAAGTTACATGAGTAGTTCTTTCCATCTGTAATCCTACAGAGATGTTACCCAACTCACTCAATGACTTTCTTTCTATTTATTTTTAACTTGTGAAATGAGGAAACAGGATCAAACACAAACGTGATGACGTCAGAAACCCACATGTACATTTAAACCAACATCATTGTGAAATGCTCAGAAGAAATCTCACCTTTTTCCCTTCAGAGTACATTTATAAAAGACAATTCTATAAATCTCACAGGCATGTTTAAAGCGGCGACAAATCTCCTCTTCTTCAGGGCGACTAATCTCCCTGAATTGCCTCCTGCCGGCTAGATGGCACTCGGAGCTCTTTGTTTTCCAAAGTTGCCTCATGAGGAAATTTCTGTTGACTTCGGAAAACGAAGCGATCCGACTGCAATCCCGCTGGTGATTTACATTCTAGCCGGCGGGAGGCAGTTCAAGGAGATTAGACTAATCTCCCCGAATCTGAGTGTGTGCCCTGACCCTAATCGTGCTACTCCATCAGAATTCTGCACTAAAATCCGTTTCTCAAAAGAGCAAAATTATTTTTTTTATTTTTAATTTTGAAATCTGACATGCGGCTAGACATATTGTCAGTTTCCCAGGTGCCCCCAGTCACGTAACACACTCTGATAAACTTCAGTCACTCTTTACTGCTTTACTGCAAGTTGAAGTGATATCACTCACCCCCTCCCCACAGCCCATCAACAGAACAATTGGAAGGTAACAAGATAGCAGCTCCCTAACACAAGATAACAGCTGCCTGGTAGAACAGCACTCAGTGGTAAAATCCAGGTCCCACTGCGACACATTCAATTACATTGAGTAGGAGTAACAGCCTGCCAGAAAGCAGTTCCATCCTAAAGTGCTGGCTCTTACTGAAAGCACATGACCAGGCAAAATTACCTGAGATGGCGCCTACACACCAATATTATTTAACAGAACAAAATTGTCACTAGGGACCACCCCGATAATAGACTTAATATGTGCTGCACATGTAAAGCTGCTCCGGATAGCATCAAAACCAAATATTCTTGTGTGTAGCGCGGAGCACCACGTAGAGTCAGGTATAAATAATCCAATACTTTATTTATCCATTAAAATCAGTACAAAAAATCGAACCATTACACACCAATATTACAACTGAAAAAAAGTTCAGGAATGACATTTTATATTATATAAATAATCTGCAGAAACCTATTATATTATCTCCACCCTAGCTTCATACCAAAACTCTACCTTTATTAACATAGTAGTAATTTTACATGATTAGAAATTTGCATTATCTTCCCAGATGTTACAGAACAACCTAGGGGACAGTTTGCAAAGGATGGGCCCCACTCACACCCAATGTCTGTCTCTAGTTCTTGAAAATGGAACAACCCATTGTATTTAACATATTTATACTTTAAAATAAATACATGAGTATCAGCACCCTTTCACACTTGCACCAGAGAAAAAGGGCAAGTGCTTTATGTGAAGAAACAGGAGCTGCACAGGAACCGGAGGGGTTAAACCTGTCACAGTCCCCATGTAGCTCCCTATTTGTGCGGGAATTTAGCGGCAATCCCCCCCAAAAGTTTTGCCACTCTAGGCCTGGGCATTTGTGTCCTTTTTACAAATCTGGGCCTACAAATCTGGTAAAGATCCAATTGTTTGACCTCAGTGACTGCATAAATCCCAATACTGGGAAATATAAGAGCATGGAAAATGAAACTTAAATCATAGCAGAATATTAAAAAATAGAAAGCAATTGTATAAAGCCATTATTTCTAGTGAAATCAGTTGAACTAGAAAGTTGTTTGGAAAGTGAACTACCCCTTTAAAGGGGGAAATTGTAAAATATTGCCAAGTCAGGAAAATGCATTTATGTGACCTTAATCCTGACAGAAGGTGTGACACGCATTCAGCAAATAACAGGTCATAAACCTTAATGCATTTCACTGGCTTGGATCTGGAAGAAAGGAAGAGTTTAGTCCTTTATTATACCTTATTGGGCCATTTTATCCTATGAGCCACTGGCACTGACTGCAGAAGAACATATAAAATACATATAATGGAAGTATATAGCAGGTTTACTCGGAATAGTTGTTACAAAGGACAGTAGTGGGTTAATTTATTTCAAAAGGCATTTTAAATCTAAAAGAAAGATTTTTACCCGGAGAGAACTAATATATTACATGAGACACAGAGTCAGTTGCGGAGTTCCTATAATTTTTTTTTACAAATATTATATGGACAATGTATCGCCACAAGGGAATATATTAATCATAATGAAATATTTATTTACATTTAAGGTTCATAAAAAGGAAGGGGCAAATTTACTAAAGGGCGAAGTGACGCCAGCGTGACGTCATTTCGGTGCTTCGCAGATTTACTAACGGGTGCAGGCGTAACTTCGCTAGCAAAAGAGACTGACGATGGTGCTCATTTGGACTCAATCGCCAGGCGAAGTTGCGCTCTGGTGAGGGGATGTAACTGTGCAAATTCACCAAGATGCGGATTTTACTGAACGTTACCTCTTGCACCAGACTTGCCTTCGCCACCTCAGACCAGGCAAAGTGCAATAGAGTAGATAAGACTTCCTCAAAATTCGGTTGAAAATGTTGAAAAAGTCCCAAAAAACGCTGGCGTCTTTTCCTTTTTTCAGGGTGATAGGCTGCAAAAGAGCGTACTTTTTTTGGGGTAACTAGCTTCCCCCCTACATTTCCTAACATATGGCACATAAACTATACACTGGGCTCATGTGTAGGGCAATATGATAACTCTATTTTCTTTTATTAAGGTTCCCTGGGCTTGTGTAATATAATGTATTTGCTGCAACATATACGTCCATTGAACTTTAACTTCCCGCGTATGCAAATTAGCTAACGCAAATTCGATCTGCTTGCTTAATTAACTTCGCCATTGTTCCTCGCCCTTGACGTAACTTCGTATCTTAGTGAATTAGCGTTGTCTGAGCGAATTTTTGTCTGGCGAAGTGTTGCACTGCCTGCGAAGCCTTCGCTGGCAAATTTTCGCCGCTTAGTAAATTTGCTCTCAAGTGTCTTTCCTTGACATTTCTATTTGCAATACAAAGTAAAATCTTTCTACAAAACCAAGGAAGATTGTAAATGGAGACTTATATTTAAGACAGGAACAATGTGGTGACTGTGAATGATGCCATATGTTTAGGTTTCAGAACTAGCACAACATGGTGCGGTGTTTGGCACCCAACAACATGGAGCTTGATGGTTGGAGAGTCTGGCTGGCAGTTATATACCTTATTAACAGTGCCATCTGTATTGGATTAATAGAGGATATTTTAAAAACATTTGATTTACTTAATGATCATTCAGGCATAAGTGCTAGAATGTCAAGAGGCAGAAAATACCAAAAGTCACAACTATCACTATATGTACACAAACAAAGTAGGTACATTAAATTTACCCAATGAACAAGATCATTGCAGATTACATTGCACGGATTACTGGAAAACTCACTAGTCCCTTCAGTTTCCAACACAGAGCAGTTAATTTTCAGGCCAAATACAACATATGAATAAAACAAACATGGGCAGAATAAGCAGTTGGCAGGTCCTGTGTGACATTCAACAAACAATTCGCTGGGTGTAATGGAATCTGAGTTTATTTGAGAAATAAGTAGTTCAATCCAAAAAGCCTGGATAACAGGCAACTCCTTATTATAGAGATCTCCTGAAGGATAACTGCATTTATAACCATTACCACTGCCCCTTTATCCTGTATCTAAATTTAAATGGGCTTGAAGAAATATTAATTGTAGAAAGAATATGTCTGGACAGACACTGACACATGGGCCGACCAGAAGTTTTCCTGGAATCCCCGTGGTCCAGTCCCACACTGGTTCTAAACCAATCTGAAAGCTAACAGTCACCTATAGAATCCTGCATACATGCATTATTTAGCAGACCACCTCCAAACTGGGGGAAAGAAACAGTCTGACAGGTCACTGCAATCCAAAAACATGATATTGATTCTGATAATAAAGTCTGAGAGGCACCAAATCACAATGCTCATTCTCTATATAAAAGTGAATTTAAAAAAAACTTCTAGCCCACATGTGCTTAAGATTTGAAGAAATAAATGGAACAGTCTTTTCCCAAAGTTAAGGGAAGCCTAATCTTCTGTATCCCCATCACATAACCACCACCACCTTACTACCCCAGTGCTTGGCAACTTGTACCTCCAACAACCTCCACACTACAACAGTGGTTTCTGGATAAGGGATCTTTCCATAATTTGGATCTGCATACCTTAATATAATAACAAGGTTTGTGCTAATGCCACATAGAAAGAATGTATGTACGATACTACTCAAAAATAATAATTGATAAGTCAAAAATACAAAATCTAAATTTTTAAATTAATTATAGAGGATTTACTCACAGTTCACCCCAGTCCCAAGGTGCAAATCCAAAACACTATTACAAAAAAAATGCAAGGACCTCCACTAATAAAGATGCAATTAATTAAAAAATTAGAAAATTTATTAGGACAATAAATTGCCTATTGGGGCACTTACTCGTAGGCTGACTCAAAAATAATAATTGATAAGTCAAAAATACAAAATCTAAATTTTTTAATTAATTACTCAAAAATAATAATTGATAAGTCAAAAATATAAAATATAAATTTTTTAATTAATTACTCAAAAATAATAATTGATAAGTCAAAAATACAAAAATTTAATTTTTAACCTTAAGTCTCATTTGAACATTAAATAAATAGTTTTGCCTCCAATAAGGATTAATTATATCTTAGTTGAGATCAATTACAAGCTACTGTTTTATTATTACAAAAAAAAAGAAAATCATGTAAAAAGAAATGTGAATGATTTGACTATAATTAAATCTATGGGAGATGGCCTGTCCGTAATTTGGACCTTTCTGGATAACAGGTTTCTGGATAACAGGTTTCTGGATAATGAATCCTATACCTGTATCTACTGTATATTCAGGTCTGGACTGAGAATTAAAAAAGGCCCTGGCATTTCAGGTACACAGAGGCCGAATCAGCCCACACAGAGGCACAAACAGTCCCCACCAGCCCACTAAATACTGACTTTCTATGGGACCTTATAGCAGCCCCTCTGGCATTTGTCAGAACCCACAGATTGCCAGTCTGGGCCTGTCTATAGTGATTCAAAACAAGTTGTGGGGTGCACATATATATCACAGTAAGACACCAAACTGTTATATATATGGAAATCATTATTATCAGCACATATTACCCTGAAAGTTGTCTCTGCTATTGAAAAGCCTAGATCACAATGTCATGGAAAAGATATATAACATAGAGGAAGCGCTTATTGTTGCTAGGCTTGTGCAATTCCATGCCTATAAACATCCCCTGTTGCTAAGGATGAGACCATGCTGGATAGTGACTGGCCATCTGTATGTTATTGAGCAATGAATGAGTTAACACCTAGAACACATCCGGAGCAGTTTTCTAACACTCTCTCTAGGGGAGTCATGTTCTCTTTTAAACTCTCACATGGAGCAATAGTTTCCAGACACAGTCATAGGGTGTGGAATCATTCGCCCTCTAACACACAAGGCCCTTCCCTCAGCTCCTAAATGTTCTGTGTTTGACCTCACATACGCATTGCACTGGCCAAATCGTCCCATCTCTGTTACTACTATATAGTAAGCCATATATATTTATATATCACTATTAATCCATAGCTTTATATAGTCTTTCTATTTTGATTCATGCTATTATCAGACACAGCCAGTCCCTGCCCCACAGGCCTACACACATCAATAGGTGCAGGAGACACAGGGAAGGAACACAAGGAACTGGCAACTTGAGCTCAGGCAACTTTGGGGCCCATTTACCAAGGGTCGAAGTGAATTTTTGAATTTCGAAGTCATTTTTGGATACTTCGACCATCGAATAGGCCAAAATTCCATTTGAATTGAAAATACTTCACAAATTCGACCATACTAAAATCGAAGTACAGTCTCTTTAAAAAACTTCGACTTCGCCACTTCGCCACCTTAAACCTGCCGAATTGCTGTTTAGTCTATGGGGGAACCTCCTATAACCCATATGAGCCGTTGGCTACGTTTTGAGAAGTCAAAGGTATTTTTGTAAAATTGTACGAATCGTACGAATCGAAGGATTTCATTGTGCGATCGAACTAGTTTAATTTAGCGGAAAAAAACTCCAACTTCGACTATCGTACTACACCTATTGATAAATCTGCCCCTTTGAGTCACTAAATGAACCATTGGGCCCCTCCGCTAATACTCCTGTATCCACTCCTACACAGTCTGCTAATAAGGAACAATATATCAGCATTATTCATTTGTTATAGCTTAAAAGGGTGGTTTACTATTAGTATGTTATAGAATGGCTCATTCTGAGCAACTTTTCAACTGGCCTTTATTTTTTCTTCATTATAGTTTTAAATGATTTGTCTTCTTCTTCTGACTCTTTCCAGCTTTCAGATGGAGGGGTCACTGACTCCATCTAAAAACAAATGCTCTGTAAGGGTCAGGGCACATAGGCAGATTCAGGGAGATTAGTCGCCCAACGACAAATATTCTCTTCCTCAGGGCGACTAATCTCCGTGAACTGCCTCCCCTGCCTTCCCGCCAGCTAAAATGTAAATCGCCGCCGGGATGGCACTCGGAGCGTTTTGTTTTCCGAAGTCGCCCAAAGTTGCCTCACGAGTGTTTTGCCACAGTTTCTTTTAGTAACATAATACAGTATATATCCAGCCTTTCAGAAAGAAGCATTTAACAAAAAAAAAAGACTTTGCAACTTTGTATAAATTAAAATACGTTTGTTTGAATGATTGATCAGTGTGTATTGGAGAATACATTCCAAATCAAGTGTGGTGCTTTATACTAAATGTATGTTTAACTTTATTTATATCTTACTACTAAGATATGCAGTGATGTACAATATTACAATACTGAAATGTCCCCACAGGGAAGACACACATTATAATAATAACTATATATATATATACAGTGAGTGAGTGCCATGTGGTAAAAGACACAGTAGGACAAGGATCTCTGACCCATAGAGCTTACAATCTATGGAGTTGTCTAGTTGACAACTGCCATAGATTTTTTAGAAATATTTCAGTGGTTTTCTGACTTCTGTTGTCCTTACACTGTAAACATCACTGTAATTAAATGAAAACAACTAGTCCCCCTGCCTATAATCCTGCCTGCTGATCTATTTAGCACTAGTGAGGGAAACACCCCGAATACTTATCCAGCCTCTTCCATCTTAACTGTCTAAACTTATTTTTCACTATAAAAGGTCACCTTCCCCACCCAAAGACACCCACCTAAGTTATTCCTATTACATAAAAGAGACACATTTTGGTCTCCTGATTCCCAGCATTGGCACTATACACACAGTAGCTGTATAACATGATAAAAACAGCCTATGAATAAGGGAGTTTTTCCCGAAAAACATGTAAGACGATGCTGTTAATCCTCTTGTTGCAATAAACCTCTTCTATTTTATCCGGAGTGCCGTCTGTATTGCTGATTGAATGATAAAAATATACTTACATAGATCCTTAATCAATCAGTACAAGACAACAATTCCATTTTATACGTGGCAGCAACATACAGATAGAAAAAAAAGGTCAGGATTCGTCCAAATCCTCATGTCAAGCATTTTGTGAGGAGCACCCGATTGTAGCCAGTTTAGGGTGAAATGATATTCTTTCTACTTCCGGATTATGGCCCCAGTGGTGCTCACTGGAACATTGAGAAGCTTAGAAATATGTCTGTAAATCAGTATGTTTTGCAACAATATGGTTACAAAGGTCTTGCAAGAGCTCTTTGCCTTTACCCATCATGAGATACTTCTTGTGTGAAACCTTGGTAATGAGAAAACTTTTTATAAGCCTTTAGGGAGGAACTCAACGGGGCGATTTCGGCGTGATGCGCAAAAACGCAGGCGTCAAGTTGGATGCGACTGAAATAAGGTAAGCAACAGGAACGTCGAATGGTGTTGCATCGTATGTCCGACGCATCACGACTGTCGAATGCAGACGCTGCATGCTGCGCCTGCGTCCGACAGTCGTTTCGCATTGCGTCGGATAAACGATGCAACTTCATCCAACATTTCCATCTCTTACTTTATTTCCGTCACATCCAACTTGATGCCTGCATTTTTGCATAGGATCGCGATGTAATCACCTATGGAGTTCCTCCCTTAATTAGGACTAAACCAGCTGATATTAGTTTGCACTAACAAGGGGCAGGATTGCTTTCTAAATTCTGACAGATTTCAGCAGGTTTCTTGGCTTTCCATGCATTTTTGCATCTCCTTTTCTTCATCTGTTCAATACTTACTCCCTGTGTCATTCTACCTTATTACACATAACTTAATTTATGGATTTATTTGTTTTGATTTTTTTGTATGTGTGGATTACTTGGGTTGTTACCGACATCTGGTATAAATTTAACGTTAATAACCCCATTACAAATATATTTATTGAGAAAACCGTTGGCGTTTTCAATACTTATATTCTATACGAATATTGTGGTTATATTCTTATATTACTTATATTCTGTACGAATATTGTGGTCACAGCCTCATTATATCCCCACCTAAAGGATTATTAATCAATGGTTAATGAAGTACAAATGGGAAATTTTAATCAGTTTAGTTTAGTGGTCAGAATGAAGGTCATCATACACGGACAGATTTTGAGCAGATTTTGCTCGCTGCGAAGTAACCGATTGTATCGTACACAAGCATCTCACGATCACGATATACCACCCCCGGGCAGCGAACAATCGTTTAACGATGATGATCTGTTCACTCCATACAATGATGGATTTCATTGGTTCAAAATGTTTAAACCTTTCCGATCGATACGATCGTTCGGACCACATTCACGTAACGACGAGTAGACGATTTTATCGGATCATCCCAAAATCGATCGTTTCACACAAAAAAATCTGCCTGTGTATGGCCAGCTTAACTTTTCCTTTTTGTTATAATAAATAAACTCACATCCCGGTTTAAATGAACACAGTCCACTTGCAAGCAGATAGAAGTCTTGCCACATATGATATTTAGTCATATTAATTCCCCCTGACTTATCAGGGTCAACAGGTTTCTCAATGGTACTCAAATTGAAATATTTAAAGGGGTTGTTCACCTTTACATTAACTTTTAGTATGATATAGAGAGTGATATTCTGAGATCATTTTCAATTGGTTTTCATTTTATATTATTTGTGGTTTTGAGTTATTTCGGCTTTTTATTCAGCAGCTCTCAGTCTGTAATTTCAGCAATCTGGTTGCTACGGTCAGTTTGTTTATAGATGGGGTCAGTGACCCCATTTTAAAGCTGGAGACAGTGAGAAGAAGGCCAATCATTAAAAAAAAAACTTTAAAAAAGAAAATTGGCCAATTGAAAAGTTAGCCATTTTATAACATGCTAAAAGTTGACGTAAAAGAAATGATCCATTCACATCACAGTCCAAGGGTCCCGAGGTCCATCATTTGCTCAGGGCCCCTTAGCTTATAACAAGGTTACAGGTGTATAAAGACATGCTGCTGTCGGCCATTCCACTATAGTTTCAAGTATATTCAGGAAAGCAAGTGCATATTCACCTCCACATTTAATCCTAACTGGGGTCCAGTAGTATTTATCATAGTTATAAAGCAATAAGCATACTCCCCAGATTTCACTCTTAACTAAGGGCTCTTACACACGGCCGTTCCGACCTGCGCTCCCTGTACTCACTCTGGCGCGTGTAGGCGCCGAACGCAGGAAAAATGCAGCATGTTGCATCTGAACCTGCGTTCGGCGCCTACACGCACCTGAGTGAGTACAGCCCCATTTCAAATAATTACTTGCGTCTATTCCTGCGCTCCCCTGCGGCTGAACGCCAAAAAACGGAACGCAGGGGAGCGCAGGTCGGAACGGCCGTGTGTAAGAACCCTTAAGATCAGGGTTCACACCCCAGCCAAAGAGTTGGTTTCTCCCAGGGTCCTGCAGTCGGATATATATATTTTTTTAAGGCAATAATAGACATATTTTAAGCACAGTTCCTATTTATGGGCTTATATAGAAGACAAATGTATATTTCCCCTTTTAATAATAAACATTGAACTTTTTGGACTTTTGGTCTTTTTTTCATCTTCATACAGTTTTATTGTAAAACAAAACCTTACATTTTCCACTCCCACGTGTACATGCCATTAATAAGGAGAACAAGAGCAATGGAACGCACTACTAATGTGTCTTGCATTATCCTGTACCGCAGACAGGAGAGTTCTTTATGTGTAAGGAAAGTCGGCATCATTCCTCCAGTGCTTCACTATTTAGACAAAGTGTCATTTTCTGTAGGGCTAACTGAGCCGGGGGATAATTGGTAGCACTCATGGTAACCGAAAGATCTTTCTAGGAGGTTTAGTGATACAAAGCAGATCTGTTTGTCTTGTAGGCAAGGGATGGGATTTATATGTGGGTTGTTAATGGTACAGATTCTCTGCAGCATGGAGGGATTGTCATTCTTCTGTTACAACCAAATACTCCTGGGCAGACACAGGGGCTCATTTATTACAGCCCTGGACACAAGGTGCAATCTGGTGCAAGGTGCAAATTGCGGCACTGTCAAGCACTTAATGCCTAACATATAGTACAGATATGTACTGCATCTTGTACCTGCCAGCACTCCCTAAAGCTGCCCATACGTGGACTGATAAAAGCTGTCAACACGGCCCCTCCAGAGAAGTCTGTCAACTGTAACAAATTCCCCCTATAAAATACTAGACTGGATCTCTAACAATACATATACAGGTATGGGACCTGTTATCCAGAATGATCAGGGCCTGGGGTTTTTTTCCTTGGATCTCCATACCTTTAGCCTATTCAAAATCAATTAAACCCAATAGGATTGTTTTGCCTCCAATAAGGATTACCTATATCTTAGTTAGGACAGGGCTCCTTTGCACCCTACACCAACCAGTGTTCCCATATCTCGATGATGGGCAAGTTATATGACTGGTAGGGGACGAAACGCGTTAGGTTTTATGTCCTAATAAATTTTCTACTTTCTTAAAAAAATATTTAGCTATTGATTATTGGAGATCCTCACATTCTTCCTTTTGGATATAGTGTTTTGGATTTTGCACCTTGGGACTGAGGTGAACTGTGAGTGGATCTCCCTGCTATTCACTTAACAACGATATTTTTTGGTTTATTAGAGTGGTACCATTTACATTATATATTTTTTCTTGTGGCAGCACACACTTTATTTTTCTTTTTTCTCTTCTTCCCTTCATGTCTCCCTTCTTTCTTTTGCTTCCCACAATCCTCTCTGCCCTACTTGTATTGATTTTTTTTGCATTCATTTCTTTTGCCACATCTTCCTCCTTTCCTTGAGTTTATTTTTCCCGACTATTTCTGGCACTTCAAATCTGCTCCCAGCTCTCTCCTCCTAATCCTCTAGAGATGAAAAAACACCTCACTTACTGCAGCATCCTGTAATTTATTCCCCATATCTGCCAGCCTCAAGTGTCCCATTTCTAAATTATTACTGTATATATAATATTTGTAGAGAGCAAAGGGGCTAAGACATGATTTAAAGAGTACCGAAATGATTGTATTGCACATTGGCTCAGCTATTAAAAGCATGCGTGTGATGACAACTTATATGCTTGCTATCATTTAATATAAATAAACTGTTTTACCAGCACAGATAAGGGTCAGCAGGCCACAGATAAATATGTAAGCAACAGTAGAAAAGAATCTGAGCTGGCAGCCTCTTCTATTGCAATACATACAGTATTTATCAACAGGGAACAGTTAGGGGGAAGTTATAATATATATACTGCTGTCATGTGATTTAGAAAGAAGAAATGATCGGTATGAGACTGTCGGCTTCTTCAAAATTACAAATATAGAAAATCTGATTGCAGAATCTCATTGGTTTCCTCGCCTCCCTATGAGGACTGCAGGGGCATACAAGATTTTCCAAATGACGTCTTCTGTAGGTACCAAGGGCATTGGTGCAGCATAATATCTGCCTGTCTATCTGGCTGTATATGTTAACAAGGTTAATGCAACTTGAACAAATAAAGTTAATGTTAAATGTAGGAAGAGATACAGCAGTTATGTGTAATTCTGTGCTGTGCCAAGGCTTTAAGGAATTGCCATTTAGGATTCCGAGTGGACAGTGTGAAAGCTGGGTGAATGCACGCCTGAACATTCTGAGAGATTCCATTGCAGTCATTCCTGGGATCCATTGCAGGGTGTCTGATATCAGCTGTGCTGTCTGCACACATTTTATCTCTAAGTTGCTCCATTCAGTTGATTGTGTTCAGTGGGACTTCCATACTGACAGTGCTATGACTTGCAGCAGCAACCCTACAAAAACAAACGTAAGAAAGAAAGTAAAATATGCACTTTTTATCATGTTCACATTTTTTCAGTCAAAACCAATAATGCGTAATCTGCCAGGATAGTACGATTATTGGACTAAATGGTGCCTCAACATGCCAATATACTGCATTCCCAGATGGTTTGGCAGTATGGCTGAAATCACATAAACCACACAAACAAATCTGCGCCTGTTTAGCCATCTTTAGAATATATAATCTACTTCTCTTGTTCTTGTTTGTTCTAAGAGCATCACCATTACCTAGTGGTCAGAAGAAAAAGGGTACTTACTTTATTTTGCTCAGCTATCAGTGACAGCCAATGCTCATACAAGTCCATAACATAATGTACAATAATAGCACATAGTGCATAAGATGGAAACCTGCTTTCTGTTTTAAATAATATTTCATCGAAAGAAATGTTATGTTAGGTTTCCACTAATTTTAATGTTTTGAGGATAAATGTTCAATGTTTGTATTGTCAGATCACTCAACATATTCAACCTGATTTCAGAATCCTTATCTTTTTTCTATGGTTCAAACAGGTTCGAGAACATCTTTCTTGACTTTGTTGAGGGTCAATGTAACCCTTAAATGACAACTCCGGATGACCAGATGCCTTTCAGAGGTTGAATTATACTTTTCTGGTAAAAAAATACTGGCCTTCTTATATATTTATCTTTTTTCTCTATTAATAACATTGGGATCAGCCATCATTTTTACCGGCCAGGCTGGTAAAATACCTGCCAGGTGGCAACCCTACAACCAAGCAGAGATTCTTGAGTTGATAGGAAACCCTATCCCTAAAGCTAAAACCCACCCAAGGGAATGTGCTACATTTAAAATAGAGCAAACACTTTCTGTTGTGTTGTTCTCCTTCTTTTGTAATACGGCTGACCATAAGCCTAGAGCTTCTTATCTTGCACACAATAGGGTGATTGTGCAAATAGTGCTGACAAGCAGGTCCGGACTGAGAATTAAAATAGGCCCTGGCATTTCAGGTACACAGAGGCCCAATTAGCCCACATAGAGGCCCAAACAGCCACCACCAGCCCACTAAATACTGACTTTCTATGGGACCTTATAGCAGCCCCTCTGGCATTTGCCAGAACCTACAGATTGCCAGTCCGGGCCTGCTGACAAGTGAACACACCAACAATGATACCTGTTTTAAATGCTTCACTCCCACAATCATATTAATTCAGGTGGAATAAAACATACTGTATGCTTGTCTTTGGCTTTTCCTAAAGAATTGAGCTGGGGAATACCGATATACCTATATTCTACAGTAGCAAACACAATTATGGTCCCCGCTCTGACGACTACCAATTACGTTACTGGAACTTGGAGAAGAATGTAGTCCTCTAATATTTCATTCAAAAATACACAGGAGTCATAACAAATACAATCCTAAAGCTAGGCTTCCTTAAAGGACAACAAAGGTATGATTGTATCAGACAATTCAACATGAACAGGATCAGACTGGACCGGCGGGACACTGGGAAAAAACCCAATGGGCCCTAAAACTTGTGGGCCCTACCGGCCCAGATCAACTGCCTGCATGAAGCCCTTGTCACTGCCCCTGACCTCCCTACTTGGACCTCATCATGGCCGCAAGAAGGAAAAGGTATGCATGGAGGGGCCGGAGGGGGATTGTGACTCTGGCAGGGAGGACCCCACACCATCTGCAAAACCCCCTCTGACCCCATCTGTACCTTTTTCTTCACACTGAACATAAAGCTACAGAAATGTAGTTTCAGGTATGAGATCTGTTATCCAGAATGCTCAGGACCTGGGGTTTTCCAGATAACAGATCTTTCTTTTATTTGAATCTTCATACCGTAAGTCTACTACAGAATCATGTAAAAATTAAATAAACTCAATAGGTTGGTTTTGCCTCCAATAAAGATTAATTATATCTTAGTTGGGATAAAGTACAAGGTACTGTTTTATTATAACAAAAGGTAATACATTATAAGAATTTGGAAATTTGGATAAAATGGAGTCTATGAAAAACAGCCTTTCAATAATTTGGAACTTTCCGGATAACAGATGCCGTACCTGTGCTAAGTCATGACAATGATTCATGTAGGTTATAATTTGTGATATATAATATTTCCATGTCAAATCCAAACCTAATGCTCATTTACCTAGTAGGGTGCCGCAGCTAAGATTCCCAAACATTTGAATACACATATATAATACACTCAGCTGTGCAGATATCCCCTCATGGGAAATAGTTATATTGAAAATCTGCTGTGTTGCTATCGGATGCTGCCTGGGCTGCAGGAAACGTTTTTCATCAGTAGTCGGTATTAAATGCAAGGCCTGGTCCATCTCAATACATATGTTTTCCCAATGAATGCAATGAGCCTTTTATTGAAAATAACATTCCCTTTGACCACTTGCCTGCAATCAAGGCATAGGAAGGATAAGTAGTGATTAAATTAATCAAAATCAATCAGCCTTAGCCTTTAATAGGCCAAACATGAAATTGATTGAATAAACATAGCTCTTAAGGTAATTTAGCTTTTCTATATGAGCAGAATGAGAACTGAGCCATTCAAGCGTACACTGTGTTTGCTCTGGCGTATCCACAAGTGAGCACAGTATCCAGTGATATATATATATATATCTTTATATTTCTAACCCACTCACATCCAGGAGGAAACCATGAAAGCAAAACAACATAGGCCAATACTCAATCCATTTATTAAGGAATGACATTTTATTTAATTTAATACTTGCCTATTACAGGAAACAATATACTTCCTTCTATTCAATATGTGATTGCTGTGTCCTATATATATATATATATATATATATATATATATATATATATATATATATATATATATATAGATATAGATATATATATAGATATATATAAAGCTTTAATAACTTATTCCATTTTACATCAATTCATTTGATAGGTTTAGATCCCTTCTAAAGTGGAGCTACCCCTTTAATTTCTGCTGTTTCATGCATTAATATACATTTTGTCCCATCCCATAGGAACTGGTGAGGGATAATTAAATAATGCCCACGGTGCACTTTTGCAGGAAATCCTCTAAGATTCAGTCAGTAAGAGTGACCTGTGCTTCTGTGAGGATATCCTGAGAGCAGGCTCTGACCAGTATTTGTCCTCCCCCATATGTAACAAAAGCACAAAATTGTCCAGGTGCAGTAACTCATGCCAACCAATCAGATATTTACTTTTGAACAGGGCACCTGTGGATGCTTCCTGCCCATTGGTTGCTGTCGGTGATTCAACCTATTTGTGACTTATGTAAGTTTATGACCACTGTGACATTACTCTTCTCTGTAATGATAAGACAGTACCTTGTGCTCTACATTGCGCAAACACCCCAGATCCAGAAAAGCCACTTATTTGTAGAGCTACTGCTCTTACACTGGAATGGTTGCATTGGTGCTGAATGGATATATCCAGGCCTGGACTGTCAATCTGTGAGTTCTGGCAAATGTCAGAGGGGCTGCTTTATGATGCCATGTTTTTTGTATAGCCATTAAAGGGTTTCTGTCATGGGAAAACATATTTTAATAGTACTACTCCAGCAGAATTCTGCACTGAAATCCATTTCTCAAGACATATTGTCAGTTTCTCAGCTGCCCCCAGTCATGTGACTTGTGCTCTAATAAACTTCAGTCACTCTTTACTGCTGTACTGCAAGTTGGAGTGAAATCACCCCCCCCCAGCAGTTCATCAGAAGAACAATGGGAAGGTATCCAGATAACAGTTCCCTAACACAAGATAACAGCTACCTGGTAGATATAAGAACAGCACTCAATAGTAAAATCCAGGTCCCACTGTGACACATTCAGTTACATTGAGTAGGAGAAACATCAGCCTGCCAGAAAGCAGTTCCATCCTTAAGTGCTGGCTTTTTCTAAAAGCGCATGACAGGCAAAATGACCTGAGATGGCGCCTACACACAATATTACATCTAAAAAAAAACTTGCTGTTCAGGAATGCAATATTATATTGTATAGTACATTATTTGCAGTATGAACAGTGTAATTTAGAAATAAAAACTACACCATAAAAATCATAACAGAATCCCTTTAAATATTTAGTGGGCTGGTGGTGGGGCTGTTTGAGCCTCTGTATACTTGAAATGCCAGGGCCTATTTTGAATTCCAGTGCCAGATGTTGCGGATCTTTGCCTGGGGAGAAACGTAGGCTGAGAATCTGATCCTCCACTGATCTGCTGCTCTATGTGACTGCACCCGAATACATTGCCTCGGCTCGAGTGCAGACACCTATGTTGGATTTCAGCAACAAAATGAGAGATTTTGCATTTCGCTTCTAAATCCATTGCATATGACTTCACCCGAGCCAAGGCAAAGTATTTGGGTGCAGTAACATCAAGCAGCAGCTTTGGCACTAACCTTAGGGTTTCCCCCTTTCTGTGCTAATCTTACTGTGGATGGAGGGTGTGGTCAGTAACATAATGGCGACGGGTAATAGGCAGATTTAAGGCAGGGGAATGGGTAGTTCAGGGGTCTGTATGTGGTGCAAGTGGGATGGGAGAGCTTAAGTAGATTTGTAATACAGACCCCATGCCTTGCTGGTGTTTTGAAGCAGTGATTCACCTTTGAGTTAACTTTTAGTATGTAGTATTTTAAGCAACTTTTCAATTGGCCTTTCTTTTTTATAGTCTTTGAATTATTTGCCTTCTTCTTCTTACTCTTTCCATCTTTCACTAGCCCCATCTAAAAACAAATGCTCTGTAAGGCTACAAATGTATTTTTATTGATAATTTGTATTACTCATCTTTCTATTCAGGGTCTCTCCTAATTATCTTCCGGCCTTTTATTCAGATCAATGCATGGTTGTTGCGGTAATTTGGACCCTAGCAACCAGATAGCTGAAATAGCAAACCGGAAAGCTGCTGAATAAAAAGCGAAATAACTCAAAAAACACAAATAATAAAAAATGAAAACCAATTGCAAATTGTCTCAGAATATCCATCTCTACGTCATACTAAAAGTTAATTTAAAGGTGAATAACCCCTCTAATAATCGGCCGTGTGGCAACCCTTACACAGCCACCCAGTGGGCTCCAGACCCGCAGACTGACAATCTATTCTGTCCAAGCCCGGACTGACAATCTGTGGGGTCTGGCAAATGCCAGAGGGGCTGCTATAAGGTCCCATAGAAAGTCAGTATTTAGTGGGCTGGTGGGGGCTGTTTGGGCCTCTGTGTGGGCTGATTGGGCCTCTGTGTGCCTGAAATGCCAGGGCCTATTTTAATTCTCAGTCCGGACCTGCTTCTGTCACTTACCTGCACATACATTTTATTGAATCCCTGCTGCATTTGATCCTTTCTCTGTACATGGAAGTGATGTGCCCTGAAGCCTAACCAC
This sequence comes from Xenopus petersii, assembly GCA_038501925.1. Taxonomy (NCBI): domain Eukaryota; kingdom Metazoa; phylum Chordata; class Amphibia; order Anura; family Pipidae; genus Xenopus; species Xenopus petersii. The sequence continues at coordinate 40,803,330 of CM076674.1, forward strand.
AATAACTTGAGGAAGCACAGCCACTTTTTACCTATAGTAACCTATACTGGCCTCAAGGCGGAGAATAGAGAAATGCACATTTGGGAGCAGTATTTCTGGGCAAACTATGGTCTGACAAATCACTGCAGAATCAGAACCAGAATTACAAAATCAGTCAGCATTTCAATGGAAACTTTTCAATTTAAACTTTAAACGGAAGCTTTCTATAAAGTACATTTTTGGGCAGTTTTTAAAAACAACATATGTGTTGATGTATGTTTTTTCTAATGTGCAGCATATTTGAGTATTGTATGGCATGAGAAAACAGCAGACTGTCATACTCTCCCGGGGCAAAATTCTTCTACTGCAGCCGGGAAATGAAAATGTAGCACAGAGCGGGGTCTGTTCTTTTCCCAGTATCTCTAGCAATGGACGTCACAATTAGCAAGGTTACTGTCCCAAAGCAGGGAGTGCTTGGCGCTTCCATTCTCTGCTGCTCTTCAGGTTGGAGGAAACAGTGAATGCTCTGGGCCAGCAGCTGGATCCACGTTGCACAGCTGGACTGGGGGAGTTTTTCCAGTACACTATGAGCATTGCATTTGGTTAACCTCTTCCTGCGGAGGAACATTCTTCATAAGAATCAGTAAATGCCTTGTCATTCTAGACACTTGGAGGGTTATTTACTAAAACTCATATTGAACTCCCATCTATGATTTCATTTTATTTATCAATAAAATAACTTGAAAAAGTCAGGTCGGGCGAAAACTCAAATCGTACAAATGTTTCGACTGTACTCCTGGATCACTAGATTTTTTAAGGTTATCGCCTGATAACCCCAAATTTTTCTGATTATCGGGCTAAACTCAGTGCAGACCACTTTGTCTTCAAATTGGTATAGGGACATCTGCCATTGACTTATACAGAACCTCAACAGGTTTGAGATGCCCGGTTTTCGGGTTCTGGCTTTTTGCTGCATTGGGGTATAATAAATCTCTAAAAAGTCAATTGTTTTTTCCATGAAAAATTCTTTTTGCCCCAAAAAAACTTGACCAGAAAAAACTTGAGCAAACACCAGAAAACTTCAAAAGAGGCTGGCACAAGCCTGGACCCACGAAGTAGTAAAGCTGGAGTCAAATTGCTCCCCTTGCTGAAGGTGTTGGGCGTGTGCACCCGGGCCAACCGTATACAGCGGTAAGCTTAAACAAACGCATCTATACTCAGTACATACTGGTTACATAATTGTACAGAAAAAAATTGAGGTTTAGTAAATAACCTTCCTTAGAGAGTGATGCCCCCATATGTAATAAAAAGCACTAAATTTGCCCAGGGGCAGGAACTAAAAGCAACCAATAAAATGTTTAAACTAGTTTTTTTTTATTTTATCAAACCCCTAGCCACCAATGTTACTTACTTTAATACTATCTAGGCCCCTGGCCACCAATGTTTTTTTAAAAAACTTTTATGGGAGGCCCTAACACCAATTTTTTTTAACTTATAGAGGGGGCCCTGACCACCAATGATCTTTTTTTTACTTGTAGGGGGGCCCTGACCACCAAAGTTTTTTTTAAAAAAAAAACTTTTATGTGAGACCCTTCAAGCTAACATCTTCCATTATAGAGAACTTAAGGGCAGAGACACACGCTCACATTTGGGGAGATTTAGTTGCCCTGCGATAAATCACCTATTCTTTGGGGCAACTAATCTCCCCAAACTGCCTCCAGCTGGCTAGAATCGAAATCGCCGGCGGAATGGCACTCAGAGCACTTTGTTTACCGAAGTCGTCTGAAGTTTCCAGGTGGATCAACTACTGGCGACTACGGAAAACAAAGCACTCCAAGTGCCATCCCGCCGGCGATTTAGATTCTAGCCCATGGGAATGCAAGGGAGGCACATAGGGGAGATTAGAAGAAGAGGAGATTTGTTGTTGGGCGACTAATCTCCCCGAATCTGAGTGTGTGTTGCTGCCCTAAAGGGAAATCTCAGCTTTTGACACATTTCTCTAGCTCACAATGCCCACAAAAAAAACCTCATATCAGCCAGATTGCACCCAAGTGTGACAAGCTTTTGGTCAAAGCCTATAGGTTTGTATCAGAAAGTTTTCAAAGAAAAACTGCAGACAAAGCAGAGTAGTCTAGACTGCATGCCGACAGAGTCGGCAGCTTATTGGCCCGTGTATGGGGCCCTCCGACAGGCTTCACTGATCGATATCTGCCCGAAAGTCCAGAAAGTGCCAAACGAGTGGATCTCTCCGTGTATGGTCACCTTTAGCCATACTTCTATCTGTTAAGTCTGCAGGCCAAGCAGACAGGGTACACTGTCAAATGTCTGGAAATCGTTCCTACATCACCTACATGTAACGCCAGATACTTGACATCCTCCATGAGAACAAAGAAGGATAATTGGGACAGGTATTGTGCTGATGCTTTATAGCTGACAAGTCTCTTTGATGAAGTGTGAATGGGCCAGACATGCAGTCGAGGTTCCCCTGAATGGGATAAGAGTGACTCACTCTCACTGCTTGTTCAACTCATCCCAAATATAAACACGTTGCTCAGGCTTTTCATGTTTCACTTCTCCCCCTATTTGGAAATAATCCTCAGAAACCAAACATTCCAGGGGGAGAGGTCACAGTGGCAACGTGTGGCCAAATGAGTGGATGTAGTGACTCAGTGCTACTGACTTTAGCACATTTACAGCTGAGCCCATAGCCATGAATAGTGATCCCCAAGGAAACTGTGAGTCACTGTAATTCTGACAGTCAGTCTCCTCCTCTCAACCAAATTAGAACATTTAGGATAGATTTAGCACAGGGAATGGAACACAACATTTGTGAATAAAGTGAACCCAACATTTTTTTAATTTAAATACATTTTAATCTATTTAATTTTCTCTCTTTTTTTAAATTTAATGTTTATTTAGTTATGTATATTTTTGCTCTGCAGTGCCCTAGATTAAGTTTTAGTTTTCTACTTTATTTTTAGGGCTGGGCTTCACAAGAGATTTTGATCAGATATTGTGGGTCAGATTTTATCTGATCTTATCACGCAACAGCAAAAGATACTGTTAAATACTACAAAATCTGATCCCCCTATAGTTTAAGGGCAGAGACACACGCTCAGATACGGGGAGCAACAAATCTCCTCTTCTTCGGGCGACTAATCTCCCCAAACTACCTCCCACCGGCTAGAATGTAAATCAATGGCGGGATGGTAATCGGTGCGCTTTGTTTTCCCAAGTTGCCTCACAAGGAAACTTCGGGCGACTTCGGAAAACAAAGCTCTCCGAGTGCCATGCCGCCGGCGGTTTAGATTCTAGCCGGCGGGAGGCAGTTCTGGGGGATTAGTTGCCTTGAAGAAGGCCGGGCGACTAAATCTCCCTGAATCTGATTGTGTGTCTCTGCTCAAAATCAGTCAGATCAGATAAAGATGGATGGTGTGGTTTGTTCATGCATCTTTCCTCCAACAATCAAAGTTATTAAATGTGAAAAAAAGTCTCTCCGACTGAATCCAACTTAACTGAATGTTGCGTTTGCATCGGACAAGCGTGTAGTTCACATCAGATTTTTCTATCAGTTATATTTAACGAGGCTACTACATCCAACTTGTTGGATTTTTTTTGTTGAGCCAACATCATCTGATAAAAGCCCTTAGGGTAATGTCACACTGTGAGATTCGGGGAGATTTAGTCGCCCGGTAACTAATCACCTCTTCTTTGGGGCAACTAATTTCCCTGAACTGATTCGCCCTGTCTTCCGCCTGTTAGAATGAAAAAACGCCTGTGGCATGGCACTCGAAGTTTTCCTCGTGAGACTAAATCTCCCCGAATCTCACAGTGTGACATTCTAAGAGAATGGGGTTTCCAGGACCTTGATGTGAAATAAAGTGCACTGTGCTAAGGTCATTTTCCCCAGCCGCAAGGTTAATTTGGCTAATAGACCAGGGGGTATTTGGTACACCTCTGCCATACAATGGTAAAAGAGAGGTGGTGTTTGGCAGATAAAATGGCCCATTCTTCTTGATACCACTCCTAATGTTATTTAGTGGCAAGTGCCCAGGCTGGCATACAAGTAAAATTGCTTCCATTAAATAAAACTAGTGGCAGTGACAGGTGTTTTGATCACCATTGTTCTCCACCAAAAACAGCAGCGATCATAATCATGTGCCTTAGGCCAAACCCTTATAATAAAGAAGACAAAATGTTAGACCCTGTGAAAGGCAGAATAGCAGACCTGCTAACACTTAATAAAAAATAAAACCAAATGTGAAATTGTTTAAATAAGCCCATTTAAAGAAAAAAATTGAAATATAAACCACCTTTTCTCTGTTCTGTCTAAAGGTGGCAGCTTATGTAAGAGCACCACCTGAAGCAACAGTCTTTATCTCATAGCCAAAGCATACATGGCCGGTGTTAAACCAAAGGTCAATATAATTCTATTTCACCATAAATCACCTTTGTGTTCTATGTGAAAAAGGTGCTGGTGAGGAAATGCGCCTCATGCTCCCCTTAGAGAATCATATTCACTGTCTGGAATCTCTTAGAAGAGTTTGCAGTGGGCAGAAAGACTGTAGTTCCATGTATATGGTGAGTCATTGCTTTAATCCAGTATGTATGCAACAGGTCTGGAATCTTTATATGTCTGTAATTATTGTGAGGTCATACATTAAAAGAATACATCATTAACTACAGCCTTTAAGCAGGGGTTCCATCTGCATTCATGGATAGAACAGAAGTGTTTAACACAGTTCAAGGGAACTATCGTGAAAATGTAATATAAGCTTCAATATACTGAAGTAAGGAACTTTCTAAATATAATCAATTAAAAATTTTGTACTGTTTCTGAAATAATCAAGTTTATATTCACTATTCCTCTCTCAGCATCTGTTTCTCTTCATTCTGTCTTCTTGCAGGAGTTGAGTGTCATATATTCATTGACAGATCCAATATATCTTATAGGGGGGCTTCCTTTCCTAGTACATGTATTACAGCTCACTCAAATAAATATTTCAAAGTAAAAGTGAGTATGCACCGGTATATTTACCCTTCCTTCTTTATTCTGGTATCAGGAACCCAGAGCGATTCAATCAACAAATCCAGTGTATGGGTATTGATACCAAGAAGCAAAGGAATTCTGCTGCAAAGTGCCTTTATTCACCAACACGACATGTTTTGAGCTTAACAGCTCTTTATCAAGTGTGAACAATACCACTCATTTAATTAAAAATTAAATAACAAAATTAAAAACCAAAATTAGAATAAGGCAATTGGCAACAATATTAAAATTACAGTTACAAAGTTTCAGACTGCCCCTAAATTTAGAGGGAAGGGGATAGAGAAATTTTACCTGTCCCTGGGTAGATATCAGGATGGTTTCTTATCTGTTAAAAAAAGTATGGACTATAACAGTGCTGTCCAACTTCTGTGGTACCGAGGGACAAAATTTTACTGGCCTGTGTGGTGGAGGGCCGATAATGGAAGTTAGTGTTGGCCCTTCCCCCTTTTAAACCACACCCACTGTAAACCACACCCATATTACCACAAGAACTTTGTGGTAGCACACCAAAAAAACCGGTTCGTGCTCACTGAAGGGAAATCCATATGCCTCACCCTCCCCTGTGGATAATACAACAACCCCCCAACACATGATTAAACACCTTAGGTGCCCTTAACAACAATTTGCAAATGCTAACAAACCCCAAGAACAAACCCCTAACAGGCTTACATCCCACAGGTAGCGTAGGGCAAGCAGAGAATGGCACACCCAAGCAGCACTGGGCAAGCAGAGAATGGCACACAAGCAGCACTGAGTAAGCAGAGAATGGCACACACAAGCAGCACTGGGCAAGCAAAGAATGGCACACTCAAGCAGCACTGAGTAAGCAGAGAATGGCACACACAAGCAGCACTGGGCAAGCAAAGAATGGCACACACAAGCAGCACTGGGCAAGCAGAGAATGGCACACACAAGCAGCACTGGGCAAGCAAAGAATGGCACACACAAGCAGCACTGGGCAAGCAGAGAATGGCACACACAAGCAGCACTGGGCAAGAAAAGAATGGCACACCCAAGCAGAACTGGGCAAGCAGAGAATGGCACACAGAAGCAGCACTGGGCAAGCAGAGAATGGCACACACAAGCAGCACTGGACAAGCAAAGAATGGCACAAACAAGCAGTACTGGGCAAGCAGAGAATGGCACACACAAGCAGCACTGGGTAAGCAGAGAATGGCACACACAAGCAGCACTGAGCAAGCAGAGAATGGCATACACAATCAGCACTGGGCAAGCAGAGAATGGCACACACAAGCAGCACTGGGCAAGCAGAGAATGGCACACCCAAGCAGCACTGGGCAAGCAGAGAATGGCACACACAAGCAGCACTGGGTAAGCAGAGAATGGCACACACAAGCAGCACTGAGCAAGCAGAGAATGGCACACACAAGCAGCACTGGGCAAGCAGAGAATGGCACACACAAGCAGCACTGGGCAAGCAGAGAATGGCACACCCAAGCAGCACTGGGCAAGCAGAGAATGGCTTTGGGGAAGGGACTCTGTCCCTTTTCTCTGTGATGTTGCCAAACGAGCGGATCTCTCCCAGATATGCCCACCTTGAGGTGGGTGATATTGGAATGATCTGATCCTAGGCCCTAGGGCCCAACGATCGGATCATAATGCAGGAGTTCGGGCAGTTGGATCGCAGGAACGCATCAATAAATAGATGGTCTAAATTCAACAGGAGGAGATACACTAGTGCCGGCCTTATAGTTCATCTGCTTGATTCCATTCACTTTGCTCAAATTATATTTACAGGATGACATATGCCTCATGTATGCAGTAACAGGACTAGCAATGTGAATGGCAGGAGGCAGTATGGGGCTGGCACTGGTGGAAAACTGTGGAATTAATATGTGGTGCCAAGAGGATGGAGATTGACATCAGTAGATCTGGGCAAACAGGGCCGGACCGGGGGCCCACCGGGGCTGCTGTCCTAGGTGCCGATGCACCAGCGCGCAGAAGCCTCTGCATCGTTGTTCTTGGTGCGGATCTGGGCCGCTGGTTTTTTCCCATTGTCCTGCCGGGCCAGTCCGACCCTGTGGGCAAATGAGCATGGCCAGCACAGTAGTTCAGCTGGTCTGCCTTGTAACTGGGGTCCTAAGTTTAATTCAAGCTCGAGCAAGTTGTATGTTCCCCCCCTATGTCTTTGAGGGTTTCCACTGGGTACTCCTCCTCCCACACCCCAAAAACATAAGGCAGGTTAACTGACTCTTGATAAATATTGACCCTGCTGTGTGTGAATGTGATAGGGACTTTGAATGTAAATTCCACTGGGGCAGGGACTGCTGTGAATGATGAATAATCTCTATAGTCATCCTGTAATAAGCGGGGGGGGGCAAAGACCATCAACCAGAGGCAGATTTGCAGTGGAGTAGCTGCTAGAAAGTCATTATTCAGTGTCACATGAAGATCTGATGGAGGACAGAGTGGTGAGGTTAGGAACATTTTAAGAAAGGGACTTACATACATTTTTTATATATATTTTATATACTGAACTCATACCTCTCAACATTTTGGAAATAAAAGAGGGACAAAAAAAGTTGCCGCTAATAGCACAGCAAATTTTTTGACCACACCCATTTTTGTGGTCAAACCCCCTAATTACCATGTTCATTTTACAAAATTTGGCGGGTTATGAAATATTTCTGTGTTTTTTTTCAGTTATTACAGTTTTGCTAATGAAGGTGAATTGCCCTTCAAGCAGTGAGTCTAACTTCTCCCAAGGGACCTGTTATCTTTATATTGTTACAATTACTTATTTGCTTATCTTGAAATTGTTACAAAGTATTCTGCTGTGGCTGTTCTGGGCTCTCTGCCAAAAGCCAATTAAGTTATAAACTTTGTTTCTTTTTCTGGCTGTTCAGTGCAGAGCAAAACGGGACTTTCCAGTACAAACGATGGACTGCAGGTTGAGCGCTCAAAAGAGGGACTGCCTCTAAAAACGGGACAGTTGGGAGGCATACTGAACTTATTGCACCAGCCTAAAGTTTCAGTTTCTCAATAGCAGCGTCAAACTTGAGGAAGGGATTGGGTAACTCACCTCCAGAAACGTTGGTATGTTGTGTGAATTGGTGTCAAATTTTGATCTCATTAAACAAATGAACAATTTTTTGGCAAGTGGATGAAAGTTTTTCTCTATTTTATTCACAGAGAGTCACCATCTTGGAAGGTGTCTGTGACACTCACATGCTCAGTGGGCTCTGAGCAGCTGTTGAGAAGCTAAGCTTAGGGGTCGTCACAAATGATCAAACAGAAAATGAAGTTTGTCTGTAATATAAGCTGATGCTACAAGGCTGATTATTACATTCTGATGCTGATTGCACTGGTTTCTGTGCTTCCATGTAGTAATTATCTGTATTAATTACTAATCAGCCTTATATTGTGACTGTATATTGTGAGTGGGTCCCTAAGCTCAGTAAGTGACAGCAGCACAGAGCATGTGCATTGAATCAGCAGAAAAGAAGATGGGGAGCTACTGGGGCATCTTTGGAGACAGAGATCTTTACTGCTAAAGGGCTGTGGTTGCCTTGGGCTGGTACAGAAGCCAAAAATAATGTACAACATTTCTAGCTACTTCTTTAGTTAAGCTCTAGTTCACCTTTAAATGCTTCAGATTTAGTGCATATGTTAATAATTACACATGTATATGATGTGGGAATGTGTGGGTTGTTTTATGTCTTTTTCTTTAATTCCCCTTTATAATACTACAATATTCTGCAGACTGTCTCAAGCTTTTGCTAAATGACTCCTGCTTATAGATGTAAAAGATCCAGTTGGGCAAGCTGGCACTGGCACAGTCAGACTTTTATTCCTGATTATGGTAGAATAAGTAGAAAATGCCCTGGAGAACACAGAGCCCACTCGTGCTATAGAGAATGATTTGTGAGCATTGATCCCAAGCAAGAGGCCACACGCACCGGACATGGTAATTACAGCACCCTATTAATTACAGCTCAGTCTTCTGCCTTCCAGCATCTCTTTTACTGGTGATTTCATCAAGGACCCTTAAAATAACTCCTTGTAACGCCGACGAGCTCACATGCAGGTTAAATGGTGGTTTTGTAAACACAGCCTGTGATTGTGGTGGGATGTCATGTACTTAAACATTACTTTCATCTTGTAATTACCTTCCCGTATGAGGCACCTTTTGATGACCTGCACAGCTCTTTGAGGTTAGACACGCTCAGATGTGGTGCAGAAGAGTTTAATTCATTGGCGTTTGGGGCTAGATTGCAAGCTTTTGTGCACAGCATGCGGTATGTGCAAGATATTTGCACTTTCAGCAATCTGATTGGTAGGGTCCAAATGACCCTAGCAACCTTGCACTGATTTTAATAATAGACTGGAATATGAATAGTAGAGGGACTGAATAGAAAGAAGAGTAATAGAAAGTAGAAATAACAATACATTTGTAGCCTTGCAGAACATTTGTTTTAAGATGGGATCAGTGACCCTCATTTGAAAGCTGGAAAGAGTCAGAAGAAGAAGGCAAATTATTTAAAAACTATACAAAATAAATAATGATAACCAACTGTGAAGTTGTTTATACTTGGCCATTCTGTATTGAAAGTTAACTTAAAGGTGAACCACAGCTTTAATGTTTAAATGATTTTCTAGTACACTTAAGGCAGGTCCGGACTGAGAATTAAAATAGGCCCTGGTATTTCAGGTTCACAGAGGCCCAATCAGCCTCCACCAGCCCTATAAATACTGACTTTCTATGGAACTTTATAGCAGCCCCTCTGGCATTTGGTAGAACCCACAGATTGCCAGTCCGGGCCTGACTTAAGGTATGATTATCCTAATTACAAAATTATATGTTATATGGAAAACCGAAGAATTTTTGATATTTGAAGAAAAATCAGCCTATTGGGTTTATTTAATATTTAAATGATTTTCTAGTACACTTAAGGTGTAAAGATCCTAATTATAAAAAGATCTGTTATCTGGAAAACCCCAGCTCCCGAGCATTCTGGATAACAGGGCCAATAACTACATTAACTTGTGCACTAATCCTGCACAAATGCTAGGAAGAGTTGGGGTGGGACCATGCAGACCTGTTGTCTATGGACTGTCCGTTTAGCCTGAAGGTGTCATACAGGGGCTGATAAAAACTTCTAGCTAAGCCCCTTTAGGGTAAGGGCACACCTGGAGATTTGGGGAGATTTAGTCGCCTGGCGACTAATCACCTCTTCTTTGGGGCGACTAATCTCCCCGAACTGCTTCCCCGTGTCTTGTGCCTGGTTCAATGAAAACCACCTGCGCCGATGCACTCGCGACACTTCGATTTCTGAAGTTACTTGAAGTTTGGAACTTTGGAAACTTGTGAGGAAACTTTGGGCGATTTCGGAAATCGAAGTGCCCTGAGTTCATTGGTGCAGATGGTTTTTCAGTTTCAGGCGGAAGACACAGGGAATAAGTTCAGGAAGATAAGTAGCACCAAAGAAGAGGCGGTTAGTCGCCGGGCGACTAAATCTCCCGAATCTCCAGGTATGCCCTTACCCTTAGACCAGGGATCCCCAATCTTTTTTACCTCTGAGCCACATTCAAATGTAAAAAGAGTTGGGGAGCAACACAAGCATGAAAAAGTCCCTGGAGATGCCAAATAAGGGCTGTGATTGGCTGGTAGTCTCTATGTGGACTGGCAGCCTTCAAGAGTCTATACTTAGTTTTTATGCAATTAAAACTTGCTTTCAAGCTTGGAATTCAAAAATAAGCACCTGCTTTGAGGACCCTGCGAGCAACATCCAAGGGGGTTGGAGAGCAACATGTTGCTCATGAGCTACTGGTTGGGGATCACTGCCTTAGACCATGTTGCCAAATTATTGACACATGTATGGAGCTCCCCAATGGCCTGTTTGACTGATAATAGCCAAAAATAGGCTGGATATCTATTGGGCAGGCTAGAAAGAAGCCATTGTATTTGATTGTGAGCAGTATGATCACTTTACACACAGCGGGTCCTGCCAACTGTCACATCTGCAATTCAGTTAACAAACATACATTGAATATTGAAAAAATAAGAGTATCGCACTAGCAGACTGTATGGTTATGGCCTTGTGAGAAGCACATCCATGACAGTAGCTGTTAAATGCAGAGTTTTGTTAGGTTTCCTAACAGCAGAACTCCGGTCCAGCTCAAACAGCTTCTCTTATCTCTCTGAGAGATAAACATATTAAAGTGCTTGGGCTGCCTGGCGTTTGCTCTCCTAGGGCAGCGAGCCAAGTGGAACGGTTTGAGTTTACACTCTAACACACATTATTGGATTATTATTATTTAAAACCGGTATTTTAAACGGCCGATTTGCTAATTATGGCTAGGGAGTCTTGGGAGAGAAAGTGCTTTCCTTGCGTCAGATGATGGAAGTTGACTCAGGAGTAGCCCCCTGTTACTTTGCCTTTTATAGACTTGTCTGGGATATACCAGTGTCAGTATGTCTCCCAGGAAAGGATTGCTGGGGCTTAAACAGACACAATGCTGTCTCAAGGTGCTAAATGATGTCTTTTTTATTGAAATTACTCACACACACACACACACACACAGCAATGTCTCATCCAGCTTCTGCTATAGCAATGTATGACTTTACCTTTCAGATTTCCCAATTGATTCCAGAAATAATAAAATAAAGCATATGCTTAAAGGAACAATAACAATAAAAAAGGAAAGAGTTTTAAATTAAAGAAAATAGAATGTACTGTTGGGCTGCACTAATATAGCGGTTGTGTTTGCTTCAGTATAGTTTATATAAATAAGTTGCTGTGTAGCCATGGGGGCAGCCATTTAAGCTCTACAAATGGAGAAAAGGCACAGGATACACAGCAGATAACAGACAAGCTCTGTAGTATACAATGGAATTCTTCAGAACTTATCTGTTATCTGCTATGTATCCTGCGCTTGAATGGCTGACTATAGTAGTTTTTCTGAAGCAAACAGATCGGTTTTAGCAGTGCAGAGTAACCGTACATTATACTGCCATCCACTTTCATTTTTTGTTGTTACTGTTCCTTTATAGGGTAAGTCAACCCTATAATAAAAACTTACCTAATAAAAGCAACTTTCCAATACACATTTATGAAAAATGTTCAGTGCTTTTAAAGTTATTTGTAAAAACAATTGATATTGAAAGCAGCATTTGCTTAACTCCTGGTTGTTACTTTTTAATCAATGTTGCAAAAGTCTTATGTGTACAAATAATTTAAAAACCATAGAAAATGTGAAATGAATGTATATTGCAAGGTTGCTTAGAATTGTATTTTCTTTTATTATTTAAGCAAAATTAATTTTTTGGGTTGATATTCCCTTTAATGCTCCATGAATCTAAAAGCGTATCAATGTTTATTACTTAGAGCCTGATCCAGAGCTGGGTCAAGTGATACAGGTGCCCAAGGTTGCCCATCACCAAGCTCCGCTTGCCCCTATTCCCAGCCCTGGCCCATAATTTCTACATTTCGTCTCTACAAATGAAGCCTTGCCGTGCCTTGAAAACCCATAAATCATACGAGTGAAATATGAAACAAAATGGATCAAAAGAGAGACTGGAATCATCTGCAGTGTTCCTCTTATGGGTGCAACTGTATCACAGGCAGACGGGTAGCTGAAAGACTTGCCAGCTGAAGGTGCAGGAATCATTTCTAGAGAATCCTTGCTAGTCATGTCCGGATGTCTAATGCTGGACTATGGCCAGTGCTGAACATCAAACAGACCAGTGCCTGACAGCTCAACTAAACTTAATAACAAAAAAGATGTGATTATCTAAACAATGAAGTCAAAGGAGATGTCAGTCCTTGTGCAGTGCCAAAAACACCATTGCCATGCCTTCAGTATTATAATGACTTGGGAGATTTTAACTGAAGCATAAAATAAGCAGAGAGCGTTGTGAGTAGATAAAAATAATCTCTGGGCAGAGTCAACATCATTTGTTACTTCCTTACTCACAAGGACCCCTAAAGTTGATTAAATCCACCCCTGGGAATCACACAATGATCCAACATATCACTAATTAGCTTTGAAGTTTAAAGGAAAACTATACCCCCCCCAAACAATGTAGGTCTCTATAAAAAGATATTGCATAAAACAGCTCATATGTAAAAACCTGCTTCATGTAAATAAATCATTTCCATAATCATGTACTTTTCTAGTAGTATGTGCCATTGGGTAATCATAAATAGAAAATTGCCATTTTAAAAAATAAGGGCCGCACCCTGGGATCGTACGATTCTCAGTGCACACAAACATATCAAACAAACCATACATGTTAGGTCACATGAGCCAATTAACAGGCAGAGTTGTGTCTTTTGCTTCAACACGTCTTCCTGTTACAGTTAGTAATATTTCTGGTCAGGTGATCTCTGAGGCAGCAGATAGACCATCACGAAATGTTGGTTCAAGGCAAGAGATGTAAAAGGGCAATATTTACTTAAATATATATTCCAGTTTGGTAAGATTCTTTAATATGCCACTTAATATGATATAAACTATATGTTGCTTAAGTGTTCATTTTGAGGGGTATAGTTTTCCTTTAAAGCAATTACAGTCAAGATCTCATTGGTTGCTATGGATAAATTGCACTGGTGTCATTATTTTTTATTTATGATTTATTTGCTGCTATTTATACAGCGCTGACACATTTCTGCAGTGCTTAAGGGTAAGGACACACAGGCAGATTGGGGAGATTAGTCGCCGGCCACAAATCTTCTCTTCTTCTCTTCTTCTGATCTCCCTGAACTGCCTCCCCTGCCTTCCTGACAGCTAAAATGTAAATCGCCGGTGGGATGGCACTCGGAGCGATTCCTTGAAATTTCCTTGTGAGGCAACTTCGGAAAACGTATCGCTCCGAATCCCATCCCACCGGCATCCCATCCCACTGGCGATTTAGATTTTTCAGATAATGGGTCTTTCCGTAAATATTAAATAAAACCAACAGGCTGGTTTTGCTTCCAATAAGGATGAATTATTTCTTAGTTGGGATCAAACACTCTTTCTTTATTACAGACAAAATCCGAATAATTTGATTAAAATTGAGTCTATGGTAGACTGTTGTCCCGTAATTTGAAGGCTTCTGCATAATGGGTTTCCGGATAATGGATCCCATTCCTTTACCAGTGGTAAGAGCAGGATCCAAGTGGGGTGCAAGGTTCTAAGCAGGGTGTAAGTTTTCCCATTTACAGTGGGAATGAGCATGGGATATTTTGGGTCTTTCTCAATTGGCAAATGCCAGTCTTGGGTGGTAGATGAGATACATGGCATTCAATAAAGAAAATGAGTTATACAGATATGATCATTTGCCAACAGTATGATTACAAAAGACCAACTGAAACATTAATGAGTTAATGAATTAAATACTGGAGGCACACTTTAAGTGACTGTGGAGAAAATTTGCCAGTGTGAAGTCATTTCGGAACTTCGCTGAACTATCAACGGTTGCTGGTGTAACTTCACTAGCGAAGGAGATAGACTTAGATAGGAGATAACGGTACTTCGGTCCCTAATGACCGGCGAATTTGTGCTCTGGCGAAGGGATGTAACTATGCAAATTTACCAAGATGCGGATTTTACTGAACGTTACCTCTTGCGCCAGACTTGCCTTTGCCACCTCACAATATTAGAGTGCTCACCTAGTGCAAAATCCTTGTGGACCAGGTGCTCAGCAGTAATTAACCCCACCCCCTTTGCCACCTCAGACCAGACAAAGTGCAATAGAGTAGATAGGAGTTCCTCAAAAAATAGTTGAAGAGTTATCTAGGTCTCAAAAACACTGGCGTCTTTTCCTTTTTTCAGGGTGATAGGCTGCAAAAGAGCATACTTTTTTTTGGGGTAACCAGCTACCCCCTACATTTCCTAACATATGGCACATAAACTATACACTGGGCTCATGTGTAGGGCAATATAACAACTTTATTTTATTTTATTAAGGTTTCCCGGGGCTTGTGTAGTGTAATGTATTTGCTGCAACATATACATCCATTCAACTTTAACTTCCCGCCGTATGCAAATTAGGCAATGCTAGCAAAACTCCACCAGCGTTCAGCGCCCTGGACGCAACTTGGGATTTTAGTGAATAAGCATTGTCCTGGCGAATCTACACGAAGAGTTGCGCTGTGAGCGAAGCCGTCTCCGGCGAATTTTCGGAGGTTAGTTAATTTGCCCCTATGAATGGTATGTACAGCATCCTTTGTGGAAAAAAAGGTTCCAAGGGCAGAAATACTCTGGATCATATACAGTTGCTTTGTGTTGGCATTCGCATAAACAAGGGAATATTATGAACAGAATCTGTGAAAGTCAAACCAATGTGATGGATCAGCTAAGGGAAGGACAAGGTGTTCTAGAAGTAGAGAAGCTTTATTAGACTGAATGTACAGCACTTGTATCAAGTAAGAAACATTCTATATAACAGGTCACTGGAACAGGAAACATGAATCTATTAGTCAAGATTATATGTGGCTATATTATTGCTGGTCATAAAACACAGGAATACTTGTGTCACCTTGACTTGCCAAGATGATGATCCCTGCAAGATCCAATGATTCACAACAGTGATAAATATCTGCACAAACATTGCTGATTCCTATTAAGGACTTTATAACCTTCTGTCTGAGGAATAAAATGAATTGTACATAATAGGTAATTACACTGAGCCAAGAACTGTATGTTATGGGGAAAAGGATTTTGTCTGTTTACACATGGCGGTGTGTCATGAACGGAGGCAAAGGAGAGCGAGTGAATCAGACAAGACAAGAACACATTCATAGTTTGAAAAGGGCAATGAATATATTGTCTGGGGGAACTTGCATTTAGATAAATATGGCACTCAAATGAATATAAGTGAATCAGCTTGCTAAGCTCAGGTATCACCAGGGTTGCCACCCGGCCGGTATTTTACCGACCTAGCCGGTAAAATACCTGCCAAGGCTGGAACCGGTATTACAAATTTACCAGCAATGTAGCTGCCGGTAAATCTGTAATACGCTTAAAAAGAGCCCTCGGCCTGCCCCCAATCCCCAGTAAACTTAGCTTTTCTTTTGCTTCTTTTAGTGTCCGTGGCACGGCCCCACCCCTTTTGACATCACGGCCTGCCCATTTTGACATCACGGCCCACCCCTTTGTGTCCCCGCCCCCACCAGCCGGTAAAGAATTTTAGAAAAGGTGGCAACCCTAGGAATCACTGTGTGTGGAGAGGGGAAAATGGTGCACAAAGAAAATAAGGGATGGCAATAATCATACTTAGTCAGACAGACTATTCTTTTGTGTTCCCTTATGGCATATGTTGAGTGTGAAAGTTGGGTTTTATGTGGCACACATATGACCCCATCAACTACCAGGATTTTTAACCTGCCCGATAGAGATCTGGCTGACTTTCGGACAGATAACATTCGGGGCAGCCGTCAGATGGCCAATAAGCTGCTGACTCGGTCTGTCAGCAGCTTTTATCGGCCCGTGTATGGGGGCCTTAAGATTTAGTGCCATACAATGGTGAATATCTATCATATATAGCTTCTGTACTGAAATAACCATCAAACGTGCATTCAATTCTGCCTGTTAATAGCTGACATTATACAGAGGCATCTCCCTATGGCAAAACCATTTTTGGAAAGGGGAGAGACACAATTACAGTTAAGGCTTTTATTGTTTTTTATTGTCTGAATCTAATGTACTGCAACATCCATGACCTTAAAAATGCCTGCCCTGGTGCCTCAATTGATGGAAACCCTGTGGATTCACCTGCACCCGGGCACCTTTCCTACTCTAAGCCCAGACAAACTTGTGCTTCTGTAACTGTGCAGATAGGGCTGAACTCAAATCTGCTCATTCTCCATAGAGGCAGTTGCAGTACAATAATAGGCAATAATCCACAGGTTGCAAATCACCGTTTGGCTGGCTGCCGGGCTGTTTATAGGAAATGTATTGTATGTATGAAATGGCACAGGAAACTCTTGTTTGCAAAGTCCACTTTCCCTGTAATATTGACAGAGTATGTTGCTAAAGAGATTGTTATTATATCGTAGCTACCGAGGTTGTACAGAGCAGATTGGCAGATCTCCATTATTCCATCCATCGCCCCCAAACACACTTACCCATATCCTGCACAATGTATATCTCTCCTGAAATGTAAAGTGTCTGGTTTAGGTAAACCCTATTCAGCAACAAAATGTAATTAGACTAAAGATTGCAAGCCTCTAGGCCTCGTACAAGTTGTGTCATGAATTCACAGTACATTTACAGTCAGTGTTAATGTATCCCTGTTTATGACAACTGCTGGTCTGAAACAGGCTGTTGGCTGTGTATTAGTTTCACATTTAATGATATGACCCCCATGAGAAGAGACACATCAATACAGTGTTGGACTGGGACACCAGAGGCCCACCCAAAAACCTTAGACCAAGGGCCCATCAAAGAACCATAGACCAGGGGCCCACTCTCAGTACTATTATTCTTCTCCTCCTCACTCAACATCTATTCTCCTAGTCTCTATTCTTTACATATTATAATCTATTATTCCATCTATTTAGCCTCTTTATTCTCATATAAATAGGGAATGGCCATGAAATAGGCCAAATGTTTAGCAGCACAAGGGCCCACATACACCTGGGCCCACTGGGAGTTTTCCTGGTTTCCCGGTGGACTAGTCCGACACTGCATTAATATGGATAATCATGTCAGATTCATATTAGTCCATGAATTCATAGCGCACCACCTAAAGTGACAAAATCTGTTTTGGAAAAAAACAAAAAGAAACAGACACAAAGCACTGAGAATCCCTCAGATTAGGTATAGGGCTCTATCTGACAGATTATTAAGACTACAGAGGTCCAAATCCAAGATCTAAGATGAAACCATTTCTTAAACGGGTGGTTCACTTTTCAGTTAACGTTTAGTATGTTATAGATATAGAATGACCAATTCTAAGCTGCTTTTTAATTGGTCTTCATTATTTATTTCTTATAGTTTTTGAATTATTTGCCTTCTTCTTCATCAGACTCTGTCTATCTTTCAAAAAAAAACAAAACAAATGCACTGTAAGGCTGCAAATGTATTGTTACTGCTACCTTTCATTATTCATCTTTCTATTCAGGCCTCTCCTATTCAGTCTCTTATTAAAATCAATGCATGGGATTTGAACTCTAGCAACCAGATTGCTGAAATTGCAAACTGGAGAGCTGTTGAATAAAAAGCTAAATAACTCAAAAACCACAAATAATAAAAAATGAAAACCAATTGCAAATTGTCTCAAAATATCACTCTCTACATTATACTAAAAGTTAACTTAAAGGTGAACAACGCCTTTAACATCACTGCTAGATTTTAGACTAATAGACATTTTGTCCACTACTGATGTCCACCTAAAAGCAGCAGCAGAAAAACGCTGTAGCAGTGATAGGGAGAGATGGGCTCAGAAATACTCAAGCCAGTGTATAGGAGTGGAGGGCCTTGCATTAATATAGGACAGCTGGCGAAAGGCATTTTGGCTGCTGCTGGACACTATATCTGACATTAGCCTTAACAGGATTAATTTGCCAAGTGATTGTGATAAGGAAGTTTAACAAGCCAAGGGAAACAACGCCCCAGCTGGCTTTTATTACAAAACAATATTTATTTAATAAAGTAAAATTGAGCATCACTAATTAGTATAAAATTAAATTCCCTTTCATACTAGTGAGTGTGCTACTTTAAATCAAAGCAACCCATCTAAAAGATACTTGATTTATGAAACAATGAGCCCTCTCATTTAGAGGATTTGCTGCCCATTCTCCCTGACCTATACAGCAGCTGGCTACACTCCTAGAATTCCTACATGTAAACATGTCCCTGTCCTGAGCTGTACTTACTCCCAGATACATGGCCAGCACTCACAGCTTTGCTCTTCACTCTTCAATGCGCCCCCTCAATCTGGTGGTGGATGGGGGGTGGCTGGGCCACCTCAGAGTGGCACTCAGTCCAGAATCAGCCCTGAAGAAAGCTAATCATGGACTGGTTGCTATAGTAACATAATAACATAGTAAGTTAGGTTGAAAAAAGACACACTTCTATCAAGTTCAACCTTTTTACTTTTTTAACCTGCCTATCTGCCAGTTGATGGGCTATGGGTTAATGCTCACATTCTGATTTGCCCAGCAGGTCCGGACTGAGAATTAAAATAGGCCTTGGCATTTCAGGTACATAGAGGCCCAATCAGCCCCCACCAGCTCACTAAATACTGACTTTCTATGGCACCTTATAGCAGCCCCTCTGGCATTTGCCAGAACCCACAGATTGCCAGTCCGGGCCTGTTGCCCAGTGTTGGTCACAAGCCCCTATGATCTTCATGCACATGCGTGGCCTAAATCTCTCAGAGTAGCTTTTTACCACCTGCGTTTATATACAGCTAGAGAAACATCCTGCTGTGGCATTAGCTGAGTGGCTGACTGATTGGCTTGGTTTCTGAGTCTGAGTCCAACATGGGTGGTTTCCTCTCATAATCCAAACATATATTAGCTCCTGAAAAAAACACAGTGTGAATGTGATATGCAATATAGACTGTAAGCTCCACTTGGACAGGGACTGATGAAGAATCCCAGTAAAACATTGCACAATTATAAGCGACAGACTAACTGGAGAAATAACAGAGTGAATGATATTACTAGGATCATTTCTGCCCAAGGCTTCTCATAATACTTTATGGCAGAGAGGTCCAACTGTGGTCTTCCCAGATGTGGTCTTCCAAGGTATTTTTATGGCAATTTGCTGTCTATGGATTCCACAGATTGCTGACAATGGGAGCATCATTTTGATATAATCTGGTCCACAAACATGTTGTTTGCCAATTAACTGACCCACTTTATGGACACAGTTGGACAGCATTGCAGTGATTACCAACACTTTGAATGTTGCCCCCTGTGGCCTCTAACCATGTGCTTATTTTTGAATTTCTGTTTTGGAGTCAAGTTTTGGTTGAATAAAACTAGATGTACTGCCAAACATAGCCTTCTGTAGTCTGCCAGTCCACATAGGTGCTACCAAATAGCCAATCACAGCACTTATTTGGCACCTCCAGGAATTATTTTCATACTTGTGTTGCTTCCCAACTTTGTTTACATTTGAATGTGGCTCATGGGTAAAAACGTTTGGGGACCCCTGCTCTATGGGAATCAGAGAAATTGCTGGGTGAATTGGTGATGTTTGTATATGCATGATTATGTGCTTAGGCAGAACAGTGAAATATGTGGTTGTGCTGATGACATATTTTCTACAGATAGGCAGAGAAATGTGTACATATTGGGGCAGGACAGGAGTGGAACAAAGGGGTTGTAGCAGGCCAGGACTGGCAATATGTGGGCTATGGCTAATACCAGAGGGGATGCGGTAAGTTGCCATAGACAGTCACTATTTTGTGGGCTGGTGGGGGGTTGTTTGGGCCTCTGTGTATTTGAAATGCCAGGACCTATTTTGACTCCCAGTCCAGGCCTGGGCCCTGGCATGTGTTTACCAGCTAGGTGTGTAATATACTGGCTGGTTGGCAACCCTACTAAAGAGTTTTATGGTCTTTGGAAATTATCCTACAGTGTTTCTTTAGTATATTGAGATTAAGGTATTTTACAAAAACCAACATAGAGCGAATGCCTCCAGCCTATCAAACGGTTAACACCATGGGTTTCTATTAATGTCTTTCATTGCCAGTGATTTGTTATCGGAAGACTTTTCTGGATTAAACAAGGATTTCTGTTAAGGCTTAGAACAATAATCAGTACTGTAATATGGCAGCGCAGCGAATGCAAGGACACCAGGGTGCCTACACATAAAAATGGCTGATGCCTGGCTTGCAGGTGGCCACAACTTGCAAGAAATGGTTTACCTCTGTTAATGTAGTGTAACATATGTCAGTCTGCACAGGGCCAGCAAGAGCCACACACGCAGAACCAGAACAGATGGAAGTCAGTTTATATATGTGACATGCTGAATAAACAGTCCTGTTCCGGGCTGAGGTCTGCACTCGAAGGCCAGCTCTTGTTTAAAGGAGTAGTGATGAGTAGCTATGTCTTGCACTAAACCAATGCAGCTCCCGGCCTAATAATCATTATTCATCTTCCAGTCTGTCATTCAAGTCACTGCCTAGTTGCTATGGACAGAGGCACCCTAATAAAATCATCATACAAAAAAAAATCTGAAAAAAATGTCTTCCGGAAACCCATTATCGAGAAGGCTCTGAATAGACTCCATTTTATCCAAATAATCCAAATTTAAAAAACATGAACAAACAAAAAATCAGCCCCTTGTACTTGATCCAAACTAAGATCTAATTAATATAATAAATATTGGGTTTATTTAATGTTTACATGATTTTCTAGTAGACTTAAGGTTTGAAGATCCAAATTGTGGAAAGATTTGTTATCTGGGAAACCACAGATCCAGTATTCTGGATAAGTCCCATACCTATATATCATTGTCTAGAAACATTCTAATATTCAGACCAACGCCCCATCTAGCTATGTCACCATAGAAGGAAAAACACATTAAAAGCCACTTCTCAGTTTCATTAGTTACGTTCCTGTTCCACAGAGCCTTTGTTTTCTCCCGTTTGTTTATTCACCCTCGCCACGAAAAGCGATTCCGGAGCAGATAATTAAACAATTAACATTAGAGACTTCCTGAGAGGCTCAAAGAGAATGGGATTTAGGAAAGAGCACGAAAACCCGCCGGACCCTGGCCAAGTATTGTGCATTAGGCTTGTAAAGACCTGGTGGTCCTGCAGGAGGTGCCTGTGATTTTTTTATGGACAGATGGTAAAAATGAAAAAATAATTTTACATAGAGAGCAGTGTTACTAGGGATGGCACCTTTTGGAGCAAAAAATAACAATCTTCCTGTGTGTTTCTTCTCTTCCACAACTTTCCCCAACATCTAAAAATAAATGGTCAGTAACAGTGGCGTAACTATTGAGGAAGCAGAACACTCAGAAGCAGGAGGGCCGAGGAACAGGGGGCCCAGACTGTGGGGTCTGCTTTCTCTATAGGTAATAAAAAACCCAGCCGCTCTGTCGTACTGGTGAGGAAGGGTATGTGAGTGGAGTCGGAGTGTGCCGGGCCCCTCTGAAGATTTTTTTGCCGGGGGCCCGGTACACTCTAGTTACTCCACTGCTCTGGCAGGCTACAAAGGCTACAAATGTATTGTTTTTCCACTGCTCATCTTTCTATTCAGGCCCTCTCCTATTCATTTTACAGTCTCTTTTGGTAATTTGGACCCTAGCAACCAGACTTCTGAAATTGCAAACTGGAGAGCTTCTGAATAAAATGCTACATAACTAAAAAACACAAATAATGAAAAATGAAATCCAACTGCAAAATGTCTCAGAATATCACTCTCTACATCATACTAAAAGTTAACTCAAATGTGAACAACCCCCTTTTAAATGTGAAAAAGAACAACTAGGGTGTATCTAGAAAAAATATGGGGTAGCCAGGGATAGAAAGGGCCCAGACAGGGGTAAATGTTAGAGATATGAACCAGAGGTAAGGTGGTTGGAGGAATGGGGGTATTGAGATGCTACTGAGTAATATACAGTAGAAGGGAATGGGAGACATGAGTGCAACTAAACAGACTGTAGGAAACATAGGGGACAGACAAAGCTACATTTGCCTACAGGACAGAGTTAGACTAGATGAATCTGGGCAGAAAACAGAAGAAGGTGGGTCCCATCCATAAAGTGAGTATATGAGACTGCCAGAAGCTCGGTGACTACAATAGAGGCCTTTTTTTTAGGCAGGATCTCTTGAAATAAACGTTCAAAGTGCCTGGACAAAAAAATTCATAGCAGAACTTTGGTTTTTATTATTAGCTTGCGTAGGGGTCATGGGCCCATGGTAAGAGTTCATGTACAGCATAGCAATGTTAGGGAATGTCATCTCCTGCTGTACTGTATGCTGTCTGAAGATTACAGGGAATACTATAACTTGTCCTACTTCTGGGATGCTGTACTGACATTAATTAGAAAAGTGACAGTTGAAGGGATACTGTCATGACAAAACATGTTTTTTTCAACGCATCAGTTAATAGTGCTGCTCCAGCAGAATTCTGCACTGAAATCCAATTCTCTTTTTATATTCAATTTTGAAATCTGACATGGGGCTAGACATATTGTCAGTTTCCCAGCTGTCCCCAGTCATGTGACTTGTGCCTGCACTTTAGGATGGAACTACTTTCTGGCAGGCTGTTATTTCTCCTACTTATTGTAACTGAATCAATCTCAGTGGGACTTAAGGTGGCCATAGACACAAAGATCCGCTCGTTTGGCGATCGCATCTTTCCCCGTTATACCATTAACGAAAATGGCTATATCGCCGGTAATCTGATTGTTCGGCCGTATGGCCGAATGATCCGATTACGATGTGTTGGGCTCCGGTGGGATCAGTCGGGTCAAAATCAAACCTGACCGATCTCCGCTGGCTGAAAGCTGTCGACACTCCCCACACACTATACGAAAATCGTACGAATCCTCGATTTGTACGATAGGATCTGTGTGTCTAAGGCCACCTTTAGCTTTTACTATTGAGTGTTGTTCTTAGATCTACCAGGCAGCTGTTATCTTGTGTTAGGGAGCTGCTATCTGGTTACCTTCCCATTGTTCTTTTGTTAGGCTGCTGGGGGGAAAGGGAGGGGGTGATATCACTGCAAATTGCAGTACAGCAGTAAAGAGTAACTGAAGTTTATCAGAGCACAAGTTACATGACTGGGGGCATATGGGAAACTGACAATATGTCTACTCTTTTGAAAAATGAATTTCAGAGCAGAATTCTGCTGGAGCAGCACTATTAACTGATGTGTTTTGAAAAAAACATGTTTTCCCATGACAGTAGTCCTTTAAAACTTAATCTGAGAATGTTTCATTGGTACTTTTATTAAAGGAATTTTCATAGTTTAGGGGCCCAAGGAAAATATCTTCTTTGTCCTGCCTTAAACCCCAAACCTGTTCAGTGTAAAAGGTGTCTATATTTCGATTCTCAGCCAGCTGTTTTCATAGTTTAGGGGCCCAAGAAAAATATCTTCTTTGTCCTGCTTTAAAAACCAAACCTGTTCAGTGTAAAAGGTGTCTATCTTTCAATTCTCAGCCAGCTGTTATTATACAGAGCAGTGTTATTCAGTTGGCTCCATGCTCGACTGCAGTTTGATGGAGCCATATAAGGTGAGAGGTTCAGCTCAGTACAGGCCTCCCTATATAGGGCAGTCTATGCACACATCAAACGGCACACAAGCAAACGTTAATAGCAGCAGGTCAGCCAAGAAAAACAAAACATGGTTTATTTGCCTCTGAATTTGTATAACTTTGTCAGTCCAGGACTTTGTTCTTGATTTCCTTGCCTTCCAAGTGATCCATTACATGTCACCGGTTAAGTCATCAGTTCTCTAAATGATGTTCTATGGGCGCTGCAAAGTATTATCTCTGGGTTGATCTAACACAGCAAAGGCCTTTCAGTTTCCAGTGTTATTAATAAATCCAAATGAACTCAATAAATTCCAGCCAGCCCCATGCAGACGGCACCTAGCGAGGTTTATAGACTGGGAGCTTGATACTAAAACTAACACTGGTACAGGTATGCTGTTGTATATGTGATGGATTCCATAGCAAGAGGTGATGATGAGTGATTCACTATTGGGTTCTTAACGGACTATTTGCCTATGCCTTGCTGGCAATAAAACACATTTATACTATTGTCATGTTTTTAACGGTAATTGACCAGGAACGTTAAGCAACAGTCGTTTTGGGGTCATTGACAAAAGTTAAACAGACAGCTGCATAGTTTGGATTTTTGGAAGGCTTGAACTTGACGAACAAATGCCTTTTTTTCATCCTCACTTAGAGGCATATTTATCAAGGGTCGAATTTCGAATTGAAAAAACTTCGAAATTCTAATTCAAAAAGACCAACCAAAATGAAGGGTTTTTTTTGCATGCCGAATTAGAATCATACGAATCAAAGGAATATCGCAATCGATTCAAAGTTTTTCCCAAAAAAAACTTTGATTTTTCAAAGTCCACCAATTGACTCCAAGTAGGTTCTAGGAGGCCCACCATGGTCTAAAACAGCAATTCGGCAGGTTGTAGATGGCGAAAAGTCAAAGTTGAATTTTTAAAGAGACAGTACATTGAAATCGAATTTGGACTGTTTTCTAATCGAAGTACACAAGAAATAGCTTGAAATTCTAATTTTTTTCATTCGGAAATTCACCTCGACCTTTGCTAAATCTGCCCCATAGTATATAACGTTGTAAGGATGACACTGTTGGCCTAACATGGAACTGCTCCTCAATGTCAGTGTATTTGTACATCCTACAGTATATCCTACAGTTCTCATCATGCTCTTTGTGAGAAGAAGAAAGAAAGAAAGAAAGAAAGAAAGAAAGAAAGAAAGAAAGAAAGAAAGAAAGAAAGAAAGAAAGAAAGAAAGAAAGAAAGGAGAAGGAGGAGAAGAAGAAATGCCTGTGAGCTGTTTGTGCTGAACGCGACTCAGTGCTCTATGCCCCTCCATGTGGCCCCTCTCCTGGCAACTGCTGAACTCCATGCGAATTTGAGGAACACAATTGCTGCCCTAACACAGCATTCAACCGAAGTTCCACGCTGAACAGCCACACCCGGCGGAGGCGGCGCAAGAGGAGGAGGTATCGACACCGGTTTGGCAAGGCCGGAATGGACGCGCTGCCCTCCTTCCTGCACCTCTTGTGGAGCCAATGGGGAGCCCGTCGACTTCAACTTCCTACTGCTGCTCCTGGGAGGATGAAGAAGAGCTGGAGAAGGAGATGGGGGCAGAGGACATGCTGTCAGTGAAATAGCCAGGGAGCAGAAATCAAGTGGCACAGGATGGATGGTCGCCCTGTCGCCTTTTCTGAAGAGGAGCGGAAGTGGAGTTTCTGTAAGTTATTTCTTAATAAAGGCTTTGCTATTTTAAAGTTTAATTTGTCTTGGTGTTTTTTTTTGTTGTATACTAATGATTTTTTAAATAAGTGTTTTTGATGTTACTGGTCCTTTAAATATAACCTTAATTGCCTGTCACTCTGAGCAATAGAACTGAAGTAGCTTTTGCCTTTCTGCCTATCTCTCACCTGGGCCAAATAACAGGGGGCACAGAGGTTACACATTCATGGTATTAGCATAAAAGCTGCTACTATCTTGAAATCAAAATACAATTTGCAAAGTAAAATTTTACATTATGGCATATGGAAGGGTAAAAGTGCCCTTTTAAGATAAGAGAACAACTGATTCAGAGCGAGACTCAGACTCAGAGTGAGACTCGGCCAGAATTGCAAGTGGAAGAAATCAGGTAGTGCCATGAGTAACCGAAAATAAGAGAGCAGAACAATGGGTATTCTTAAATGTTTTGTGTTCTTACAATGCCCCTCTTCTGGGTGGGTTAGTGAAGGGGCAGGTTAGGGTCGGGTCGACTTTTTGTCAGCCCCGCACATCACTAGTGCCAACCTAGTTGTATTGTAAACTTGGTGCATATTAGCCATGCCCTACTCTACCCACAGTCACGTCTTTTTTAGCTCAGCCCCCCCCACTCAGACTGGAGGATTTCTTTTTTTTTAAAGTATTTATTTTGCAATTTTAACAACAATAAGCAGAGAAGGAAATAGAAAAGAGAAGAAAAGATGTGAGGCAAAGGCAGTCATTACGGCTATACAGGATTTCAATCATTTTCACAGACTACTGTAAATTCAACCAGGTACCCCATATGGCATCAAATTTCTCTGGGCACACTCTGGCTAAGTATGTCAATTTCTGACTTGGGAGAGTGTCATTTACCAGCTTTTGCCAATATTGCAACGAGGGGGGGTTCAAGGACTTCCAGTGCATAAGAATGGCTTTCTTGGTGTAATAGAGAAGTTGTAGATAGCAGAGTCTGGAGTAGGAGCAAAGTGGAACTTCACCAGACAGGCCTAGTAGACAGAGTTCTGCAGATACCTGAAAAACATATTAGGGGGAGGGTGCGTCTCTTGTCAGTAAGTCATAAGTTTTACACCACCATTGACAATGTCTCTTAGGGTTTTTACTCCCAACTGAGCCCATCTAGCTATGTCTTGTAGCTCATGAAAGTGGGGGAGATGATTATTGCCCCATATTGGGGTCCTAGGAGACCAAACTTCAGATGGGCCCTGTACCACCTTCAGGGCTTTCTGGAAAGCATGTACTACAATGACCATAGAAGGTGTGGTGGTACAGTAAGACGAGGCACCTCGTTATGGAAGTTTGGATAGGGCTTCAAGAGAGCCAACTATGGCAGCTTCTAGTATAATGGCTGGATTATTCATATCAGGGACCACCCACCAATGGGCATAGACTAGCTGAGCTGCAAGAAAATTAGCTTTGAGGTTAGGTAAGGTTAGTTCCCCATTGGACAAAGAAGCTTGCAATATTTTCATGCTTAAGCGTGGATGGCTTCCTGCCCATAAGAAGCCCCTAATTATTTTATCCACCCATGTAAACCAAGATGCCCTCGGATTGATAGGGGAATTATGTAATGCATACAAGAATTTGGGGTGAAAGATCATTTTAAATATATTAATCCTACCTGGGACGGAAAGGGGTAGGTCCTGCCAGATACCAACTCTGTTAGTTAGTGTCTGCACTATCGGGTATAAGTTTAATTGTTCATATCTATCCAGCTCTTTATGTATTATTACACCTAAGTATTTAAATGAGGTCACCATCTGGAGACGTGATATATGGTCAGGGGTGCCTGGGGGGAGAGGGTCTATCGGGAAGATGACCGATTTAGAATGGTTGATTTTAAGACCAAATTCAGACACTGCTATAAGGAGATTTTCCAGAGCCTGATGTGGATGTGCCAAGTACAGCAGCATATCATCCGCATATACCAATATTTTTTCAGTAACATTCCCCAGTCTCAACCCCTGTATCCCCTCATTCGCCCGTACTGTACCCGTACATGTATGGCCAATGGTTTAATAGCCAGAGCGAAGTGCATTGGGGAAAGTGGACACCCTTGGTGTGTGCCTCTCTCTAGGGATACACTCTTGGTTAACCTCCTATTCACTATAATCTTAGCTCGAGGGCGAGCGTAAAACAGCTGTATCCGCTTTCTAAATTTAGGGCTGAATTTATACTGGGCTACAACTTCCCAAAGGAACTGCCATTGAACTGTGTCAAAAGCTTTTGCCGTATCTAGTGATACCACAATTCTAGATCCCGAGTTAACATGTTGAGTGGATATATTGGTATATAAACGCCTAATAATAATGTCTATGGCCTTAGAGGGCACGAAGCCTGTCTGGTCCGGGTGAATCAACTCCGATAACATCAATTTAAGTCTATTAGCAAGAATTTTAGCAAAGATTTTAACATCCGAGTTTAGTAGGGAAATTGGACGTTAAAACTCACATCGATCAGAAGGCTTGCCTGTTTTTAGAATCAACGTGACATACGCATCATAGCAAGAATCAGGTAAAGTACCAATTTCACCAGACCCAGACTGGAGGATTTCTGATGCTTTCAGCAGACAGTTGACAGGGTGAGAGGGGGGCAAATCAGGGTCCTGATAAACTTGAGTGAGTCAACATGTCTACATAATTAAATGTTTAGGATTAGGAAGAAGAAAGTTATGAATAGTAAGTATCAGATGTTAATAGGAAGCCTGTGCTGCTTTGCTGGGCCAAAAATAAACAGAATTTCTATAAGCAAACCCTTTGTGATCGTATTTCACCTTGAGCAGGCAATCATCAGTAACTCTACAACTGTGCTGTATATAGCATAGCCAACATTTCCAGCAAAAGGAAGTGTTTGCATCATTGTCTGCTTACTTACCCATGATGATGTAATGTCTTAATCAGCATTCCAACAATCAAAGCAGCCAAATTGCAGCTCAAGCTGCCCTTAAATAGACAGGGGTCTGGCATGAACTGTGTGTCTGTTGGTGAAATAATAACACAGAGCTCCCTTGCTCAGACATACATCCAAATATTACTATGTTCTTCATGGAGCTGGGTACATATATAAATATATATAGCAATGTGCAGCAAAATACAACCTGTCTAATCTCTTTGTAGCAGTAACTCCCGATAATAGCACTCACTTTATTTCATGTGCTGCATCAGAGATGTTCTAAATACACCCTAAACTATGAAAAGATAGCATGAAAAGATTAAGCGATTCCCAAATCCCAAAAAATTTAGCAATTTAGGTTTTTGCTCAGTTTTATCAAGTTATTTTATTAACAGATAAGGCAAAATCTGAACAGGAGTTTGTTTGAGCCTTTTTATTAAAATTATGAGATAAATTCGAATTTTAGTAAATAAACCCCAAAATGTTTGGTAAATGGCCAGGCTACTGATGACTGAAAATGTATTTTGTGAGAAAAGGAACATCTTGTGATGTTGCTCTGCTTAGAAAAGGAGGTTAGTAAGCAGAGAAGAGTCACCTGACGTTTTTCTGATGTTCCGCAGATGTTTTAGATTCTTTATATTAGAAGTTTGAAAAATGCAAATACAGGTATGGCCCCTGTTTTCCAGAATACTTGGGACCTGGGGTTTTCTGAGTATGGGATCTTTCCATAATTTTGATCTTCATACCTTAATTCTGCTAAAAAGTAATTTCAAAGTGAATTAAACCCAAAAGGATTATTTTGCCTAATGGTCATGGAACTCCTCAGTAACTTATAAAATCCTTATATTTTACAATAGGGTGTATTTTAGTCTCTATATAATACACAAAAGCCATGAATATCTTGTAAATTATATCCTTATAAACGGTGAGTTCTGATGTCATCAGTTATAAACGGTGACTTCTGATGTCATTTCTGTCACATGACTCACTAAAATGTGTGTATTATAATAAAGTACCCCCAGTTGTAAAATATGACGATATTAGAAGTTGCCTCGGAGTTCGTATTTTTATATGAAACTCATCAGTAACTTATAATATCCTTATATTTTACAAGAGGGGGTACTTTATTCACTATATAATGAACCCCTAATTTAAAATATTATGCTATTATAAGCAGGGCTGTCATCAGGGGGAGGGGTACTGCTGTACTGGGCTCGGGCCTAAAGGGCCCCTTGACAGCGCCGAAACCGTTGTTGCATCTGCCAAAGTCCCGAAGAGCCGAAATCCTGAAGAGTCGGAGTCCAGAAGATCCGAAGCCGCGAAAAGACCCTGAAGCCACGAAAGGAGCAAAAGATGAAGTCCTGAAGCCATGAAAAGAACTGTAGCCACAAAAGGAGCCAAAGATGAAGTCCTGAAGCAGTGAAGAGACCTGAAGCCACAAAAGAAGCCAAAGATGAAGTCCTGAAGCAGTGAAAAGACCTGAAGCCCCAAAAGGAGCCAAAGATGAAGTCCTGAAGCAGTGAAAAGACCTGAAGCCACAAAATGAGCCAAAGATGAAGTCCTGAAGCCGTGAAAAGACCCTGAAGCCAAGAAAGGAGCCAAAGATGAAGTCCTGAAGCCGTGAAAAGACCGGAAGCCACGAAAGGAGCCAGAGATGAAGTCCAGAAGCCATGAAAAGACCTGAAGCCACAGAAGGAGCCAAAGATGAAGTCCTGAAGGCATGAAAAAACCTGAAGCCATGAAAGGAGTCAAAGATGAAGTCCTGAAGCCGTGAAAAGATCCAAAGCTACAAAAGGAGCCAAAGTTGAAGTCCTGAAGCTGCGAAAGGAGCAGAAGTTGAAGTCCTGAAGCTAAGAGTTCAGTTCTACTGAGCACCATTGTGTTTTTTTAAATTTTATTAAACCCCTGGCCACCAATGGACTATTTAAATACTCAATAGGCCCCTGCCACCAATGTTTGTTAAAAAAAATATTCTCTGGGGCCCCAATGTTTCTTTTTAACTTGTAAAGGGGGCCCTGGCGCCATTTTTTTTAACTTATGGGGGGCCCGGACCATCATTGATTTTTTAAAAACTTTTATGGGGGCCCTTGCTAAGCACCAATTAAAACTGATGACATCACTAAGCACCATTTATATTGATATCATTTACAGGACATTCATGGCTCTTGTGTATTACAGGTATAGGATCCCTTATCCGGAAACCCGATATCCAGAAAGCTCCGAATTACGGAATGACATGTCTCCCATAGACTCCATTTTATCCAAATAATCCACATTTTAAAAATGATTTCCTTTTTCCCTGTAATAATAAAACAGCAGCTTGTACTTGAGCCAAACTAAGTTATAATTAATCCTTATTGGAACCAAAACCAGCCTATTGGGTTTATTTAATGTTTAAATGATTTCTAGTAGACTTAAGGCTTGAAGACCCAAATAACAGAAAGATCTGTTATCCGGAAACCCCCAGGTCCCGAGCATTCTGGATAACAGGTCCCATACCTGTATAAGGTTATCAAATTATAGACTACATTATCCTTTTTTTCATATTGAACCAACATATTCTACAGCATTAGTCCCATTAGTACCTGGCCCAGTGGAGCTTTCAGTCTAGGGCCCCTATTACAGTCGCACACTCTATGGTCAATTTTATCAGAAGTCAATTAACTTGCCTGTATGCATGTTTTTGGGGTGCTGGAGAAAACAAACATGATGAGAACATACAAATTCCCTGCAGATAGTGCTCTGGCTGGGATCCAGACTGGGCACAGTACTTCTATCTGCTGTGCCACAACAAAAACAAGCATTTACTCCTTATACAACTGTCACAGACATCACACTATAGCTCAGGGGAGGGCCAGCCCCACAGTTCAAGAACCACTGCAATAAGTCATCACATTTTTCTCAGTTTCTAAACCGGCAACCACAAAAAGATGTGCCTTCATATGTTACGTTTATTGCGAGGGAAATAAATGCAAGAAACTCCCACTAAATGGTATATCTCCCTTTAAATGTCCTGTTCTTGGCAGTCGGACACCTGCATCCTATTTGGAGCAGATCTTCTAACAGATGCCCTTCAATGGCCCATACAAAGTAGAAATGATCTGTGTCTGAAAGCCCGGTGCAATGCTGATTAACAAGACACACTGCTTTAAATCAATATTTACTTTAATGGCAAACAGTGGTTAATCAGTGCAGCATTTATATGTGCATTTTTTATTAGTCTCCTCCCAGACTAACCCCACAGACAGAGGCATATTTCTCAGCAGCCGTTGAACTATAGGTGTCTGCTTTCCTCCTGTATCATGTATAAATGTATTTATTATACCCACACAAGATGATATTCCTTCACTGTTGCTGACTGGAAATATTACACAGCACAGGCCTAATAACTGAAATATTTATTCACTGCGGCAACAGCCTTAGTGCTCTATCACATGGGCTTCACAGCATGCCCTGATGTTACGTAGTTGTGTTAGTGAGTTACAAGTAAAGGAATCCAATGCCTCTTAGAACGTCTATAAAAACATCTGCTGGTCCAAAACAGCAGAACAACAATGTAAAGAAGCATAAAGAAGCTGGGGGGGGGGAGTTAAAATATTATGGCACAGGGTATGTGAAGGCAGGATCAATTAGCAGAGTTAAGAAGGGCACGGGACTGTGGAAGACAGAGGCCAGTGCCAGAGTTAGAAGAGAAGGGGCTGCAAGACTAAGGAAGGCTGATTGCAGAGTTAGCAAAGAACTGACACAGGACTGAGGATGGGTTATAGCAGTGCCAGAGTTAGGAAAGAATAGGCACAGTACAAATTAAGAAAAATGAACTCTATATTCATGCTGTTATTAAAATATATGTTTATTTTGTCATATTAAAATACATATCAATTACCCATCATGGAGCCTAATGCGTTTCCTGCTTACCCAGCACTTAGGCGTCATAGGCAATCTCAACATCTTTTGAGTGAGAATAGGCACAGGACTAAGGTAGGCTAATGGCAGTGCCAGAGTTACGGGAAAAAGGGCACAGGACTGAGGATGGTTGGCTGCCAGAGTTACGGAAGAAGGGCACAGGACTGAGGATGGTTGATAGCAGTGCTTGAGTTATTAGACTGGGCATAGGAGTGAGGAATTTGAAGGCAGTGCCAGAGTTATGGAAGAATTGGCACAGGACTGAGGATGGTTGATGGCAGTGCCAGTTAATAAAGACTGGGAATAGGAGTGAGGAAGGTTGAAGGCAGTGTCAGAGTTAGGAAAGAAGGGGCACAGGACTGAGGATGTTTGATGGCAGTGCCAGAGTTACAATGAAGGCACACAGAGGATTGAGGAGAACTGAAGTCAGTGCTGAAGTTGGAATATAAGGGACTCAGGGGAATGCAGGAGGACTGGGCCATTGCCAAATCTACAGTAAAAGGGGCACAGGAGATTTCAGAAGACTGGTGTCAGTACCAGATTGAAAGAAAAGGTCTGCAATTACAGGAAGACTGGGGCCAATACCAACATTAGGAAGGAAGGGGCATTGCAAGAAGGGTGGAGAAATTACCAGTTTTACATAAATAGGAGCCTAGGAGGTTGCAGAGGACTGGGGCTAGTGCCAGAGAATGGGTAACTGTAAACGTAAACTAAAAGTTTTGTCTATTGTATTAAATATGAAATGAATTAGTGGTTACGGAGTAGCTTCCTCTGAGGCTGGCGTCCCACAGCCAATCACCTCTGTGCCTAAAACATGTCATGTGCCACAGCTTTGGCTGCCAGTTGTATTCCCAAGCATTTATAGTATGACCATTGTACCCTCATTATCAGTGCTCTGTAGCCCAGCACTCACTGTATAGTAAATAAGCAGAGAAGAGTGTTGTTCCCAGCATTGCACTGGCATGAGGCACTGTACAGCATGTTCTTTTACAAGAAAACTTGATAGATTTTCCTCTGCTGACTCACACGAGGGCAAGTCAATGCCAGAGAACAGGGTGGGTATAACTCCTGCCACTTCTGATCTGTCTCCTTGATTGAAACCACACTGATGCTACACCAACACGGATTTACTGCTGGAATGAAACCAACAGAGATAAAATCCAGTAATAATCTGAAACCGCCACCTAATACGGAGTCTTCTTGTTAAAGACACAGAAACTGGTAAATAGGTTTGTTTTTTTCTAATAAAAAAAAAAAAGTTTTGAAAAAATTAAACCTCTGTATAAACAAACCCTTCCTTTAGTGGCTGCCTTTGTTAGGAACAGCTACAGAGGGTTTCACCGCTGACTGGAGTTTTGCTTTGATTGTGCTTGTAGGAACCAGAAAGTACAATGCAATTTTACTTTCAATTTCCTTTGAAAAAGGGGGTACGCTGCCTTTTTGCAGCAGTGGAACTGAACTTACTTTTATTTTACACCCCTCTTATTTATTCGGTTGATGACCAGAAGTGTAAATTGCCCCTTTAAGACACATGGCTGTAAATATCTGAAGAGAATTTCTTTACAACGGCATCAAATACTTATAGAGCTTCTGCTTACTGAGAATCAGCACAACATTAGGAATAAATGTGACTCCCAAGAGTCATGTTCCCTTTCCCACAGCTGAAAAATGTTTGCTTCCTCCATTGCATTTACTAAAAACAAACAAGAGTCAACATGTTAAAGGGGTAGTTCATCTTCAAATGAATTTTTAGTATGCTATAGGCCAGCGATCCCTAACCAACATGGTGCTTGCTGTCTCATTTGATGTTGCTCACAGGGACCTTAAAACTGGTGCTCATTTTTGAATTCCTAAATAGGGTGCAGCTTTACCCACGGGGTAGATTCACTAAAGGGCGAATTGTCGCCAGTGTCAGCTTCGCACACATCGCAGCACTTTGTCAGGTTCAAATTCGCTACCACTCGCTAATTCACTAATAGGCAAAGTTGTGCCCTGGGTGCCAAACGGTAGCAACTTTTCGCTAGCGATACTTCGGCAGTGCGAGCATTTCATAGCGAAGATGTACTAGCGTTTGTGCCTAGCGTAAATTCGCTAGTGATCTTGCACTTAGGTCAATTTGCATACAACGGATAATTTAAAGTTGTATGTAGGTCTTTATTATAAATGTTGGAGCAAATGCTTGAAGTTACCACTTTCTATTACAAATGTCCAGGGAACCTTAATAAAGACAAGAGAGTTCATATAATGCCCTACATATGAGCCCACTGTAAAGTGTTTAAACAAACAAAAAAACAAAATAAGTTTAAGTTAGGACTTTTGCAGCCAATCCCGCTTAAAAAAAGGAAAAGTCGCCAGCACTTTTTGAACTTTACTGCATTTTTGGCAGACAGGATATGATGTAAGTGACAGAAGATTGAGGACGATGTAGCTTCATTTTAGCACCTCGCTTGGTCTGTGGTGACAAAGTCAACTCAAGCGAAAGATGTAATGTTCAGTAAAATCCGAACTTTACAGAATTTGTGGAGTAACGACCTTTCGCAAGAGCGTAAAGTCGTCTGGCAATAAGAGTGCAAATCAACGCTAGCAATGGTCTCTTTCGCTATCGAATTGGCAATGTTGCTGCGGATGGTAACGCTGGTGAAAAGTCGCTAGCATTAGTCATTTTGCCCTTAAGTAAATCTGGCCCCATGTGCGCTAACAAACAGAGCCTCCTTTAGCTGCCAGTCCACACAGGGCGCTGCCAAATAGCTAATCACACCTTTAAGATAACTTTTAGTATGTTATAGAATGGCCACTTCTAGGCAACTTTTCAACTGGTCTTCATTATTTATTCTATACAGTTTTTTAATGATTTGCCTTCTTCTTCTGACTCTTAAATAGGGGTCACTGACCCCCATCTAAAAACAAATGCTCCGTAAGGCTACAAATGTATTGTTATTTAATTACTCAGCTTTCTATTCAAGTCCTCTCCGGTTCAAATCAGTGCATGGTTGCTAGGGTAATTTGGACCCTAGCAACCAGATTGCTGACATTGCAAACTTAAGAGCTCCTAAATACAAAGCTAAATAACTCAAAAACCACAAATAAAAAAAGTTATCTCAAAAGGTGAACAAGCCCTTTAATACCTATGTTGCTCCCCAAGTCTTTTTACATGTTATCGTGGCTCACCAGTAAAACAAAGCTGGGGATCCCCGATGACACTGACATTCTGAGAAAATTTGCAATTTTCTATTTTTATTAATTATTTAGCTTCTTTTCAGCAATCTGGTTGCTAGGGTCCAATTTACCCTAGCAAACAGCAAGTGGTTTGAAAGAGAGACTGGAAGATGAATGGCAATAACATTTGTAGCCACACAAAGCAATAACATAACTTCAAAACTGAAGACCATTTTGGAACCCCCTTGGTGATTTAACCTTTCATTTCCCTTTAATCAAAGTATGATGATTCTTCCTCAAGTACAAAACAGATTTTCTTTTACTTCAGGACGGGACGACAAAGGAACTATGTGAAATTTAGCTCATTGCAGTTTACATGTCACTAAGCTGACAGTTTAGGTGAGTGAATGCAAAAGCACATTTCTGAGAAAAAACAAAAAAGCACCCAAAGTACACTTTTTAATTCATACATCTCCTCAGCCTGTGGTGTGACCCCTGAACTCAGCACTGGTAACAGCAATACGATTCCTTCTCTTTATTGCTACCACATGAACTCGCTGTAGGAATCAAAGGGCCTGTGCCCAAGGAACTATCCATTAGTCCAATAAAACCGCTAATTTAGCAGATCTGGTGCCATTAAATGCTTCATAGGAGCAGCTAGAATTCAAATAGGCCATTTTTAGGACTTCTCTTGGGGCTATTTATTATCACAGTGCTGTCATTCACGTATCCTTCCACATGGCCATGTGACTTCTCTACAGGTCTGCCTCATATATGAGTAAAAAAAAACAGACAAAATGTAGGCAAAGCTGAATACATAGGGAGCCTATTTATCATGATATGTAAAAACAGGGATGAAATTCAAACATCACCAGGCATTGCCAGGTTAAAAAAGAAAATAAAAGTCCATTTATTCTTGTGTCAAATAGTACTGTAGCTTTGTGGCCTTGCAGCACACTTTTGCTATTGCTGTTATGCTATGCATACATTTTCTCACTGTCCAGTTTCCTTATTACTGATATGAAGGGAACTTCAGACATTTTGTTGCCTATACATGAGAATATGAAAGGAACAGTAACACTGATAAATTAAAGTGTTTTGAAGTTATAAAAATGTAATGTACTGTACATTATATATATATATATGCTGCTATGTAGCCATGGGGGCAGCCATACAAAGCTGTGAAAGGCTCAGGATACACAGCAGGTAACATTAACTCTGTAGTATACAATGGGATTCTTCAGAACTTATGTTATTTACTGTGTATCCTGTGCTTGAATGGCTGCCCCCATTACTACACATCAGCTTGTTTAAATTATAGTAAGAGTTTCTGAAGCAAACCCATTTTACCAGTGAAGAGCAACACTGCATTATTTCATCATTGCGTTAAAATACTTATTTTTTGGGGTTACTGTTCCTTTAAAGCAGGGATCCCCAACCTTTTGAACCCATGAGCAACATTCAGAAGTAAAAGGAGTTGGGGAGCAACACTAGCATGAAAAATGTTCCTGGGGTGCCAAATAAGTGCTGTGATTGGCCATTTGGTAGCCCCCATGAGGATTGTCAACCTACACTGAGACTCTGTTTGGCAGTACATCTGGTTTCTATCTAACCAAAACTTGCCTCCAAGCCAGGAATTCAAAAATAAGCACCTGCTTTGAGGCCACTGGGAGCAACAACCAAGGGGTTGGAAAGCAACATATTGCGCACAAGCTACTGGTTGGGGATTACTGCTTTAAAGGGATACTGTGATGGGAAAACGGTTTTTCAAAACACATCAGTTAATAGTGCTGCTCCAGCAGAATTCTGCACTGAAATTCATCTTTCAAAAGAGCAAACATTTTTTTTTATTTTCAATTTTGAAATCTGACATGGGGCTAGACCTATTGTCAGTTTCCCAGCTGCCCCCAGTCATGTGACTTGTGCTCTGATAAACTTCAGTCACTCTTTACTGCAAGTTAGAGTGATATCACCCCCTCTCCCCCAGCAGCCTAACAAAAGAACAATGGAAAGGTAACCAGATAACAGCTCCCTGGTAGATCTAAAAACAACACCCAATAGTAAAAGCCAAGTCCCACTGAGACTGATTCAGTTACATTAAGTAGGAGAAATAACAGCCTGCCAGAAAGTAGTTCTATCCTAAAGTGCAGACACAAGTCACATGACTGGGGCAGCTGGGAAACCGATAAAATGTCTAGCACCATGTCAGATTTCAAAATTGAATATAAAAAAAATCTGTTTGCTCTTTTGGATTTCAATGCAGAATTCTGCTGGAGTAGCACTATTATTAACTGATGTGTTTTGAAAAAAACATGTTTTCCCATGACAGTATCCCTTTAAGCACCAGCCACAAACATCCTATGTACTTGTGCACTAAATAAAAGTACAATTGTGTAGTAACTTTGGGAAATGTAGCATGGGTGTCCAGCTATAATATACAGTCACTCCAAAACAGACTTCTCATGCTCCTACTGAAAGAAGGGATCCATCTGAGAAACGCACCTCTGTTTTGCTTCCTGAAGTTGTGAGACGATTACAGAGGCTCCTGGGCCAACAAGTGCAGAGGAAGCAGACCCAATGCCACCCACCTTCGGTGGTACCGTCTCTTTCTCATAATCTGACTGGCAAACTTAGGAGTTGGGGTAGGAGACTTATAATTCTACAGCAAAATCACAAACCAGAAATTTAAAGTGTCCCATTCAATTTAATGTGATGTACAACATTTTACTGAGCAGCTCATGGGTAGATGACAAACTCCCCCCCCCCCCAAAAAAAATTTTTCCTTTTTTAAGTTTCCCAAATATGTTAAAGAGGTTGTTCACCTTTGAGTTACCTTTTAGTATGATGTAGAGATTGAAAGTCAGACAATTTGCAATTGGTTTTCATTTTTTATTATTTGTGGTTGTTGGGTTATTTTAATTTTTATTCAACAGATCTCCAGTGTGCGGTTTCAGCAATCTGACTGCTAGGGTCCATGCACTGGTTTGAATAAGAGACTGGCATATGAAAGGCCTGAATAGAAAGAGTAATAAAAAGTAGCAATAACAATACATGTGTAGCCTTACAGAGCATTTGTTTTTTATAAAAGGGCCAGTGACTCCCATTTGAAAGCTGAAAAGAGTCAGAAGGTAAATAATTAAAAAAACATAAATAATGAAGACCAATTGAAAAGTTGCTTAGAACTAGCAATTCTATAACATAATAAAAGTCAAACCAAGCCAAACACCAAAAACCTCCCATTCCACTTGGCAGTGGATAATTATCCAAAAAGTATCCTTCCAAGCCTAAAGTGCCCCAAATATGTCATTACCCTGATGGCTAAATTACATGAAGATTTTGTGGGTCACATTTGATCTAGTCCACAAAATTTTGTCATGCAACAGCATGAGATTTTGTAAAATCTGATCCCCTTAACTATAAGGTTAAAGGACCATTAACACAAAATTTTACAAATACTTATTTATCCAAAAAACAGATAGATTTTATTTCAGATCTTCAGCATGAGTTTGACTTTCACAGTGCCCCAAAGCTTTATACGCAACAAGACATTTTGTGTGCAGGGCTGCCATCAGGTCGTACAAGTGTACCGGGCCCAGGTGCGGACCCCCCTTGATGGCGCTGAAGCCCTAAGCCGTGCCGCCACCCTCCGAAGTCCAGACGAAATTAAAATCCTGAAGTGGCGAAAAGTCTGAACACCCATGTGTCTTTTTTTATTTAAATCCCCTGGCCACCAATGTATTATTTTAATACTCTATAGGCCCCTGCCACCAATGTTCTTTTAAAAAATATTCCTTGGGGCCTTTTGTAAGGGGGGCCCTGGCGCCAATGATTTTTTTAAATATTCTTTGGGGCCCCAATTTTTTTTTTAACTTATAGGGGGGCCCTGGTCACCAATAGCTTTTTATAACTTGTGTGTGTGGGGGTTCCCTTTTTTAGCGCTGATGACTGTGTGGTCTTAACTATGTAGATGTAGAGTGGGCGAAATTTTGTTGTATGGGACCCCGTGATTTCTAATGGCGGGCCCCGTGTGTTTGAGACTTTTACCTGCTGCGATTCTCAGCAGCTGAAGGGAACTTTGTCATGGTGACAAAAAGCCACTTGTGTTCTTTCCCTTATATATTAAAAATGTTTCATAATGATTTAACATATGCACAGCTGTGTGTAAATAATATATTGCTTAGAATTACAATTTCTTTCATTTGGGTGGAAATAGCCTTTACCTATAACTATTTCTCTAGGCACACGTTTATTTTTTTTTTTACAGAGAAGGCAGTAAAAAGAGCAATTTTGTTTCTAATTGCATCTCTTAGTAATAACTTACAGTTTTGCAGTCTCTATACTTCCATAACCTGCAACAGTCTGGAATGTATTAACAGCATACTAGGACATTCTGAGTTGATAAAAAAAATAAAAAATGACAAGCTAGAATCAAAATATTACTTTATTTAAAGAGTAACCAACAGAGAAAAGATCTTGATTTGGATCTTGCATATACTTAACATAACATCCAGCAGAGCGTGTAACAATCTGACCAAGTTATAACAAGGAATAACATTGTCTTAATCTTAACACTTAAGAGTGTTAGGTCTTGTTACCACAGTATTTTATATTTTACTAACAGATTGGTTGAGGCTTTGCCTATAATAAAGTGGATTACGGGTAGGATGGAAATGATGGCCTAAAAAGGCTTTAAAACAAATATTGCCAACCTTGGTGCTGGAAATTAAATGAAAATCAACAGATGGATTTGTTATTCAGTTTACACAGTAGTACTATTTCAAAGATGCCCCCCCCCCCCCGATACGCTTCTGTGTGATTAAGCTTCCAGGTGAGTAAGTGTCCTGGCTGTAGGTACCGAATTAAACCTATGCATGCCTCAGCAAAGCCACACATCACGATTAGGCACCCAGTTTGGACCACCACAATACTCGATAAGAGGGGTGCATCTTTATAGCCGTACTTCCTTATTCCCCCATCTGGACTGCAGGAAAACGAAACGGTGACCTTTAAGCGATCCGGTCTAATCATACACACAAAATTAAATGGCTACACATGCCACTGGACTTACAGGAAACATAGGTTTCCATTGCACAGTTGTGTTTCCTCTTGCAGAAAGTTGAAAGCTGTGTGTATTTTACAAGTTTCTCACTCAAAGCATGAATATTTGCATCTTTATTTCCAGGAGTAGAAGAATTTGCCAACTCATCTACTGACAATTATTATAAACCAGATATTTCTCCCCAGCTCACAGTTGGGTCATCAAACTGAACTCTTAACAGTTAACACAAACACAGGACAGAACAGTAAACTTTCTTCTTAGATTTGGACATTCTGAAAGAGAAGAAGAGATGGAACAGGAGATTCTGTTAACTGCATTTTTATCTGTAAAACTGTGTAATCCAACAGGAAGCCCCAAATCCCCAAAATTGCTGTAGAATCCCAGTTGGGATCTACAGCAATGTGATCAAACAAATCATTTTTTGGAAAAAACAGAATTAAGGGGGTGGTACACATATTAAGTTAAACTTTTAGTTTATTATAGAATGGCCAATTCTGAGAAACTTTTAAATTTGTCTTCAATAGTTATTTTTTTCATTATAATTTTTGAATTATTTGCCGCCTTCTTCTGACTCTTTTCAGCTTTCAAATGGAGGTCACTGACCCCACCTAAAAAAACAAAACTCTAAGGCTACACATTAATTGTTGTTGCTACTTTTATTACTCATCATTTTTCTGTTCAGACCTCTCCTATTCATATTCCAGTCTTTTATTCAAATCAATGCATGGTTGCTGGGGTAATTTGGACCCTAGCAACCAGATTGCTGAAATTGCAAACTGGAGAGATGCTGAACAAAAAGCTAAATAAGTAAAAGCCAAGTAAAAACCAATTGCAAATTGACTCAGACGGTCACGCTCTACATCATACTAAAGGGCATGTTTTCTAAAGCTGGCCATAGATGTTGAGATTTTTAAAAGATACGATCCTCATCGTGAGACCACAATTTTCTCGGAACGATCGTACGAATTGACTATCAACTAAAAAGACCAATTTGCCAGGAAAATAAGGGTAGCTGCCTGCTTGTCCCTGCAAACATAGATAGATTGCACTGGGACCGACAAAGATTTTTTAACCTGCCAATCAATTTTGTGACAGAGATCGGCCGAAAAATCCTAAAATGTACGATCGTTCGAATCCCACTAACTGCGCGATAATTTCAAACGATTGGTCGGCTTCCCTAAAATCGGTCGTTCGGCAAGAATCGTCGCGTCTATGGGGAGCTTAACATTGGAGATAAATATCTGGAGAGTTGTTGCCCATGACAACCAATCAGCAATTCGATTTAAACAGCCACCTATCAGTTAGAAAACAAAAGCAAAGATCTGATTGGTGGCTATGGGCAATGTCTCCAGAAATCTCTCCAGATATTTATCTCCAATGTTAGTAAACATTATCTTAAAAGTTAATTTAAAGGTGAACACCCCCTTTAAAGGAATGCAAAGCCCAAACATTGGCAGGATGTGCATTGCAAAAAAAAAAGGTAACCCATTTTTATACAGACCGTTTGACCCCCCCCCCCCATTTTGCTGAGTTTTTAACATAAAACAAAGGGTTTGGATTTGGTTCAGTATTCCAGCACAAGGATGTACGAGTTCTGTGCTAAATATTAAGACTGTTGCCTACAAAATTAATTTGAAGAGACAAAGATAAGGAGTTGCATTAAAGGGTATGTCCACACGACATGCTTCGCGCATCACAAGCCCCTTTTCAAGTGTGTGATATTCTGAATCAATTAGCAATTGGTGTTCATATTTTAATATTTTTTTATTTAGCTTTTTTCCCCCCAGTAGCTCTCCAGTTTGGAATTCCAGCAGCTGGTTGCTAGGGTCCAAGCTACCCTAGTAACCAGGCAGTGGTTTGAATAAAGGGACTAAAAAGATGAATAGAAGAGGGGCTGAAAAGAAACACAATTAAAAAGTAACCATAACAATAAAATTTAGGGATGCACCGAATCCACTTTTTTGGATTCGGCCGAACCCCCGAATCCTTCACGAAAGATTCGGCCGAATACCAAACCGAATCCGAACCCTAATTTGCATATGCAAATTAGGGGTGGGAAGGGGAAAACATTTTTTACTTCCTTGTTTTCTGACAAAAAGTCACACAATGT
This sequence comes from Xenopus petersii, assembly GCA_038501925.1. NCBI lineage: Eukaryota > Metazoa > Chordata > Amphibia > Anura > Pipidae > Xenopus > Xenopus petersii. The sequence goes on from CM076674.1 coordinate 40,846,391, forward strand.
CCCTCCCGTCCCTAATTTGCATATGCAAATTAGGATTCGGATTCGGTTCGGCCAGGCAGAAGGATTCGGCCGAATCCGAATCCTGCTGAAAAAGGCCGAATCCTGGCCGAATCCCGAACCGAATCCTGGATTCGGTGCTAGCCTCATAGAGCAAACGTTTTGGCTGCCAATTACAAACTAATTTAACTTAAGGGTGAACTTCCCTTTAAAGCACTTTCCAAATATGCAGCTCTCAGCAGAAATACAGTATGAACCAGACACAGAGCAAAAAAGCTTTAAAAAGCTTATCAGTGATTGGTTGATATGGGTAACTGCCCATGGGCAAATTTGCCTCTGTTGATAAATGAGCATCAGTGTGTAATAGCATACCAACAGAAAAATACTGTTAATGGAATAAATACTTACAACTGCATTAAATCAATCTCTCTTTGTATCTGTCAAAAGACAATATAAAACTGGTTAAGATATACTTGTGGTATCAATGGCAAAAACACCTTACTCACCATGGTTTGTGTCTTAAAGGAGAACTATACCCTAAAAAAAAAAAAAGTGGCTTATTTACTGAATTTATTGCACCAGCCTAAAGTTTCAGCTTGTCAATAGCACCAATGATCCAGGATTTCAAACTTGTCACAGGGGGTCACCATCTTGGAAAGTGTCTGTGACACTCACATGATCAGTGGGCTCTGAGCAGCTGTCGAGAAGCTAAGCTTAGGGGTCTTCACAAATTATCAAGCAGAAAATGAGGTTTGTCTGCAATATAAGCTGATGCTACAAGGCTGATTAGTAGATTTGAATGCTGATTGCACTGGTTTCTGTGCTGCCACGTAGCAATTATCTGTATTACTTATCAATCAGCCTTATAGTGTGACATTTACTGTATATTCTGTGTCCTTCAGCTTAGTAAGTAACAGCAGCACAGAGCATTCAGAAAATAAGATGGGGAGCTACTGGGGCATCTTTGGAGACACATATCTTTACTGCTAAAGGGCTGTGGTTGCCTTGGGCTGGTCCAGAAGCACAAAACATAATGTACAATATTTCTAGCTACTTCTTAAGTTAAGTTTTAGTTCTCCCTTATAGACAAATAAAAAGTGCTGTTAACAGGAGCGTCTCAAAGATATTAGTGGTAGAAACTCCATAGAGCAGGAGTCCCCAGCCTTTTTTACCAAATGAAAATGCAAAAAGAGTTGGGGAGCAACACCGGCATGAAAACAGTTCCAACGGGGAGCCCAACAAGGGCTATGACTAGATATTTGGTAGCCTCTATGTGAACTGGAAGCTTTATACCTGTTTTTAATGCAACCAAAACTTTCCTTCAAACCAAAATTATGAACCTGCTTTGAGGCCACTGGGGAGCAAGACCCAAAAGGTTGGTGAGCAACAAGTTGCTTGCAAGTCACTGGCAATGTGTTTTGTGGTGAAAATACCATGCATCACATGCTTTGGATGTCTGTGTTAATGGATAGCCAAGTACTGCCTCGCTGGAGAAGTACTATTACTATTGTAGAATGTATTCAATGCGGATGACGACATCTGGGGTAAATGATGAACTGGAAAAACTAAAGGGGTATGCAAAGTACAATAATGCATGGCTACATCATACATGCGCTACATCATCAGCACCAAATGTGGCCTCACAGCAGCCATCCGCCCTGTACATGAAGGTAAAAATAAGAATGTTTGGCAGTTCAACCTGGAGGAGCAGTTTGTTAAAGGGTTGTATAACCCCTTTTCAATATTAGTGAAATGTGCGAAACAGTAAGAAATCTCTTACATGTAATGAACTGCCATCCATGTTAATCCAAGTTAAATGTTAAAGTCACTGTAGGGAAGCCATAACAAGTTTCTAAGAGCAGTTGTGACAGAAACCAAAGCAAATGTTCCAAGAGTTTGTTTGGGCATAACAGTATGGAAGAAAAGCCAAAATAGGGATGGCTTTAGTACAATTTAAACTGGGCCTTTCCAAATGATTTCCAATAGCTGTCCGTCGTGTAAATATCCATAGCCGTTTCAAGCTAGGTAATGACACATTATGTTAGTATATTTACGCGGCGGTCAGCTTTTTTTTTTAAAAAAACAAAAAACAAAAAAACACTACGGCACAAACCGCGTGGTAAAAACGCATCTGGGTCCGGGGGCTTAATCAATATGTTGGACTGCTTTGAGCAGTGAAACACCATTTCAAATGGCAGCACTGATCTCAAGCACTGCTCTGAATTCTTAATTTGTCATGCAATTGCATTGAAGAATAGAAAACTTTGGAGCGCAGCGAATGTCTTTTGAAAACAAGACAGCAAGAGCCTTTAACCAACTAATACCAAGCATGGTGATTGCGTGTTATGTGTTCTTTTGAAGCCACAGGCTCTGGAACTCTTAAGTCACAGAGCATCAAAATTGCCCATTTTTTCCAGCAAAAATGGTGCCTTATTTTGAACAGTCAAGTAAAAACTGCCATGTTACCATAGAATGTTAGGAGGATAAGACTAATGTTAGTTATGACTGGAAATCGGTTTTGTATATCCAAAGTAGGGATGCACCGAATACTCTATTTTGGATTTGGCCAACACTTTGCAAAAGAGTTGGCCGAATATCAATCAGAATTTTCATATACAAAATAGGATTGGGAAGGGGAAAACATCTTCAGTTCAACTGAGGGTGTGGGAAGTTTTCGTCATATAAACTCTTCCACTAATCCAATCACAATAGCACACTGTAATGATTCTTCTAGACCAATGATCCCCAACCAGTAGCTCGTGAGCAACATGTTGCTCCCCAACCCCTTGGATGTTGCTCCCAGTGGCCTCAAAGCAGCTTATTTTTGAATTCCAGGCAAGTTTTGGCTGCATAATAAACAGATGTACTGCCAAACAGAGACTCATGTAAGCTGCCAGTCCACATAGGGGCTACCAATAGCCAATCACAGCCCTTATTTGGCAGTGCACCCCCAGGATCTAATGCTTGTGTTGCTCCCCAACTCTTTTTACATCTGAATGTTGCTTACGGGTGAAAAAGGTTGGGGACCCCTGTTCTAGACGGCGCACTCTTGGAGTCCACTTCAAAGGAATCGCTTGTTTCTCAGATTGTAGGTAAAATACTTTATTGAAACATCTTGATACACTGCAAACCCAGCACCATGAGGTCTGACGCATTTCCTCGCAACAAGTTAAAAACTAGAGGAAATTAATACGTTTTTTGTATCCACTTAGGTACCTAATTAAATGTGTAACTTGACTGGATGCAATGTATTCACAATAGTATGGATTTGAGCTTTGACTATTAAATGAAATTATAGAAAGACTTTTTTACAGATTATACTATGGATTTACTTATATAAATTTTGTCTGGAATGTGTAAAATAAATTAACTTGTACATACTGATTTAACGGTTTACATGAGCTTTGTATTTTAATTCAATGTGATTAATGGGTTAACATGTTAATTGTAGGGGTGGATCATGTGGGGTTTAAATAACATGTGTACCAATGGTAGACGAGGTGACACGAAACACGTCAGATCTCATGGCGCTGGGTTTGCAGTGTATCAAGATGTTTAGGATTTTACTTAGGCTAAGGCCACACTAGGCGATAGCGCCGCGATTTGACTCGCGGCGACTTTTCGCCGCGACTTTTAATCCGCAATCGCTGGGGAAACTTTTGCGCTGGCGTCTATGGGGAATCGCGGCGTAAAAACACACGCGGCAATCTTTTTTCTATTGTCGCTCGAAATCGCCTAGCGAGGCAATTTCGAGCGACAGTAGAAAAAAGATCGCCGCGTGTGTTTTTACGCTGGCGATTTTTCGCGATTCCCCATAGACGCCAGCGCAAAAGTTTCCCCAGCGATTGCGGATTAAAAGTCGCGGCGAAAAGTCGCCGCGAGTCAAATCGCGGCGCTATCGCCTAGTGTGGCCCTAGCCTTACAATCTGAGAAACAAGCGATTCTTTGAAGTGGACTCCAAGAGTGCGCCGTCTAAACGATTGGTGTGTGTCGTGCCAGAGTAGTATTGTGCTGGCATTATATAGGGTTAACACTGGAGGCACTTGTTTTTGGGCCAACAAATAGACCCTTAATTAGACATTTCCACAGGGGGCTATGCAAAGGTTATCCATATCTGCCGTCTGAGACAATTCGGAGTCACACCATTTGGGCAAGGAAGCTGGGCCAGGCAGGTCTTTTATCAGTTGATCAAAAAGAAAGTAGCCAGGAGCCTAAACTGCAGGGGGGAAGTTAGTAGAAAAATATGGATTATAGGAAAGAATCTATATCTCCTGTGTCATAGGATTCACATCCTCATAACTTACATATTGGTTATGAGGTCACATGCTCCTTAATAATACCAAACAGGGCCAGCCTATACCCACCAGTTAGGAGGGATGGTTCCTGGGGACTGGAACATGAGACACCCCTCATTTTCTGATCACCCACATACTGCATGCATGCCCATATTTTCACTATAATATTTGGTTCTGGCAAGTACCAATATTGGGGAATCTGGCCTGAAAATGTTGTAAATGACAAGTTCCTGGGCACTCCTACCTCATGCATAAGGTAATGAGGAGAATGACCCAGCAGGTAATACCAATGTGACTGATTCATTGCCCCATGTCATGCAAGAAGGCTTCAAATCCGTGGATTGTATGCCCAGTTTTTCCCCAACTTTTTCCTCAGAGGCAGCAACAGGAAATTCTGAACTTGGTGAAGTACCTAGGGGTTTTCTTAATGTTTTATTCCCTTATATTTTATGTACTGTTTTTGCAGTTCTGTCTTCTTCTGTAACATTTTTTTTTATACACATGCACGGTCTACTGCGGTAATATAAATTAATACTTTTTTCCTTGTGCTCTAACCAACTCATTGCTCACATGAAAGCTTGTGCCCAAGTGTATTAACGCTTTGTATGTGTGGAAAGGGAAAGTTGCCTATTTAGGTGTTCAATAATTAGTATGGCTAGCAGGAAAGTGTGTGAGGGTGTAAATTAACCCTTTGGCTGCTGGAGTGCTTGTTGAACTAGTAGGATCTAACCCTTCTATCGCCTGTTAATTATAGATGGTGGCAGCAAATTAGTTTTCTGGGTATTGGTATGTTTTGTGGTGTCTGATGTTAGTCTATCCTGTGTGTAAGGTGATTGAGAGACCGAGTGTAACCCCTTATAGCCAAACCCAAGTTACGTGTGGTGTAGAGTCCCGTTTTCGTGACACAGGGCATCCCACATAATATATATAACGAATCTCTAGAACCCTCCAAAGGTTTTTTGGAAATTTCTATTGCATTAGGTTACTTACGCATCTTCCAAGGCAAAATGTAAGGCAGCGATTTAGGAGCACGTAGGCTTGAACCAAGGTTATTCTTAGCATCCATTAAGATGTTTGTCCCAGAAGTGCTGTTCCACAAAAAGAGAAAGAATATTTAGTATGAAGGGAAATCCTCAGAATAAACAGACAGAACTGTTAAAAATTGTTAGCCTTCGTTGATTCTCATAGCTTAAAAGGTGTAATAAACATATTCATAGTGATTCCATTCAGTAATTACAGTAAGTCTATTGGGTACACATCCTTTGTATTGTTTTATTTAAAAGATATCCCAATCACTTGGTTCTTTTGAGTAATTGTAGGAAGAGAAAAAGGCAATTAATCATGTGCATAGCTTAGAAAGCACTCACTTTACCACCTACAGCTGCTTCCACTTCAAATAAATAAAATACATGTTGCTACTGGAAAATGTGTTCATGTCAGTCAGAAAAGCGTTCATGAAAGGGACACTTAGCAAAAATCAGATCAGTGTATCATAGTAAGTCTCATTTATAAACACTGGGCAAAGTTGCACAAACCAATCAGTGATCAGTTTTTCAGCCAGCTGTAAGGTTGAACACTGAAAGCAAGGGTTTCAGTACATTTGCTTGTGAAACCTTGTGCAGCAGGGTTTCCGGATTAAGCACCACTTCTTATCTCACACAGAACTGAGGACCTTTAGTAATACAATTAACACTGAAAGCAAACCTCTGATTGGTTGCCATGGGTTACTGCCCAGGTGCAAATTTACCCAGTGTTTATAAATGCCCCTGAGCAACATAGTAGTTGAGGTAAAAATAAAATGTAACCTTTTGTCCAAATACCATTTTGTTTATTAATGAAGAGTTATGAAATCATCATATAAGAGAACAAATAGGGTCATAGTGATGTGAATACACGTTTATACAGTGAATAAGGTACCCCCTCTTGTAAAATATAAGGATATTATAAGTTACCGAGGAGTAACTTCTAATATTCTCATATTTTACAACTGGGGGTATTTTATTTATTTTAATACACAAATTTCAGTGAGGCATGACAGAAATGACGTCAGAACTCACCGTTTATAACTGATGACATCAGAACTCACTGTTTATAGGGATATCATTTACAAGATATTCATGGCTTTTGTGTATTATATAAATATAATCAAACAGGTAAGAGCACCATATAGTGGCAACCCTCACTTACTACAGAAAAAAAAAAACTTTAATGTTAACTAGTCATAAACTATATTGCACCATGTTTAAGTACCATTATATTTTTAAAATACTATCAGAGAAGGAGGCTTTAGTAACTCATCACGCTGGCATAGTTTTTCTTTTGCCTGGCTGGATACAAACACACAAATTTGAAACTTACCTAGGTACAGGGTAAGAAGGAATGCCCCACATAAATGTTGCTTTATTATTCTGCAGATCTGAAGAATAATAAAAATGATAGGTTATTTAACCAGAGTGCAATAAAGCACAGAAAATCAGCACAATTGTAAGCATCTTCTTGCATTGACATCCCCTGAGGCGGAAAAAACAAAACCTGGATAATCTCCTCGCATATCATCGTCATAGATGGATAAGGAGAGAAGAGAGTCATTTTTGAACAAGAAAAGTTTAAGTATCTCTACTTCCAAGGTAACAGCAAGAGTTAGAAGAAGCCTGATGAATTCCTGGAGACAGCATCAAATAGTAATCTATTCCTGTTATAAGGCTAAAAAATTAAATGGGTTATTCTTATTGAATACGTAAGCCCAAAATATATGCAAATATCTTAGAAACCACACAGTTACACATTAAGAAGAGCCTTGCTTTCTGTAATTAGAGAAATGGCTCATAGTTACATTACAAAAAAAGTGATAAGTGGAGCAATTTCAGTGTTGTCCAACAGGTGTCCCACGACCCCTTCTTGTGTGGCCCCCACATGAAAGTTTGTCTGCTGTGTCTGCTTACCATGTGCAAGTTTAAAAGGCATCAGTACAGAGATTAACTAGACCCTGCATTGTTTACACCTCAAATTCAGACTATAAAATACTGCATTGTTCACACCCTTAGACATGTACTGTTCACAACTCAGACCCAGACTGAAACTGCCCACATCATGCACTCTCATACAAAGGGACACCAGCACTGTGTCACTGTATGTAGTTCATCTTAGAGAGGTCCTGATAGGTTTCCCCGTCTCCTACTCTTTTCTGCCTGCCCTATGCTGCCTGTGTGTGTCCTGCTCTGCATGTGGAACATAAGCCGGGTAGGGTTTGTTCTGGGGTTTTTTATAGCATTTGAAAACTATTGTTAGGGGCCCCTAAGGTGTTTATGTGCTGGGGAGAAGGGGTGCCGTGTTATCCACAGGGGAGAAGTGGTTCCATACTTGCTGCACAAGTTACATTATCATGATTTTTATGTTTTTATTTCTAAATTACACTGCAAATAACTTACAATATAAAATTTAAATCCTGAAAAGCAAGTGTATTTTTTTTAGTTGTAATATTAGTGTGTAGGCAGCAATCTCAGATCATTTTGCCTGGTCATGTGCTTTTAGAAAGAGCCAGCACTTTAGGATGGAACTGCTTTCTGGCAGGCGGTTTCTCCTACTCAATGTGTCGCAGTGGGACCTGGATTTTACTATTGAGTGCTGGTCTTAGATCTACCAAGGAGCTGTTATTTTGTATTAGGGAGCTGTTATCTGGTTACCTTTCCATTGTTCTGCTGATGGGCTGCTGGGAGGAAGGGGGTGATACCACTCCAACTTTCAGTGCAGCAGTAAAGAGTGACTGAAGTTTATCAGAGCACAAGTCGCATGACTGGTAGATTTCAATGCAGAATGCCGCTGGAGCAGCACTATTAACTAATGCATTTTGAAAAAAAAAATTTCTACCCCATGACAGTATACCTTTAAATACTTGGTTTAAGTCTTGTTATTAACTTAGTTAGCCAAAAGTGTATTTATGCAGTTAAGAGACTTTACCATTTATAACAGATTTGTCAGGCAGATGAGAATATATGATGCTGTTCTGTGCATTCACTCACTTTGTGGGGATGCTTTGATAGCTTTGGAAAGTATAACCCACTTCTAAAAAACCTAAATGCCATGACATCAAACATTGTATTATTTTTAATATACAAACGGCTGTTTTAGAGGTTTAGAACAAAAAATTTAGTTTATTTATCACATATCACTGGTGATGTTGCTCATAGCAATGAATTAGCAATTAAATTTGAACAGTCACCTACAAGTTGGAAAACAGAAGCAAAGATCTGATTGTATGCTATGGGTAACAACACAGGTAATGTTAGTCTTCATTGTTAATAAATATGTCACAATGTGTCTCAATAGATCAAAGTTTTGATTAAGACATTTTTTCCACCTACCTTTGTCCCAATCTTCCTCACATGGTGGGGTTTTCCAGGTGCAGGGACTGGCATCTCTTTGGTAATAACTCTTTTCACCAGCTAAATAAACACAAATTGAAACAAGAAATATTCTGTCGATAAAATTGTTCACATGCATACCAACTATCCAGACCAAAAATATGTAAAGGGGTTGTGCACCTTTTTTAGTATGATGTAGAGAATATTTGAGACAATTTTCAATTGGTTTTCATTTAATATTAATTTGTGGTTTCAGAGTTTAGCTTTTTTATTCAGCAGCTCTCCAGTTTGCAATTTAAAGTTACCCTAGCAACCATGCATTGATTTGAATAAGAGACTGGAATATGAATAGGGGAGTTTTTTTTAGATGGGGCCATTTAAAAGCTGGAAAGTCAGAAGACAAATATAACAAAACAAAACTATAAAAAATTAACAAAGACATTAATTAAAAACATTCTATATTCGTAATTCTTCTTTATACAGAAACATGCAAGGATGAGGTGAACTTAGTTGCAGGAGCGACAGATTTCTCTAGAGGCAATACACAACTATGATGACCATAAGGTTACAAGGAGAACCAAAACCCTACTCTCAAATTCTAAATTGATGCCCGATTTAATGAAGACCAGTTGCAGATTGTGTCAGAAAATCACTGTGTACATCATACTAGTATTTTAAAGCCCGGTGTTCTAATCACCCAAGTGCAAAAGCAAAGGTTCAAAAGGCAAAGTTCAAAAACTCCAGGGTAACAACCAAAAAGTGCAAAGTAATCCATAATGGTCAGAACTGCCTTCGTCAAAGGACTACAGCAGGCCCTTTGTCCCTAACCTCACTGGCCAAAAGGCCTGAAGGAAGCAAGGGTTGTTAGGTCTCCATTGCAAGGCATGGGGTCCCTTTCTCCTTTTCCCCTCAAGCCAAAAGGCATTTGAGTGGTCGGAACACAAGTGATCCTCTTGAGGAGAAACCAAAGTCAAACGCACCCAGAATGGGTCCAGGTTTCAAGGGGAGGAGCCCAATGGCCACACATCTTGGCCCCCTAGACCAGTGTGTTTGACCCCAGGGTCTATTGCACCAATCCTAAAAAGTGCTAAAAAGAAAAAAGTGCAAGGTGACTCACTGGGAGTATATAGAAGTAAGAAAGATCATTAAAAAGTGTGGCAGTGTACTGTCCCAGCCTATTGGCCGGATTATAATAATTTTTTTGCCTCTAATGCCAAAAGAGCATATAAAAATTACAAAGTGCACTAAGTGCCAGTAATCATGTTGTCTGACCCCACCATGTTCCTCTGGTACCCCAGGTTTGCAAGGCCTGGGGCACATTCTTGGGCTCAAATGCAGTGCCTTTGCCCATAGGATCAAGTAGTGCTCTGCCCAGTACCAGGTGGGGTCTTCCATACATACCTTAGCTGGGAGATATCCCACTCAGATACTACACTTATCTTAGCCAAAAGACTCCTTGCAAAAGGCATGAGTGAGGAGAAGTGATACTAAAATTTAACTTATTAAAGAAACTACAGTTAATGTCCCTTAAATGTCCTACCAATATCTTGTTCAATGCAGCTTCTATCATCACAGCTTAAGATGTGGCGACTGAGTTCAGCCCTTGGAACCAGGTGACGAGCATTAAAAGGACAGGTTGCAAGCTGCATTGCAATATCAGTGTGATTCTATAGAAAAAAAAAACTTTTTTTAGGGACGCAATATAGAAGGAAAGAAAAAATAAATTGGCGCTACTGCAGGGTACAAATCTGAAAATGCTTCTCCACCGGAATAATTGAAATCGCTGGTTGTAAATCCTACACGTTGCAAAGTTCCCTTGCATAGCAACTTCAGAAAAGGAGATTTTGTGTACTCACCGTTAAATCTTTTTCTCTTCGGTCTCTTGGGGGACACAGGGACAGTGGGGTATAGCTGCTATCACTAGGAGGCAGGACACAACCTTAAGAAAACAACTGACTCCTCCCTCGCTGGCTATACCCCCAGCAGGCGGAGCTTAGGTCAGTTTGTACCAAAGTCAACAGGATATAAGATAACCATAACTTTTAACTATAGTAGAAAAAACAACCGTATCATGTCTGACGGAAGTGAGGGCCTCAATCCAGGGAGGGAAGCCCTGTGTCCCCCAAGAGACCGAAGAGAAAAAGATTTAACGGTGAGTACACAAAATCTCCTTTTCTCAAGGTCATCTTGGGGGACACAGGGACAGTGGGGACATACCAAAGCTGTCCCCTAATAAGAACCGGGTGGGAGAAAAAGAGGCCTATGGAGAAGTAACCACCGCGGCCTGAAGCACCCTTCTGCCAAAGCGAGTGTCAGAGACCGCAAAGGTATCGAAATGGTAAAATTTGGAAAACGAGTGGACTGAGGTCCACGTCGCTGCTTTGCACAGCTGTTCAGCCGAAGCTTGGTTTCTAAACGCCCAGGACGTACTCACACCTCTGGTGGAGTGGGCTGTGATTCTGCTTGGAGGAGTTTTGCCCCTTGCTGTGTATGCTCTGTGAATAGCTTGTTTAATCCAACGAGATATAGTCTGTTTAGAAGCTGGAGCGCCTTGACGTGACCCTGAGGGAATGATGAATAGCGAATCAGACTTGCGGATGTCTTGAGTTCTGTGTAAGTAAAACTTCAGAGCCCTCACAGGATCCAGAGTATGCAGTGCCTTCTCTTTCTGGTTGGCCGGTGCGGGACAGAAGGAGGGAAGAACTATTTCCTGATTCAGGTGGAAATCTGAGACAACCTTCGGCAGAAAAGATGGGATGGTGCGAAGGACAGCCCTGTCGTGGTGGATAACAAGGTAGGGTACCTTGCAGGAAAGAGCACTGAGCTCCGAGACACGTCTTGCTGAAGCGATAGCCATGAGAAAAACAGTCTTCCAGGTAAGCCACTGAAGAGACACTGATCCAAGTGGTTCAAAAGGTGGGTCTTGTAAAGCTCGAAGAACTAAAGTTAGATCCCAGAGGGGGACTGGAGCTCGTATGGGAGGAGCTATATGAGCTACCCCCTGCATGAATGTCTTGAAATCTGGAAGCAATGCTAGCCTTTTCTGGAAGAGTACAGATAGAGCTGATAATTGCGACTTGAGAGAACCTAAGGACAAGCCCATGGAGAGGCCTTCTTGCAGGAACTCTAGAATGTTTGGAATGGATAGCAGTCTGAACTTCATCTTATTTCTAATACACCACTGACGGTAAGTAGACCAGACTCTGTGGTAAGCCCTAGCGGAAACCGGCTTCCGGGCTGCACACATCGTGCGTGCAACATTTCTGGAGAAACCCTTCTGGGTTAGAATTTCGGTCTCAAGAGCCATGCCGTCAAATGTAGATATGTTGGATTCGGATGCCTGATGGGACCCTGAGTGAGAAGGTCTGGAAGTGGAGGCAAGGTCCATGGCTTTTCCAAGGAGAGGTTCAGTAGATCTGTGAACCACGCTCGTCGAGGCCACCTCGGAGCTATCAAAACGAGGGTGGTCCGCTCTTGTTGTAATTTCCTGATGGTTCGTGGTATGAGAGGCAGAGGTGGGAAGGCGTATGCCAGACTGAAGGGCCAGTCGGCCGTTAGAGCATCCGCATCTATAGCCAGAGGATCTCTGTACCGTGCCAGGAAGGCTGGAACCTGTCTGTTGTGCCTGGTCGCCATCAGGTCTACCTCTGGTAGGCCCCATCTTCTGGTAATCTCTTGGAAGATCTCCGCGTTGAGCGACCACTCGCCCGGATCCAAGGACTGTCGGCTTAGGAAGTCTGCTTCCCAGTTCAACAACCCTGGAATGTAGATTGCAGACAGCTGGACCTGGTGTGTCTCGGCCCACTGAAATATGAGTTTTATTTCGTTGAGTGCTCCTCTGCTTCGTGTCCCGCCCTGGTGGTTGAGGTAAGCCACCGCTGTGGAATTGTCCGACTGTATTTTTACGGCTTGGCCCTCCAGGTCTTGTTGCCAGTGGAGTAAGCCTAGCCGGATTGCCCGGATCTCGAGCAGGTTGATCTGCAACTGTTTTTCGACTAGGCTCCATTTTCCCTGGGCTGATCTTCCCTCGAGAACTGCCCCCCAGCCGAAGAGGCTTGCGTCTGTCGTCAGAATGCGCCAACAGGGTTCCCCTAGATTTCTTCCCATGGTGAGATGAGGAGCTTGCAACCACCAAAGGAGGGAAGTCCGCGTTTGTTGAGACAGCGGAATCTCCTGTAGTAAGGATTTTCGTTTCCAAGTGTTGAGAATGTTCCACTGTAGTTCCCTGAGGTGGAATTGGGCAAATGGCACTGCTTCTATGGTAGAGACCATGACTCCCAGTACCTTCATACAGAATCTTGCTGTGTGACGTGGCTTCTGAAGCAGTGCTTTCACTAGACCCTGAAGGTGGATTATCTTCTCCAGAGGGAGGGATATCCGTCGTGTCTGTGTGTCGAATCTCATGCCTAGGAAGATCATGGATTGGCTGGGCATCAGAGAGGACTTGCTGAGGTTCAGAACCCAACCTAGATCCTGCAGTCTGTCCATGGAAATCTGTAGCGACCTTCGGGCCTCCTGGAGGGACGGTGCCTTGATTAATAGGTCGTCCAGGTAGGGAGTGATGGAGATTCCTTCGTTGCGAATCACTGCTGTGGCTGTCGCCATGATTTTCGTAAAGACCCGAGGGGCCGAGGTGAGGCCGAATGGGAGACTTGTGAACTGGAAATGGTGGTTGTGGAAAGCAAAACGCAAGTATTTCTGATGCGGAGGGAAAATGGGTACATGCAGATAGGCGTCCTTTATGTCGAGGGACATAAGGAATTGGCCTGGGGACATTGCCGCTATGACAGATCTCAGGGACTCCATTTTGAACTTCCGCGGTCGAATGAACTTGTTCAGTTCTTTCAAGTCTAAGATGGGGCGGACTGATCCATCCTTCTTGGGAACTACAAATAGGTTTGAGTAGTAACCCTTGAAGAGCTCGCTGCTGGGTACAGGAACAATCACTTCTGCAAGAATGAGATTGGAGATGACTTCCTGGAAGGCTGTGCGTTTGCTCGACTCTTTTGGGAGTCTTGACATGAAAAATCTGCGAGGGGGGGGAGATGAAAACTCCAGGTGGTATCCTTGAGATACGACTTTGTGGACCCAGGAATCTTGGGTAAGCCTGATCCAGACATCGGCAAAAAATTTTAATCTCCCCCCTATTGACGCTGGGCCTGGGGAGGCGGCGTCATGCAGTGGTATTCTTGTCTGTGGACTTTGTAGTTTGCTTTCGAGTCTGCCAGGAAGGTCTGTGCTTGTTTGTAAAGCGCCCTCTGCTTGAAAATGACTGTCTCGGGGGAGAAGATCTCGTATTTTTGGTTTGAGAGCCGCGAAAAAACTTTCCCCTACGAAAAGAAGACCTTGCTTTAGGCTGAGGTAGTAGAGTGCTCTTACCTCCTGTAGCCTGACTTATGATTTTGTCCAGGTCGGGGCCAAAGAGGAGCTTCCCTTTAAAGGGGATGGCAGTTAGAGACTTCTTAGAGGAAAAATCAGCTGACCATAATTTCATCCATAGGGATCTACGGGCTGCCACCGCCAGGGCTGAAGACCTACTGATCACCTGAGTTGCGTCCAGAGAAGCTTCGCATATGTAGTCATTCGCTTCCTTGATTTGGGAAGCCCATTGTGAAAGTTCGTGACGTGGCGCTCCTTCAGCAATGGCGTTGATGAGGGAGCCGGTCCATGATTGGATTGCTCGGCTGACCCATGCTATAGCTAGAACTGGACGAAGGGATGAGCCAGAAGCTGAAAAAATAGAGCGTAACAGGCTTTCTAACTTTTTGTCCATAGAGTCCTTGAATGAAGAAGCGTCAGGGACTGGTAAGGCTGTATTCTTGGAGAGTCGTGATACAGGTGCGTCTACTGATGGAGGAGACGACCATTTTTCAGTAAGCTCCGCCGGGAATGGGTAGAGCTTCAAGAAACGGCGGTTGGTTTGGAACCGTCTCTCTGGTTTGTCCCATTCCTGCTGAATGAGGAGATCAAGCTGGCTGTGTGAGGGAAACACCGGTGATGATTTGCTGTGCCTCTTGAAAAGAGACTTTGAAGACTCACTAGAGGCTTCCGGCTCTTGAAGATGGAGAGTTTCCAGCACTGATGAAATCAAAGTGTCTACAGACTCTGTAGAAATCCTAGCAGAGTGTTCCTCCTCGTTATCCGAACCGGAGGACAGCTCGGAACGATCGTGATCTTCCCCGGAGTCCAGTATGGGAGAAGATGGTCTGGGAGGAGAATCGATCTCTTCATCGGAAGGAGAAGGGGCTCTACGCTTAGAGGGTCTCGGTTTAGGATTCTCCAGACGAGCAAGCAGCTTGTCCAATGATTGAGCTAACTTGGGAATTCCGGTGGCCAAATGAGATGCCCACTCGGGAGTGGAAGGCCTTCTGTGAGGAGAGGATTCCCTGCTGGAGACTAGAGGCTCCGCCTGAGTAGCCTGGTTCACCTGAGGTGGTGTAGGTACTGGGGGTTCTGCACCTGATTGGTGTGGTTTGCATTTTTCACAAAATGGTTCTTTGTGACCTGAAGTCAAACGTTTGCGGCATTTGGCACAGGCCAAATACTTGACAGAAGCTACAGGTGCTGCCCTGGAAAAAGGACCATCACTGGTTCCTTCAGACATGGTACCAGTGGAAGAATAATTGCCAGAGGTAATTTAGTGCCTGGGGAATGTGAAAAAAACCCTGTTAGGAAATTGCACTAACCTTAAGAGACAGTCAGGGAAGGAGGAGTAGCTCTTTTATTAAGCTTGTGTGTTCCTCCCTGCTCCAAAAGGAGCGCTGTATAGGCTGAGCGTGTGTGACAGCCTGTACCCGTGTGTCCCGAGGGCTGCTCTAACAGTAGCGTTATTCTGCGGGAGGCGCGCTGTAGGAAATGGCCGCCAGCAGTGAGAGGCGCGCTGAAGATCGCGCGAGAGTTTGTGAGAGCGCAAGCGCCGATTTTGGCGGTGCGCTGACAGAGATGCAGCCCAGAAAATGGCGGCCGTTACCTGGGGCAGCCACCGCCCACTTAAGGAGAACGGCCTGCCAGGCGGAGAAGGGGCGCCAAACAGGGAGGTTTGACGATCCGCTTCTGATTAAAAAAGTGCTGCCATAAGTATAGAGGCCAGCACATGGTAGTGGAGAGAGCAAACCTTATCCCAACTCTCCCTCCCCCCTGTGCAGGGCTTCCGTGAAGAAGCTTACATACCTGCAATGGCTGCCGGAGTTTGGCAGGAGAGGGGGGAGGAGTGGGCAGCAATGTGAAGAGTCGCCCAATAAGCTTACCTGGGAGCTGGTCTTCTCTCTCTCTCACTCTCTCTGTCTCCGGCCAGCGTGTACTCCTCCTGTAGAGGAAGGACATATTTAGGAGCTGGGTGGTGTGTGCAAGCACAGTAACCCCAGAGACAGGTCCCACGTTGGAGGGTGTTAATAAGGACTTTTGCTCAGTGTAAAAGTACAAAACAACCCCCAGGTGTCAGCAAAAAAACTGACTGAAAGTAAATCACATCCTATCCTCCTGAGGACACAACTAAAACTGACCTAAGCTCCGCCTGCTGGGGGTATAGCCAGCGAGGGAGGAGTCAGTTGTTTTCTTAAGGTTGTGTCCTGCCTCCTAGTGATAGCAGCTATACCCCACTGTCCCTGTGTCCCCCAAGATGACCTTGAGAAAACAAAGTTACGTGTAGGTTTTGCCGCAGGCGACTTCAATTACTGCCGGAGGAGAAGCATTTTTGGAAAGGTCACCCGCAGTAGAACCAATTTAACATGGGTGACAAAAATCTCCTTCTTGGCCATTAACTTAAGGCAGTGACTGACACTTTGTAGGCATAGTCGAGCCAATCTCTTATTGCTTAAGCAGATATTTGCATGCCAGACACAATAAGAGTTTATGCCTGAAACATTGCCTTTGGCAGTTAAGTTTTAAACTTTCAGACAAATACAGGAGTTCTGCAGTTTTCAATTCTTTGGGATTACTGCACCTTGGGAGAGGGTTCAGTATTCACCCAAAGCTGCACAGAGCTTTCCAAGGAGATTGGCATGGAGGGCATTTCCAGTATGTAAAAATGCAGGGTGCAATTAATTTTAAACAGTATTCTACCATCTACACCCCCACTGTTTAGCATACTTCATGTTTCATAATAAAATCCCTGCTTAATTTAGCATCCAATAACACTTTTATGGTGAAGGTGCACTGGTCAGACGGCCTGCTTATCTCTTTATATACACAACTAAATTTCATTGTTAACCAGAACCAGATATACAGAACCAGATATACATAATTTAAAACGTTCTTGGATTCTGGGAAATAATCCACCAAAATATATTACTGGCAAAAATAGTTTAGCCAATACCGTTATTGTGTGTACTCACCGTAAAATTTCTCTCACTTCAGTCGCTTGGGGGACACAGTGAACAGTGGGGTATAGCTGGCACCACTAGGAGGTAGGACACAACATGAAATAACTAGTTCCTCCTTCGCTGGCTATACCCCCAGCAGTAGGCGGAGCCATATCAGTTTGTACCAAAGGCCTAGGTTAGATAACGTATTTCAATAACCGTACCTAACGGCAGGTAACCATGTCAGAAAGATCGAGACGGCCTCCATCCAGGGAGGGAAGCCCTGTGTCCCCAAGTGACTGAAGAGAAAGATTTTACGGTGAGTACACAAAATCTCCTTTTATCCATCATCTGCTTGAGGGACACAGGAAACAATGGAGATGTCCCAAAGCTGTCCCCGATATTAGGGTGGGAATGAGGTCCTATGTAGAAGAGGCCACTGCCGCTTGGAGGACCTTACTTCCGACGGAAGTATAACATGCGTCGTTGCGTGCAAATTCTGCCAAGAAAGGAGATCAGACCAATCGTCCTGGCAGAGGGAAACGTGATTTCTCAGGAACTGTTCCAGTGCTCGACTTACACTCTCTGCTGCTCCATTGGATTTAGGATGGTACGCTGAGGAGAACTGGAGAGCAATACCCAGAGCACTACACAAGGAGCGCCAGAACCTGGATACAAACTGGGAACCTCTGTCTGAAAGAATCTCCGTTGGGAAGCCATGTAGCTGGAAGATGTATTGGATGAAAGAGAGTTCAACTGCTGAGAGAGCTGCCGAAGAGGGACAAAGGGTGTCATTTTACTGAAGCAATCAATAACTACCCATAAAACAGTGTTCCCCACAGAGAGAGTGGCAAATCAAGAATAAAGTCCATGGCTAAGTGAGTTCAAAGACGAGAGGTAATGGAGAGAGGTTGCAATAGACAAAAACTGGATAAAGAGATGTGCAAAATAAATAATGTTCCTGATATAGTTAGTTGACCAAAAATGGAATGCATAAAGGCTCGAGTGAGGGGATGTCTAACATAATAACCAGAACACTACTTCAGTCAGATGAAGTATAAAAGGAGATTTGGTGTACTCACCGTAAAATCTCTCCTCAGTCACTTGGGGGACACAGGGCTTCCCTCCCTGGATGGAGGCCCTATTATGTTAGATATTCAGTCACACCAGACTGTGTAGATTACATTTTTGGCTAACTATATTATAAACATTTTTTTATTTTGCACAGCCTATTTAGCCAGTTTTTATTTTTACATTGAACTGTTACATTAAGAGTCTGTATGAATTTCAAGTTTGTGGTCAGTGTAGATAGTAACGGGTTGAGGTGCACCTTCCAAGAGATGACAAGTCCTCGATAGCAAGTTTCACTGCTAGTAATTTGCCCAATAGGCAAAAGTAGGCAGCACAGGATTAAAGTTAGTCAAAGCAAGAGTCAGAAAATCCAGAGGAGATCAATGGGATATGAATTAAGGAACACCTAGAAAGACCAGTAATTGGAACCTATTTGCCTCTGCTTGAGGATCACTGTCGTGGAGGAGATGTCCTGGTGGTCTTATTTTGTGATGGACAAAACTTTTCCCCTACAAAAGAAGGAACAAGCTTTTGGTTGAGGGAGTAGAGTATTCTTGCTCCCTGTAGCTTGACTGATGATCTTGTCAAGATCAGGGCCGAAAAGATTTCCTTTAAATGGAAGACTTTTTTGATGAAAGCTTTTTTGAAGAGCTTCATCCATAAGGATCTTTGTGCCGCCACTGATAATGCCGATGTTCTACTTATCACTTGTGAAGCGTCACAAATGTAGTCATTTGCCTCCTTGATCTGGGATGCCCATTGGGAGAATTTGTGGCGTGGTGCCCCTGCGAGTTGCTAGCAGGAGAGAATCGGACCAAGTCTGGATAGCCCTACTAACCCAAGCTATGGCTAAAACCGGGCAGATGGAGGTCACAGAGGCAGGAAATAGGGAGCGAAGGAGTCCTTCCAACTTCTTGACCATTTCATCCTTAAATGAAGAGGCATCAGGGACAGGTATACTGGAACATCCACTGAAGGTTGTGGAACATTTGTCCACAAGGTCAGACGAGAAAGGATAGAGTTTCAGGAACCTGTGATTTGCCTCAAAACATCTCTCAGGCTTGTCCCATTCCTGTTGAACTATCTGATCTAGTTGCGAGTGAGATGGAAAAGTTGAAGACCTACTATTGCACTTGAAAAGTGCCTTAAATGTACCCGGGTTGATTGATTCATGGTTCTTGCAGTCTAAGAGTTTCTAAAACTGATATAATCAAGGAATCTACTGCCTGGGAAGAGAATCTTGTGGACTCCTCCCCCTGTAAGTCTGAACTATGAGATATTCCACTTCAGAGAGGTAATGGTCTTCCTCTTGTTCTGCTGGTGGTGGAGATTGGTTTCTAAACATACCTTCCCTCTCCTCATACGAGGAAGAAGGGCTCTGCATTTGGAAACCTTGTATGTTAGGTTGTCTAGTCTGGACAGGAGTTTATCCAAATATAGGGCTAATTTTGGAATACATGTGGCAAGTTGGGCTGCCTCAGAGAGAGACAGAATCTCCTGGTCTAACTGTGCAGTTATGAAACGCGATTCCCGGACGCTCTTTTGACGTAAACGCGTGTGAGTGATACTTCATTGTGCAATGACAGCACGAGACGAAGACGCTGAGGGGAAAAAAAAAAAAAAAGGCGCAAATTCTCCTCTCTCTTGCACCCTGTATGACAGGAGTAGTTGCGCTGCCCGATAGGGTAATCTTTGTCTCGCCGGGCTTGTGGTTTTGTATACCGCAAACCAGCATTGCTCCCCTGTCTTAGGAGAGATGTCTGTCTCTTTCCCAGTTTCTAACCTCTTTCAGTCAGAGGTGAGGGCTGTGTAGGACTGAGGGGGCCAGAGGTGGGGACGCAAATAGCTTTATGCTTGGAGGGAAGGGGGGGGGGGGGAGTATACTCACCTTCCCCAAGTTGTTCTTGTGTCCCTAGTTTGTCTCCCAGAAGCCAACTATTCTCATGAGAGGGGAATGGGGAGTATGATTAGGTTGGTGGTCAAGGCATAGCAGAAATGACCCTGGTGACAGGCACACGCGTTGTAAGATTTCAAGTGTGGGCAGCCTAGTGTAGGTGTCCTGTGCATCTCCCATTGTCAGAAAAAAAACTTTGGTAAATGATCCTATCCTCCTGAGGACACAACAAAAACAGATATGGCTCTGCCTACTGCTGGGGGGTATAGCCAACAGAGGAGGAGTTAGTTTTACCTTCATGTTGTGTCCTATCTCCAAGTGGTGCCAGCTATTCCCCACTGTTCCCCGTGTCCCTCAAGCAGATTATGGAGAAAAGTATAATTTTGTTCCTCACTGAAATAATTATTCTTATAAAGCAATTCTATACTATTCCATAGTATTGTACAATAAATGGATGCATACACTTACACCGATTACAACCATTACAATAGCTAAAGGAGCCCTGCCCGAATAGCATTTACAATCGGATTAAAATCTTTTCTTACTGCAAATAGAATATGCATGCTGTAAAGGTGTACATTTACAACAATGGAAAAGTCTTTTAGAGAATTTTATTGATCACTTGTTATCAGTCTGACACTACTGCTCTCAAAAACACATGTAAAATTGCAGTCAAAGGCACCGGTAAGCCCAGCCACAAGTTCCTGGAGTAAATTTAAATGGCAGACTTACTTTCTTGCACTTTATCAAATGATATGGGAAACGACAGGCTCTGATCTGGTGATTTGTATCATATGGGCACTGCAGAAGCTTCTCTGGATCTTGTGAAGCTAAAAATGTATACAGATTTCATTAACTCGGCTTGATAATCAAAATAAATGCATTTGCCTGAAAAAAAACAAAAAAAAAAACAAAAAAACAGCTGAGCGTACAAGAGTAGATTTTATTTGATGGAATTTTACTTAGGAGGACATTTTCTGTGTATAAAAATGCAGTGAGGCGGATTTACAAACATACAGTAGGTGCAATTAACTCTAAACAGTGTACTACAAGCTAGACAAAGTGAACAGTAGTGGTTGCTACTGGAAACTGCACTTACGCATCTATATTCAGAAATCCGCTCCAGTGAGTTTTATTTGCAACGGCTTAAATACCGCTGAAAATGTATACACACACTATGTATATGGTATCTGTACACCACTGTTTAATCTTTATAACCTGTATATCACTCTTTACCACAAAACGCATCAAGAGTTCGTTTGTTGTGTGCTCCATTCATGCTTTTAACATTTTCCAAATAAAGCGATGGTTTCAACACCGCTGGTGCTCCGTGATTGAGGATTTTCTTGCTGGAATATACACACTTTGGGAGAGGATACACATAGCAGCACAGTGGTGTCTCCTTCAAGGATCAGTGAGTGCTCTCTGCTCGTTAACTTTACTCTTTTGTAGGCCTGACTTATTGTAAAAGGGGTTTTTTTCCCCCAGGGGTTAGTTACATATTTTGGTACCATATGAACGAAAAGTTTGCCGGATTTTATTTTCAGGAATTTATTTTCTGTAATGAATATGTATTTGATGACTTGTATGTTGAAGGGGTGGTCGTGACACATTTTGCCAAAAAGCTACTGAAACAGAATTATAAAAATGAAATATGCTGTAAGCCTTTGAATTCACTGTTACGTCTGCTATTAATGTACCATGTTTTTGGGCTTTCAGTCCTAAACCTATGCTTTGTGTTTAAGGATTTTGGAATTCCTTGTGACTTGAATGGCACTCACTTAAAGAGTTAATAC
Organism: Xenopus petersii; assembly: GCA_038501925.1. NCBI lineage: Eukaryota > Metazoa > Chordata > Amphibia > Anura > Pipidae > Xenopus > Xenopus petersii. The sequence goes on from CM076674.1 coordinate 40,868,105, forward strand.
TGTTTGTTTGTTTTTTAACAGAACACATCCTCTTTAGCAAAGGCTTTTCATGAAAAAAACAAATTTATTCTTATATAAACTTGTTTGCTAAAGTCTGCTCCTTTTCCTGCTTCATGCCCATCTTTATCATGGGGTGCTGGTCTTCAACCCTTCATCTGTCCCAGGGGGATGTCTGGTTCCCCTATTATGTGACCCACAATGACTAGCAGTCTTATGAATGCCTAGAGGAAAAACAGATGTTAATGCGTCAAATTTTTTATAATTTTAGCTTATTTCATACCATAAAATCTGGTTTCCACCTCAACATTCCTTGTTGGGTTTGGCAGCATAGTATTCCAGTTTGTCCTCTTTTTAGGTACCGGTAAGTGTGGTTCAGCTGGCTTCTCTACAGGCATGCTCTAAAATTCAGCAAAAGTATACACACTTTATGCAATAAATAGATTTTTGTACTTACCGTTAAATCCTTTTCTCTTGTCCTACATTGGGGGACACAGGCACCATGGGGATGAAGATCCTGTTGCTTGGAGAAAGGACACTAAAAGGTTAAAGTGGCTCCTCCTCCTCCTGCTCTGGGCTTCATCCCCGCCTACCTCCTCAATCCTCAGTTTTCTGACCGAAGAAGAGATGACGAGCCCTACCAATTGCCCATGTGAAGTGAAGGAGCACCTCCCCAATGCAAGCTAAGCACGGTATGAACCACCTGCTGTTTGAACTTGTTGGTAATTGAACAATAAAAATGATACCACAAAAATGATATAAGATATTACCTGATCAACATTAACTTGAACTAATACAGGGAGGGAAGGCCTGTGTCCCCCAATGTAGGACAAGAGAAAAGGATTTAACGGTAAGTACAAAAATCTATTTTTCTCTTGCCTAGATTGGGGGACACAGGCACCATGGGGACGTCCCAAAGCTACCCATGAGGGCGGGACTTTTTACCCCTAGTATTCAGGGAATAACCACCTGCAACACTTTCCTGCCGAAGCTCGCTTCGGCTGAGGCGAATGTATGCACCTTGTAGAATTTGGAAAAGGTGTGTGTGGATGACCACACTGCAGCCCTACAGACCTGTTCTGCTGAAGCCTGGAGGCGAACCACCCAAGAAGTGCTGAGTGAAGAAGTAGGATGAGCTGAACCCGGAAGGGTGTGGCCTTACCTCGTACCTCATAGGCCTTCAAGATTGTTGACCTAATCCATCTTGCATTGGTGGCCTTAGATGCCTTAAGGCTTTTCCGTGGTCCTTCTGGTAAGACAAAGAGGTTGTCTAGCTTCCTTCTACTCTTGGTAGCCCTGGTGTATGTTCTGAGAGAACGATCCACATCTACGTAAGTAACTGTTCCAAATTTGTCTTTTGTTCGGGACAAAATGAAGGAACCACCAGGTCCTGGTTAAGATGGAACGCCTTAGGAAGAAATCCAGGGTAGGTCTCAACACCGCCTTGTGGACGACAGGATAGAGTTGCTAGTTCTGAAACTAGTCTAGCCAAAGTGATGGCTAATAGAAAACTACCTTAAGAGTCAGCGGAGGTAATGGAATTTATCCAATGGCTCGAACGGTTGCTCCTGCAATACAGAAGGTACCATAGTGAGATCCCCGGGAGGGATTGTATGACGGTATGGAGGTATCATCCTCAATGCTCCCTGTAGGAAGGTCTTGATGTTGGGCAGCATTGCAAGCTGCTACTGAAAAAGGATAGATAAGGCTGATACCTGAACATTCAGAGAGCTGAGTGCCAGCCCTTATTTCTAAACCCTCCTGAAGGAATAACAATAGGCTACGTTCGTCCTAGGACTGTGGGTCTTTGGCTTTAGATTTACACCAGGATATGAATGTCCTCCATACCCTGTGGTAGATGCGTGCGGAGACGGGCTTTCTGGCCCTTAGTAAGGTCGGTATGGCCTTTTTTGGAACTCCTGGCTAGGATTATGGCTTCAAGTGTCATGCCGTTAAGCCAATCATGGTGAACTCGGGTGGAGGATCAGTCCCTGAGATAACAGATCCATTCTGTCCGGAAGGTGGAAAGGTGCGTCCACTGATGAACTTATGAGCTCTTCGAACCAAGTGTGGTGCGGCCAGTAGGGTGCCACTAGAACTGTTTCTACCCTTCTTGATTACCCTTGGCAGAAGTGCCAGTGGTGGGAAGACATATGCTAGGTGAAACTGCCACGGAACCACCAGTGTTTCCAATGCTAGGGCCAGAGGGTCATTGCTTCTTGTGAAGAACCTCGTAAGCTTGTTGTTGTACCTGGATGCCATTAAGTCCACTTCCAGAGTGCCCCACCTTGCCAGAATCAGTTGAAAAAACCTCTGGGTGTAGGCTCCACTCTCCCTGATGTAAGGTCTCTCGGCTGAGAAAATCTGCTATCCAGTTGTCCACTCCAGGGATATGAACTGCGGAGATAGCTGGTACCGTGTTTTACACCCACAGAAGAATTTGCTGTGCCTCTGCGAGGGCAGCTTGACTCCTTGTGCCTCCTTGGTGGTTGATGTAAGCCAACGCTGTCACATTGCCTGACTGTATTCTTACAGGTAGATCTTGAAGTCTGCCTGACCATTGGAGCAATGACAGGTAGATTGCTCTTAATTCCAGGATGTTGATGGGGAGTAGTTCTTTCTGTGACCAACGTCCCTGTACGGTTAGGTCTCCCAATACTTCTCCCCAACCTTGTAGACTGGCATGTGTTGCGATGACTGTCCACTGGTGATTGGGGAAGGGTTTTCCTGACGGAAGTGTTGTTGGTCAAAGCCACCAAGTGATAGAGGTTCAAACTAGTTCTGATAGGGGAATCCTGCAGTTTAGGTTCGCTCAGTTCCTCCTCTGGTGTTGGAGTAAGGCTCTGTAAGGCTCTGGTGTGGAGCTGCTCATATGGAATCGGAGGATGACACCATAGTCCCTAGCACTCTCATGGCAACCTTAAGGGTACCTGATCCGTTTTCTGCAGAGCTGACAGGAGCCCCCGCATTGAGGTGGTCTTGGATTGGGGAAGGAAGGCTCTTCCCAATGAAGAATTTAGATCAAGCCATAAATATTCTGTACTCTGAGAAGGTATGAATTGAGATTTTTGGAAGTTTATCTGCCAGCCTAACAGCATTAGTGTCTGGAGATGAGTTGTGGCCAGTGCCATGGAACGGGCCTTAACCAGTTGGTCGTCCAGGTATGGTATGACACTCACTCCCTGCAGTCGCAGGTCCTCTAGAGCCGCAGCCATGACCTTTGTGAAGAGCCTTTGCGCGGAGGATAGTCTGAAGGGGAGTGCCAGGGATTGCCAATGATCTCCTGCCACTGAAAAGTGAAGGAACCAGTGGTGGTTGGGATGTATGGGGACATGCAGGTATGCATCTTTGATGTTGATCACCACCCTGAAATCCTCTATGTCCAGGGACATTAGGACTGACTGGATGGATTCCATCTTGAAGTGGTGCTTCTTTACATGGTCGTTTAGTGCCTTTAGGTCTAGCACCAGGTGAAAAGATCCATCCTTTTTGGGTACTATAAACAGGTTTAAGTAGAAACCGAAGCCCCTTTTACCTTTGAGGGACCGCCATTACTACCGCGGAGGCAGTCAGGGCGTGTGGAACCCCTTGGCCCGCTGAGTGCCTGGGTTCTGTGGTAGGGAGCCTTGAGATGGAAAATCCCCTCGGAGGTAGCCGAGCAAATTCTATGAGATAGAAATGATCTGTAGGACCCAGGGGTCCAGTACTCTATGCTGTCACACCTCCTGAAAGTGACTTAAGCGTCCGCCAAAGGGTTTAGCTTTCAGGGGTGGGCACCTCCTCATGCGGAGGCTGTTTTGTCCTGTGCAGGCTTAGGTGCTGCTCTGCTTCCTGACCAAGAAGTGCTCTGCCTTAACTGGAATCTGGGGCGGGTCGGAGCTTGTTGCTTTTCATGTTGGGACCTCTGGCGAAAGGGACGGAAAAAAATAAATAAATAAATCGTTGCCTTTTGAAGGTAGGCCTCTTGGGTCTGTTTTGCAGAAGTAAAGTGCTCTTGCCTCCTGTAGCTTGAGAATTTACCGTCTCTGTTCAGCACCAAAAAGTTGTTTTCCGAGAATGGGAGACCAAGCAGAGACCACTTCAAGGTAAGATCTGTTGACCAGTTTTTTAGCCAAAGGAAACGTCTGGCTGCAATGGATTATGCCTAAGCCCTTGTGACGAGCTTAGCCGCGTCCAGGACTGCTACGCAAATTTATATATATTTGTGTCTGCTATCGGAGCTAGAAAGAGGTCTGTGGAGGGGTCTTCTGAGCCATGAGTTGGGCCATCTGTTTCACCCAAACTTCCATTGACCTGGATACCCATGGGGTGGCAATAATAGGTAGGAGAGTTCCGCCTACTGCTGTAAAAATCGACTTGCAGAAACCCTCAAGACGTTTGTCGATAGGATTGTTAAAGGAAGCCGCATCGGCTACTGGAATGGGGGTGGTCTTTGACAATTTAGAGACCGGTGGGTCCACTGCTGGGGGTGAAGACCAAGGTCTGTAAAGTAAAAGGATAAGTTTGAGTAAAGCGATGGAAAATTGGACTCTATGGTCGGGCGTTTTCCATTGTGCTTTAACAATGTCACATAGCTTTTCATAGGCTGGAAAGACACAAGAAGACTTCTTTTGCCTCTTGAAAATGTTTTTGGTTCGCTCTGCTAAAGGTGGGGTGTGCCTGAATCAGGCTCTCGACCTCTCATTGTGATCTAGGGGGTATCCTGACCCTATTCATCTGCGGATAGGATCTGTCCCTCTTCCCAATGCCTCTTCCTGTTCATCAGGCAAAACAGACGGGGAAAGGGGAGGTCGCTTTGTGGCCGACTGCTGAGTGACCGGTCTGTGAGGCTGTGTAGATAGGTGCTGTAGGACCTTATCTAGAGTCTCTGGAATTCTGGCTAGGTTTTGTAGACCCGCTAGAGATAGAGCGCACACCAATTCAGAATCCAAGCTCGTTTGATTAGCCGTAGCTGTCGCAGAGCTGGCTGGTAGGGCTGTGTGGGATTGTAATTGTGCAGTGACTGCTGCAGTCTTACAGGCTTCACATATTGGCTCAGCCAAAACACTAGCACATTTAGGTCTGCAAGTTGTCATGCCAAACACTAAATTGCATTGGTGGTACATGCAGTTGCCTGCTTGGGAAGGGACTGGTCATCTGCCCTGCCCGTCATGGCTATACTATGTAGTGCCACCCAGTAAGTAAAGATATTGGGGAATATTAGGAGAGTCCAGAGGAGTGAACCAATTCTCCCTTAGAGTGCGATCTGTGAAGACAGAGGGAAGTAGTGAAAAACCCCACAGTAGGTCCCATAGAGAGAGGGAAGCGTTAATCCCCTAGAGAAAGAGTAAGGGAAGCATAACTACCTATTCACCAAGGTAGGAAGGAATGGTGCCTTGTTCTTCTCTGTGAGAGACAGTGAGGCAGGAAACGCTCAGTACTGGAGAGAGATGCGGATCCAAAATGGCTGCCAGAGAGGTTTCCCGGGCTTTGGTATAGTACCTTAGTAAGATGGCGCCCGTGAGGCGCGTGTGCAGCGACTCGTGCACAATGAAATAGATGCAGCGCCAGATGGTGGCGCGAAAGGTCGCTGGGAATGGCACTGAGTTACCAATGCGGGGACTACTTTTAGTGCTGTTGTCCCATTATGATCTACATCTATAAAAGCATTGTTAGCATTCTGTTCCATAGAAAATATTACTTAATATTGATTCATGAGAAAATGTATATTGTTATGTTTAGCATCCATTTTTTTTTTTTTTTGTAACCTTAACATAAATATCTGATAAAAAGCATGAAACAGGAGGGTGATTTAGACAAACTGTGTGTTGACAGTGTCTTGAGATCTACTGATGACCAGCTAAAGGTCTACTGGTAGATCCCAATCTACCTTTTGGATATCCCTGGCCTAGGGAAATCTTTGTCAGAGAATAGCAGTGAAAGTGAAACTAAATGCCTAGGAAAATCTCTGTGAGAGAATAGCAGTGAAAGTGAAACTAAATGCCTTTCTGCAGAGCTGACAGGCAGCATGTAATGGGGGGAGGGAGGAGGGAATTGACTTACCTCCTTGTGCCAGTCAGGAATGCTCAATAAAAGACATACCCTCTGTTGTGGCTACTGGTGCAGCCTCCGGAGAGCGGGAACCAGTGCCCAGGGTAGTGTGGGGGGGAGCTCCCCAGCCTGCAGCCTCCGTAGAGCGGGAAGGCTATAGAGCATCTTCAGATCAGAAGTCCTTGGCTGGAGGGGTTCTGGAAGAGAAACACTGACCCCTAGTAGTGGCATGATACTGAATAAATCTGTACCATTGCTCCCAGCCACGAAGTGTCCATCCTCCTTCTGAGGACACTAAAGAAAACTGAGGATTGAGGAGGTAGGCGGGGATGAAGCCCAGAGCAGGAGGAGCCACTTTAACCTTTTAGTGTCCTTTCTCCAAGCAACAGGATCTTCATCCCCATGGTGCCTGTGTCCCCAATCTAGGCAAGAGAAACATACATTTTTATTCAATACACGACCACAATTTGATTTCCATAAACATCACCTCCCTCCATCCAATACACATACAGATGTCGGATTTATTATCTGGAAATCCAGAATACTCCAAAAAACAAGCAATGCCACTGTACACAATTAATTACTCTTCTATGAAGGTGAGAGAGCATCTAAAGTTATGGCAATGTTTATAATGTAAGGAACGGAAAACTCGACCAAAGCTTCATCTGAATTTTGATGCATTCCAGTGTTAACTGGCTTAGTTTTATTCTGTGTTCAGAATTTGTGCCTGCTTCCATAAGTTCAGGCCCACGGGGTAGAATGCTCTTATTTTCCTGCACGGTTTCTATGGTTAGAGACCCACTGGCCAGAATTATATCAACGCACTGCATAACAATGCAAGTAACATAATATTTCAAATAAATAAAGTGTTTTCCTTTACAAATTGCTTTTTTACCCCCAGTATTTTCTACATATTCTAAATCAGAGAGTTAATACACAAGATATAATTGTGATGGGAAATAATCATGTATGGAGTTATACATTTTATTGCATGTCACTTTCCTTCACTAAAAGCATGGTATTCCTATGCACTTCTATACTTTTTTCAGCAGAGGGTGCTTGTGTCATGTCAGTAAAACCTTGCACACTTGCAGTTCAATGCTTAATAATGGATTTATACACACAGCACTCACAGCTAATATTATTATTATTAGTCCATATTCACATTTATACACACCCACATATTACATATGCTATAAGGCAGCAAAGATCTTCAATACATGAAAGAACACTTCTTCATTAACGCTTTGTTAAAAGCAATACCTGGCATGTTGTCATGTGCATCCTAAGTTCTGTGCCACGAACTTTATGTTCAGAATTGAAAGGGCACCAAACATAGTCCATGACTGCAGATTGCTAACTTAAAAGAAAAAAACACATTATAGTATATAGTCATATTAACATAAAAAAAAAAAACTCATAGCACTTGCAGATCTATACTATTCAAAATGGGAGCTTTCTGTAAAAACAAGTCTATGGTTATCCCTTTCAGACAATTTACATATAAAGAACAAAAACCAAGCCACATTTAATGTTGTCCCTTTTCTACATCATATACTGTAGTGCAGCTTTACCCAGTTAAAAAAAAAAAAAAAAAAAGAATTCCAAAGTACAGGAAGGCCATCTCCCATATATTCCATTTAAAGCAAATGAGTCTAATCTATTAAAATCATTTCCTTTTTCTATTTAATAATAAAACAGTACCTTGTACTCGGATCGTATTGGGTTTATTTAGGGTTTAGTTTATTTTCAGCAGACTTAAAATATGGGAATCAAAAACACAGCTTATCTGGAAAACCCCGGGTCCCAAACATTCTGGAAAATAGATCCTATACCTGTATTGATAAACCAAAGGTTCCCAGAGAGCTTATGTATAAAGCACTGCTGCCATTGCAGTCAAGAAAAGAGCGATGTAGTGGCTGCCCAAAGTGGAGTAGTTCATTAGGGCACCTGTTGGGTAAAAATGTTACCTCCAACCAAAGGAGAGGGCTACTAGAGCCCTTTAAAGGTACTGTACCGGCAGCCAAAGCCACATCTTGCACTTCTACATCTGCCCCCACACTGTGCAACTGCACCTACTGACATAGGAGGAAGTGACACCATCCTGACAGAGCGAAATTGCTTATTTTGAAACAAAAACAGAAGCAATCACTTATGTCTGGATTTACTGAACTTGCATTTATAAATTACACCTATCTGTGGAGCAAAAAAACAAGACAGACTCCCAATAAGAGCAGCAGTATGCTAGAAGTACAACAAGCAGCTGCTATATGGTAATTTACAACGCTCCACTCTTCTATAAGTGTAAAAGTTTCTATTGTCAGATATCAGAAGTTGTAGTTCAGATTCTAGAACAGCCAAATATGCGCCTCTAATCTTGGTTCTCATCTCCTGCTCAACCTGATCCCTACCTTTACCATTATGCCTGCACATCATGCCTGTCCTTAAGTATTTAAATCACAGTCCTTTTCTCCTTAAAGGAGAAGGAAAGTCTTCTTCCACTTGGGGGTGCCAAATGTTAGGCACCCCCAAGTGGTTGTATTTACTTACCTGAAACCCCAGGCTGGTGCTCATATCAGCAGAAAACTGCACCTTCCATTGAGCAATCCTCTTCCTGCTTTTTTTTTTCTTAAAATTTTACGCATGTGCAGTAAAACAAAATAGCTGACTTTTTAGCTAATGTTTTGCTTTTCGCTCTACTGCGCATGCGCAAGAAAAAAGAAGCTGGAAGAGGATCGCTTTGTGGTGCTCGCTGGAAGAACCCCGGGTCGGTGCAGTTTTCTGCTGAAAGGAGCACCAGCCCGGGGGTTTCAGGTCAGTAAATACAATCACTTGGGGGTGCCTAACATGTGGAAGATTTCCTTCTCCTTTAAAGGACACCTATTGGGTAAAAATATTATCCCCAACCAACCAAAGGTGCGGACTAATAGAGCCCACACTCCGGTTGGGGGTAACAGTAATTTTTTTTTTTTTTATTTTTTTTAAAACTGTCCCCCCCCCCATGCCAGAGCTAGGCAACCTACACTGGGCGGGAGCTCCCGGTATAAGCAGCCATGTTTGGGTACACGCATGCGCATAATGAGCAATTGCTGCGAGTTGCTCATTATGCAAAGGAGTCAGAAGCACATTATGCACACACGCTATGTATGACATGGCTGCTCGAAAAAGGAGCCTTCTCCCAGTGTGAGTTTCTTAGTGCTGGCGGGGGGCAATTAAAAAAAATAAAACTATTAGCTGGCACCTTTGGTTATGGGTATAATATTTTTGCCCAACAGGTGCCCTTTAAGGGTATTGGTTTAATTTACATAGCCAGTATTAAATGAGAAGGAAAGTCTTCCACTTGGGGGTTCCAAATGTTAGGCACCCCAAGTGATACTATTTACTTACTTGAAACCCCAGGCCGGTGTTCTCATCAGCAGAAAACTACACCAGCCCGGGGTTCTTCCAGTGAGCAAAACGAAGGGACCATCTTCCGGGTTCTTCTTGCAGCTGCGCATGCACAGTAGAGCGAAAAGCCAAACTTTAACTAAAAAGTCTGCTACTTTGTTATACTGCACATGCGTCTGCCTCTGTAAATTTGAAGGAAGAAGAAGCTGGAAGAGGGTTTCTCTGGAAAAAACCTTCCCGGGTCTAATCACCATCGTGGTGCTCGCTGGAATTACCCAGGGCTGGTGCAGTTTTCTGCTGATAGGAGCACCGGCCCGGAGTTTCAGGTAAGTAATTATATTCACTTGAGGTTGCCTAACATTTGGCACCCACAAGTGGAAGAAGACTTTCTTTTTCCTTTTAACCATATGCATCACAGTGACCCAAAATTGCCTTTTGTCAATTCCTGTGCTGATGGGACACTCCAGCATTCCCACTCAATATGTGACCCTTTACATACACAGGTCACCGCACTGGCCAAGCACCTGCAAACTTGGCAAGACATTGAAATAATGGATTTCGGCACAAACAATATCAAACAGACTTTGGCATAAATCCTGTAGAGACAGTATTTCTGGTAATTTCAAAAAAGAGTGAGCTCTAATACATCTTCTAGGCAAAAAGCCTATTAGGCCTAAGCATCAATCAACATTAGACACATGTATGAAGAGAGACCATTGCTGAGGGCGGTAGTAAAGATTAACAATTATTACAGACAGGGTACAGAAATTTTTAATTGATGGTATTCTGAAAATTTCTTATTTCCGTACGATGAAGCTTATACAAAATTTTCAATTGTTATAGTTCCCCTTTAAAGAAGGAAACTCCCCTGTGTTGCCCCCCCCCCCGGGCAAATGGGCCTAACCTGTTACCCCTCTGAGCAGGTCGTGTCCACGGAGTTCACAGGCGCCATCTTCTCCCGAGCGGTCTTCTTCCTGCTTTGACCAGCGTTTTTTGGTGCATGCGCAGTAGGAGCATTTACCGAAACAGATCTACTGAGCATGCCCCGAAAGTCACAAAGTTTTCCGATTTCATGTGACTTCCGGTGTATGCGCAGTAGAACCGTACCGGTAAATGCTCCTACTGTGCATGCGCCAAAAACCGCCGGTCAAAGCAGGAAGAAGACCGCTCTGGAGAAGATGGCGTCTGTGATCTCCGTGGACAGGACCTGCACAGAGGGGTAACAAGTTAGGGGCATTTTCCAGGGGGGACAAGTAGGCCAGGGGGGAGGGATTTTTGCGCCTAGGGGGGTTTCCTTCTCCTTTAAAGAACAAAACTCTTTGGGCCTGGAGTATTTTTGTGCAGAGTGCCGCCATCTTGTATCAGACTTCAAGGTATCCTTAGAGCCAATCCTACCCAGCACATGTCCAATATAGTAAATCATCAATCAAGTTTTATATTAAGCGCCCATGTTAAATGGGGCTGCACTCTCTGCATAAAGTTACCGGAGGAACGTGTTTTTTCCCTTAGGGAGTGCTGCTGGCCTGAGGCTAATGATTCCAGCCACTGAACCAATACATGGTCTTCCCCACTCACTTTAAGTCTCTCCATCGTTTACAACAAATGCAAAGTTTGTTCAGCACAAGCCCCGGATAGTGCGCAACAAGCCCCTCATAAATAATGACACACAATGAGCGCAGAACATTACATGAACCTTTTGTACACAAACACCCATGTGGCGCACCTTCCTAAATAACCCGCGAAATTATTTCCAAAAGTTGCTAAGTACCCCCCAAATATCTCCCTGAACATTGTCAAGTGCCGCTCCCTCTGCGCCTCGCACCTCTATATCGCGTCACACAAACACCTGCTGCTGCTGCCACTGTCGCACCGACTCCAACGCGCAGTTCTTTATTGAGCCCAACCCTTTTTCTCGGCTTTTCTTTAATACAGCACCTCCCTCAAAAGCCAATTGTCAGATGCCCCATCCCCTCAGATCTTTTCTTCTCTGCAGCCCGACGTGCTCGCTCCTCCCTTGCCACACTCCCTGCAGCCGGATCAAACTACTTGGTCTGTGACAAGGAGAGCATTAGCAGCAGCTGTGGAGCTGATTGGCCAGCACTGATACTGCCCGCCCCCTTCAGTTCCCTGCTTTCAGCGCGGGAAAAAATAACAAGAAAGGAGCTGCTTATTAACCCTTAAACACTGCAGCCTGCTCACCTCCCTCTCACCCACACTGTCAGTGGCTCTGCTTTTCTGTTTTTCAAAGTTGTCTGTGCAGCTACTGGTCCACTTTCCAGTCAAAGCCAGAGAGCTGTGAAGGCAGTAAATCATGTAAAATAACTGTGCCATCCTGCTATGAGTTCTATAGTTAATTTATACATGAACTTGCCACTTTGCCATCTTTATGTGAGCTCTGGGGGTATTTATACATGAACTTACCACTTTGCCATCCTTTATATTTAATAAAAAGTGCCAAATTGGAATGATCCATTTGATGGTAGTGTCAGTAACAGAATGAAGATGCTATATGTATGAAATTTGTACTACTTTATATATTATATGAAAGCTTTGTGGATTCTAAAACCAAAATATTGGTACAAGTAATTTGCCTCCTTGCCCCCCTTGGAAAACTTTCTGCAGACACCCATGCTTGGTTACCTATCACCCTGCCCTTAATGTTCTCGCCTGTGGTATTAGCGCTTTGGTGCAACTTATGACCTTGTAACGCTGCATGCGACTTTATTGTCAGCGCAAGATTTTTCATCTCGAGACATTGTGTTCATTGATAAAGAATACGCGTTTCTGACTATTACAATATTCTGTGTGGGCAATTTCTTGCCGCCAACGAGGTGTGAATTTGTAGTAACCATAATTAATATGGGTGTCAGAAATGGGACTACCACCTCATATATTTAGTGTATACAGTATGGAGATCAAGCCGGTCTGGACTGGGATTCAAAAAAGGCCCTGGCATTCCAAGTAGGCCCAAACAGCCCCCTCCAGCCCACTTAATAGTCACTTTCTACAGCATCTTACAGCAGCCCATCTGGTTGCCAGACCGGGCCTGAAGCCTGCCTTACTCCAACTCTTGGTCAACTGCTACTCTCTGGGGCTTGTTGTTAGTATAGTATATGATCAGGACTCTATAGGGTTGCCACCAGGCCGGTAGTTTCCCGGCCTGGCTGGTAAAAATGATGGTTGATCCCAATGGTATTAATAGGTAAAAAAGATAAATATAGAGGAAGGCCGATATTTTTTCCAGAAAAGGTGGAAACTCTAAGACTGGACTGGGATTCCTAATAGGCTCTGGAATTCCTAGTACATAGAGGTCCAAACAGCCCCCACCAGTCCACTTAATTGTCACTTTCTGTGGCATCTTACAGCAGCCCCTCTGGCATTTGCTTTAACCCACAGATTGCCAGTCTAGGCCTGTATATGATGTAACAATGCTGCTGGGAGTTTAAGTTTAGCAAAAGGTCTAGATCAGTCACCACAGGTTGAAAACGCTTTATTTATAGTCTCAAACTGATCCCACTAAAATGTTAAGTTACGAGTTTGCGCTGCAGATAGGGTTGCCATCTGACCGATATTTTACTGGCCTAGCCGGTAAAAATTATGGCTGATCCCAATGTTATTAAAGGCTCTTACTCACTGGCGTTCTGACCTGCGCTCCCCTGCGTTCCGTTTTTTGGCGTTCAGCCGCAGGGGAGCGCAGGAATAGACACATGTCATTATTTCAAATGGGGCTGTATTCACTCAGATGCGTGTAGGCGCCAAACGCAGGTTGAGACGCAACATGCTGCATTTTTCCTGCGTTCGGCACCTACATGCGTCTGAGTGAGTACAGCCCCATTTGAAATAATGACATGTGTCTATTCCTGTGCTCCCCTGCGGCTGAACGCCAAAAAACGGAACGCAGGGGAGCGCAGGTCAGAACGCCAGTGAGTAAGAGCCCTAAAGCTCTATGGCAATTCGGCACCTACACGCGCCTGTGTGAGTACAGGCCCATTGAAAAAAGCTAAATGCGTCCATTCCTGCGCTCCCCTGCGGTTGAACGCAGAAAACAGAACACAGGGGAGCACAGCTCCAACTGCTCATCAGTAAGAGCCCTATGGGTTAAATAGGAGGGGGATGAGCTTACACTTAGCTTAGAATTCACAGGGTACTTATGTTTTATAGGCAACAGGTGTTTTAGGCCTGCATTTTCACCATCTCATTGGTAAATTACACACACAGCAATGGAGGGGGGTATTTACGCTCACAAACTTGTACACATTCCCACCAATATTCTGATAAAATACCGGCTTAATTGGCAAAGAGGACACCAGCGTCGGTTAAAGGGGTAATTCTTTAAATTTCCTTTTTAGCGTGATATAGACAGACTTTTTTGATGCAAAAGGGATCCCATTAATTTCTTTCAAATCAAAATAATTTCTTCCAATCTGGATTTTAGCAGTTTTGCTCCAAGAGCACACACACACACACTCACATTTGAGTGAAGTAGATTTTGAATAAAAAAAAAAAAAACACTTGCATAAAAAAAAACCAACCCATCAACATGCATTTAATAGACAGGAGGAGCTCTAATGCAATATGGACACCCTAAATTAAAGGGGTGGATCACCTTTAAAGGAGAACTAAACCCTAAAAATTAATATGGCTAAAAATGCCATATTTTATATAATGAACTTGTTGCACCAGCCTAAAGTTTCCGCTTCTCAATAGCAGCAATGATTCAGGACTTCAACCTTGTCACAGGGGGGTCACCATCTTGCGACACTCACATGCTCAGTGGGCTCTGAGCAGCTAATGAGAAGCTAAGTTTAGGGGTTGTTACAAATTATCAAGCAGAAAATAAGGTTGGCCTGTAATACAAGATGCTACAGGAATGATTATTAAATTCTGATGCGAATTTCACTGGTTTCTGTGCGTTCATGTAGTAATTAACTGTATTAATAACCAGCCTTATATTGTGACAATTATGAAAATTTAGTAAAAAGATAAAATAAAATTTTCTAAATATAATCCATTAAACATTCTGCATCCTTTCTGAAATAATCAAGTTGATCTGTCAATGAAAATCTGACACCCAACTCTTTGATGAAGACAGAATGAAGAGAAACAGATGCAGAGGGACAGTGAAGATAAAATTTCAGAAACAGTACAGAATTTTTAATCGATTGTATAATTTTTGTGATAGTTCCTCTTTATGAAATAATTCCAAATCCTATTTTATGATGTCAAGCAAAATAAACTACTTAAAAAAAATCTTTAAATCTTGTTTCTTCAAGTCATGGAATTCACAATCACAGGAAGTAGACATGTCATGTGTTTGGTTATATACGTGCATGTGATCTCATCCTGCCTTAAGACACCGGTATATGATCTCTTATCCGGAAACCCGATATCCAGAAAGCTCCTAATTACGGAATGTCATTTTATTCAAATAATCCAGATTTTTAAAAATGATTTCCTTTTTCTCTGTAATAACAAAACAGTAGCTTGTACTTGATCCCAACCAAGATATAATTAATCCTTATTTAAAGCAAAACCAGCCTACTGAGTTTATTTAATGTTTAAATTAATTTCTAGTAGACTTAAAGGCATGAAGACCCAAATTACAGAAAGACCAGTTATCTGGAAATCCCTAGGTCGAGAGCATTCTGGATAACAGGTTCCATACCTGTATTTTTTTTACGGTTTGGTCATGCTTTCAAGGAATTAAAACCCAAGAGTCTTGCCAGTTAGATTTTTATCAAAATCAGTAGTAGCAGCAGCACAGTTTTATCCAACTGTACACTTACGGCCCATGGTATTTGCTACCATAATTTTCAACTAGTGTGAAGTGGTGTACTTATAGGAAGCAGACCTGTAGGAGGGCCTGAGGGACCCCGGGGTCAGCTTCCTCTATATCAGGGGTGTCCAAACTTTTGGCTCGCAGGGCCACATTGGAAAAAGAAAAATTGTCTGGGGCCACACATGAAATACACAAACATGTTTGGTTTGTAAAAGTAAAGGAAATGCACACAAAAGAACTACAATGCCAGTCGGATAACCAGATGGAGCTATACACTGAAATATGGGACACCTGGATATTAAATAGACTTATTATTACTAACTGGGCAATGGGCAGAGTCCCCCCTCTTCCTATATCTTTTGCGACATAACGTTTCCTCGGGAACCAAGCTGGGCCGCATTCATATGCATCCTGGGCCGCATGTGGCCCTCGGGCCGCAGTTTGGACACCCCTGCTCTATATAGTTGAATTTACTCACTAAAAATTACTAGTATAGGGCAGAACAGATAATGTATGCATAAGGTTCAGGTAAAAAGAAGTATGTTCAGATAGACTCAGCAGAGTGAAAGCCATGTTAGATAAACTAATTGCCGGAGGATGTACCAATATGTATTCAGCTGGACTATAAAAATAAATTATATCTTGCACTACAGGAAAGAACTCCAGGCCACACCACTAATAAATATATTGAATCGATTATATTTATTGGTTAACAAATAACATTCAAGTAAATTAGTATTATATTTGTGATAAAAAGCTTAATATGTAAAAATGAAGGCGGTTAAAAATTTTGTACAAAAATACTAAATGGCAACTTCACAACAACAAATTTTAAAAATCCAGGAGTCGGACAAGTCAGGAACAGGTTCAGATTAAAGTCCTAAAAAAAATAAAAAAAAAATCTTTATTTCTTATTACTGCTCATTGATCAATGCTTATGCTAACAGATGGGCTATAAATATTGTGTGTTTGGGAGAGACCGACCAAATTAGGGTTGTCACCTGGCCGGTGTTTTACTGGCCTGACCGGTAAAAAGGATACTTGACCCCAATGTTAAAGTAGAAGGAAAGCTACGGAGGCATTTTATTGCCAATAGATCAGCTGCAATAGTTAAGCTAGAATGCTATATTTATTATGTAGACTGTTTTACCATACCTGAGTAAAAAGCGCTCTGTTTAGGATAGCAGCTGCAGTATCAGCTTGGTGTGACATAATTTCCTGCCTGAGTCTCTCCCTGTTCACTTATAGCTCTGGGCTCAGATTACAAGGGAGAGGGGGGGGGGGGGGAGAATGAGGCTTGCTTAGTTTTTACCTTTCCTTCTCCTTTAATAGAGAAAAAAATCTAAATATACAGGAAGGCTGTTTTTTTTTTTTTTATC
The DNA here is from genome assembly GCA_038501925.1 of Xenopus petersii. Classification (NCBI taxonomy): domain Eukaryota; kingdom Metazoa; phylum Chordata; class Amphibia; order Anura; family Pipidae; genus Xenopus; species Xenopus petersii. The sequence continues at coordinate 40,884,677 of CM076674.1, forward strand.
TTCAACCCTACAAGGTGGCAACCCTACTGACCATACCAGATAGTACAGTAACTACTCATTACATTCATTTAGAAGCAGGGACACCATCAATCCCTTGGTGCTGGTCAGACACGCTAGAATAAGAAATATGTAGGAAGAACTAAGAAGGAAGTGAAGATATCAGTTAGGGATGCACCGAATCCAGGATTCGGCCTTTTTCAGCAAGATTCGGCCGAATCCTTCTGCCCAGCCGAACCGAATCCAAATCCTAACCTGAGAGGGAAAACACATGACTTTTTGTCAGAAAACAAGGAAGTAAAAAAAGTTTCCCTTCCCACCCATAATTAGGATTCGGTTCGATATTCGGCCGAATCTTTCGCAAAGGATTCGGGGCTTCGGCCGAATCCAAAATAGTGGATTCGGTGCATCCCTAATTTCAGTCCATAGAGACTTTGTATGCTAAAAATGTACTCAAGTAAAAATAGAATATATAAAGTCCATATTCTGGATATAGGCTCTTAAGTGCTCTCTATTTTGTTTTTTTTTTATCAGCATTATAGACACTTTCACCTGCAGGCAAGCCACCTGCTTGGAGCAGTATTCAGAATGAGAAATGGGTACGCAACATAAAACCACAGTGCTTGGTAGAGGTGGTTTATGTAGCACACTTAATGTTTGCACCTGTAAGACTGCTGGGTAATGTAGCCCCCCCCCGTGCCTTCCACTACAGTACAGAGGAACTAGTTAATGCTTCAGACTGCAGGAAGGAAGGGATTTTCTCCAGCCAATGATAAAGGAGACAGTCTGTGCCCTGCCCTCTCAGCCAGGAACAGGAAGAGGAACCAGAGCCTGGAAGAGGAGGAGGAGAGACCAGCCAGCATGGAGAGATATGTGCTGAGAGATCTAGAGACTGGGTTTGTGTTCTAGCCTGCTGAGTGACCAGCCAGAGAGACTGCTATTAACCTGCAAGGGGAGAACACTGCAGTGTGCAGACTGCTTGAAGCTGTGTGCTGCTGTTTCCTGGAGGAAGTTTTGTTGTCAGCACCATTGTGATCCAGGAGTACAACAGTCAGCCATCTTGATAAGGAGAAAGGCACACAGTGTGGAGAGAAGCAAGGTTCTTTGTCAACTATAAGTTATTAACCCTTTGTGCTACCAGTTTAAGGAACTTTGGGAGTTATAAAACAGACATTATCCTGCTAGTCCATTGGAGGGTGAGACATATTGTGCAAGGAGAGCTGACAGCATTGCTGCACACTTCCAACAGCACCAGAGGGAGCACCATCTATACCCTTACCAAGGGACACATCACCAGTTCTTTTATTGTGGTTACATCCAGGGAGATAATCCAGTTGCACAGTTCAGCAGCAACCTAAGGTGGAATTTGCCATTCATTTAGACTGCATTTAGATTTGCAGCCCATCCAGTTCTTTCAACTCAGTAAGGGGGCCCCCCCCATCGGTACACAACTGTTTCAGGACTTAGGTATGCACACCAGGGTTTGAAGGGTCTTACATGGGTTGTCTTTGTTAAATTGTCATATTTACTACAGTGTTAGCAGAATACTAATTGTCATATTATTGTTTATTTCTAACCAATCTCTTACAGCTGCAGCTGTTTAATAAAGTCAGGTTGTGCCTGTTGCACTGCCATCTTGTGTGCCTGGTTACTGGGGCCTTGGGGTGTCACCTGGTTAAGAAAAGCAGACTCAGACTACTGCCAACACCTACGGGTGCGCTACATTTACAAAGTTGCAACCTTAGCACTATAGAGCTGCAGTACATGGGTAGCAGAAGCTACTAAATGAGCAACATGTGCCTGTAACTAGTAAAGACTTCCACAAAATCCCAAATATAAATCATTTTCCAGTTTGTCACTAGCAGTCAAAGTAATTTGAATAATAGTAGCAAATACAAAACAGTATTGAACTTTTTCTTGTGGGCACATGACATATGGTGGTAAATATCCATGATTTAAGAGAAGTCACTTGACCAGAAAACATGAGATGTTCCTTTTCATACTTCATTCTATTAAGGATCTTTGTTAAGAGCTGCTGGAGTTTGTGGACAACTCATGGTAGAATTTGGAAAGTGATTTTTTTTAGCCATAAATGCTAACTGGAGAGTTTTGGAGATGGGTCCTTGTTTTTACCTTTTTGGTTTTTTCTAAGTGGATAAGATGGTGCTGTGCACACATACCTCTTTCAAATATATATTTGGGGCATGGCTTTCAGTATCCCAAAAAAACAAACAAACTACACCAGTGGACAGATACTTTGTGTATTAATAAAACCTTTAGATATAAAATGTTTCTAATAAAGTTGACCGAAAATGTAGTGTATAAAGGCTGGAGTAACCGGATGGCCAATTACAATTTCCTGCTTTTCAACTCTGAGTTAGTTAAGGGGGGGGGGGCACAAGGGACATAACTGTTCAGTTTGCATTTGATCATTAGCATGCAGCTCAGACTCAAAAGCAGACAGTTATGACCCATGTGGCCCCTCCAACAAGTCACTGATTGGTTACCAAGCACTAATCAGTGAAAAGAGCTGCAAAGCAGGAAGTAGTGTTCTGGCTATTATGTTAGACATCCAGTCACGTCAGCCTTTATAGATTGCATTGTTGGATAACCTTAATATATTTTTTTTATTTTGCACAGCCTATATACCCAGTTTTTATTTGTACACGGATTACTTTAAGGACTGTTAACCATAGAAATGAACATTTAATATTGTTTGGACAGCAGAAACGGTTAGTAACCCTATATGCCTTCAATGCTTGGTACAGATTTGACCTGTGTCACACCTTCCCAACAAGGAACATTAGTATATGCCAGGAAAGAGTGAGGAAATAGATATGCAATATACATTAGTGTACAATGTATATGAAAATAATAAAAAGGGGTTTCAGTATGATTCTGGAGCAGTTTTGACCTTATCTATACAATATTAAATACAAATTCTAAACCCATATTCCAACCCCATATCTCCTCACCTGTTTTTAAAGTGAAGATTTACTTTTTCACCCATGGCTGGCGTCCAAGGCTGCAAAGGCAGACATATAAAGGTTACAATTATACTTAGAGAGAGACTACAGCACATATGGAAGTTCCACTAATTAAATATTTCAAAAATACTTTGAACAAGAAGTTAACCAAGTTAAAATGCTTGGAATTATTGATAATTGTTTTGCCTTCCAGTGAATGGAAAGTACATGGACTTTGACATCATGAACATGCCATAAGACCTTAATTCATTTACAACAGTAGCAATGAACCATTTTTCCTGCCAGTATTTTAGCTTCAATACTTGGTCAAAATGTGTGATCCTGTCATAGATGTTTTCATACTTTTGGGGGTTTGCTATTCTTAGCTGTAAACCTTTAACAGTCACTAATCTTTAAAGGAAAAGTAAAGAATTTAAATGTTTAACAAATAACTAAAAAAAAAAAAAAAAAAAAAAACACAAAGAAAACACACATTCAACTGATTTATGAAACAATCACCAATGCCCTACATCAATACTAATGCTACAGGAAAATTTATATCCGTTGGAATATTTAAAACATGGATACACAATATATCAAATGGTTTATGGATTGTCAAGCTAAACCTGCATTAATCTCCACGGAAATAATTGTTTGGGGCCCTTATTTTACTAAATTACAGGCATATCATATTTAGAACTAAAAGGGTCAAATTGGTTATCCTATTTAGAACTATAATCCTTCAGGCCCTTTAGGCCAGTTAATAACATATAGCCTGCTGGGATGCCAGCAATGATCTCCTACCCACAGCCTAAAATCTTGTGGTTTCTCCAGTTAACCACAATGGAGCAAACATGGACCCCCTTATATTACAGAAGAGCCTAATGGTCTGAATAAAAACACATAAATGCTGTAAAGTCTGAGACAGATGCAGCTTGACATTACACATCCAACAGATTCAGATATTCTTAAAATATACTTAACGCTACCATGGCCACTCATCGAAGGAGTCAACACCCAAAGGTTCTGAAGCAGCACTGGACCCTCCTGCCACAAAATAAATTAGCAGGACAGTAGCACACATTAATAGGGAGGTACATTACAAATCTTTGTCTTCACCATACTCCTTACAACTCTATAGCATGATATGACGGCAGAGCTAAATAAAAAGCAGATAGATATAATTCATAATCAAATACATGTATGGGACATGTTACCCAGAATGCTCAGAACCTGGGATTTTCTTCTTCAAATAAGGAGTCTCTAATTTGGATCTTCATACCTGAAATCTACTAGAAAATAATTTAAACATACCCAATAAGTCGGTTTTGCTTCCAATACAGATTAATTATATCTTAGTCTGGAACAAGTACAAGGTACCGTTTTATTATTACAGAGAAAAAGGAAATTTAAAAAAAATGGATATGGATAAAAATGGAGTCTGTGGGAGATGGCCTTCCTGTAATTAGTAGCTTTCTGGATAACAGTTCCCATAACCGTACAGTAATTCTCTTTTTTACTCAGGTTACATGTTGGATATACCATTTAATAGTGCTAGAATTTCAGACCACAGACCGATTTTCAGGTGAGCTTGATCACCAATAAATCAGGTTTTTCTATCACTACTTCAATTGACTAAACATTGGTCCTTGGTTATTGTTGTGTTACCTGGTTGCCTGCACCATGGATTTGCATTTGCTGCTGCAGGTACGTGCTCATTCATCAAGTTCGCCTTTGGAGTGGGAAATTCCTTATTTCTGAAAGATTAGGGGGGGGGGAAGGTTATTTGCATTTGTGGCGTTACTACAAGTTGCTTTTTAAAGAAATACTTCAAAGAAAGGAAACATAGCTTAGAAGGAAAGCTACAGAGGCATTTTATTACCAATAGATTAGCCGCAATAGTGCAAGCTAGAATGCTATATTTATTCTGTAGACTGTTTTACCATACTCTAGTAAAAAGCTCTAGAAGCTCTCGGTTTAGGATAGCAGCTGCAGTATTAGCTTGGTGTGACCACTTCCTGCTCACTTATAGCTCTGGGCTCAGATTACAGCAGAGAAGGGGAGAGGAGCAAACTGAGCATGCTCACGCCCAGGGCAAGGAGGTTTTAGCTGAAGGCAGAAAGTCTGATATAGAAGCCCATGTGTACACAGTAGAAGAAAAGAAATGCAATGTTTTTTTTACAGACTCAGAGCAGCATTACTTTGAGGGTTTACTGGTATATTTAGGTGGACCTTTCTGATAAGGCTTACTTAATTTTAACCTTTCCTTCTCCTTTATATGACACCCCCACCAATTTTGTAGGCAATAATGAATACTATATGCTACTGGTTTCACTTGGGGTTACAATTTCGTTTAAAAATAGCCCCTTTATTGGGGCCCCCTAAAGACGTGCTACAGTACCTAAAGCTTTTATGTGCATGCTTCCCCCCCCCCCCTTTTTTTTTTTTTTTAAACTGAAGTAGTTCCAGCATCACTGATATTTTTCAGCCAAACTTGTTTCCCTCATTGTTTATATCACCACATTTAGGTTAGGGGATAGGGTGTGTGACCACATTATCCTCAGAGTGATTTGTTTCTAAAAGAGCTATAGACAGAAAAGGAAAGAGCACGCTGTCTGGGTTTCCTTTCTTTCTTGGATGATTTAGGCCTGACATGTATGTTTACTTCTCGCAGCTGGTACAGAAATAAGCCATTCTGATGAAAGATACAGAACGGCTGAAAATTCTCTGTGAAGTTAAACTATCAAAAAAAATGTAAAAAAAATTTGTTAGTACACATCAAAAAACTAACACCAACTCAAATTATACTTTAAAATCACAAAGCCGTTAAGAAATAACTTACAGAATCTGCACTTCCTGTCCTGTACAGAAATGGCGAAAAGGCGGCCATTGATCCTGCTGAGGTCGATTTCTCCTCCTGGCTACTCATGGATGCGATGCAGTGACTGCCCGGGCCCCTTTCCTCCTCCTATACAATGGATGAGGTCGCTGATGAAGAGAAGCGGCAGCCAGCGCAGGGGGGAGAGCAACCCATTCACGAAATTAGCAATGAGCAGCTGTAGGTACAACGGCAGGATCATCTGACCCCTCCTGAGCGCATATTGAAGGAGCCTGCATGAACTTTACAGCCGGTGTCTAGTGGCAGCGCTGCTCAAAGCACAACTCCCACAGTCAGGCTCCGGCGATTGTTCTAGTGGGTCAAGTCCGGGAAGAAGAATTCTGTGCTGTATCCTGTGACTAATGCCACACACACACAGCATTTACAGTCTGACATAGTTAGTGCTACTGATGAGAAACGGGGGTACAGGTCAGTAGCACTAAAGGTACAGGATACAGCGCAGACTGAAACATTCCTGGTCTGCAGTCTAATGGAGTATTTGCAAAGGGAGTCTTTGGCAGTGATAGGTGTTTTCGGTCACGGCAAGGACTATCGCCGGAGCCTGACTGTGGGAGTTGTGCTTGGAGCAGCGCTGCCACTAGA